>CM024765.1:90467123-91061948 GCA_014218235.1 Colocasia esculenta | reverse complement strand
TTTGCCCTATGCAACTATATATTTGAAAAGCTTTGAAGAATATGAAATTTTAGCTATTGATTGTTGACACAATTGACAATAAAGAAAAGTATGATTGGATAACATATTAGTTGATTGGATGTAGGGGTGCATGTCAATGGGCCGGGCCTGGACCGGGCCTTGCTAGGCCCGGCTCAGGCCCGGTTTTTTAAAAGTCGGTCCGGGCCCGGCCCAGGCCCGGGGTTAGGCCCGGTATGGTGGCGGCCCGGCCCAGGAAAAGCCCGGAAAAGCCCGGCCCGGCCCGAAAGCCCAGAAAAAAATTATTTTATTTATATAATATATAATTTTAATATATCTACTATAATATATCTATAAAAAATAATATATATTTTACTTATATCTATATTAATATTTAATTTGTAAAAGATTAGTTTTTGAGTAGATTATTTTAGAAAAAATACATATAATTCTCTTTCTAAATATAAAATTTATACTTAATATAAATTATATTTATATTTTTCGGGTCGGCGAGCCGACCGGGCCGGGCCTCACAAAGTCCAAGCCCGGCCCTATTTTTTTCCGGACCGGGCCGGGCCGGGCCAAAAAACTTTAACGGGCTTATTTTTCCAGCCCAAACCGGTTAAAACCGAGCCGGGCTTGCGGGCCTCCGGGCCGGCCCGGCCCAATTGACACCCCTAATTGGATGGTTGATGTTTGTTCTTCTACCTATGTCTCTCTCTTTCTCTGTTTTTGAGAGTATGTGAGTAAGTTGATAGATGTTCTTTTTTCACCCTCTTCAGAAAATATTAAGATAAATAGGAAAAGTTTATGATATTCAAATTTTAACAGATTATATATCTTATAAGTAAAAATTTTATTTAATTAATATTTTTCCCAATTGTATCCCTCATTGATAATGAAAAAAACATATTATATTTTCAATTAGATGCTACTACATTAAATATTAGATGCTACGTTTTGAGACAGTCATGTGGAAGCACCATATTAATTGGTTTCCCGCCCAAAATATTCATGTTCTGACTTCTTCTATCCTATCTCTTCCTCCCATGTTGCGACATATATGCATGTTGTCTTCCTCTAGCTGTAAAATAACTCAAGTTTTCTTACGTCGGCTCTGTGTTTCATTTTTTTTTTTTCTGTGTTTCACTTTTTCCTTTTTCTTTTGCGTACGGATACTAGAGTGCAACAGTAATCGCATTGTTGTGCTACAATAGTTACCATTTATTTATGTTTTTTCTTATTTTTTCTTTTTTTTAATTTTTTTAAGATCTTATTGTGTAAGATTAGTTGTTTTGATTTATATTTTTTTTACAAATATACAAAATAACATAAAAAATACACACTAATATGTGTTGATACGAGGATCCGATTGATGATCTGCTGCTTGCCGATCACACAACCCGTGCGATTCATGAGCTGTTGATTCTAATTAATGTATCTTGAGTTATATATTTATAATATCTTAAAAAGATTGAAAAATATAAAGAAAATATCTATTTAAAAAACTCATAAGATGACTATTATGGAGTGTCAAATAAAATTATTTTTTTTAACCTTCCATAATGAAAAATTCACTGCACTATATCCTTCCATATGTAAACAAATTAAGATGAAGAAAATTACTTATATTGCATATATCAATTATGTTTACTAAACAGTTCACTAAATCTTATATTTGTATTGGCATGTGTTCATATAAGCTAATCAATTTATATCTCTAATATAAATTAAAAGATTGTTGATAATTTATGATAAATTTTATTGTGTAATTATTTTATTCATGTTCAAACATTTTAATTAAGATTAGTTTAACAAACAAATTTATAATTAAGATTATATAATTTTAAAAATGATTTATATTTATTAATATATTTTATAATCAAACACCGTGCATCGTACAGGTGTCCAACTAGTATATATCTAAACACGTACATTTCAATCAAAAACCCAACTCAAGGAAACGAGGGGGGGGGGGGAGAATCGAATCGTCCACCATGATGACCACCACCAAGAGTGCAAAAAAGATCACACTGAGAGAAAACGTGATTAATTACATAGTAATTAAGTTTGGTGGCCCAACAGGCGCAAGGACAAGCTGGTGAGGACATGAACATTGAGGCGTCTCTTTTGTTTCTGGTGAAAGAAGAATCATCTAAGCCGCTCCAATATCTGAAACATAGGAATTAATTGGTCAGAAAACGAAGGCACAAACAGCAGTAGCCGCCGCCGCTGCAACAACAACTACTGCCGCAGAGGAACCTGTGCAAGTTCTTGGGGATCCTCCTCTCATGCAGAGAACTTGCAGTGCGGCGGCAATAACCCAATTCGAGGAATGGAGCCTCTAGAGCTGTTCTCCGAAATAGCACTTGATAGGGCTGGAGGCCCGGCCCACTTCAGGCCCTAGGCCCACTAAGGACCAATGTACTGACCACGTCCACCCTCTAGAGAGAACATATTTCATATCAAAAGATGAAAAAAAATTTCATCATAGAGAGTCTATATATATAAAGAAGCTCAAGAACCACATATTAAAAGAGTTCTAGACAAGTGTCTACTCTTGATGTTGTCACCTCTCTCTCTCTCTCTCTTTGAACTTTGTATTGATTTGACTATTAAAGAGTCGTTCCTTAAGATCAAGTCGAAAAGGACCAAAGATTTGTTTGCCACTATCAAATTTTTTACGCTGAGCCCATCTCAAGAGCCGACGTGATAGTTCGAAAGTCTAGCCGGTAAAACGAGACGGAACAGGCTACATCAGTAGTACTGAACAGCGAAGTCAGGCAGGGGAAAGAGAAGAGAAGGGATCGATGGAGTAGGAAAACAACGGAGCAGTAAACCTCTTTCTCCCTCGAGTTGAACCGGGATCTTGTCCATACCAGCAACAGAGCAGAAAATATTGTCTTTGTAAAGATCTAATCATATACGGCCTAAAAGGTCTAATAAATCCGCTGTGAGTCAAAAATTTTCAAGAGGTTCGATGGGACTACAGGCAATGTCACCAAAGGGCATAAGATATCCAAGCTAGACCACGGTCGAACCTGAAATAAAAGTGGGAGAAAGTTGGGAGAAAGCTTGGGAGGTAGTTTTCTGAAAGTTGCTGAAGAGGGGGTGATTCGCTGATCAGTGGAACTCATTGATGTTTAGATAATCATGACTAGATCTAATAGACGAATGAAATAAAAGTGGTAAAGACGGTGGGGAAAATATGAGAAAATCTTAATTAGATATGGATTATTGACTTCAATTAGTTAGATAATTTTTTCTGTGTGATATAACCCAGTGTCCCAAAATTATTGAAAAAGTTTACCCTATCTTGGGTTCCAACTCAAAACCTCTCCCTCACTTGCCCCAATATCTACTCTGTCACGGCTGAGGGATAATTTAGTTAGATCATGCATGTTATATTATGTAGATGTATATGATATGACATGACTCTATTATGTGTGTGGATGTCTGTAGATGTCCACGTGTTATTTAGTCATATCATGTAATGGTAATATTGTGACCGAATAATCTATGTCAACCCCATAAATATACATATTTCTAAAAAATTCTATGGGGCCGTACAACAATATTAATCTCCTGTATGGGTTCTCACCAATTTCAGATACAAAGTCACATTACCTTTATATGGCATAACCTCATTTGATTAGAGTGCCGGATTTTGTATAAGTTCAAGATCGAATTGCAACATTCTAATTGACTCGAGTGGTCAGGTAATTAAGGCTCTCCATTGCACACTATGAGATAAAGATTCAAATCTCATGAGAGTCAAGGTTAAAGGGAGATTTAATTGTAAGGATAATAATGTAATAGAATATAGGGGAAAATTAATTGGGGGTCCCTGTCAGAGCCTGGTACTTATTTCCTCGTCCCTGTCAGAATACCGGTTGATGTAAAGTCCCTGCTTTTCTCCAGGTTAATTTTCAGTCCCTGCTTTTCACACGTCACCATTTACGGCCCTCCACACACGATTTCCGTCTCCTTGGCCTCCGTCTCTTTTTCTCATTCCCGTCTACCCTTCCCTCCTTTTTCCATCGCCTTTTCCCCATACGACGCTGACGCTTCGGTGGCCCGTGAACTCTGACCGATGCGAAGTTACTCTTACATACCCTGCCAAGAACTGATACAGCAACCATTGACAGCACTTACAAACAGCCTTCGGACGACCGTTCTTCACACTATAAAAGGAACCCAGGGTCATTCCTATCCTTCATCACAAGCTTCCTCGCTCTCTTCTCTTCCATCTTTGTTGCTCGTCTTCTTCATCTTTATTTGCAGATGTCTTCATCTAACCGTGCTCCCAGAGGATGGCAAGGCACCTGCCTCCGTCGCCCGGCTCCCCCGGCTCCCCGGTTGCGACCCGGTCCACTTCAGCCCGACTACTGGAACGGATTTTACGTTGGGTGGACGATGGTTACAGAAAGCCTCTCGGCTGTACCACCACAAGGGCCTCACCAACATCCTCCCTGACATTGGCCCTAGGGTAGAACACATATCTTCCTCACCTTCCCCTCGTCCCTCCCCGGCCGCTCCTATTCCTCCCCTCCCTCGTCCACCGAGTAATCGGGTTAGGGGTTTAGAATGTCTCCCTCCCCGACCAGTTCCCCTCCCCTCCCATCCCTTCCTACACCCCTCCCCTCCCTCCCGGTCACTTCCTGTTCCTCCCCTCCCCTCCCATCCCTTCTCTATGTCTTTATTATTCCTCCCCTCCCCTCCCTTCTCTGCAATCTTTCTTATTCCTCCCCTCCCCCTCCTTCTCTGCAATCCTTCTTATTCCTCCCCTCCCCTCCTATCTCTGCTATCCTTTTGTACCTACTTTCCCTGTTTTGTCCCTCCCCTCCGTTTCATTCCAGTGTCCATGCTATGGGTTACGGAGTAAGATTGTAACAGTGCTTGTTTATGGAAATAAAATTTTCCTTATATGCAGTCTTCTGTGGGCTTGTATGTGCTATCTATGATGCGTGTACTGTAATACTCAGGTTCCTCCGAAGCGGTCAAGCTGTACTGCTGGAACTGTAATCCCATAGCATGGACACTGTAATAAAAAAGGGCACATACTGTAACACGGGAAACAGGTAATGTAATAAATAGTTGTAGCTTTAGTTCTCGAACTGTAACCTCCTATCATGATACTAAAACATAAAGGGTACGACTGTACACACATTCCAACTGTAACCTCATAGCAGCATACTATAATGACAATAGCTAAGTACTGTAAAATATTTCAACTGATACTGTAATAATGTGTCCGGAATGTAACCTCCATTATGTATACTATAAAAGTATAGGTAAAGACTGTAAGAGGATTCTACACACACTGTAATGAGGTAGGCGTAGCTGGGCGCTCAAGCTGTAAGACAGTACTTCTTCAACTGTAACCTAGTATCATTTATACTGTAACAAGAATAGGTAAAGACTGTAACAGGATTACACCACACTGTAATGAGGTAGGCGTAGCTGGGCGCTCAAGCTGTAAGACAGTACTTCTTCAACTGTAACCTAGTATCATTTATACTGTAACAGAATAGGTAAAGACTATACAACAAGTATCATTACAATGGTTAGGAGTTAGTACGTGCGGCAGTTCTCCTTCAGTTGTAGACTATGAACGCCCTTCTCCATTGAAGTACGCTTTGATGAAGTGGAGGGCGATTTTTGCTCGCACAATAGGCATGTCATTCTGACTGAAGGGCAAATCTTGAATGTTCGTACGTGCTAGACATTCCATGTATTTGCAAGTAAAAATTCCGCAGTCGTCTCCCGATCCTTGTTGTGGGCATGGGTCGGGGTAGCGTAGCGGCCATGTAGCTGCATCTATCTGCTTGCCCTTCAGGTATCTTATCAGTTCTCCACCTGCATAAGAGAATGAACAAAAGAGTTCGAGCAACTTAACGTAGATTTCATGTTACTGTTACGTCTGTAACACAAGTGCTCGCGCTCTGTAACGAATGTAAGCATCGTATGGAACACTGGTCACTTACATATTGTGGAATGTCAGCACGATGTTTGTTTCGTAATGAGTCGTACACGTGGAACTCTTTTTCCTTCATGCGGATGACCAGAAGAGCCAATGGTTGTTCCAACGTGCATGGGGGAGAAGATGAGGTCGAATTCATTTGGGGCGCGGTCCAATCTCTTGAAAGCGTTTTCGAAATGTTGTCCTTGCTCTTATCGTCTCTGCAAGATTGGACATAACCTTTAAAGCGGCATGCAGATATCCAAAATTCCAAAAAATGTCCGGGTTCTCTTCACGGGGGCGAAACAAGTAAGCGTTGACGTAGCAGTCAATTACGACCGATTCGCTCTCCCTCGCGAACAATAGCTCCCGGATGTCATGAAACGAGAGGAAATTGTCGTATCCTTCCACAGGGCCGTTGAACATAAATTTTACATGTAAGAAAATTACTTGGGTAAGAATTAAGACTGTCATCAGTAATTGACGAAACTGTAAACATGGTAGACATATACTGTAAACATGGTAGACATATACTGTAAACTGGTAGACATATACTGTAAACATGGTAGATATATAATGTAAACATCTTTGGTCGAAACTGTAAACATGGTAGACATATACTGTAACACGTACTCATTAATGAAGCACTCATTGAAAAATCGTTCAATCAATGACTTTTCGGCCACTCCTAATGCGTCCCGGGCGACGTAATCACGTCTCTCCTCTTTCTTGCCCGTTGGAAGTGTGTCTGTACTCTCTTGAGACTCAACAAGGATCGGTTCGCAAGTGGACACATTCACTTTCGTGGCTTTGTGGTGCCGAAAATCGTCTGGCTGCGATAGAGTAAGTAAAAAGGAATGTTCTGTAAAACAATTATAATGTAATTGTAACGGACTCGGAACAAACTGTTATGTCTCATGAAGGGTTCTGTAACCGAATGCTCAGCTTATGTAAATTCTGTAAGGGGAAACCATACCGTAAAGATATCTGGTTGTCGTCTTATCCTCGTCCCAGCTGTAACACGTCGGGACAATGATGATGGGGATATCTGACGCCGCTTCCTCTTATTTCCTTCTTCTCCCCTCCTTCTGCTCCTCTTCGCCTCTCCTCCTCTCCTTCTTCTCTCTGCTCCTCCTCCTTCTTCTGTGCTCCTCTCCTCCTCCTCTCCTCTCGCCTCCTCCTCCTCCTCCTTCTTCTTGCTTCGCCTTCTCCGCCTCCTCCTCTCCTCTCTGCTCGCCTTCTCGCCTCCTCCTCTCGATCCTCCTTCTTTGCTTCGCCTTCTCCGCCTTCCTCCTCCTCGATCCTCCTTCTTCTGCTTCGCCTTCTCCTCCTCCTCCTCTTCCTGGTCCTCCTCCTCTCCCTCTTCCTCTCCGCCTTCTCCTCCTTCCTTCTCCTATCCGCCTCTTCTTCGTCTGCTCCTCCTCCTCCCTTCTCTCGCCGCCTCCTCCTCCTCTTCTGCTTCGCCTTCTCCTCCCTCCTCTTCCTCTGGTCCTCCTCCTTTCGCCCCCTCTTTTTCCCCTCCTTCAACTCGGGAATGTGCAACTCCCTAAATGACCGCCGCGACCTTGTCTGGACGGATCTCCTTCCTGTAACTGAGAACACGAAAGTCTGTTAATGTCTATGAAAGACAGCTGTAAAAATAGAGAACAATTCTGTAACTTCGTATATGAAAGACTGTAACAGACAAGGAATGAAACTGTAAAGGTAGAGTACAATCGTATTACTAAGTATGGAATGACTGTAAGAGAGTAGGACTCTAACTGTAAATGAGGAAAGCATCTTCTGTAACTAAGAAAATGAAACAATGTAACGACACAAAACGTTTACCTGGACGTTGGTAACTCTTCTTTGCCACGGCATGTGATCGTACTGAAGCTGTTGGGAGCTCCAATGGCGGTAGGGCTAAATTGCACATTCTGTCTCTTGGGGGGGGATGTTGCCACCGAGGCTGCCGCTGAAATTGTTCCTCCAGTCTATGTAGCCTTCCATCCATTGACTGGAGGATTGTTCTGCCGGTGTAATTGGTCATTCTGCCGCTTTAACTGGTCATTCTGCCGAAGTAACTGGTCATTCTGCCGCTGTAACTGGATAAGAATGCCATGCAGAGAGTTATCTGATGGAGGGGTTCGGGAAGTGGTGACGTGGATGCCGTCAATCGTCGCGAAGCTCTAGGTGGCTCCTCATTTTCATTATACTCCAAATACACCTGAATTAACGCAGGTACAAGTACAGGTATAAGTCATATACGAAGATAACACAGTTCCAGGGGTAAGTGACACTTACATCAGATCGTCGCAACCCCCGTAGTAGGGCGGATTCTTTCCGGATGATGGTTTCCATTTGTATTGGTGCATCAAAAACCATGCCTACATCATTATGAAATAGATAATGCGTATGAGAAGTGTATCGTAAACGTATGTAACAGATACATATGTCTTCTGTAAATGTATTCTACGCGTACTGTAATAGGTTCATATGTCATCTGTAATAGACACCGTCATGAACTGTAACAGAGGACATATGAAAACGTAATGTAACATAGTCTTCTGTAAATGTACTTATGTGTACTGTAATAGGTTCATATGTCTTCTGGAATAGACACATTCAGGAACTGTAACAGAGGTACCGTAACAGTATACTCACACCGAGAGCGGGAACACAACCGGTTAGGAAGATGTTTTTGCAGGAACCAGCTGCTGTTTTGAATGCCATCACCCCCGACATCAGGTACTCGTGGATTGCGGCAGCCCAATTGGCGTTGTTCATGTCATGGAGGTCGTCCAGGTATGGCAGAATGGACAGCGACCCCGACATCCCACTTGTGGGGAAGAAGAAACAGGAACAAAGAAGCGCAACCCAAAGCTTCACCGAAATCTCAACAGCAAGCTGACCCTCCTGTGGAACGTACTCCTTAAGTTTCAAATGGACATTGTGCCTGTCCATCGTTCTTTTGGTTCCAAGGATCCGGCGCAAACTGGCTTTTGTCCCATCCGTGTTCAGGTCGATAGGGGAACCAACATTTGGTATACCCATAACTTTGGCTATGTCTGAAGGGCGAAAAGTCATGCTGCATGAGCCAATCTTAAAACGCTCTCCATCGAAACGTGTCATAAGATCGACAATGAGTGAAATTGGGGTAGGTCACCATTTCGCATTTGATATACGCGCGAAATGGTGAATTCCTCATCAACTTCAGATGCGCGCTCCTAAATTGCAAATCGTCCATAACGGAACGGTAGAACAGAAGCGAGCATCGCGTATATATTCATTCTTTTCTGCAAAGAAAAGATCGCATCTTAAAAAAGAAAAATTCATTCGACAAAATCCGTATTAGGGTAAGAAGAAACTACTTTTTCGTACGACTTGGAGTCTGGTTCTTCCACGAACGCTTCTTGCACCGCATCCGCCGCAATGCTCTGAATGTCAGCGCTCGTAGGAGATCGACGGCTTGCCATCGTTAGAGGGGAGAGACGGATTGCTTCGTTGGAGATGTAACTGAAGGATGGGAAACTGTAACAGAGAAGAGGTCTGGTGGAGGAATGGCGGTGTAGGAGAAGGGAAGGAGAAAAGTCATGATATATGAAGTCGGTGTACCCGACGGATGGAGTCGGTGTACCCGACGGGTGGACACTGGACTCAACAGGATGGCGGTGCACTGCAATGATGACCATCGGGCGGCTGAAAATACTCGGTACGACAGACGAGGGACGTGAAGGAAATCACAGCCCTTCGTATAGAGCTTTCCCGCCATGTTTGGTAGCCATATACGCACTCCCGC
The DNA here is from genome assembly GCA_014218235.1 of Colocasia esculenta. Lineage (NCBI taxonomy): Eukaryota > Viridiplantae > Streptophyta > Magnoliopsida > Alismatales > Araceae > Colocasia > Colocasia esculenta. The sequence goes on along the minus strand of CM024765.1, from coordinate 91,052,211 downwards.
CAATTTGACCCCCAGTCCAAGCCACTCATACACGAAACGTCTTCCACGAACCGTTCGTCTTCCTCTGCCACCCAATGGAGCAGCTCCCTGGAAGATGTTCATTTGGAGATCAAAGTTTCGTTCTTTTCATAGGGAGGGACACGGATTTGGCGTCCATTCATAGCAGGGTTTCCCAAAGGTTGGGTGTAGACATGCAGGAGAACATGCTGAAGTATCGTCTTCCCATGGATACCGACGTTGAACAGGTGTTGCTTGACGATGGGGATGTCCAAGCTATGTTTGATCTTCACAAGTGTCAGGGAAATCATTGATAAATCTACAAATTCATCAGGTGGAAACTCGTTGCCTTAGTACGCATGCTAGTCGTCATTCAGATGGAACGCAACCACTTGACAGGTACGTGGTCCATGTATTCTTCACCACCCTTCATGTTATCCCATGCATTCTTAACAAGCCTTCGTCTTAAGAATGTATGTATGTACATTATTTGCAGAAGTACTTCAAACACGCATGGCGGTTCTTTGGTAACCCCAGAACCCCTCCAATTACCAGGAAGCAGTTTCGAGTTGTATGTGCGAGGAGAAGGAGCGGAAGGTGTAGTACCAGTGTTGACGCAATATTCCGTAGGTAGAATACACTCAGTAGGACAAGTCTTCATAAGCAAAGAGCTATTGCAGATGGAACTGACAAATTACGCGATCGCACGAGGATTTAATTGGAAATATTTGAAGAACGACTCTATACGATTAACTGTACGTTGCAATGTCTCTGTTTGCCCATGGCGCCTGCATGCGTCCGTCGTTCGTCAAGGTCCACAATTTGAAATCAAGACTCTCAACAACATACACACCTGTGGATGTGACATTATGAGCGACGGACATCCACGGACATCTAAGAAGTGGGTAGCAAATGCTGTGAAGGGGAAACTAGTTGATAAACCCACCTACAGAGCAAGTGAAATGATGAGTGACATCCGTCGGGAATACGGTATCTGCATCCTTATCATCAGGTATGCCATGAATTGAATTGTAACACATCATGACGTCTACTGTAATCAATAGATCCTTAACTGTAATTCTCTGACCCTAGCATTGTAACAATTGTCCTCATATACTGTAAGACTATCATTGTAATAACTATAATCATTTCGACGTATACTGTAACAATATCTGCATGCCACTGTAACAACTGTAATCATATACTGTAAGTCTCTGACCTTGTATTGTAACAACTGTAATCATATACTGTAAGGGTTTGTATTGTAACAACTGTAATCATTTGAGCGTATACTGTAACAACTTAAGAAGGCTACTGTAAGGTATGAGGACAAGAACTGTAACACTCTTACAGAACATGTATAATCATTTGAATAGGCATGGTGGGGCAAAGAGGTTGCTGTCGGTTCACTATACGGTGATTTCAGAACAAGCTATCATATGTTGAACTGGTACAGCGAACGTGCATTACAGTCAAACCGGGATCGATCTTGTCTCTAGAAGTGGACCCGGAGACTCAACGTTTCAAACGTTTTTCATATGCTTCGAGGCGTCTGCATATGGGTTCGAAGTTGGTTGTCGACCTATGCTCTTTTTGGACGGAACTCATATCAAACAGCATAGAGTGCAAGGGGTTATACTTGCTGCAAGTGCCTTAAACGGTAACAATGAGCTATTCAGTGTAGCCTACTCCATCGCAGATTCGGAAACATATGACAACTGGGTCTGGTTTCTACAAAATTTGAAAAAGGCATTGCTATCAGATAGAAGGATCGCGTTCCTATCAGACAGAGGGAGAGGTCTGAAGGAAGCGATCCCTGACGTATTTCCGAATGATCATCACGGCTACTGTTTCCAGCACATCATGCAGAACTTCAACGACCAATGTGCGGGGAAGTATGCCGCCCCTTTCAAAAAATTACTTAGAAAAATTCTCCAGCGCATTGCCTATGCTGTTACTGAACAAGAGTACCAAGACGCAATGACTGCAATGGAGCTTAATTCTACTGAGGCCAAAGAATGGGTGCTCCGAAATGATGTCGAACACTGGTCCCATGCTCTTTTCCAGGGACAAAGGTTCGGCTCTTTAAATACATAAGCGATATGTTCTATTACATTCTGCCATTTATGTGCTTACAGTTGTAGGGATAATCTATTACAGAACGTGTTAAATAAGGTTACAGTATGTAGTGGACACTTGTTACAGATATTGATGTTAACCTAATTTCCTTCACATGGCCATACAGTTTGGTGAATTATACTCTAATTTGGCAGAGTCATTCAACAATTGGATACATGACGCGCGAAGTCTACCAATACTACAGATGGTTGACAAAATTAGAGTGCAAATGATGGAAATGGCTGCAAAGAGGAAAATTGATGCTGCATTGTGGGATACACCATACTGTCCTAAAGTACAAAAAATCATCGAAAAAAACCTTCAAGAAAGGAGAAGCTTAGCAATCCGTCATTCAGATGGAATCAAATTTGAGGTTGTTGAAAGTATGAAGACGTACGCCGTAGACCTCCATCTACAAACATGCTCCTGTGGACACTGGCAACTTGTCAAGATTCCTTGCAAGCATGCATGCGCAGCAATTGGCAGTAACAAGGAGGCCGTTACTCAATATGTTTCGGCATTTACAGCACAGAAGTGTATAGGGCTGCATATGAAAGAAACATTCAACCTATCCCAACATTTGACATGCCGGATCCGCCTCAACCATCAGAAGTTCTAATCAAGCCACCGACAACAAAAAGGTTGCCAGGAAGACCGAGAAGAGGAGAATACATTCAAGAGGAGAAGTAGATCATGCATATATTGTTCAAGGTGCAAACAAACAGGTCACAACCGAAGAACTTGTAGCAACCCACCCCACAATCCTGACGGATTTAAATGTTGTATATTAGTTACAACAGAACGTCGTCCTAATATTCCAATATTACAGTGTATGTAATACATTATTACAGTGTACGCACTACGCTGTTATAATTTCACTACTACGCTATTACAGTTTCAGTAATACACTTGCACAGTTCGCGCACTTACAATTACGTTTTTGTTGTACAGTGTACGTAATGTAGTGTTACAGTTTAACTCTAATACTCTTACAGTTTGAATGTGTACCGTATGTTAGATGAAGACATCTGCGAATAAAGAGGAAGAAGACGAGCAAGAAAGATAGGAGGAAGAAGAGCACTGTCTCCTCACGATTTCTGTACAGTATATGTAATAAGATGAGTTGCAGTTGAAGCACTAGACTCTTACATTTTCAGCACTACACTCTTACAGTTCGCGCACTACACTCTTACAGTTCCAGTACTAGATATGTTATATTATACGTAATAAAATGTTACAGTTTAAGTTCTACACTGTTACAGTTCGAGCACTACAGTGTTACACCTAAAGAACATCTCTGTTACAGTTTGAGCACTACACTTACAGTTCGCGCACTACACTTTACAGTTCCAGTACTTACGTATTCTGGTATATTATACGTAATAATGTTACAGTTTAAGTTCTAGACTGTTACAGTTCGAGCACTACAGTGTTACACCTAAAGAACAGCCCTGTTACAGTTTGAGCACTACACTCTTACAGTTCAAGCAACAGTCTAACATACAGTTTTACATTATAGTTATAATCTCTTACAGTCGTCGTCATGTTGATTATAGTATATATGAGGGGATGTTACAGTGTGTTATTGGTAACATGTGAGTTTGCATGATACAGAGCACATACATAAGCACACAGAAGACTGCATCAAACGAAAATGCTTATCATAACAAGCCATGTTACAATAACTCTCTACCTCTACTCTACCGACCACTCGGTAGAGCACGGAGGGGAGGAGGCGTAACGGTCAGAAGAGGGATGGGGGAAGGGGAGGTGCCGGAACGGTCAGGGAGGGATGGGAAGGGGAGGTGCCGGAACGGTCAGGGGAGGAAGGGCAGGTGCCGGACGGTCAGCGGAGGAAGGGGAGGAAGGGATGTGTCTACCCTAGGGGCCGATGTCTGGGAGGATGGTGAGGCCCTTGTGGCCGTACTGCCGAGAGGCTTTCTGTAAAGCCATCTTCCAGCCAACGTAAAACCGTCCCAGTAGTCGGCGCTGAAGGTGGACTGTCGCAACGGGGGAGCCGGGGGAGTCGGGGGCACGGTGAGGCAGGTGCCTTGCCATCCCTCTGGGGAGCACGGTTAGATGAAGACATCTGCAAATAAAGATGAAGAAGACGAGCAACAAAGATAGGAAGAAGAAGAGCGAGGGAAGCTTGTGATGAAGGATAGGAATGACCCTGGGTTCCTTTATAGTGTGAAGAACGGTCGTCCGAAGGCTGTTTGTAAGTGATGTCAATGGTTGCTGTATCAGTCTTGGCAGGGTATGTAAGAGTAATTCGCATCGGTCAGAGTTCACGGGCCACCGAAGCGTCGCGTCGTTGGGGAAAAGGCGATGGAAAAAAGGAGGGAAGGGTAAGACGGGAATGGGAAAAAGAGACGGAGGCCAAGGAGACGGAAATCGTGTGTGGAGGGCCGTAAATGGTGACGTGTGAAAAGCAGGGACTGGAAATTAAACCTGGAGAAAAGCAGGGACTTACATCAAACAGCATGACAGGGACGAGGAAATAAGTACCAAGCTCTGACAGGGACCCCCAATTAATTTTCCCTAGACTATAATAGATATACATATAATATCTTTAAAAACAAAAACAAAAAATAAAAAACATTCCAAACCGGCAAGCAAGGCCAAATGCACTAGTGGCCTTAATGTGAAAGGACGCCGAGCCTGGTCACCACCCGTCACAAGGAGGAGGTTTTCTTGAGCCGTGTGTGTGCACGTGTGAGAGGGAGAGGGAGAGAGGTTTAGCTGATCAATGGAGGAGACGCAAACCAGAGCCAAGACAGACGAAACTTTCATGAAACAAGTGTTGACACCATTTACTTACCACTTTGGGAGGGGGGTATCCATGGGTAAACCAGGGTTACCAGGGGTAAACCTGAAAAAATCTCTGTATAAAAAATCCAAAAAGGACGAAAAAAAGGGGATATATAGGCTGTTTGACAAGATTTCTTAACTTTTATTTTTAGAAGAATCAAATGTTAATTTCATTATAAAATCAATCAAAAGACTACACAAATAACTTTGAAGACTTCTTTTTTTGTCACTACAACATCAAACCTAATGCTAGTGAAAAGTAATGAAATTAAAGTAACACATGAAACTAAATGCTACTGTAATATGAAAAATATTACGTCTTATTGTGTTTATCGTGGCCGGTCCAACTGGCACAGAGAGCAGGCAAAGGTGTACACTTTCTTCTTCTTCTCCGATAAATTTTCTCTATAATGGAATGGAAAAGCATCAATCCACGCTTTAATACCCAGTGGTGATATAAGGCATTTCTCCTTCTCCCACCCACTTCTCTCTCTCTCTCTCACTGTTCACCACCATGTATCCCCATAAATGTTATACATAACAAATTAAGTTCCTAAAGAGTAAAGACGCTCCAAGTTTCAACAGTGACACGCAGACCCAGAGTGGAGGAGAAGGCAAAAATTAGTAAGCTATCAACACTCCTCGGCCTCCCTCACCTCGGCGGCGGTGAAAGGCCAGTATCATTTGGTAAAGTTCAGCACCAAAAACTAGTCTGATGCGCTTCGTTTCCGTCGTCCGCCCGACCACATCACAACACTACGGCCTCCTGGCCTCTCTCTCTCTCTCTCTCTCTCTCTCTCTCTCTCTCTCTCTCTCTCTCTCTCTCTCTCTCTCTCTCTCTCTCCATTCGTCACTGTCATATTTTGTTTCCTTTGCCTTCCCATGATACCAGATACCGGTGCACCAGGTACTTCAGCATCTCCTTTCCCAAAAGGTCAAGCGTATAACTTAGATCGTCGCATTAATGTCCACGTCTGTGCAGCCCGAGAACTTCCTCTTCCGGGCTTCCACCAGCATTTAGAGCCTCACCTGTGCTCTTTACGCTCTATCAGCTCCTGTCATGTAGTTGCCCTACCACAGCGCTCGCCGGGCTCTCAGGTGCTCCCCATCTCAGTACTCCGTCTGTTTCCTCACATGTACAAGTACTGTCTTCTCCGGTTCTCCCCCTTCCCTGCGTCCGCTAGCCTGGGCGATGTATCCATGCAACGAATCGCGAGCTGGCCCTGGGAACGAATTAGCTCCACATGCCTTCCCATGCGCCGAGCCTCCTCGTGCTGTTTTCTCTTCTCCCGGTTGTTCCGGACAAGAATCTCAGAATGGAACAGCACCCACCACCTCGACGACGAACGCAGTGATGCCGCCTTGGAATTCTACGACGAGTTCCTCCGTTGGCAGCTGGGTTAGATCAGCGGGGCGGTGGGAAAGGACATCAGCATCGAGCAGATTCAGGACGAGCTCGAGGGGTTCCGGTACTCAGGTCGTATAATGTGCTCCCCTAGGTCTCACTTCCTCAACGCCATTCTGCAGTATCGTTTTTTTATATGATTTGAAGTCCTTGGCTCCATCAGAAATGATATACATATACATACAGAACACTATAATCTGTTTACATATATAGCTAGAGTCGATTGCACTTGCAATGCACGAGCGTGGAGGAGTCAGACTTCGTATATATCTTCCATTTGGGCACTCGATCCACTGCGTGTAAAAGTTGGAGCACAAACAAAAGCTTCTCCGTCAGACATATATATAGCACGGGGAGTACTGAACGTGCTTAATTAATTAATCGTGTTGCATGCCTTGGACGACTTGGTGTAGCGTAGAAGTGAATTATTTACTTGTTTCCAAAGCATAAGCAGCATGTCTTTAGTTATTCTAGATCGAGCAGAAGCCACCAGTACTGTAGCCTTTCTCACTTGACCTTTTGTCAATTAACCTGTACTTGTTGGTCTTCAGAGTTTTCTAGCCAACAGAAGACTGCCTATATGCGAGGAGACTCCGGATTTACCAACATATTCCCTGCAATAAATGAAAATTCGTGCTCAGGACAAAAGAGTTTCTATCCATGCCGCGGATTCCTGAATGGTGATGAAAATTCAGAGGCAAAGCTCCATGATATAGGGAGTTCTTCTTGGAACCCTGAAACCCTTGGGCTCATAGCTGCATCACCGCAAACTGCTAGCAACTTTTATTATGACACAGGCAAGCTCTAGTATGCGTTGAAATTTAGTTTTATGATAAAAGCCAAACATGTAGGCCAGGGTACGTAGTTAATTTTCTTGGTAGGCCTGTCTTTGAATGGCAAATTTTCTTGTGACTGCAGGAGTGAAGTCCAGGATAGAAACGACGTCGTTTCTTCCCCAGGGCAATCTGATTCAGACTGCGGTAACCAATCCAGTTTCCACGGATAATATGGATCTGTTTCAGGGAATGGAAGCCACAGAAGACAACGAAACACACATCTTCATGTGTCCAGGAGAGAAAATTTTCATACCAAGAAGTGATGATAACTCATGTCCTAATCATGACAAAGGGAAAATTGTTCAGGACTCTTTATGGGATTCCAATTGGACTGCAGAACATCATCACCTCAAGGACTACCATTTTGGAGGAAACAAATCGTCTGTGCAGAACGTATCAGAATCAGCTGTTATCTCAACGAACCTGCTTAAGTTCTTCTGTCCAGAGTACACGGTTGGGTGCCACCATGTAGTTTCATACCCATATCCATGTTTAGATGTCAAGGTACGACAGTATCCTGCTATATATGTTGCACAAATCACTTTATATAATATATAGAAGGATTCCACTATCATATATTTTCTTATCCTAGAAAATCCAAAACCAAGCTGAGTTGTGATGCACTGCAGAGTACCGTCTTCAGTCTTCGAAATTGCTTTGATGTTTCTTGCAACATATCATGCATCGTATCACAAAATGAATAAAGCGAGTATTCAGTTCTAGCTAATTGTTAGTTTCCCGTGAGATTTTAATTTCTATATTCACTTTGTTAATGGATAACTAGTTATACGTGGGAATTAATGCCATCTCTTTGGAACATTGTTGATACTTGGTTTTTTTCTCTTTTTTTCACTTGATCTATTAGGAACTAGAGGAGAAAGAATGGACAAAGCTTCTACAGAAAGAGCTGACGAACAGTGATGTTGGAAGTCTAGGAAGGATTGTGCTACCGAAAGTGCGTCGTTTGACTCATTCTTTGAGGGAATATTTGTGTTACTGGAATATACGTGTTTTATATATAGTCGTACCATTCTTCCTTTTAGTTTACCATGTGCATCTGAGAAAGGTGGATCTTGAATTTTCTGTTGCCTGTTTTCTCTTCAGAAGGAGGCAGAGGCAAATCTTCCGGCCTTGCTAGAAAGGGATGGTCTTGTCCTGGAAATGGTGGACATGGCAAATCACGTAGTGTGGGGATTCAAGTACAGGTATAATCCTGGCATCGCTCATCTGTACTGGATAGCTATTCGGAACTCTAGATTGAGACATTTATAGGAATATATATGAAGAACCAAATTCTTGGAGACAATTTCAGATAGAACTCAAGGATATTTGACAAGCATCTGCCTCAAAAGCGTCACATTAATTGGGATTTGAGTTATTTATTGATTAATTAGTACTCTATGCTAGTCCAACTTAACAGATCTAGACAGTAAGGATCATGAAAGACTATCTTATTAAATTTCTGCACAAGTATCCATGTAGCCAGACTTCATTCATGATGTGTAAGCCTATGACTCGAACTTGGAAATCGCTAATGGCAATCCACTTTCTTCTGCCATTATTTCAGGTTTTGGCCAAACAACCGAAGTAGAATGTACATTTTGGAGAATACAGGCATGTCCACTCACAAGTACTAAACCTTACAATACCTCGAATTATATATAATTCACTCTGTTTATATCAATTTCCCTTTAGGAGATTTTGCAAAGATGAATAAGCTTGAGATCGGTGACTCTTTAGTTATTTATGGAGACAGAACATCCAGATACTACGTAAGTAAAAACCCTTCTACTAAGTATATATACTCCATCCTTTGAAAAGTTAATTATATCCTCCAGCAGTTGTGCATGTTAATATAAGAAATCCTATAGTGCCATTCTTTATTGGTAGTTTAGCTCCCCTCTATTTTGTCAATCTGTTCAATTAGCTATTCTCGGCCTTCTGTTTGCGTTTAGCTCTATTTCTCTTAATTCGCCTGTTCTATCATAGGCAGCTGCACATGACTAACTTATATTTCCATGTATCTTGAAGCTTGTTGGAGTCGAGAAGAAAGCGACACGAGAGAAGATGATTAGAGGGAATGGGGTTATCGACCAACCACGGGAGGATGCCAACAAGGTCCGGTCTTCAGAACGACAGAGAAGATAAATAAAATCTGAGATGTAGGGATTGAAGCCAGATATTTTTTTTTTCATTTTAATGAGATTCCCACTCAATTATGATGTAGGGATTGAAGGTCCGGTCTTCATTTCACTAGTTTGACTCAGACCACCTTCCTTTTTTCCATATAGAAATTGTTATTTTATGTGAGAAAATCCTTGCGAATTTTTTAAGTGTTTTATGTTGTTTTGTTTAAAAACAAGCCTGACAGCTTCCCACAGTTTAAGCATTATCATTAACGTTTTTTCTTATCGTAATTTATCATCACAGAATTAAAGAAAAACTGCGTTCCTGTGTACACACAAAAATACATAAAGGCCACATCTTCCTACTTGTTGATGAGTTAAAATGTCATTACCCACCACCCTTCACAATACAGAAATATATATATGGATATACAAGACATCTGTGTATAGCCTAGCACTGCAGCCAAAGCTGTTTTTTTTTCTCAAAGGGAATGACAAGATAAGTTGTATTCTCCTCATCTGTGAACTGCAGGCGACCGAATACAAACAAGTAAATGATCTCGACAAACTAATAAATGAATCAACATCTGACAATGCAATTTGAAATAGCTTTTACATCATCCTCGTACTATTTAACCTTCCCCACCATTTCCTCTTTGTCTTGTCCGCGCTTGTGTCTTCAGTCCCTAATTTATGTAAGATCACCTTTGTTTCTCGAATCCTTCCCCCAAAGTCCTTCTTCCAAGCTTCAAATGCCTGCTTCAGCCGCCTCAGCTCACGGTCAGGATTCAGGTCGGCCTCAGTCTGACCTGACTTCACCTCTATCAAGAACTTTGTATCATCAGCAAACACCTGTGCCCGTTGTTCAAACTCCTCAGCCAAGCGGCTGATAACATTCAGGCCTATGCTCATTTCTCTATCCATGGTCCGTGATACCGGTTGAGCTCCGTTGTTCTCGTGGGGCCTGAATCCTACATGGTTGCTGCTGCTGTCGAAGCTGTGGTCTGCTGATGCATCAGACCTCCTCTCCATGTCATCAATGGCCAGGCTCTTTTTGGCAATGGAGATGCTGGATTGTAAGGATCTCATCTGTTTCTGCCAGACCTCTTCCATTGATCTCATCTTCTGCTCATACTCGGACCACCGGCTTTCATACTGATGGAGCCTTTGATGGAGCATGTCATTCTCCTCTTCCTTCTCTCTTAGTCCAGCCTCAGCTTTCAAAACTCTCCTCTGTAGCTCCGCAAGGACAGATGCCTTCACTAGCACCTGATCTGATTCAGTACCCTGTTTTCAAGTAAATTCAGTGTTAGCACACATGCATATCATTAATAGTCTGAAAATTTTTTGCTTTTATATATTCTTTCGATTGGTCCACGTATAAGAAACTAAAATAGGTAGCTTGACATGTAAACATGAGTTGCAATATCGTAGAACAAAAAGAAATATCTATTTGCAAATGTTGTATTTCAGTTCTTGTAATAAGAACTCGGAATAGGTTTCCACATTCCACGTTACACCTAGCATTAAATTTTATTTCGGTGGCTTTCTTCAAGATCTTCTACTGTTGGAAATGAGGATTCTGTCTTTTCTTGGTGATGGGAAACCAAACTAGACTGAAATAAGCTGTAGGATTAGTCTGCCAATGGATGCAGGAGTTTGTCACAGTGGGCATTAAATGCATGACTTACAGGCAGCAAACATGTGGTTTGACCAACTACCTTTTTGCATGTTGGCAAAGCAAAGCGACAAAATGAATTGCAGTTTGAACTTGTAAATTTCTAATATTTTAGAATAATAAATAGATTAAATTCAAGATTCGATGATAAAAAATGAGTTAGTAAACTGGAGGGCTTGTTAAACTTACATTTGCATCCCTCGATTTACCAGCTGTATTTAAGAGACTGATATCTCCTGAACATCTTCTGACAAGCCAGCCTCGAATTACTGATAAAGCAAAATAAATCAGAAACTTGCAACAATATCAGATGCATTCAATAGCCAAAGTAGATATTAGTAACATTACCTGACTGTATAACTATGGATGCATTATGAACATTGACAAAATTTCTCCTAGCAATTCTGCATTTTCGTTGCCTCTGCAGAATGATGGCAGCTCTGTGCCTTTCCACCAAGACTGAATATGTTGATCTTGTCTTCTCACCCCGAATGACTGAAATTGTGCATGTAAAAAAGTCATGAAGCTAGAAACATGAGAACTGTCGGCAAAGAATCGGCAGACTGTTAGAGAAATACATGACTGCAATGTTGTAATGCCCTTCTTATAATCCTTAACATAACAACGAGCTCGGTGGCCCCTGAAACAGCTTTGGACCCTTAGAATGCCATGTAACGTGCGATTTCTCGTATCTTCAAGTACACCAATCTACAGTATCCGAACACACATAGGTGAATGTAAGATATTACTGACAATACTTAGCCCAAACACTGGATCTCTCCAACAAAATTAATAAGGTGTTATGCCATATGCAGAAGTACAGGACAAAGGAAAAAGAAAACACCAGTGATTCTTTCTTATATCTAAAGTACATTTAAAGACCGAATCAATTTATATTATTGGCATCAAATTACCTTGCAATATCTCAAAAGCTCACAGAATGAATTTAAAAGCGGCAGTCTACTTCAGCAAAATCAGGGGCATCAATATAATATAATTGTAATTGGCGTCAGAGCAGAAATAGAAATAGGGATCATTTACCTTGCTTTAAGAATAAATCATTCCAATGGTGCCTCAGAAAATGAACTTAGTGTGATTGACAAGTAAAAGTACCGAAAGCAAGGAGAATAGATTTGATCTCCAGACAATCAGTTTGACAAGAGAAAACACCATGAAAACAAAAAACCAACCAAAGCATGGATATGCACAATATTTTTAAATTACACCACGTAAAAAAGATTCACCTGTCCAGTGCGGAAAAACAATTTTGTGTAGCCAACTTGATACATCTCAGGAAGAATATTAAACTGGTGAAGAATTGCAACTGAAACACTGAGAGGATCCTGTGATGAAACACTCTCGAGAAGGAAGCCATACCTGGTATAAAATTCACATGTATGAAATTTGTGAAAGCCCGTCTATTTAGTAAAACAGTAGGTGAGAAAGAACTGAATCATCATATCTTACCGTCTTGCAAATTTTTGGTGAGACATCCGTGTAGGGAACCCAGACCTTGATATCCGAACAACCTCTAAAACTCCGCAACATCGAAGCTGCTGCAGTACAAGCTGTTGTTCATAAGTTCCTGGAAGTTGAAAATTATTTGGCTTAATGCAGCGTATAAAATGTGGTGTAGTGCTTTCCAATCTCTGCATCAGTTGGAACAGTTGACCCTGAAAAAGAAAAGGAAAAGAACAATGCATAGGAATCAGAACAATGGTAGTCAATTGTAAGCCTGAAGTAGTTGACCGTGAAAATGAAAAGGAAAAGAACAATGCAGAGGAATCAGAATAATGGTAGTCAGCCTGAAAGTTAGGATATGGTTTGAAGTTTTAACTAAGACGTGATACACAATATGAATCTCTAGGGGGGGAAAAAAGGGTACATATCTACACGTTCTTTTAAGGTAAAAAATGGCAATTACAAGAATTGCATCCAAAGGGAAAGGAAACAGTGCTTGAAAAGATTGATTGTTTCTGGCCGAGGACCTTGAAATGAATGTTACCTTAAACTTTGTTGCGACACTCAATTTCTGGGAATCTACTACACTAGATCTATGTGAAAGACCAAGAGGTTTATCAGATTGACTGAGCATCTTTGATGCAAATATCTGAGGAAGCTGGCATTTGCAAGAAGCGAGAAGTTGAATGGAGTCCATGTGGAGTAGATCTCTATTCTTCTCCAGAAATCCCGTCGTGTCATACACAACCTGAGGAAGAATAATACACCATCAATAATATGGATTAAACAAGAAAATCATGTCAACAGAGTTTGGATTTGGTAAGCTAGCAACCTCTCCTGCATAATGATTGACACCAAAAGATTTGCCTCTTTCCCCTCGGAAACAAGAATTGGAATTGAGATGCTGCTTAAGCTTGTTTGCAAATGTCAAATCCGTGCCATTTGGGAAGGTAGACTCTTCATCCAAGAGAGATAATAACCCTAGTGGCTTCTGCAAAATACAAATAAAATGCTAGTAAGGCACTCAGATACAAGGAATAAGAAAACCAATATGCTCATCCAAGCAAATTATTGACAGAAGTTTGAATGGCATTTTCCTTTGACAGGTCAAGCCACCAACTATTCATAGTTATAAAAGTTCTATTTGGAAGTACTTTTGAATATAAATTGATTTGGGTGATCAAAAAGATAGGGAAAATAATATGTTTATGACCAAGAGATGATATCACCAACCACAATAAACCTGAAAATCAGACCAAATGAAATTAGAAATGAAGAAAGAAAATATAATTTTTAAAGGTTTCGGGTACAAGGCTATACTGGGATATTAATTCATCCACCCAACAACAACATTGAAGATGGGAAAGGGTTGGGGTTTAGTGGAATTAGTTTCTCACAACCTGCCCGCTTCCCTCTGCATAAGAGAAACTGGCTCTTACCCCTCCGGCAGAAACAAAATAAAGCATCCATGAAAAGTCTACAACATCAACCAGATGTAACTATTCATCCTGCAAAATAGGTCCATTCGTAAGATGAATTGGACTCACTGGTTCAATAGCCACCCAGCATTCTTTCCTGATGTGCAGCTATATCTTCATTGCAAAAGGTATCAGGACAGATGCCTTCTCGAAGACAGGCTTGAACAATTAACATTGCTCAGGCAGTAGTGAGAAACCATAAACCTTTGAAAATTATCTTATTTCTCTTAAATGTATGAATTCATTGACAGGAATCATCCATCAGAGGAAAAACTGAACCAAGACCACATCAGAAAGTTATGCTCCATCTGACATCCAAATGCAACTGCTACCTTATTGCCTTGTCTGTTTGGGATCTCATCCTCTGGATATTTAGCAACAATTGGATGTTGAGAACAGACACGATTGCCTCAAAGCCCAAGTTTCCTCAATTTCTAGAACCAATATATATTACAATGTATATATGTACTATACGACTTTATACCTTCTCAAATAAATTGAGACAATCTTGATTGTCCTCAAAGTCTACTTTTGCCCAGTCTATGCCATCTTGAATATATTCCTGAAAAGAAAATGAGATTAGTTAATCTTGCTTCATAGGAACATACAAAGAAAGTAGTAATGTAAGCAGTATTTTCAATAAACGTACTTTTTTGAAAGTGGGTAGTACCACTAGTATATAAATGAAAAGGGAATATGCAAGTATAGGCAGACGCAACCCAAAAAATGACACTCCCCAGCAGTGTCAATCAACATACTTGACAAAATATTTTTATAGAGAGAGGAAAGAAGGTGGTTTAAAAAGGTAATCGCCATAAATGATATTCATTAGCCTTTACAATACCTAGATAGAGCTAGATAAAGCTCATATCATGGGTTCTGATTCATTTAGTACCCTTATAGTCCATAGCAGTAACATATTTTATAATTAGTCATAAGATGGCCTCGGATCTTGCGGATGATGAGTTTTTCAGTATCACAGCATTATTGAAAATGCAGTTCAAACCTTGAGCGATCTGTGATTCTCCATTTCCTTGCATAAGGTTATATGAGTTCTGCATCCAGTAAGACTCCACGAGTGCTTGATTGGAATGGGAAAGGGGCAGAAATGTTGGCGAATACCTATATCATCTAGGCCTCTTTACTACTAACTGGTGTTATGGATTTGTAGTTCATTTCAGTGGCATGGCTTTAAAGCCTGTCTCCTGGGTTGTGTACGGGCTCACCTAATGCAGAAAAGCAGCAATCAAATAATCATTTTTTTTATTTTGGTGATTCAGTTTTAGTACACGGGGACAACAGGTTTTGTTCATTGGATATCTCCCCCATTTGGCTTATCGCTCTGAGAGGCTTGAGAGCTGCTTGCCACACAGCTATACCCTCGTTTTCGTAAGCGCTGGAGTTGGCAGAACCAATTTCATTCTGAACTAGATACACACTTATTAGGTATATTAAGTATGGGTGTGAATACAAAACAACCCAAGTTTTGGGCGGCAGTTTGTTTCACTAAACAAAAGAAACATGGCAAGTTGATGACAAGTACCTGCTTGTGCTTTCAGGGCATACGTACAAGAATTCAAAACAAATGTAAGATAATGTACTGCTAAACCATATTACCAACTCCCCCCCCCCCAAAAAAAAGAAAAAAAAAAGGAAAACAATCCATTAAATGACAGCTTTTAGCACCCAAATGATTTCAACTCTGCATTAAAGTACCAAAGTAGATTTTGGCACCCAACATGCGCCGGACATCTCAACACCAATCTATGTCGTGTCAATTAAGATATACAAGCCCAGATATTTGAATCCGTCGTTTAACTGAAAATTTCAACTCTTCCACAGGCACACATACAAGGTCTGTCAGGATAGAAGGTTACAAAGAAGCATCACAGTACTAAAATTGTCAGAGGTTAGACAATTTTTAAGAAGCATTACAGCACCAAACCAAGCCACTGGAATGGCAGCACAAGCATTGAGCAATCACCAAAAGGATTAGGAGGCGAAGGAGGGTGTAATTTCTGATAAAGAGCAAAAAAAAAATATCTAACAAGGAAACTCTAAGTTTGGACTAACTAAATAGAACCATTGTCTTGAACCTTTGTAAGAAGCAAACTCTAGTAAAGCGTGTAACCCATATTGGAGGTGAGCAAGATAGAAAAAATATCACTGTATAAATAAATATGTTTACATGAAAATATTCTACATATAAATATAGCATATCTCATTGGGTCGTCTGCTCATCTGCTCGTGTACAATATCATCAACAAGTCAACTTTATATGTTAATAATAACCAATATAAAAAATTGTTTAAGGCCCTAATGCAAGCCCAAAACCTAGACGTTGAGTTGAGGGAATCCTCTACAAATAAAGATGGAACATGGATTACCTGATGTGGGACAAAACCTCCACAATAATCATTCTTTTTACTTCATTTTGGAATGCCAAAATCAAATTACAAAAATTAAACTTAGAGAAAATCATTTTTTTATGAAGTGAACTTTATGAAGAAATTATTTTTTAGAAGTTCTAAATTTTGAGTACCCCCAATAAGTACCATAAAAGCTTTTTGCCGTTAAAGTAAAATTTCTCAAAATGTATGTAAGCCTGATGATCCATAGATCGACTTCACAATATTCACCAAGATTTTCCTTAATTCTCTTTTTGAGATGATTGAGATACCAAAAAATACCTCTTGCTCTAGCTTGAACAAGTGTCGATTAAAATGCTGCTGCAGCCTCTCATTAGCATAATTGATGCAGAACTGTTCAAAGCTGTTTTTCTGCAATGAGTAGGCTATTCAGTGTTAGGACTGATTTAAATTTTAAAAAAGCAAGGATTCCAGACATGCCAATGTATAGCATGAACATGAAGCTTACATCAAAAGATTCAAAACCATAGATGTCAAGAATGCTGATGGATCTGCCTGTGCGCCGCTTGCCCACTTCCAGTGACTTGTTAATCTGCTCCACCAACCACTCAAATAGACTAGCATAAAGTGATTTGGCCAGTGCATCTCTTGTGTCAATTGCCTACAAAATAAACTAGCTGAAATATTTAGTTATGTAAACAAGAAAGTTACCACCAGTGAAACTTTCCATCTGAAATTTGATGATAACCTGTGACAGGGTAAGCTTCTGAACAATATTATCATTGCCTACTCTCATCTTACGAGTGGATAAAGCTAACTTTAGTTGTCCCACATCACACCCAATCAGTTTGGCAACAGTATTCACACCTGCAAAGGAAGTAAATTTTTCAGAAACCTATGAAATCAGATGGCAGCAGAGAATAAGACTGGGAATCTAAAAGAAACATGTCTCCAACAAAAATTACGTGTAGCCATGTCAGAAAGGAATATAAAATACAAAGAACTCTTCCAAGGAGGCCTGAACAACCCCTGATGTTCACTAAACACCCATGCATGATTTGGATTGAGAAGCAGGCTCCATATGGGGTGAACCCAAGTGGGTGTACTGCACACAACAACAAACAGAATTCACATAATGGGACCATGAACTACATCTCTTGTCACCGGAGAAGGGAACAGTTTATAAACCAATACAATTAAAAACTTGTTATCGAGCAAATATTGTTTCTGGAATTGCTGACATCCAAGAAAATTATATTTGCAAAACAAGCAAGAATGAAGATATAGATGCAACATATCCACAGTTCTTCTTAGCAACTTTGAGCATATTAAAGAGTAACCAAATTCTTATGCAGCACTTCTGAATTTTACAGGCATCATCCTTGTGAATCATTAATTTCACTGGGGTCAAAAGTTAGATGAAAAGAAAATACATACAAACCTTATATCGCTAAAAATGCTAGGAAAAAAAGTCAAGATCAAAAAATCCCTAAACA
The DNA here is from genome assembly GCA_014218235.1 of Colocasia esculenta. Taxonomy (NCBI): domain Eukaryota; kingdom Viridiplantae; phylum Streptophyta; class Magnoliopsida; order Alismatales; family Araceae; genus Colocasia; species Colocasia esculenta. The sequence continues at coordinate 91,034,436 of CM024765.1, read as the reverse complement.
GTCCAGAAATCTTACAAGTAGCTGCATCATGCATGGCCAATTTTCATGTTTTCAACAGTTTTGAATAAGACTCATTACAAATATTTTCTTCAATCTATGATTTGTACAGGAAAGGAATAAAACTACTTTTCCTAGCTATATCAGAATGTATAATAGGATACATTTATTTGGAGGTTCTCAAATAGACATATTAATGATATAAAAAAAGTGAAAGGACACATAAAGATCAGCAAGTGAATTTAGCACTACCAACATTTCGTTAGTCGATGCAAACTAAGCCACCCCGGGATGGAATAGACTTTTGGATTGGCCAACTTGTGAGAAGCTGCTCCATCATGACATGAAAGTCTTGAGTTTAAACGATAAAGGACACTTAGAAAAAAGCAAGGTCACACAAAATCACCTTCTTCTAGGCCCCGAGTCACCTTCTTCTAAATGCAGTACTCTTATTCATTCCTCGACCAGCACGACCAAGGATAGGGATGATCAGAAGATCCATGTGCCAAAAGATCATTGCTCTTAGGCCTGTTCATATGCCGGTTCGGCCTGGTTCAGCCCCCTTTTCTTTTTGCAACCCAAGCCATGGATGGCAAAGTCGGCCGACTCGGAGCGGAGTCGGCCGACTCTGAGTCCGCTCCGAGTCGGGTCGGCCCCTGGCGACCCGACTCTGGGGGGGAACACCGACCCACCCACAGGACTGGTTTACAAAGTCCACTGCCCCGACTCAGGCCGACTCAGGGTCGGGATCGGCTGGGGCCGACCCAGCCACCCGACCCGACTCTGCCATCCATGACCCAAGCTGAATTGAACCCAATACCAAACCCGAATGTTTTGGTTCAGTATGGTTCCAGCCAAAATTTCATAATTAATTTAACTATTAATGATTTTATTAATGTTTATGTATTTAAAATGATGATAAAATAAAAAAGTGTCTTTCTATTAAAATTGTGTATATAATTATTTTTAAATATTATATTGTATATTACATAATTATAATAAATTCAATTTATTTGGTTCAGTTCGGTTTAACAACTTGTGAGATTGAACCAAACTGAAATGGGCGTTCGAACCAAACTGAACCAGTCAGCCTGGTTCTTTTTTTTCAGTTTGAACCGAATAATATTTCTAGATACAATTAATCTACTCAGCCCCATAGCGGCAGTAGTGTTGTGGCACTAGGCTGCCCTTTTATCTATAAATACGCTCCTAGTCCTAGATGCCATGTAACAAGTGATCTACAACAATAGTGGCAGTAGTGTTGTGGCACTAGGCTGCCCATTTATCTATAAATACCCTCCTAGTCCTAGATGCCACATTAACAAGTGATCTACAACTTTAAGCATTTGACGAGAATAGAATGCTAAATGTTACTTTAACAGTAGTTGAATGTTTATTCAGGACTTAAAGATGCAAACATGTGGGACAACAGCCACATGAAGTCAGGATTATGGCCACTATAATGACAACAATCATGGCAAAAATACCACTCACTAAAGTGAAAAGGTTAATCATCACATTCAACTTACACAAACTTTGAAAATTGAAACTAGAACATACTAGGAAACCATGAAACTGAGCATATCACACTGATTCGGCACAGTTAGGTAGTAATTGCCTCCAGCTCATACAAGCTGGCTCTTATGTAATGTATCCTAAGAAACTGCAAAAGTAAACTCATGTGGGCCATAGGTGCTGATGTGCTGGGGAAAAACTCTGCATCTGACATGTGGATGTAAAAATTGAGTTGCATGAAGCTTGAACCTCATACAAGCAACTCAGCCCAAAACTATAAATGAGATGAAAATTCAACAATCCAAGTTAAATTGCTCTTCTGAGAAAACTTAACTTTACAGAAGACCAGGTAAAAATATAGATTGCAAGTTCACAGAAGGATTGATCCAATATATGCCAGATATAATCTTGTTTATCTGTTTTGACTTAACCATTTTTGTGATCATCTAGAACATAGAATCTTTTTTTAATCAATATTTCTGCCATATTGAAGATTGGATAAGCTAGCCTAAAGCATGAATTCTGCAAATAGTGAACAAAATGTAGAGCACATCCCATTGTGAAGTATCCAACAGAAAGTATCATAAGTAATCGGAAGAAACATGGAAAGCTTTTCACCTTCATCTTGCACGACTTCTACATGATTTTCATTATCAATAACTGTAAATGTAATGTTGCCCAACCAAAGAACAGCTGCAAGCATAGCAAAGACATTATGCTGATCCTCTTTGCTGATGTGAACAACATTCATAGCTTCCTGGAAAGAAAGAACATGGTTAGAAGGAGGCAAGATCACAGGATTCAAAACTTTTGTGAAAGAGGCAAGACAAGTACCACAACAAGGTGAAATCTTTCAGCATCATTGACCCCGGCAATAGAAAAACAGCTGCTCTGCCTCAAATATTTGTACTCGTCAGCAGCTCTCAAATTTAGTTTCTCTGCTTTCCAATAGAGAATAGTTGTTAAATCATTGAAGAGAGGGGCACAATGAAGCATCGTTTATGTGCATTTAGATAGATGCGAGCTTGGAAATGGGGATAAAGTAGTTGATAGATCTAAAATGAAAATGACAGGAGGTAAGCAGGTACTGATGAAGGACCCTTGGTTGCATAGTCCAAAAAGAGATGCCTAAAACATAATGCAAAGCAGTGAAAATACACAAGAAAGGAACTCGCATTCCCTCTTTCAGTTTAGACGGAAGACCAGAAAATAAACTACAGATGTGGGAAGCCTGGAAGTGGACATGGTAAAGGATGGTAAAATGCACAAAGCCACAGATATTCCTATTTCTCATTGAAAGCCTTCATATTATACAGATCTCAAAGCAGATGTACATGTTGCATATGGTAAAATATATAGATATTCCACTGTGACAAAATCATCATCATCATCAGAGCCTTATCCCATTATCTGGGGTCGGCTACATGAATTCTTTTCCGCCAAACATTACTATCAAGTGCTATAGTCGTGTTTAAACTCAAGAAGTCCAAGTCTTTCCTAATAACATCGCACCATCTCATTTTAGGCCCTCCCCTAGCTCTTTTACTAGTATCCACTAAGATTTTGTCACAACTTTTAACCGGCGCCGAGTTATGGTGACGGTGCACGTGTCCAAACCACCTAAGTCTATTTTCTCTCATTTTTCTATCAATTGGAGCTATCCCAAATCCTCACGGAAGCGCTCATTCCTAATCTTATCTTTCTTAGTCTTACCACACATCCATCTCAACATCCTCATCTCCGTCACACACATTTTGTTAATTATTTCCACTGTGACAAAATAATAGTGATAAACCTTCTTTCTCACAAGCTTTTTTTTTTTTTTTTAAGTGGAGAGTACTACATGTATATCTTAAAAGAAAGAGAATGTACAAGTATAGGTGGGTCCAAACCTAAAAGAAGCCAACTCCAAAACACCTATACAACAACAGCACACCAAGATGGTGAAAGAAATCTAATCTCCCAGGGAGCCGAAAATAGGAGATAAAGATGAATTTACATTGGAGAGAGTGGCTGCCCACTCCTTCACCCTATCCTAAACAAAATGTAACAACACATCTTCCGCACGAGACTCCCTCCTGAAAATATGGTTGCATTCCCCCCACACCACACATAAGGTGGCATGAAGAATGAGGCACCACACCAATCTCACAAGTAATTTTTAGTACTCAATCATTCCATGCTTCTCAATAATATGGGTATATGTATATAAATACACACACACACACAAATTTCCTCAAGAACAACGGATTACCTCGGAGAGCAAGAGAGGCACCAACACACAGCTGATAAAATATATGATAGGATCGTTCACCCTCCGCACATTGCACCACTCTTGACTGTCAAATAAGATGAACAATGAATAACAGAACTGAGGAACCGAAAGTAACAGTGTAACACCACAACCAGGACATGCTAAACAAGGTACCTTCTCAAGTAGAACTGTTGAAGTACCAAGTTCCAGGGATGGCAACCATAGACAAATGCAAAACCAAAGATATTAGGCAGATAGAAAATACACATCATTCAAGTTTTCTAAGTGGATTAAGCTGCTTGTTCTTACAGGTTTGAATCCTTGCGCCAGAAATTTTCCCAGTTGAACTGAAATGAATTTCTATCAGTTTGCCCTGAGAAGAAATGCACAAGTTGAAATACATGCAAATTAAAAGAGTTTGATAACAATTGAGACCACAATTTTATTTGCCATTTAGTCTTTAATGACTTACAAAGCGACTGGAGTTATCATTTCTTGCTGTTTTTGCATTCCCAAATGCTTCTAGTATTGGGTTTGTTTGCAGTATCTCATATTCAATTCCACTGCCTCCTCCAAGTGATGCCAAATATTGCATAGCTATCTTTGCTGTTTCAGTTTTGCCAGCTCCACTTTCACCACTGCAAAAGCATCACATATTGACAAATGATTTTAAGCTAACAGCACATGGTTTGAAATAATGGCAAATCTTTCCTACAAAAACACATCACAGTTAGCAAGCCAATGATTTTAAACCACCAACACAAGGTTTTAAATAACGGCGAGTCATTCTTTCTTTTATGAGCTTAGATGGTGGAAAGCAATCTATGAGAAGGAAAATGATGTAGGACACATGTCAGTTAATTGTGTAGAATGAGACATGAACCAGGCAAAGAATGGAATATGCCACGAGTACCTGAAGCTAACAGTATAATATTACAGTTCAAATCTATGTCTGCCCAGCTGTGCAAAAATAACAAACAAGTATATAGAAGAGGTTTCCTTGCAATGGAGGAGCTGCAATGCATTCATCGGGACTCACAAATATAGCTCATAAACTTGAACACTACCGAAGGACCACATCTGAAACGGTGCCACTTTGATAACATGAGCCAACCCAACAATTAGGCCAAGCTTGAGTTGGAACAAAGGCCAAGTCTAGTTCCGGTACATGATCTTTCTGTGAGTTAGTTTGGATTGCAATTTGAAGAACCATGCCAACCTGAGCCACGAACATGAATTTTCACTTGTTGAAGCCTTTGCATGAGAGGAATTGGAGGAGAGTATCTAAGACTTCAGATGCCAGATTAGGTGTCAGGAGAGGAGGATTGCATGCTGGATGGGCTGCTGGTGCTGGCAAAAGAAAGAAAGTAGGCGTGGAGGAGGTAGAGATGTTCTTGCCAGCAAAGATGGCGAGATGGATTGACAGAGAAAGAGAGAATTCCCTTCTGTGTTGTCACGTGTCAGGTGAGATAGGCTGGGCCAGATAAGAGATGGCACAATAGATTAAGCATCTAACTTTGCTTTAGCTTTTTTTGTGCCTTAAAGGTCCAAAGTTAGATCAGAGGATAGATAATATTTTCAGGAAATGACAAGAATGTGCATACCTTATAATGATAGACTGATTAACCTCATCTGCAATAAGGCAATCGAAACAAATATTAGAAAGAGATATAAAAATGAAGTAAGAGGGCAATCTTTCAAAAATAAGATACCTCTTATCATTTCACGCATTGCTGTATCTGCTATTGCATAAACATGTGGACTGTCCACTGACTTGCGACGATAAGCTTCAATAAAATCATTACCGTAAAGTAGGACATGCTTAAATGGGTTTACAGCAACCAAGACAGGACCTGCTTTAGTCTAAGAATCAAAAAGTCCAAAACCCATTAAAAAAAATTCAACTAATGGTACCATTGGACAGATGCAAAGAAGTTGGATAATTAGCACTTACATATATCATATCCTGAGAGTATCTGTATTGAAGATTGTATAGCACAGAAGGTTCATTTAGATAGCTGAGTTGCATGAGGTCATCCACTCCATCTAGAATATCAGGATTTGCAGGCAATAATTCCTCACTGTTTACTCGCAAAACCTGGAGTGGAACAAGATGGCATAGGAAAGGGAATTAAATGTAAACAAAGAGATATAAGCAGAAGAAAGGGAAAAAAAAACAGTTCTCACAAATGTTCTTACTTTGTCCTCAAGAAGACTAATGAGGGACTCTCCCCCTGATGAAGATAGTATCTTCCCCAAAGACCAGTCTCCATTTGACAATTGGTACCAGGCTAGAAGCTTCTGAAACAAAAAACTTCAACATGTAGGTCTTATAATCAATAGACAGTATGTATACCAAAATAAACTACACTTAGTAGTGTATATAGATCAGAAATCCAATCTAGAAACAAAGTGGCCAGTTAATATTATATATAAAATCAGGAATCTAGTCCAAGAGTGTTCTGCATCTCAAGAACAGAAAACCATGCACACATGCAGAACGATGTAGACTCCAAGTGCAGTCAGTGAGATCAAACTATAGCAGTGGAAATTAGAGACTAAGGGAACATTCTTCACAATGAAGAAATTATGAATTCAACTAGTATGCTGAATTTTCCAACCTGAATGGGCGCTTACAATCCCAATTTGTACATATTTGATGACAGATGGGAAATTTATTCTATAAAGTTCACCAAATTCTGTTGCAACTGTGATTAATCCGGTAAATTTTTTAAATATATAAGGAAGCAAGGCAGCCTGTAATGACTACTGGCTGGGGAACAATCTCTTCAATGATCCCGAGAACCAAATGTACAGGTATCAAGAATAGCTCACTAGAAGGCAATCACAGATTCCAATTTAGTTAGTCAACTATGGCTTTATCTGCTAAGAGGGAACCTATACACAGAAGACAAAAAGACAATTCTTGATGGTGTATGACACATGAAAGATGTCCACAAAGTCATGAAAAACAGACGAAAACTACACTACGCAGCCTCCTATTGATGTAGGAATGCCAAAGACAAAAGTTAAAGATTTAAATCAAGCAGGAATGTATGAGATGCTTAAGGAGCATAATATAATGAAAGACATACATCTCATTAAGTGGGAAATGCCTTAATCCGGACATAAGTAATGAGACATCTTTCATCTCTCTGGATTTCTAAAAGATGAAAGGATTCATCTCTCATCATGGTTATGTGCAACTTGATAGAGAAAAAGATTCCCAATCTACAAGGCGAGATGCTTGCACTGGATTTGCATCCTCAATACCTCAGCTGATGGGGGACCGGGAGAGAGAAGGACGAGGAGGGAAGGGAAGCGTGGGTTTTCGCTGGGAGGAAGAGGGAGAAGCAGAGAGAGAGGTACGCGGGAAGAGAAGGACAGGAGGAGGTGGCGGCTCAAAAGTTGTCTTTAATTCTCAATAACATCAACTAATCCTTTGTTGCTTACAAGACACATATATATAAACCCTAAGACTCTCAAAAGACTTAATAAAGACCAACATAACCCTGGGACCTAAATTAAGCAAAATTCGTAATAATAAATAACAGAAAAATAGCAAAGCCCATGTTGGGCCCCTAGTGGGCCCACACTCACAATAGGACTCAAATAAGATAGAAAATACATCCACAAAGCCAATCATCAGTCCTCAAGCCAAATGGATGCCGATGTCGAATCTGGGACTCTCCTCCGACGATAAACGTACGCCGGGTCGAAACGAACACGGGCTCGGGTGTCCTCACCATCAGCCCTGGCAATTGTGCCCCTTCATAGGTATCTAATTTAAAAGGGAAGTAGTAAATAATCCACCACCGTCTATATCTCACAATCACAATTTAGTGGGGGGAGGGGGTTGAAGAAGGACAATAAAAGCAAGAAAAGAGATTGAAGACTGAGGAAGAACAAGGTGGTGACTATCCCTGGTCCAATCCATCCCAACCCATGCGGTTATTTAAGGCAAGGATATTAAATTAATCTTCAATGCTTTGTGTGGTGGCAAACCATTTGCACAATGCCATAACAACAACCATTCTCCAATCTGATACAAAACAGTAGTTCAATAAAAATAAGAGGTGATCCACTAGATGGATAGGATGCAGCAAACAATGAATTTTCCTTCCACCACCCCACCCTGTTCGGAGACATATCTAACCCTTTCTCATCCATTTTTCTTCCCCTTTTTTCCCATTTTTATGTATAAACCAGGAACTCATGTTAGCACCCAAAGAGTTCCTCAGCTGCTATCAGAAATTGCATGATTGGTGATTTGTTGGTCCACCTTAACTTGGTCAACGAGGGATTTTCTGATTTCTGCCAGTCATCTTCCCTGTGCCTGCCTGACAATGTGTTAGTGTTGGAGAGATCATCTATAAGCTAGCAGTCTTAGATCTACCAATTACACCTCAATCTTCCAAGGTCGCATCTGGCCACAAAGGGAGTAAATTGAAACCATGGCACAGAAACTGTGGAGCTCAACATGCTAGCATCATGCCAGAGTTTTGTTCAAAGATGAAATGAAGCTCAGTAGTATGGTTTGCACAATGCATGCTTATACATGCCTCTACTATTCTTTCGAGATAGGCTGGCTTCAAATAAACCAGATAGCAGGACCTTTATTGTATGTTCAGCATGTACACAATGGACAAATCCTAATCCATACATTCAAGTTATTGTGAAGTCTTCTTTGCACCCTTCATTGCTTACAAGATCTAGTTACAAGATTAACTACCATAAACTCCTTAAATATATATAAAATTTTCACATAGCACTCCCACATAGAGACAAAAATTTCATGCTTCCGCAATAGTTCTTCCTCCGAACTTTCAAGGGAACATGAAATAGATCATCAACCAGATACATGATTTCAGAGATCATTACTTCAAGATAATCAGTTCTTAGATGGCTTAATGCAGAGTTGGCCAGCATCAAACAAAAAGTTATGAACATAAGAGAGAATGAAAACTTCGTTGACATATGAAGGTTATATAGACCATCAAAAGAATGTATATTGAAAGTTGCCCTGTGTGGTAGTGGTTGATGACAACCACCAAGAACTCTGAATCTCTTTAAAGTGGGAAAGTGACTCTAGGTTGGGAATTCACATATATGGACCAATTGAAGATAAGAAGCTCTGGATGGGAGCCTCAAGTCAATAGAATATCTCTCTATCGCTGTTATGGGATGAGTCCAGGTGACCAAAGATATGCACAGGCAATTACATTGGAGACCAATATCTTGGTCGATAGTTTTGAAGGTTAACGTCACAAACAACCAGTAATTGGAAATGTCAAAGTTTTAAAGAAACATGAAGTTTAGAATAGCTCATGGCCCAGTTTGCCCATGTAACTGATATTAAAGGTCATTATGGCTGGCGTTACTGAGTGCAAGAACAAATTGCTCATTGCAGAACTAGTGTCATTTTAAGTTTTTTTTTTTCCTTGAAAGTGGGTAGTACCACATGTATATACTAAGAAAGAAGGAAAATGCACAAGTATAGGTGGGCCAAAACACCCAAAAAGGAACCTCCCCACAGCACCTATACAAAAACCAACACCAAGAAGGTATAAATCACTCTACCGTCCCAAAACACCCAAAAGAGGAGATAGAGCAACGTTTACATTAGACAAATTGACTGCCCATTCCTTCACCCTATCCCAAACAAAATTGACCAAATGCTCCTCCGATCTGGATTCCCTCCTGAAAATCCGAGAATTATGTAAAGAAATGACCTTTCTTAACATCATTTTAAGTTAAGAAATGAAATCATCAAAGTCAACCAATACTATACTATAGGTTCTCTAAGAGAATTATCCTAGCAGCCTAGTCCACTGCCTGGCAAATCTGAGTCCCAAACTCTTCAGTTACATGTCTTCCAGGGTCAAGCATAGAATGATTTTAGTCACAAACTCTGTATGTATCATAACTGAAAGTGCAATGAACTTTCTCAAACAGCCTTGCCTTCAGCAATTTATTCCTGTATTGGCGTGCTTATCCACAAGCTTAGTATGGTATCAGAGATTTACGGTCTCATAGCAATTCCTCAATAAGCTTGTATTATAGTTTTTTGTTGGAATAATGCGGACGTGGTTGAAATCTTGGGATCTTAACTGGCCAATTATGCTAAGGCATACGCTCTAAACTGTACAGCGAAAAAGTGAACACGACCGTGCAGGATCCAGAACTCGGGAAAACCCAAACAGAAGTCAGCGACATAAAGCGCAGTAATAGACTATCAAATATGACGACATAAGAGTTGAAGAATTCAATAGATGTTTCCCTTTTCTATTTCTTTAGAATAAACCAGATGAAACATTGAACTCTAACCCCAAGGTAGAAATTTGCTGGAAGTTACCTTCTTGACTGCAAATGTATTCGTGTCACTCCATCTGGAGTCGGTAGGAGATGAAGAAGGTGCAGGTAAAGGAGAGGCCCCAGAGTCTGCCAAACCGTCCTTCTCTTCTACGGCCTCGTCCTCGAATGTCGGCGTCTTGGCGCTATATGGCGATTCCTCATTTTCATCCTGGCCACCAACGCCGTCCTCGGACAAAGAATCAAGCTGGAAAGGAGCGGTCTTTTCCGAAGACGCTTCCGTCTGAGGTGAGCCGGCAGTGAATCTGAACCCAACAGGAAGCGATCGCGCAGTCTGCAACGAAGGAGGCACACGGCCCTTCAAGCTAGCCTTTTCCTGGTTCCTCGGCGGCGTCCCCGAAAAAGGCACTTCCACTGATGTTGCCATTGGACTTCCGAACAAACCCAATGGATGAACAAAACAGACTGAAAAAAAAAATGTAAAACCTTCTACAGCATGCCCCTTTCAAGTTTGAAGACCTAGTAACGCGGTGTAAATGCCTTCCCACAACCCAAAACCCTCGTTCCGCTTCCACTACTCTCTTCTCTCCCACCCACTGGAAACAGATCGCAACCGCCGAACAGAAACTTCCCTCTATCTCTCTCAGAAGCAAGAACAGATCCAAGACGCCAAAAGAAACGGCAGCAGCAAAGTAGGAAAGAAAACAGATCGCGGCCCTCTCTAAAACCAAAGCCAACTCCTACAAACTTCCTGCAACCCCCAATAGATTACAGCCCAGAAACCCCCTGAACAGGAGGTCCCAAAAGAGGCACCAACAGATTGACGAATCCCACTTCAAAAAAAAGGAGGGGAAAAAATCAAATGAACAGAGGATCTCCCCGGGATCTTCCGGCAGGACGCTTGGCGACCGGAGAATCCAAGCAAATCCCTGGTCCTCCGCCCAGTCCAACCCCCGGCGACCCCGAGGAGACGATCTCGCAGCCGAGACAGCGCAGGACGGAGGTAGAGAGGGACGGATGAGAAGAGAAGAGTGTGCGTGGGGAGGAGGGGCTGGAAGAGGAAAGAAAGAAGAAGGTGGAAGCGTAGGCAGCCTTTTCTGGCTCAGTCCTCCGTCCCCACACCCCGCCTCCCTTCTGACCCCTCCCGCAGCCCCGCTTTCCCACCTTCCATTTTTTATTTAAAAAAACGCTCGTTTTTTTCCTTTTTCGTGTACTAAAACAGTCCGCTTATCCGTTTTCACACCCTCGTATCATATTGTAGAAAAAATTGGGAATTTTTTGGAACGTTTGCGGTAACGTGCCAGCTGGACAACGGTCACAATCAAGCCCACCGTTACTTTTGACGGAAAGGAAGATCCGTTTTAAATTTTGACCGTCCGATCGTGATCGGACGCAGGAGATCAACTCATTTCTAACGACCTGTCGCTGTCTGACCGCGGAAAGTGGTGGTCCCGTGGGCCCGTTCGCGATCGCCGTTGGAGCGAGAAACGTTGAACACGATTAAATGGGGCTTTGAGAAAAGGTGTCGATGCAAAGGAAGGACGAAAAATGCAGAAAATTAAATTATGACGAGATCCTCGCACCTCCGTGGAAGCCGTTTTAAGATTTGAAAACGAGTCAATTTCCAAAAAAAAAAAAAGCAGATAATGTTCTTTTGTTCAAATTTATTGGAGGGAGATGAATAAATATTGAGTGCATGTTCAAACGCATGCCACACGGGCGCATTGGCCAATCTAGATGCGGCACGTGTGGGACATGCAAGTAAAATATATCTCCTTTGTATTAAGTATTTCTCTTTATTATTTATTTTTAAATCTTATTTTATTTATGACTTCCAACTTGGTTTCGTTTAAATTTAAGATCGGTATTTAATAATAATAAAAAAGTTTTGATGATGCATCTAAGTAATGGTCTTACCTTTCCCTCCGTTCAATTTATAATGTTGGGTGGGTGGTTAAAAAGATGTGATGTTTTTGTCACTCTTCTCGGTCGGAAATTGCTGTGATGCGAGCAAGCTTGTTCCGACTTCTCAAGCGTTTAACGTGGAAGGCAATTAAACTTCTCCATTGGAATCCCATAATTCTTGCAATGCTCGCAACGTTAGGAGAGATGTTGCTTATTTTTTCTGGTGAGTGAAAATTAAAGTGGTTTGTCCACCTTGTGCTTGCCTTCTACTTCTGGTGGATGCCCCGTGGTTCTTGCTTGCGACAGGACACTACAGCCCACAGGTACCGGACCCGATTTAAATGTTTGGGATTTGGGAATGGCAAATGCTTTGTTCTAGATACATATTTTTATGTATTTTTGGAGTAGATAATATTCATCTCTCTCAATAAACACATAAAACCTCTCTTTGAATTATTTTGACGGGAGTGATAAGAGATAACAAGAGGAGATAAATTTATAATTAAAAATTATTTTATTTTGAATGGGTTATATATATTAATAAAATATAATTAAATTATCTATGAATAAAAATTGATAGCATTATTCCATTCACGAAGGAGGGATGACTAGATAACTCTAAATAAAAGAAGATAAGGAAAAAAATAAAGAATAAATTAATTAGAAGTTTTTATCAAATATTTAACTTATTTTTTAGTTTCTGAAAGAGTTATAATTTATTACAATAAATATTATCTCTTGTTATAGTATATGTTAAATTTTATTACAGTAAGAACTTTTCATGTTATAATCAGAGACTATTAATTAATTTACTCAAAAGATTAAAAAATATCAAAATATTATTATTTAAGGTTATATAGTTAGATTAAGCATAGATAAGCTATCTCTTAAGTTATTTGGAAAACAAGGAATCCCAATTGGGGATGCCAGTGCCACAGATGCCTCTCTAATCTCTACCTCATGAAGACTTAAACTTATGGTGAGAGACGGGATTCCGACGTTAGTCCTTTTTTTGTCTTGGAAGACAGTTATCTCTAACAAACTTGTAGAAATGTTAATTGGAATATTATTTTTTCAAATGTTGAAATATTTATTATTTTCTTGAAAACTATCTCCCAACCACCTCTGTTGATGCTGACTTCTCTCTCTCTCTCCCTCACACATATCTCTAGATAAATGTTTAACATCCTCCAAAGAGGACAATAAAAATTATGTTGATCAACTACTTGGAGTATAATTCACACCACTTTTATTACCTTCGTTAAAGGGCACTAAATATTTTTCTATAGACAGCAATCAGATCTCAATTCTAAATAGAATTCCTGAGAGAAATGTATCCCACAGCCCCTATCTTCCCCGCGCTGACTTCTCCTTCTCTCACACACATATCCCCAGGTAATATAAACATGAGATCTCAATTTTATATGGAATTTTCTTGAATATTTACAAACACATAGTTTTATTTTATCAGAGATAAATTTTCGCAAATATTTATTTTTTCTTTAAAAATTTGTTCATAGTATTTCTTTTTTCAGAGAATTTGGAGAATACAAATCTTTTAGTTTTTATTGATCGTATGTATTTTATCAGATATACTTATATAGTTTCTTATGGTAGTTTACATGCGTGTCTTTGATTTGTTACATCTATCAAAAGACAATTCTCAATACTTCTTGTGCACTTCCGATTTTTGGGTCATTATTTTGGAATAAATATTCCTAAAAGGTGCCACAACAAAAGTTACGAGATACAAAAAAAAAGTTAAAATATCCTTTAGATACAATATATGTGTTCCTACTAAATCCTTGTAAGATTCATTGAGGGTTAGATGGGTCATATCGGCATCTAATTTAAAGTTTAAATTATGCAAATCGAATCAAACTCATGGCAAAGATATAAACATGACCATTTTGTTTGTGTGGAGGTATTTCTCTATTTGGGTTGGAACCAAACGAATCTACACTCGGAGACAGAGAGGGTAGCGGACGGATGCCTGCAAACCCAGAACGGAATCAGGGGGTCCGGTTGAAGAACCGGGGAGAACCCTCCGATGCCTAAGTTAGAGACGGACTGAAAGGCTTGGAAGAGGAGGGTTCAGTGTGCGTAACACGCAAGAGTGAGTCTGCGTGGGGGAGTTTTCGTACCTTTGCATGGAGATCACCTGGACCTTTTATAGGTGAAGACGTCGAAGAGGTGAAGCGGAACATCCCCCAATGGTTACCAAAAAGGATGCGTCGGTTGGCGCTCCTGGCGGGGAGTTACGCATTGAGGCGCCCGTTGAGGGATCCGGCGGGTAACGCACCACTTGATCATGTGGCGCGCGCCCCGTCGTGGGCGTAACCGTCGCCAATTGGCAATGGACGTTGCTGCTCCTCTTGTTCGGGAGGTACCGAGCAGAGGGGCTGTTCGGTAGCGGATCGCCTGTTTGGTGGGATGGAGTCGGCGAAGCTAAGGCATACTTCGAGCCAACGCTGTTCGGCAGGAGGTGCCTGGGCCAAACAGATTATATGGTGTCCGGAGACTACCCTTGGGGCCTTGAAGATGCCCTGTGCGGAGCTCCTGCTCGGGGTCTGCAGGCTACGTTCGAGGACGCGTGGTGCCTGGCGAGGAGGTCGCGCCTGCAAGGAGTGTCGTATAGGGTTGTACCGAGCCATGATGGGCCCTACGGGCCTAGGTGGCTAGAAATAGCCACCACACTTGCCCCCCACTCTCTCGGGCGTGCTCAGGCTCTTGAGCGCCTTGAGAGAGGAGGTCCGCCTGGCCGTCTTTCGCATTAAATGCGATATTGACCTTGGCACACGAACGGTCATCTGGCGACGCCGCTTAGCGTTCTGCCTTGAGAACGGAGGAGACCATCATTGCGAAGGTGATGTCTCTTGGTGATCACGCAACGACGTGTTTGAATCGAACCGCCTTTCAGTGTTTTCGGTTTTCGCACCCTTCTTCCCTTATAAGGAAGAGGCGGGGCTAAAGTAGGGTTTTACAGTTTCGCAAAACCCTACTGCACTTCGTCTTCCTCGCGAACTTGCAGTTTCTCATCTGTTCCTCCTCCTGTTGCTGCCGCTTCTTCTTCCGGTAACCATGTCACAGAAGGAGAAGGAAGTCATTGTGGCTTCAGCGAGCGCGACGGTGCCAGCCGTGCCGCGGGGGCCCAAATATCGCTTCTTCAGGGGGCTCCGCGAACGATTCCGCATTGGAGACGAGTAAAGGATCATCTTCGCCAAAGAGGAGGAATCGTACCTAGTGAACAAACCAGGCTGCATCGTCCTTTCCCTTGACCTTCTGGAAGCGGGGTTCCGGCTACCGTTGCCGGAGGTGGCGAAGGCATTGCTGATGTCATACCCCGCCAATTTAGCAGCGGAATAAATTGGGGAGACATGAACCACGAGTATGGTAATGTAAATTGCACATACATTCGCAATTATCAGAACAACTAATGAACAAGAATTGTAATAAAACTCATCATTTTATTGATAATTAATCTAAACTATTACAACCACTAATTCAGAGCCAAAACATAGGGCTCAATGACATTATTATATTGGAAAAGAAATCTAAAGAAAATATCTAACTAGACTCTAAGGTACTAAGAACATTCCATCGCTATGACTTCAGGACGCTCATCACTCCAGTCCAATCCCGTTGTTGTGTGTAAGGTCGTCACTTGACTTACCTGAAAAGACAATAACAAATAACGAAGGGTGAGCGATAACGCTCAGTAGGACTTAATATCTCGTGTAAACAAGCATGCTTTAAGTGATTAATGTCTTGTAACGCAGGTTAACTAGAGAGAACGATCATGTATAGTCAAGAGAGTAATAGTACAAGATAACAAGTGAATGATAATGCATTTCTCAAGAGTATTGCAAGATTAGGATGACAACATAACAAGATAGCGTGTAACAAGAATAGTGTATAACAAGATAGCGTATATCAAAATGACATGTAACATGATAGATTGTATATGTCAAGGTGGCGTGTAACGAGATTGCTTGTATATCAAGATAGCGTGTAACGAGATTGCACGTAAAGAGATAGCGTGTATGGTTGCACCACAGTGCACTAGTCGAGTACGACAATAGTCACTTTGGGACAGTAGCCGTTTAACGATAGTACAGTATGTATGAACTCCTCAGACTACTGTTATAACAATCAGTGCTAGCACACTAATAGCACAGAACTGGCACAATATGTCTGAACTCCTCAGACTAATAGTACAGTAGTTAGGTGTCTAGCCAATGTCGAGATAGTCAGGACCGGTGCAATGCAGAACACCGTCAATAGCCCCTGCAGGTATTTTCGGGTGGCTCTCTGCCCCCAGGACTAGATTGGAGCCCCTCGGACACTCTTCGTGCCCTGCACACTATGCATTCAAGTCAGTAGGGTCACCGGACCCATATTATGGCGCTAGACAGTCATGTATAGTACAAGCAATGGGAGCCGCAACAGCTCAAGAGTCTCAAGAGAGTACTAGATGAATAGACGAGATAGTGGAGTGAACGTGAATAGATGAGAGTACAAGGATAGTAGACGAGATAGGGGTATAATCGTAAAACAATGATAAACCACGATAGTAACGATTGCACAGCACCAGGTCAGGTACCGACAGTCTGGTAGAAGTCACATCTGCCCCACTAGCGGTGCTACGAACACAGGCTAGATGGTCCGGCATGATCACAAGATAAGAGAGATCTCACTAAGGCCGTTTGGATCGTACTGATCCTTAAGAGTGTAACGGGATTTAAAGGTACAACCAGCTCGTCAGCAATGGACGTGTGCCAAAGCCAAGAAGACTTACGGAGGCTTGACAAGGAGTCCCTGGTCCAGTCGAGAGTATTCCGATGGAGAGGTGGTCCAAGTCAAGAGAAAGTGTGTAGAAAACGGGTCCGTCGTGCCTCGAGTGCTCGAAGGCCGAGGGAAAACGGTAACGATAGATAAAAGGCGCGAGTAAAAACGGAAACAATTGTATTTAACACAATAGGGTAATTTAGTCATTTATTTCGATATTTACCGAATACATTATTGCATAATTTATCATGGTCAAATGGTAATTTATAATGTTATGTGCGTGCAAGTGTAAAAGAAATTTTGAGGATATGACAAGTCGTGCAAATGTCATTTTAAATAATTAAATTTATATCATTAATACAATTTATTAATTTACCAAGTCGAATTAACTATAACATGAGTTAATCATGGCTAATTAAAGGGTATATAGCTTAAACAACAGGGCATATGCACAATTTTTAATTTTGTCTGATTTCATAAAAATGCGGCGGACCTACCCGTCGCGATTCAAGTCGCGACATGGCGGTCGGGCGCGACACGGGGCCTGGCCGGTTTGGCCCGGTCCGGGGTGAATCGCGGCGGCTTATGCCATCGCGTTCTTGACGCAACGCCATCGGCTGACGCGACCCCACTGATATCGCGGCGGGTCGCGCCGTCGCGATAACAGGTGGGTTTGCTCTTTTTCCCAGGGTGAGCCCTCTGTGATATATAGACATTATAAATTACATATAAAATAGCACGGTGATCCAAAAAGCACAAAACTAATTTTAAACAAAATTAGACATGTATATCTATCAACATGCACGATTAATTTGAAAATAGACAAGGTTTAGACATGCATTGATCAGGCTAGTTTTCGGTGACCTAAATAGGCGCAGTCAGGGTTCAATGAATTAATTAGAGATGTATACATGATGAAAAATTACGAAACTAGGGGCGTTTAAAAGATAACAAGATGTAGTATTTATTATAATTTTATCATGATCTGACATCAAGTATAAACAGGGTTTACAAGTAAACATAAAGGGTCGGGTGTAAGTATCTAACAGAGATTCCAAGAATTTATTCTCCCTCATGAGAGATCGAAATAGAACGAAACCAAGGGCGTTTGAAATCTATTGAACTGTAGTATCATTAAGAATTTTATCATGGCATGAGAGAAAGTACATGTGGGGAATTAGAGAAAACATGAGATTCGGGTTCATGGTAACAACAGGGTTTCATGAATTAAATTCACCCAAATGGATGAACAGAATACAACGAAATCATAGGGCTTTTGAAGATGTACATGAAGTCTACCTAGGGTAATTATTTCACGATTTTAGCTTGAGAGATTGCCTACCTTTTCGCGGAGTAAGAAAACCAGTTTGGATGACGAAATTAAGAAAACCCTTCTTGTTCCAAGCCTTCTCCTTCCTTGCTCCTTGGTCCAGATCTCCTCCTCTTCGTCTCCAAAAGTCTTAGCACGAAATTGTGGGATGCTAGGGTCAAATGGGGGGTGTTTGATGGCCTATAGAGTTCTAATTCACCTAAAACTCTTTCTTTCTCATCCAACTCAAAAATTGGCATTTATCTTCCACTTTCTCTTATTTATCTACCTAATAGAGTTGGGAAGGGATCCAATTTCATGGATAAAGGTTTAGGATAAGTGTAGGACTCTTTTTAGGATAGATATGACTTGTTTTAATAGTTAATTTGACCCTTTTTCCATTTATTAATTAATTAGATACGAATTTCACCTAATTATTTCTCCTCTCAAATTGGGCTCATCCCATTGGGCCAATCTATTTGGTTTGGACCATTTGTTTAACCCACTACTAATTTAGCTTAATGGGTTATTCATTAAATTTCTTTTATTTCATTCAATTCTATTTATTCTCCCTTTATTCTAATTAAGTCTATTTATCACACTTATTCAAGTAAATTTCAAATTCTTAATTCAATTCAATATTATTTATGCCAATATTTTAATCTTCATCATTTGGGCTCTTACTCTTGGCCCAATAACTCATGTGAGCTTATTTGTACAACTCATGTACTTACTTTACTTATTGGATTTTTAATTATCCTTTTATTAGATAATTTATTCATGGGCCAAGATTGTCATTGGTCCAAATATCATAATGGGCTTTCATCCCATATTATTTAAAGTCTACCCAAATATTTATTTTAATTTATAATCCACTTTGGCTCATAAAATAATGGTTTCTCCGACTTATTCCTTAATTACGATAATAAATCGCATAAATTCTTAAACTTGGTCTAAACGATTTTTCTGTGCCCAAATTTCATGATGGGTCATTAGAGAACATTATTTAAAGTATAAATATTATTTTTACGAAATTTTTATAGGGGTTTATACGCATGCAATAATGATGCGTACCGTTTTAACTAATTGAATTTATTAATAGATAAATTTTTTATTTATCTATAATTTTTAATTAATAAATTTTCCGGGGTACTACAGCTGAATATCTGGAGAATCGCTCCCATTCAGCTAACACCTAACTCTTGGCAGACGATATGTGTTTTTTGCATTGTCTGCAAGGAGCGTGGTGTACGAGGCTCGACAGACGTTTTCCGAGCACAGTTCAGCCTCACGTCGTCGCCGCAGTCGGGGCACGACATCTATTACACCAAGCATCGCCCGAAAAGGATGCAGATCAACTTCGGGGGAAAATACTCCAACAACAAGGGGTGGACGCATCGGGTGTTCTTCGTTGGTCGCCGGGCAGACGCTCCAGAGTGGGGGTTCCCCACTTATGTTCGGATGCCGCGAAAAGAGCGCTACCCCATGTTGATTCAGGACGAGGCGCTAGCCTCCAACAGTTTGAACATGGACTCCGTGTGGAACGCTGAATACTACTTGACGGAGTTCCATCCCGTCAAGGATGGTTTGAGCCGCCCATGGAGTAAGTATTGCTTTCGGCTTTTACTTCGATTTGATTATGGCTTGTTCTAACTCTTCTTCCGCGCAGCTGCTGAGGAATTGGCCGCTGGACGCGATAAGGAGGACATGGAAGGCTATGCCGAGCAGATCTAGATCACGTCCTACCTGACCTGCTTGGGCGCTGATGCAATCCTGTCAGCAGTTCCGGCGCCTGTAGAGGTCGTGGGCCGTCCTGCGGCGGCGGTGATTGCTGAACGCCCAGAGCTTGTGGGGGCAACAGGTTTCCAGAGTGGCGTCTGGGCTTCCGAGGGGAAGCCCTTGAAAATAAGTCTGCGGAAGGAGTCTACATCCTAGAAGAGGGCGGCTCTGGAAGCTAAGGAAGAGACCGCGCTCCAGCCACAAAAGAAGAAAAGGAAGCTGGTGAAGGCGGCCGAAGTGGTGAGGCTGAGCAGCGCCGTTATAAGGCCTCGAACGGCCGAGCGAATGAACGCAGAGCTGGGTTTGGTGGTCGTGAGCGACCATTCTGAAGAAGAATTTGAGGAGCAGATGGAGACCGCTACACCCCAGGGCCCCGTAGTGGGCCGAAGAGAGGAGGATGTCACCATGGAAGTCCCGGTTGCTGCGGTCGGCAGGGTGGGTGTCAGGAGATGAGATCATGGTTGCTGCCATTTCTTCTTCTGAGATGGCAGAGCATTGTACGCAGGCCGTTCCAGATAAGGATGGAACCGAGCAAGCGGAGGAGACAGAGGAGAAGAGGCCTCTGACATCCCCCATCACGACAGTAGACCGAGAAGCGACAACAAATGTGGTAGCTGATGATGCCGCTGACGCCACAGGGGCCTCTGTCGTGCCCCAAACCGACGCCGCCACCGAGGACGAAGGGGACCGAGCTCTCCAGTTGGAAGTGACGTCGACAGGGCATGATGCAAGGCCATCGGCAGCGGCCTTGAAAGCAGCATTAGGATGCCTCGAAGGGGGCGCACTCAGGAACCTCCCCGCCTGCCCTTCCGCATCTTATCTGGAAAGTGTGGCGAAGTGCCAAGAGATGAGCCCGAAGGCGACTCCCCGTCGCTCCAAGGAGGTTTGTCAAAGGGAAATCAGCGTGGACGATTTCTTGATAGACGTGGAGACGTTGGTGGACGACGTCACTCGTTCGTTGACAGTGCTGAAGGACCTCGCTCTGAGGTCGCAAGGCCACCAACAGATGTGGGAGGCGGAGCTCGCCTTCTGTGAAGACCTTCAGACGCAGCACAAGGCTCGCGAGGCCGGGCTTGCGAAGAAGATTGATGGGCTTAAAGTGGCACTCCAAGCTTCCGAATTGGACCTTACCGTGGTCCGAGCCGAAAAGGAGGCGCTTTCGAAGGTCTTAACAGAAGCCGAGGAGAGGGGAGTCACCAAGTATAAAGCTGGGCCAGATTTCAAGGAGGACCTGGAGCAGTATGGCGCACTCTGCTACAAGGTCGGACTGGCTGCCGAGGAGGAGCGCGAGCGACAGATGAATATGCCATAGAAGCCTTCGACGCAGCCGTTCGAGAGTGTCATCGCCGCACAGGAGACGAGCGCCTAGACGGGGTTCGCTACTCTGTTTTCCGGGCAGGAAGATATCCTACCGACGCAGTAGGTTCCTCCGAACAAGTTCTCCCCGAGAGGTCTCCTTAGGCTTTTTTTTTTGCCCTCTTTTTGCAAGTTGGTCCTCATGGCCTTTTGTACTTTTTAACTCTGCTGGAATGAAAATACACCCCTTTTGCACCAATGTCTTCGCTGTGTTTCACTCAAACCAAGGTTCATTTTGTCGTTATGGGGCTCACGAGTACCGCGCAGGTTATTGGGGACCGGAGTCCTTACCTGGGGTTCGTTTAACGCCTAGAGCTTCTTGGGTGTCATGCTAGTTCCAAGCTTTAAAGCTATGACTAGGGGTACCCGAATAACTCTGACGGACCAATTAGAACGATAGCACAGTTTAAACTTCGAACATAAGGTTTTTATAAATAGTAAGCCTTCAAGTTGGATACATGTCAGGTTCTGGGTATGACTTTGCCACTAGGAGTAGTTAGCTTATAGGAGCCTTTTCCGAGGATCTGGAAGACCTGATAAGGTCCTTCCCATTTGGGGGTAAGCTTGCCGACTGCCTTTCGGGGGTCCGATGCCGAACAACAATGGAGAACAAGATCTCCTTCGAAAAAACATCGTTCTCGAACTCGGGAATTGTAATATTGAGCCAGCCGCTGTTGGTAGGAGACTAATCTGATGCTGGCATCGTTTTGTCGTTCACCAAGCATGTCTAGGTTCTCCCTAAGCGCTTGATTGTTGGCGGCTTCGTAGAAGTGAGCAGTTCGGACGGTAGGAACAGCTACTTCTAAAGGTACTACTGCTTTGGTGCCATAGGCCAGATGAAAAGGAGTTTCTCCGGTGGCCACCCGAGCAGTAGTTCGGTGACACCATAGCACGTTAGGGAGTTCTTCGATCCATGATCCTCCTGCGGCTTCAACTCTTGTGCATATCCTATGTAGCAATGTTCGGGTGGCGTTCTCAACCAAACTGTTTGCCTGGGGATGTGCAACTGAGGTGAAGTGGTTATAGATGCCAAGCTCGGAGCATTTCTGCTTGAAGAACGCGCTATCGAACTGCTTCCCGTTGTCGGAAGTAATCTCCCTGGGGACACCAAAGCGGCAGAGGATGTTCTTCCAGACAAACCTCCATGCAGCTCGGTTGGTGATGGTAGAAACGGGTTCTGCTTCGATCCATTTGGTGAAGTAATCGATAGCGACGAACAGGAATTTCTTCCGCCCTTGAGCTTCTGGGAACGGATCCCATATGTCGATGCCCCATCTGGCGAAAGGGCGAGGTTTGAACAGGGTATGCAGTTATTCCGCATGCTGCTTGATAAGCTGCCCGAACTTCTGACATTCCGGACACCTTCTAACAAAGGACATACAGTCCTTTTGCAGAGAATGCCACTAGAATCCTGCTCGAATGATGCTGCGTGCCAACATTCTTCCCCCCAAGTGGCTTCCGCACAACCCTTCATGGGCTTCTTCGGTGGCTGATGCTACCTCAGTGGGACTGAGGCACCACAGAAGAGGTCTTGAGAGGGATCGTCGGTACAGTTGGCCTTCTATGAGGGTGAACCTTTGGGAGCGCAGCCTGATCTTGCGGGCTTCGCCTTGATCAGACGGAAGCTCATTTCGAAGCATATAGGCCATGAGGGGGTCTATCCAGCTCGGAGCTGGAGGACTAACCTCGATGGCGGCTACATCTATCTCTATGCTTGGCGAGGCGAGCTCTTCTATGAATACGGAGTGAGAAGGGGAGACATCGCTTGAAAATGCCAACTTGGCGAGTGCATCGGCCCGCACGTTCTGCTCTCGTGAGACATGGATGATTTCGATGTAGAGGAGACCCTCTGCTCGACTCATCACCTACTGGAGGTATTGTGCCATGCGGGGTCCCTTGCTTTGAAGTGTCTGCTAACCTGGCTGGCGACCAATTGCGAGTCACTAAAGACCCGTAGTCGAAGTGCTCCAAGGTGCCTGGCCATTCTAATTCCGGACAGCAGCGCTTCGTACTCGGCAACATTGTTGGAGGCGAAAAAGCGGAGCCTCAGAGCATATTGGATGTAGCACCCTGTATTTTTAAAATCCAAATAAAATAATTTATTTAAATAAATGAAATAAATTGATTTAAGTGGAATAAAGGGAGAATGAATGTGTATAAATGGGAATTAAAGCAATCCCCATTAAATTAAATTAGTAATGGGTTACTCTAATAACCCAAACCCAATGGAATGGGCCCAAATAGGGATAGCCCATGTTGGAATGAGAATTAAATTAATGAAATTCGTATCTAAATAATTAAATAAATAGTAAAGGGTTAAGATAAATGTTAAATAACCCTTATATATCTAAATAAAGAGTCCTAAACCCATCCTAACTCATTAACCACGAATTAAACTCTCCCCTACCCATTAGATGGATAAATGAGAGAAAAAGAGAGATAAATGTGGAATTTTCGTAATTAAAGGAGGAGAGAAGAGTTTGGAGTTGTATGGACTCTATAGGAAGCTTAAACACTTCAAATCTCCTCCCTATCTCCCCATTTTCGTGGCTGGAACCCTAGAGAAGGAGGAGAAAGGTTGGAAACCAAGGAGCAAGGAGGAGAAGGCTTGGAGCAAGAAGGTTTTCCCGTTTTTCGTCTTCAACCTAGGGTTTTCTTGGACTCGACAAAAGGTAGGTAATCTCTCAAGAAAAAATCGTGAAATAATTCCCTAGGTAGCCTTCATGTACCTCTTCAAAAGCCCTATGCTTTCGTGGTATTTCGTTCATCCATTTGAGCGAATTAATTCGTGAAATCCTGCTTTCTCATGAACTGAGATCTCATGTTTTATCTAATTCCCGATATGTACTTGTTCACATGCCATGATAAAATTCTCATTATACTACATCACACTAGCTTTCAAACGCCCCTAGTCTCGCTCGATTTCGATCTCCCATGAGGGAGAATTAAATCTTTGAATCTCTGTCTATTCCTATACCCGACTCTTCATGTTGACCTTTAAACATCGTGCATATTTGATATCATGCCATGAAAAATTCTCTAAAATATTACATCGTGTTAGCTTTCAAACGCTGCTGTTTCATAATTTTTCATCAAGTGTACATCTCTAATTAATTCATTGAACTCTGACTGCGCCTGTTTAGGTCACCGAAAAGTAACCTGATCAATGCATATCTAAACCTTGTCTATTTTCAAATTAATCGTGCATGTTGATAGATGTACATGTCTACTTTCGTTTAAAACTAGTTTCGTGCTTTTTGGATCACCGTGCTATTTTATGTAATTTAGACATCCATGTATCACAGAGAGCTCGCCCTGGGAAAAAGGGAAAAAAGGGCAATCTCACCTGTTATCGCGACGGCGCGACCCGCCGCGATAACAGTGGGGTCGCGCCGGCCGATGGCGTCGCATCAAGAACGCGGCGGCGCGGGCCGCCGCGATTCACCCCGGACCGGGCCAGACCGGCCAGGTCCCGTGTCGCACCCGACCGCCCCGTCGCGACTTGAAACGCGACGGGTAGGTCCGTCGCGTTTCAAAGATTTCGGCCAGAACTATTAAATTGTGTACATGCCCTACTGTTTTGGCTATTTAACCCTTAATTGCTACGATTAAACCATGTTATAATTAATTTGACTTGTTAGATTAATAAAAAAATGACATTTGCACGACTTGTCATATCCTCAAGATTTCTTTACACTTACACACACAACATTATGAATGCCATTTGACCCTGATAAATTATGCAATAATGTATTCGGTAAAATTATCGAAATAAATGACTAAATTACCCTATTTTATTTAAATACAATTGTTTTCTATTTTTACTCGTGCATTTTATCTACCGTTACCGTTTTTCCTCGGCCTTCGAGCACTCGAGGCACGACGGACCCGTTTTTACACACTTTCCCTTGACTTGGACCACCTCTCCACCGGGAATACTCTCGACTGGACCAGGGACTCCTTGTCAAGACCTCCGTAAGTCTTCTTGGCTTTGGCGCACGCCCTTAGTCAACGAGCTGGTTGTACCTCAAAACCCGTTACACCTCAGGGATCAGTACGATCCAAGTCTTAGTGTTCCTTCTCGTCTTGAGTTCACACCGACCACCCGACCCGTGTACACAGCACGGCTAAGGGGCGGTTGTGACTTCTACCAGATTGCCGACACCCGACCTGGTGCTGTGCAACCGTTACTATCGTGTTTATCGTCGTTTTACGATTGTACCCCTCTCATCTACAGTCTCTTTACTCTCATCTGTTCACGTTCTCTCTACACTCTCATCTATTTCTTCTAGTACTCTCTTATCTCTTCTTGGTACTCTATTGGCCATTCGTGTGATTGTCTAAGATAAAAGAATGACTAATGCCAGCGCATAGGGCCCGATCAGGTCCTGGGAGGAGCGCCCGAAAAGTGCCAGTGCCCATGGGAGTTAAAATGATCATAGGATGTGTTACGGCATGCATCCAACGCCAGTTTACTATCTAGATTAATCTATGACAATCAAAGTGCTATCTCTACAAGTGCAAGCGTGATCGTTACTAGTGCACCGTTGTGCAATTTACATGTTATATCGTTACATGGCCATTCTATTATCGTTCTCGTTGTACTATTTTCCCTGTGCCAGTTGCAATTATTCTCTCGTTATCGTGACATGTTCTACATGACTTTACTCTCTAGTTAACCTGCCATTAAAATATTAACTATTTAAAGCATGCTTGTGTTCATGAGATATTAAGTCCTACTGGGCGTTATTCGCTCATCCTGCGTATTTATTTAATGTGTTCAGGTGAGTCGGATGGAGACGACCACACATACAGGATGGGACTGAGGAGATGCTCAAGAGTGACCATTCAGCCACCAGTGCTATCTAGTAGTAGTTAGTGTAGTTATGAGTTAGTGAGTCAGTTAGTCATAATGTAATATTTTGATTTTGAATAAAGTACTCTGGGCCCTGGTTTTGGCTCTGATACGATGATGTAATGATGACTGGAAATTATTAATGAAATTGAGGTTATTTGGTGTTATCCAATTGTGCAATGGTTTGTTATTTATTTCTCGCTCTGTACTATTTAATAACTGTAATCC
The DNA here is from genome assembly GCA_014218235.1 of Colocasia esculenta. NCBI lineage: Eukaryota > Viridiplantae > Streptophyta > Magnoliopsida > Alismatales > Araceae > Colocasia > Colocasia esculenta. The sequence continues at coordinate 91,008,138 of CM024765.1, read as the reverse complement.
CGCTCCGATATTCCGCGTCGGGGAGTTACATTGGAACACTAAGCCCTCCGGGGAGGTGAGAACCAAGCTTGCTCCGCTCCCTGCGACACAAGAGAATCCGTCCACGTAGAGCTCCCATGGGGGCTCGTCGGCCAATGGAGGGTCTTGCTCGGCCAGAAGGGTGCATTCCGCCACGAAGTCTGCCAGAGCTTGTGCCTTAATGGCTGTCATTGGGCGGTAACTGATGTCAAATTCTCCAAGCTCGATGGCCCATTTGATGAGTCTGCTGGAAGCCTCTGGGCACTGAAGGATAAGCTTCAGCGGCTGGTCGGTAAGGACCGTAATTGGATGGGCATGAAAGTATGGCCTAAGCTTCCGTGCGGCTGTTACTAGCACTAGGTCGAGCTTCTCTGCTCGAGAGTACCTTCTTTCAGCTTCTTGAAGGACCCTACTGATATAATAGATGGGGTGTTGCACTGTTGCCTCTTCTCTGATCGGCACCGCGCTGATGGAGTGTTCGGTAACCGATAGGTACACGAATAAAGGTTCCCCGAGCATGGGTTTTGAGAGAACATGTGGGGCCGCCAGGTACGCCTTCAACTCGGTGTAGGCCACTTCGCAGTTCTCTGTCCAGCGTATATGCCCCCTTGTTGTGAGGTGCCTTTGGGGCCTCGCAGCAACTTGAGAGATTGAAGCTTCTCTCAGCTGCTCGGGACATGAACCGATTGAGTGCCGCGAGGCGTCCAGTGAGGCGTTGGACGTCGCGTACCGTCTTGGGTGTGCTCATCTCCAGTATTGCTTGGATATTCTCGGGGTTGGCCTCTATTCCTCTGTTTGAGACAAGGAAGCCGAGGAACTTACCCGAGCATACTCCAAAGGCGCACTTGGCTGGGTTGAGCTTCATATTGTACCTCCGCAAGGTTGCGAAGGTTTCCATGAGGTTGGAAATGTGGTCTGCGCTCCGGAGCATTTTGACCAGCATGTCATCGACGTAGACCTCCATGTTACGCCCAATCTGCAGCTCGAACATTTTGTTGACCAACCGCTGGTATGTCGCGCCAGCGTTCTTTAGACCAAAAGGCATCCTGGTGAAGCAGTACAAGCCTAGGTCGGTGATGAACATTGTGGCATCCTGGTCGGCAAGGTGCATGCTGATCTGGTGATATCCAGAGTATGCATCCAAGAAGCTGAGAAGCTCATGACTGGATGTGGCGTCCACCAGCTGTCGATGCGCGGCAGGGGAAAGTTGTCTTTGGGCGTGGCCTTGTTGAGATCTTTGTAGTCCACCATATGCGCCATTTTCCATTGGCTTTGCGCACGAGGACTACGTTAGATATCCACCTGGATATTGAGCCACCCGAGAAGACCGACTGCTCAGCTTCTAACAACGTGTTCCTGGATCACAGTCTTCCATTCACGATTGACAGGCCGTCGCCTCTGCTGGACCGGTGGTACTTTTGGGTCCAGATGGAGGTGATGCGCCATCACTTCCGGGGAGATGCCATGCAACTCTTCATCCGACCACGCGAACACGTCTAGGTTGGCCTGCAAGAAAGCCTTATAGCGCTGCTGCTCAGCTTCCGGCAACAATGTTCCAATGTAAAGGACGTGTTCGGGGCCACCCGGACTGGAAGGAGATCCTCGGCAGGGGTTCCACGGCTAGTGGAAGGTTGGTCAATTGGCGGAGTTGTAGCTTCCGTGGCTGCGGGCTGTTTGTCCTTCAGGGAGAGGACATAACAACATCGTGATTCGCACTGACTGCCGAGCACCTCGCCGATGCCACAAGGAGTGGGAAACTTCATTTTTTGTTGAAGGGACGATGGTACAGCCTTGATCTTGCCAATTAGACCCCTGCCGAGGATAGCGTTGTATCTGGGCATGCTCCGAATAACCAAGAAATCCACCATCTTGGTTATATTCTTTGGGGGCGTGCTAAGTGTGACGGGGAGGTGCGCACGTCCCATGGGTCGTATCGAAACCCCAGAGAAACCGAACAGAGGTGATTCTACTGGAGCGAGCTGATCGGTTGACCATGACTAAATTGTGTATTAATTCGTATATGACAAAGTTAAGCTTCGACTGTTTACAACCAAATCACATATAACTTCATATATGACGAATTTAGCTTCGGTCAACCATGACCAAAACGAAGTGGACTTCGTATATAACAAAGTTAGCTTTGACTGATCACGACCAAAGCAAAGTGGACTTCATATATGACGAAGTTAGCTTCAACCAACCATGACCAAAATAAAGTGGACTTCGTATATGATGAAGTTAGCTTCGACCGACCACGACCAAAACTAAGTTGACTTCGTATATGACGAAGTTAGCTTCGACTAATCACGACCAAAACGAAGTGGACTTCGTATATGACGAAGTTAACTTCGACTGATCACGACCAAAATGAAGTGGACTTCGTATATGATGAAGTTAAGCTTCGACTATTTATGCCAAATCGTGTATAACTTCGTATATGACGAAGTTGGACTTCGGATATGACGAACTTAGTTTCAATTGACCATGACTAAATTGTGTATGACTTCATATATGATGAAGTTAAGCTTCTATTGTTTATGACCAAATCATGTATAACTTCGTATATGACGAAGTTAGCTTCGACCGATCATGACCAAAATGAAATTGGACTTCATATATGACGAAGTTAGCTTCGACCGATCACGACCAAAAACGAAGTGGACTTCATATATGACGAAGTTCACTTCAACTAATCACGGCCAAAACGAAGTGAACTTTGTATATGACGAAGTTAGCTTCGACTGATCACGACCAAAATGAAGTGGACTTCGTATATGACGAAGTTACCTGTTATTTTCCAGATCTTAAAACAAGTGTTAATTTATAATACCCGATGATAAAAAAGGGGGATTTAATAAGATAAACATGGAAAATATGAACCATAAAATGTGACTAGATCCAATAAGGAATTTCGAACCTAATCCCTAGAAACCAGATAGGAACATACTGTTATGGAAACGATTCTTATGGAGGTTCTGGAACATAATAGGACTCCAACTAAGAGTTTAGGAAAAATTACAAACTTGGGAATTTCACCATCAATAGACTTCCATGATCACCCAAATTCGTACCTATCGAGGGAGAGTTTTCTAAAGGTTTTCCACTCCAATTGGGATGGGAATCCTCCAGACACAAAAGGAATCAAGTTAAAACTGCAACTCCACTTTCCAGTTACAATAGGACTCCTGATAACTCTAAATCTATAAATACCCATCATAAGCCTTTGGGGGCGCGAGTTACCAACTTGCTAGAAGATTTGCAAAATAATACCTAGAGCACCAGAGAAGAAGGAGATTGCCTAACCTGAGCTTTCTTCCCCAGACCCCGTTCTGCTTCGTTCTACAGAAGACTTTTCTCAGGAATGTCCAAAGGTAGGCAATCTGATCTCAAGCAAAAATCTAATTAATCTCGTTCATAGATAATCCATAAACCAGTAGCCAAAGCCCATGTTTTTCCCATATTTCACCCATCAAGTTGCGTGATTTTTTATGAATCCAAGTTCTATTATTTCTTGTACCCCTGACCTTTTGTTTACTCTTGTTCTTCACGAGTTCTTGTCAAAATCCTTGAATTCTTTTGAGTATATCTTGTTAGGAATTATTTAGCTATTTCCATAAGGTTTTCATGTCGTATACCTTGAGATCTAAGTTTTCCTATAGCCTTAAAACCCCAAATTTTTGAACCATCCTGCTATAATACCGTGTTAAGTCTATCATTTGGTTTCTGTAAAGACTGTAACAATATCAAGTGATGTCAAGGTTAAAGTATGTTAAATTCCCTACCCAAGGAAGATGTGCACGATCTTATTCCACTATCTTTGATTCTTTTTCGCATGCACACATCAATAAGAAGAAAATAAAATCCAAACTTTCTGCCAGTACCGACTGTGTTGTGCAACAGATACTATCGTTGGTATTACTTGTTGTTTTACGTGCCCAACTTGTAGTTTCTGTTAGATCTCTTTATAAACTCATATATTCAATTTTTTTTTCTTCTTTACACTCTCATTTGTTTCTTATTACTCTCATCTATCCTTGATACTCTATTGGCTATTGACTGATTATCTAAGGATAATAAATATGACTAATGTCTGATAATATTATAAGGGGCCCAGTCTGATTCTCGGAGGTGCGCCTAAAAGTGTTAGCACCCCGCGTGAGTTTATCGACCAGAGTGTTTAGCATTAGACTCAAGTGCTAGTTATCTCGACTATCTATTGACAATCAAAATGTTATACCATATTTGACTCGTTGTGCTATGTGCTATCATGAACTATGTTGTGGTATTGTGCTATGGTCATCTTGTTCTTGTGCTATATCTGAAACACTTGCTATATGTACCATGCTGTTTGTGCTACTACCTCTTGACATTATCTGACTTTCTCCATCATTAGTTTCTCTACTCTTTAATACATTTAATCACTTAAATCATGTCTATTTTACTAGATATTAAGTCCTACTAAGTATTATCGCTCACCCTACGTAATTGTGATATGTCTTCAGGTGAATATAATGATGATGAGGACCACACACAAGAGGATGGGGATGAGTGGGACCAAGAGTGACCCAGTTGTCGTCTCATTTGTTATTAGAGTTAGTTTAGTTAGTTGCATTGTTTAGATGTGATGAAGTTCTCTGGGCCCATAGTTATGACTCTGAATTAGTAACTGTAATAGAAACAGTGAAAGGAATAAGAAAATATAGTTGGTTTTGTGTTACTCAAACTGTTTAGTGGTTTGATGTTTAAATCGCTCTATACTCGCACTATATTAACTGCCTCCCATCTCGATATTCCACGTCGGAGGGTGACAAAGTATTTCTCTTAACTTTTTGTAATCGGCGGTATTTACTTATATATGAGAAATGCTTAATACCCAATCGACTGGATATTAAAGCTAAGGTGAATTGCTCAAGCACCGACTTGATTAGTCGAATGTTGTGTCCCACATCTCAACCAAGGTATCAAAACTAAGTTGGATTGCTCGAGCGCTGATCTGGTGTGTGACCTATGTTTGACCAATCAAGATGACGTCAAACCACATATGTTTTTCTACTGGAAACTCCTTATATATATTGCAGTGGTCAGAAAGTGTCGGCACTTTCACTGCACTTGAATCGGAAACTCAACTTTAGAGGGAGCACGAATCTTGCAAGAGAAAGAGAGTGTCAAAGTGCCCCGATTTTGAAATCGTGGGAAAACTTTCTAATACTTAAGTTAGTAGGGTGACTTGAAAAAGTTCTGAAAATTTATGGGCAAGAGATTGCATACTTTGACATAGGAGGATTTGATTCATTTATACAAGCGAGTGTCTGGACGGTTAACTCGTTGACAGGTTGTAACCGACCGTAATGGGTGACAATTAAAGCCTTAATAATGGGGGTCCCTTAATGGGATGAAAACTCTGCGGGTAGCCATTTGGAATTTGGAGAGACACTTCACTGACATTCCATTACTGAGAGTCAAGAGGTCTAAGGGAGGTGAGGATCGCGTAACCGCTGGATGCAATTATGCTTGTCACACGCACGCTCTAGATCCTGTTCGATTGGTAGAATTTTACTGAGGATAACTAGTAGTGCTTCGAGAACCCTGACTTTCGAGGAGGAGTCTTCGGAACATAGATCAATATTCGACGAGAAACAGTTTTGTAACACCATTTGGTAACATCATTTGGTAACATCACTATTAAAATTGTGCCACATCAGCATCTGAAATAAAAAAATTAAAAACACCTCATAAATAATGATGTTGTGATGCACTTTGATTGGTGTGTTATTTTAATATTATCAAATGGTGTTACTAAACCATTTTTCCATATTTGATCACTTCTAAAGTGTCAAAAGACACGTGGAGAGAGGGCAACGAGTTGGGGAGCCACGATGGGTTGGAATGGGCCAACCGGCCTCATCAGTGAGATGCAGAAAACAACCTCCCATATATGCATCTCCAAAAAAAAAAGGGGGTTGGAAAAGTGTCCGTGATGAGACATTTACTACCAGACTAAAGATTTCCCCCATGAGAGGTGATATCAGATAATTTGTTGTTTTTCATATGTAAGATCATCTTAGGGGTCTGTCCAGTCTAAGGTCCATTTGGTTGCATGTAAAATAATTTTAGATGAAAATAGTTTTTCACGGAAAAACTTTTACGTGAAAATGAAAACGTAATTGTCTATTTGGTTGTTAGGAAAATATAAAGTTGTATGGACGAGTATGAGATCTTATGATCTACTCAATGAGAGAGAGTCATATACTCCTTGTGTATTAAAACTATTCATAAAAAAATATTTTTTTTATTTTTATATTTTTAAAAATAAAAATAAATAAATAACTAATAAAAAATAAATAACTTTGACAATATAATTTAAAGTAGGAGAAATAAAATAAAAACACAATTTGAATGAATAGTATTCTATAGATATTTTAATAAAAAGTAAAAATAAATTAACTAATGAAAAATATTAAAACTTGACAAAGACTACTTAAAAGTGTAGAAAAAAATAAAAACACAAGTTACATGAATAGTACCTAAACTGGTTCCTGGGAACCAGAAACTGCAGCCGCGAAAATGGCATCCGCGGTTTTCACGCGGATGCCAAATCCGGATTTTTGGTGATTTAGCTTTTCAGATTTTAGTTTTCAATGGTACCAAATGACATAAAAATTTAAATTTTTCTGAAAATTATTTCTTAACCCGAGTTTTCCGTACAAACAAACAGACCCTAACTTTCTCAAAAACCCGTCGGCGCCCTTTCTTGGCGACGGATAGAGGGAAGGAAAACTCTAATCATCCCGTTTCACAAAGAAAAAGGAAAAAAAAAAACAACATCGGAATCTAACATTTCTAAGATATGTCCACATTTTTTCACATACTCCTCGACAATAATTCCAAATAAAATAAAATAAGACGCATATATAAATGTTGGAAGCATATATATATATATACTCTGGTAAGTCGATCATCTCTCTCTCTCTCTCTCTCTCTCTCTCTCCTCTCTCTCTCTCTCTCTCTCTCTCTCTCTTATTAGGCCATTCAGACCCAAGTCATTTTGACAAAGTGAGGGATAACTATAGGTAACATTATACAGCTACATTTAGAAAGGCCATCATAAATATGATAAACTCTACAAATATTTTAAGGGCCCATCCCGGATCGGGGGGTGGTTTGCCGGTGCCATGGCCCGTCCATGCTGAGAACAGCCAAACCATTGCAGTGGGCAGTATTTATAACATTGTTTTAGGGAGGACAGTCCAAATTCCCAGCTCATGAATAGAAGATTTGCTGCACAGCAACTTCGTCGGCTGGAGGCAGAGACGCCGGCAGAGCCCCACCGGCATACGGATTATTCTGTCAGAGGTTTCTGATTGGTTCAGATGTGGATTTGAGTATGTTAGGGTCAGGCGGCAACAATACCATACTTTCTATACCCGGATAATCTCCGTTTTTGTTTAAGTGCTTGGAGCAGAGAGCTGGCCTGTGGACTGGAGGAGGGCGAACCAGTTGCTGCAGAATGCCAAGTGCCGACGCCTGCACTAGCAGCGCGACTCCTGTGTCTCCAAACGATTCTAATTAGAAAAATATTTTGCCCACATCAAAAGAGATATATATATTAAGTGGACACATTCAATTTTTTTTAAAAAAAGTGGACACATTCTATAAAAATCTGTCACCTCAACTTATGATTGGAAAAACAGAAATAGAGATATATTAAATATCTCTTCATCCCTTAAGTGATCACACGTTTTTATAAAATATATCCACTTAGTATATACCATAATATAAAAGAATACAGCTCTCAATGGTAAGTGAAGCACAACGTTTGCCTATACATTTTTATGCTTAAGCGGAACAAACCCACGCGCGGGTGATCATAACTCATAAGACGCAAGCATCCAAGTATATATGAGCTCGATCCAAAGATGCTCACCTTAGACATGGTACTAACATTGGACTCTCTCAAGTCTGATGAGAAGGCCATCATCTAAGCATGCATCCATCCCAAACCAAAAAAAAAAAGGGAAAAAAAAAGGAAAGAAACATGCCGGTCGTAGCTTTTTCTTAGGTGCCACGTGACATGATGGACATCTGATCCACCCCATCCGAGCTCGATTTGGTCCAGGCCTTCTTACAAAAAGATTAAAGAAATAAAGGAGAAAAGGAGGGTGCATGATATCATGATGTAAAAGGATGAGCATTAAACTAAAACACCCAGCAGAGCACCACCCCCACCTCCCTACCTTCCATGTGTGTTCTTAATAATTGATAAAGTGTAGACGAAGGGGAAAAAGCAGAGAGAGAGAGAGAGAGAGAGGGAAAAAAAGGTTGGACCCATCGATCGGCCATCTCCCTGGTCTTTCAATAATTTGGGTTGGCTGTCGAGTTGTGCCTGTCTCGCTTGCCGGGCTCATGGACGATGCTGTCCCTCTCGATCAAACCCCGGAGAGCGTTGAGACGGGGAGATGATCCAGTGTGGTCAGATCGAGATGATTTGACCGGCCACCATTTTGATGCTTCTGCTCTACAGCTGGGTTTTGAAAGAGCTTGGCCACATCAGAGGCCTCTCCTTTGTTTAAAAAGATAGCACAATAATACTTGGACTCAGAGGAAGTTTAAAAAAATCTGAGTTCAATTCTCATACTTTTGAGTAGAGACGGTTGAAAGATTGCTCGTTGTGTCGCTCTCTATTGAAATCGTTCTGTGCTGTCTGCGTTTTGGTGAAAGGGTGATCTATTCTTTTCATTGTATCTGTGACGGCTGTTTTCTGTCACCTAAGCTCATTACGATCCATCGGGGTCCATCAATGCCTCCCTTTTGACGTGGCTTCCTTATACGATCTCACGCCTCCGCAAGGACCAGTTAAAAGGGCCCCACGTGCCAGTCACCCCTAACGAAGCATTGCCGAACTCCTTAGCGGTATGCTTCCGAACATGGGCGTTAATCCTGCTGCGCGGAATAACTACGGACATTACCGAGCAACACGTTCGATCCCCCATGCAGGTCACCTGCTCGGAAAACGTGTCCAGAGGTTACCGAACAGGTCTTTTGGCCTACGCAACGGTTATAACCGGCCCAGGTCACGCGCCCCATCATCAAGAGGCGCGTTAACTGTCTGGCATCCCAACGGACATCTGAGCGCATAACTCCTCCCGTTATGCGCACCCATCAAGGCGCCTTTCCAGGCACGATCTACCAACGTTACGCACGTCTGCCTCAGCACCTACGCCTATAAGAGTATAGGTACAGGACCATGCACTGGTACGTTCTCTCTCACGCGAACACACCCTCACACTAAAAAAAACCCCTTGTCTTGCAAGCCTCATACTGACTTAGGCATTAGAGGGTTTTCCCTGGTCTTCACCGGGCCCCCTGATCATTTCTGGTGACTGCAGGAACCTTCGTCCGCTACCGGCGATCGTCATCTCCCTTACACAAGTGTCAGGCCTGATCTGTTCCGGCCCAACAAGGAAAAGGCCTCCACACTTTTGGCGCCGTCTGTGGAACGACACAGCCATGGCTCGCGGACGATCCTCTTACCAGAACGTGGGGAGTAGGGTGACGAGATCTCGCCACTCATGAGCGAGTTCCCCCCGCCGGTCTACTCCTGTCGACGTCCATCGGCGCAAACCAAGACGTCCCTGCACCAGCGATGGCTACACCGGCAATTGCCCTGGAGATGGCTGAACTCCGAGGGCAGATGCAGCAATTAACGGCTGTCTGCCTTGCCTTGCAGGCTAAACTGGCTGGACCACCAGCCCAGGCGGCTCCCCTGCTGCGAGAGCGGCAGGCGGAGTCGTCGCGTCGGCGCTCTCGCGTCCTCCCGGCGCTCAAGACCAGCAGGCGGACTCGCCGCGCAGGTCGCACAGAGCCCCGTTCGAGGACGGGCGTCGGAGCGCCGTGGGCGCTCGCCCCGTCGCTCTGTTGTCTCCCCCCGCCTGCCACGATCGGTTGTGGGAGTAAACTCCCACGGGTCCGCCAGAAGGGGCTCCGCCAATTCAGAGTAGGAGCTCGCCAGGCGCTTACGACGCGTCGTCGATCTGGAACGCCGCGTGGACGTGATGGTCCAGCGTGCAGAGGGGAAAGCTCCGGCGGATGATGACCTGGACTTCCGCTCCCCTTTCAGTAGGGAGATCCTGGAGGCTCGGGTCTCTCCCAAGCTCCCTCTGCCTACCATCGCGCCCTACGACGGCACCACCGACCCGACCGACCATATCCACGGCTTTGAGTCGCACATGGTGTTCCATGGAGCATCAGATGCGACAAAGTGCAGGGCCTTCCCTGTGACTCTCAAGGAGACTGCTAGAGCCTGGTTCAAGACCCTCCCGGCAGGCTCCATCTCCTCCTTCCATCAACTGAAGAAGTCCTTTCGGGACAACTTCCTTGGTGGAAGTCACAGCCGCGGACGGCGGCCCTTTTCTCTTGGCCGTGCGCCAGAAGAAGGGAGAGCGCTCTGGGATTTTGTAAAAGGTTCCGAACAGAAGCGCTTCGCATCTCGCGCCTGGACGTCCCTCTGGCAACCAGTGCCCTCATCCGGGCACTCGCGACGGTTTCTTACAGAGGACCCTGGGTGTTTAGCAACCCGCCACCCTCGCCGAGCTACTTTCCATCGCACAACGCCATGCGGCTTGCGAGGAGAGCCTAGCAGCGGGTAGAGCAGAGCAGGGGGGGGGGGGGGCAGTCTGACAAGAAGAGGCCTTCCGATAACGGCTCTGACCGTGATCGGAAGAAAGGATGACGCAACGGTGACTCTCCGCGCCGTCCGCGCCCCTTCACCAACTACACCCCCTCACTGTGGCACCCGAATAGATCCTGGCAGAGATCATGAACGAGCTACAGAAGATGCGCTCCGACCCCCGAGGCACGATCAAAACAAGTACTGTCGCTTTCATCGCGACCACGGCCACGACACCTCCGAGTGCCGTCAGCTGAAGGACGAAATTGAAGACCTTATCAAGCACGGCTACCTTGGGCGGTTCGTGCGCCGAAATGAAGAACGCCCCAGACGCCGAGAGCGGACTCCCGAGCAGTCGATCAACAATGAGCCCAATGGGCAGGAGATCAACGTGATCGCGGGAGGCTTCGGCGCACGCGGAGAAAGCACTCGAAGCCGACGCAACTACGCAAGGCGAGTGCACGTTGTAGATAGGCCTTCGGCACCTCGGCCGACTCCATATCCCACCAGTCCTGCACGCGCACCACCCGAGGAGGTTATAACCTTCTCGGACGAAGACCTTGTAGGGGTTACAACCCCACACGCTGATGCACTGGTCATTTCGGCCACCATCAATCATTGTAACGTGCGCCAGATTTTGGTGGATAATGGAAGTGCCCCCGATGTCTTGGCTTACGACTGCTTCGTTCTCATGCGCTTGAAAACCGATCAGCTAGCCCCTGTAAACTCGCCCCTGTTCGGCTTTTTGGGAGTTTCGGTGCAGCCTATGGGAAGAATTCACCTCCCGATCACTTTAGGGACGGCTCCAAGGACCGTGACCCAGGTGGTTGACTTCTTGGTCATCAACAATATGCCTGGATATAACGCCATCCTCGGCAGAGGTCTGATGGGGCGCATCAAAGCAGTACCTTCGTCACTCCATCAGAAGATGAAGTTTTCGACCCCGAGCGGAGTCGGTGAAGTGCTCAGGTGTCAGCGCGAGTCTCATCGGTGCTATGTCCTTTCCTTAAGGGACAAGCAACCACTCGCAGATCCAACCCCGCCTTCAACCAATCAGCCCTCCACCAGCCGAGGAACGCTCGCTGAAGATTTAATTCCTGTCCAGGTAGATGATGACCCCGAACACGTCTTGTACATTGGCGCCTTGTTGGCGGAGGCCGGGCAGCAACGCTACAGGGCCTTTCTGCTGGCCAATTTGGACGTATTCGTCTGGTCTGACGACGAACTTCCGGGAATTCCCCCGGAAGTAATGGTGCATCGCCTCCGACTAGACACCCGGGTCCCACCAGTTCAACAGAGGAGGCGACCTGTTAACCGAGAACGACAGACCGTGATTCAGGATCACGTTGTCAAAAGTCGAACTGTTGGGCTCTTCCGAGAAGCTCAATACCCAAGATGGATCTCCAATGTGGTCCTCGTACGCAAGGCCAACGGATCTCAATAAGGCAACGCCCAAGGATAACTTCCCTCTGCCACGCATTGATCAGCTGGTGGATGCTACTTCCGGTCACGAGCTCCTCAGCTTTCTGGACGCCTACTCTGGTTACCACCAGATCAGTATGCATCCTCCGGATCAAGACGCCACGACGTTCGTCACAGACCTAGGCTTATACTGTTTTACCAGAATGCCTTTCGGCCTAAAGAACGCGAGCGCAACTTACCAGCGGCTGGTCAACAAAATGTTCAAGCAGCAGATCGGGCGCAACATGGAGGTTTATGTTGATGACATGTTGGTCAAGACGCTTCCGAGAACTGACCACATTTCCGACCTCCAGGAAACTTTCGCAACTCTGCGAAAGTACAATATGAAACTCAACCCTACCAAGTGCGCGTTTGGTGTTCGTCGGGTAAGTTCCTCGGTTTCCTTGTGTCAAACAGAGGAATAGAGGCAACCTGGAGAAAATCCAAGCCGTGCTTGAGATGAGCAGTCCGAAGACAGTGCGCGACGTCCAACGTCTGACGGGGTGCCTTGCAGCATTGAACCGGTTCATGTCCCGAGCAGCAGAAAGAAGCTTTAACTTCTTCAAGTTGCTCGGAGGCCCTAAAAGCGCCTCAAAGCAAGGGGGGCAAATACGGCGGACTGCGGAGTGCGAGGCCGCCTTCACCGAGCTGAAAGCGTATTTAGCAGCTCCTCCTATTCTCTCAAAGCCTGTGCGCGGGGAACCTTTGTTCGTGTATCTTTCGGTTACCGAATACTCCATCAGCGCAGTCTTAATCAGAGAAGAAGGAGCGGCGCAGCACTCGGTATATTACATCAGCAGGGTCCTCCAAGAAGCTGAAAGGAGGTACCCTCGAGCAGAAAAACTCGCTCTTGCTCTCGTCACGGCTGCCCGGAAGCTTAGGCCCTATTTTCAGGCCCACTCCGTTACGGTTCTAACCGATCAACCGCTGAAATCTATCCTTCAGCGGCCGGAGGCTTCCGGCAGGCTTATCAAATGGGGGATTGAGCTTGGTGAGTTCGACATCAGCTTCCGAACGAGGACGGCGGTCAAGGCGCAGGCGTTGGCAGACTTTGTTGCGGAATGTACTCTCCCAGCCGAGCAGGATCCACCGTTGGCGGATGAACCCCCATGGGAGCTCTACGTCGACGGATCCTCTTGTGTCACAGGGAGTGGAGCTGGCTTGGTCCTCACCTCCCCGGAGGGGTTAGAGTTCCAATACGCCCTCTGTTTCTGCTTTCCAGCCTCCAACAATGTAGCCGAGTACGAAGCTTTCTTGTACGATATTCGCATGGCTAGGCACCTCAGAGTCCTTCGGCTTAGGGTCTTCAGTGACTCCCAATTGGTCGCCAACCAAGTGAACGGGCAGTTCGGAGCAAGAGAGCCCCGCATGGCTCAATACCTTCAACAGGTCAAGAGCCAAGCAGAAGACCTCCTATACTTCGAGGTCATACACGTCCTACGAGAGCAGAACGCGCGAGCAGATGCACTTGCCAACTAGCATCTTCAGGTGACATCGCCCCTTCCCTTTCCGTATTCATCGAAGAGCTCGCGTCGCCGAGCACTGAAGTAGACGTCGCAGTCGTAGAGATGGGCCCACCAACTCCGAGCTGGATGGACCCTCTCTTGGCATACTTACTTCGAGGTGAGCTTCCGCTCGAACAGAGTGAAGCTCGAAAAACCAGGATGCGTACTCAGCATTTCGCCCTCGTAGAAGGCAAGCTATACTGGCGGTCCCTTTCAAGACCTCTTCTACGGTGCCTCAACCCTGAGGAGGCCCTAGCTGCCACCCAAGAAGTCCATGAGGGGCTGTGCGGAAGCCACCTGGGGGGCAGAACGCTAGCATGCAACATTATCCGAGCAGGGTTCTGGTGGCCTTCTCTTCAGAAGGATTGCATGTCCTTTGTCAGGAAATGCCCGGAATGCCAAATGTTCGGACAGCTCATCAAGCACCTGTCGAACAGCTTCATAACTTGTTCGAACCGCGCCCTTTCGCCAGATGGGGCATTGACATCTTGGGTCCCTTCCCAGAGGCCCAAGGTCGGAAGAAGTTTCTATTCGTAGCCATCGACTACTTCACCAAGTGGATCGAAGCCGAACCCGTTGCCACGATCACCGAACAAGCCACGTGGAAGTTCGCCTGGAAGAACCTCCTCTGCAGGTTTGGCGTCCCAAGAGTGATCACTTCTGACAACGGGAAGCAGTTCGACAGCACCTTCTTCAAACAGAAATGTGCCGAGCTCGGGATCTATAACCACTTCATCTCCGTAGCACATCCCCAGGCTAACGGCTTGGTAGAAAATGCCAATCGTACACTGCTGCACGGAATCCGCACAAGAGTGGAGGCTACAGGAGGATCATGGATTGACGAGCTCCCTAACGTCCTGTGGTGCCACCGAACAACGGCTCGAGTAGCTACAGGGGAAACACCCTTCCATTTGGCCTACGGCTCAGAAGCTGTTGTGCCTCTGGAAGTAGCCCTTCCCACCATCCGAACAACCCACTTCGATGAAGCCGCCAATAACCGTGCTCTTGGGGAAAACTTGGACATGCTCGGTGAACGACAAAACGACGCCAGCATTCGCCTCGTTTCTTATCAGCAACGGCTTGCACAATACTATAATGCGCGAGTTCGGGAAAGGCGGTTCAACATGGAAGATTTGGTTCTGCGCCGCTGTTCGGCTTCGGATCCCCGAAGAGCAGTTGGCAAACTCGCCATCAAATGTGAAGGACCTTATTAGGTCACCCATGTCCTCGGGAAAGGCTCATATAAACTAACTACCCCTAGTGGCGAAGCCATACCCAGGACTTGGCATGTATCTAACCTCAAGGTTTATCATTTATAAAAGCTTTGTTCAGCATCCTACTTCTCTTCTCCCTGTTCCTGTTGTTTCACAAGCGTCTAGCATACACCCCTAGTCGGAACCCCTTTTGCGGTTCCCAATGATCTGCGCTGTATATGCAACGCTTATAAAACTAGCAGATTTCCATCCGAGCAGGAACTATGACAAAAGGAAGAAGATGGAAAAAGTGAAGCTACAGACAAACCCCTAAAGTGGAAATGTTCATTTATAAAACTTTTTCGCTTACATGTAGGCCTCTTCGGCCAAGTTACAAAAGATGACAAAAAGGGCGGAAGGTGCCAGATTACAATCAAGAGGCTTGTTTGGAGGGGCCGGGGCTATCATCGACAGGAGGCATCTGTCCTGACTGGAACTGGGCGAATCGCACCCCGTCTAAGCGCGCGTCGTTCGTGCGGCGCCGGCACTCCCTTACGGTAGCCTCAAAAGCTTCCCGAGCTTGCTCGGTGATTGCCCGACTTCGGCCGAAGTCCTCCCCGGCCTCAAGGCCGATCTTGTAGCAGCGCACCCCATACTGCTCCAAATCAGCTTTGAAGTCTTCTCCGGCCTTGTACTCGGCAAAACCCTGGGCCCTGGCGTCAGCAAGCACTTTGGCAAGAGCCTCCTTCTCTGCTCGAGCTACGGCCAATCGAGCTCGGAGGTCTGAAGAGCAGTCTTGAGTTTTTCCACCTCATTCGCAGCTCGGTCTCCCAGATTCTGTGCTATTCCATCAGCTCCTGGAAGAAGACGTCTTGCGCTTCCCAAAGTGGCTGGTGATGCTGAGCCCGGACAGCAAGCTTCGCAGCCCCTCTAGGGACTTGGTCACTCCATTCATGAGTGCTACCAAGTCCACCTCCTCGTCGCCATCGGATCGGGCCTCAGGACGATGGCTCCCACTGGAGATCTCCGGGGTCCGATCGGAGACCACTTGTTGACCCCGCGCCAGCATCTCAAGCTGTGAGGCGCTGGGGCAGGGAGGTAGCTCCCTTGGTATGGCACCCTCTAGATGCTCCAAGGCAGCCGCCAGTGCTTCCTTCGAGGGCAGCTCGGGCAAGCCCTTCTTCAACACCTCGGTTAGGGGCCTGCGGTCGTCCCCAGAGCTTTCACCTCCAGCAGCAACAGTGGAAGATGGGACTCCTTCAACAACTGGGGGCGACAACAACAGCGCTTGGTGAGACCACCGACCGATCTGCTTAGGTGGCCTCCTGCCTCATCGCTGGTCGCTCCTCCCCACCAGCTTCATTGGCAGATGCTGCAGAAGCCATTGCGCGGCCCTCATCGGCATTGCCAAGCGCTTGAGTGCCTCCCTCCCCGGAGTGGACTGCACCCTCGTCGACTACGTCTTCCTCAGCGATCACGTTGGCTGCACTCTCGCCGACTACACAGCCTACAATGATCACCGAGGTGGGGGGCATGGGGAGCAGGATTTCTCCACTTCCTTGCGGAACATTCCCCCTCGGAAGAACTGCCTCGCCAGCACCGGACTCCGCTGCCGTCGCAGGAGTGAGAGTATTGACTTCTCCCACTCCTCTCCCTGAGTCCGCGGCGACCGCCCCGTCCTCGGCACTGAACTTTGCGCCCTAGGGTGACGCGCCACCCTGCTCGGCGCTTCCTTGATCGACGCCTTCACCGGGCAGGACTCCTTGGGTCTTGTGCATCGGCGACTTCGCCCGCCCTCCGGAGCGGTCCGATTCGTCGCTGACCATGATCAGACCCAGCTCGGTGGACATCTTCGTGACCGCCTCCGAACGGTCCACAATCGAAGCTACGGACGCCCTCCGCTCGGGCGTCCTCATGTCTTGGTGAGTTCTTCACGCCAGCAGAGGCTCAAGATCCTCCTCTTCCTCCTCTGCTTCTTCGGCGCCCTCTACGACGCGCGGCATCGCCTTCGCCGCCTTCTTCTTCTTCTTACGAGCTCGGCGCTCGTCGGACACCTCCTCTTCGGAGGTGTGATCTTCGGCCTGTGATTCCATCTGGGCCGCCTTGCGCTTCTCCTTCCTCTTCGGCTTGGGGAGGGAAGCCGATTCCGCGATCATCGCCTTCTCGGGTGCCTTTTTCACAGCACCTCCTTCTACGGCCTTCGCCTTCTTAGCAGGACCTGAATCAGCATTTCCCTCCGCTCCAAGTCTCTTCTCGAATGACTCGTGGGTGACCGTTCGCCGCTGGCATACGACGTTCTGGACGCGACACGACCCATACCGTCATCATGGGGGTCTCATGTTCGAGGGGAACCCTCCTATAACGGCGTCGCCGCATGTCTGTTCGGATCTCCGGGGGCGATACCGCATTTATGGCGGAAGTGATGCCCGAACAGGTTGCCGCCCTCAAGCGCTCCGGTTTCTGAGCCACTTGAGGGCGTGGGGGGCAAGTGTGGTGGCTGTTTTTTGCCACCTAAGCCCATTGCGATCCATCGGGGCCCATCAACGCCTCCCTTTTGACGTGGCCTCCTCGTACGGTCTCACGCCTCCGCAAGGACCAGTTAAAAGGGCCCCACGTGCCAGTCACCCCTAACGAAGCATTGCCGAACTCCTTAGCGGTATGCTTCCGAACAGGGGCGTTAATCCTGCTACGCAGAACAACTACGAACATTATCGAGCAGCACGTTCGATCCCCCATGTGGGTCACCTGCTCGGAAAGCGTGTCCAGAGGTTACCGAATATGTCTTTTGGCCTACGCAACGGTTATAACTGCCCCAAGTCACGCGCCCCATTATTAAGAGACGCGTTAACTGCCTGGCATCCCAACGGACATCTGAGCACATAACTCCTCCCGTTATGCGCGCCCATCAAGACGTCTTTCCAGGCACGATCTACCAACGTTACGCACGTCTGCCTCAGCACCTACGCCTATAATAGTACAGGTACAGGACCATGCACTGGTACGTTCTCTCTCACGCGAACACACCCTCACACTCAAAAAAACTCTCTGCCTTGCAAGCCTCATACTGACTTATGCATCGGAGAATTTTTCTCAGTCTTCACCGGACCCCCTGATCATTTCTGGTGACTGCAGGAACCTTCGTCCGCTACCGACGATCGTCATCTCCCTTACACAAGTGTTAGGCCTGATTTGTTCCGGCCCAACAAGGAAAAGACCTCCACAGTATCTATTAGGTTTGACCCGGCCAATCGATGTCTATATACCTTGGTGTTTGATGACATGTAGGGAGAATATACTATTTCGATTTTGGATTGTCAGCGTTGGTGTAGAACACTATATATCTCGATATGATCCCATCAAAAAGTCTTGGTTTTGGTTTCCTCAATAACCCCATTGGTGTCAGATATCAATGATTTCTTCGACAGTCAATGGACTAATATATTGCCCTAGCTACTTGCGAAAGTCCAAGAACAGGGGCCAATATATGTTTGCGTATCCAATAATTGGTATATATATCCACATGTATCATTTTCATACTTTGCTTGCCCACAAAAGGGCATTAAAACCGAACCCCATTCAGTAATCATTTTTTCTTTGTAGTTGTTAGAAAAATGTTATTATATTCCTTGTATTCATATGGTAGCTCTTTTCACCTTTTACTTGGATCGTTGGGTATGTATGTTGATCAGTTGAGCGACCTAAACTTGATATCCTTAAAGTTAGGGATATTAAACTTGCATTACCCTTCTCCTAATATCTGTTTTCAAAAAGCAAAAGAGCAGAGGCAAAACCGAGTCAAAGAAATATGGTATTAAAGGCGGCATAAATAAATATTTGTATAGTTATTATATATCTCGGGATTTGGTGAAAGATGATGGGATTATCTATAAAATTAAGTACATGCTATATATAATCTCTCTCTTTGGGATTTGGACTCACTCGCTTGGGAGCTTCCTTGGGTACAAAATTGGCGGGGATAATTTGCAACGCAGTCAAAGCATTCACGAGAAAACCAATGAAGCATAACCCAAAATAATAGAAGGGGACAGACAGATGCTTGGCAACAAAGCATGGGATGGGAGGCTCCACCTCCTTGGCCATGGCCACGCAGAGACCAGCGAAGCAGGGAAACCAAACTTAAGCATGCATCCATACAACATTGACTTGGACATCAGAGCAGGTCCCGAAGAGCTCAACTAAAAGCCACATCGCCCACACACACGCGTCTCCACAGCGTTGAGGTCTGGCTAGCTATAGCTTAGGTCCGCCGGCCCTTCCAAATGGACAAAGCTCGTGCACGTTGATCAACAGAGGAAAGTGGGGGCTACTACTCCTGTTCCACCTAAAGCTACCAATGCCGCCGGAGGAGGGCACGCATTTGTGTTTAAAGCAGCAGGGAGGAAGGAAGGGGGGGTTGGGAGTGCAAGAAGAGCACGCACATGACAGTGGGGATCTGTGTGCGCTTTTTGTCCGGCCAACGACTGCCCAGAAGCGTTTGGGACTCCTTGCCGGCGTAATGAGTGGGAGACTTGGGGCCTCCTACGCTCCGCATGGCGCATGTCGAGGGTTACGCGGCAGTGCATGCGGCGGTCCAACACCACCCCATCCCGCCCACTATCTGAACCAGCTCTAAAGGCTAGTTCAAATAAAGTCATTACAACGTGGACACGTTTACTACACACTTAACCATTAAATTAGATCTTCAATTATATATAAATAATTTAAATATTTTGGTCAAATATAAATTATATTTAATATTTTGTGATTTTTTCAACATGAGTTAAATTTAATTTTTTGTGATAATCAAAATCTATATAGTACAACAAAAATATAACTAGAATATTTTAATTTCTGAGACCTACCAAACCGTGGTTGATTAATTGACCTTAAATAGACAGGTCATTCACAATTAGATCCACCAGCTCGTTGAGTAGTCTCCCATTGTTGAGAGAGTATTCGGAGCCTCATGTCCTCATGAGTTTAGAGTATGGTGACGGAAGCAAGACAAGTTCCCAAGAGCCCAAAGTATGGTGACGACGTCGAGATGTGTCTTTATGACTCAAAAGCATGGTGATCATGATGAGAATGTTGTAGTACTCCGAAAAATTCATTAATTAAAAAATTATAGATAAATTGAAATTTTTATCTATTAATAAATTCAAGTAGTTAAAAAAGTACGCATCATTATTGTATGCGTATAAACCCCTATAAAATTTCGTAAAATAATAGTTATACTTTAATAATATTCTTTAATGACCTATCAAGAATTTAGGCACATAAAAATTATTTAGACAAAGTTTAAGAAATTATGCGACTTATTACTTAAATAAGGAATAAGTCGAAGAACTCATTATTTTATGGGCCAAAGTAGACTATAATTAAATAAACATGTGGGTAGACTTTAAATAATGTGGAATGATAGCCCATTATGATATTTGGATCAATGGACAAATCTTGAACCATGAATAAATTCTCTAATAAAAAGATAACTAAAAATCCAATAAGTAAAGTAAGAAGGTGGGATGTACAATTAGACTCATTTGAGATATTGGGCCAAGAGTAAAAGCCTAAATGATGAATATTAAAAATATTGGCATGAATAATATTTAATCAATTTAAAAATATGAAATTACTTGAATAAGTGTGATAAATAGATTTACATAAAGATAAAGGGTGAATAATTGGAATTAAATCTATACCCATTAAGTCAAATTAGTAATGGGTTTTATTATGGACCTAACATGGATTGTTGGGCCCAAATAAGAAGAGTCCATCATGAGAAGGAGTTAATTAAGTGAAATTCGGATTAAATATAGTAATATTAGGAAATAGATTAGATAATACTAAATGACATATATAAATCCCTAAAAGAGTCCTAGACTTATCCTAACTTATTACCCACGAAATTAGATCTCTCCCCAAGCCAACTAAGTGATAATGTTAGAAAAAGGGAGATAAATGTGGAAATTCGGAGTTAATTAATAAATAAATTAAAAATGGGTAAGATAAATACTAAAAAGGGTTATAAATATCCTAAAAAGAGTCATAATCATATCCTAAACTATTACCCACGAATTTAGACTTCTCCCCAAGCCTATTAAGTAGATAAAGGCAAGAAATTGAGTGATAAATGTGGAAAATTAAGTGTTTGAAGGGAAAGAGGAGTTTTAAGGAAGGATGACTCTTACACAATCTAATGGACCTCTAATTCATGTCTACCAAGCCTCATTTTCGTTGATGGAGCTTTGGAGCACAAGGAAAGGTGGCTAAGGACGAGGAGCAAGGAGAAGAAGGAGATTTGGAGCAAGAAGAACTTGGAAATTCGTCATCCTCAACCCTAGGATCTTTACAGTATAAAAGAAGGCAATCTCTAAAGCTAAAATCGTGAAAAAACTATCCTAGGTAGACTTCATGATCCTCTTCAAAAGCCCTTTGGTCTGATTGCATTTCGCGCATCCATTTGGACGAATTTAATTCGTGAAGCCCTACTGTTACCATGAACCGAAATCTCATGTTTTCTCTAATCCCAACATGTACTTGCTCTCATGTCATGATACAATTCTCATATATACTACTGCATCTTATTAGCTTTCAAACGGTCCTGGTCTTGCTCTATTTTGATTTCCCATTAGGGAGAATTAATTTTTTGAATCTCTGTCAGAACCATGCACCCGACCCTTCATGTTTGCTTGTGAACTCCGTGCATACTTGATCTCACACCATGAGAAAATTCTCATAAATACTACATCTTGTTAGCTTTCAAACGCCTTAGTTTCGGAATTTTCATCATTTATTCATCACTAATTAATTCGTTGAACTCTGACTAAGCCTGTTTAGGTCATCGGAATGTAACCTGTTCAAAGCATGGCTAAATCTTGTCTAATTTCAAATTAATCGTCATGCTGATAGATCTATGTGTCTACTTTCATTTGAAACTAGATTCATAATTTTTTGGTCATTATACGATTTTATATTGAATTTAGAAGAGCCCTGTGTCAAATCTGATCAACCCTGGAAAAAGGGAAAAATGTCGGACCTTCCTGATATCGCGACGACGCGATCCGCCGCGATACCAGTCAGGTCGCGCCCTGCAGGCGCGTCGCATTTAGAATGCGGTGGCCTAAGGCGCCGCGGTTTCCTTTCCGGTCCGAGCCAGGTCGGCCGGTCTGCGTATCGCGCCCGAGCCGCCCGTCGCGACTTGAATCGCGACGGGTAGGTCCGCCGCGATTTGGAGACTTCGGCCAGAACATGAAATTGCTCTCATGCCCTTGTCAATTAAGCTATTTGACTCAAGTTTAACCCTAATCATGCACTATTTTGAACAGTAACAATTTGATTATTTATATTTATTAATAATCGCATGAAATATATTATTTAAAAGTCAATTGCACGACCTATCATATTCTCAAGATTTCTTTACACTTGCACACACATATCATTTGTTTGCCATTTGACCCTATTAATTTACTCAATAATGTATCTGGTAATTAAGTGAAATTAATTACCTAATTTTCCCTATTATTTAAATGACACATTCTTCGCTTTATTCGCATGATTGTACATCGTTACCGTTTTCCCTCGGCCTTCGAGCACTCGAGCACGACGGACCCGTTTTCTACACACTTTTCTCTTGACTTGGACCACCTCTCCACCGGGAATACTCTCGACTGGACTAGGGACTCCTTGTCAAGGCCTCCGTAAGTTTTCTTGACTTTGGCGCACGTTCTTAGCCGATGAGCTGGTTGTACCTTTAACACCCTCTACACTTTTAGGGATCAATATGATCCAAAATGGCCTTAGTGGATTCTCTCTTATCTTGTGATCACGTCGGACCATCTAGCCTGTATTCGTAGCACGGCTAGTGGGGCAGATATGACTTCTACCAGACTGCCGGTACCCGACCTGGTGCTGTGCAACCGTTACTATCGTGGCTTATCGTTGTTTTACGATTATACCCATATCTCATCTACTATCCTTGTACTCTCTCTATCACGTTCACTCTACTATCTCTCGTCTATTCATCTAGTACTCTCTTGAGACTCTTGAGCTGTTGCGGCTCCCATTGCTTGTACTATACATGACTGTCTAGCGCCATAATATGGGTCCGGTGACCCTACTGACTTGAATGCATACTGTGCAGGGCACAGAGACTGTCCGAGGGGCTCCAATCTAGTCCTGGGGGCCAGAGCCCACCCGAAAATACCTACAGGGGCTATTGACGGTGTTCTGCATTGCATCGGTTCTGACTGACTATACTGATTTGGCTAGACATCTAACTGTTACACTGTTAGTCTGAGTAGTTCAGACGTACTGTATCATTTTGGTGCTATTACTGTGTTAGCACTGACTGTTATAACAGTAGTCTGAGGAGTTCAGACATACTGTACTATCGTTAAACGGCTACTGTCCCAAAGTGACTATTGCCGTACTCGACTAGTGCACTGTGGTGCAACCATACACGTTATCTCATTACATGTTATTTCTTTACACGCTATCTCTTTACATGCAATCTCGTTACACGCTATCTTGATATACAAGCTATCTCGTTACACGCCACCTTGATACAAGCTATCCCATTACATGTCATTTTGATACACGCTATCTTGTTACACGCTATCTCGTTATATTGTCATCCTAATTTTGTAATACTCTTGAGAAATGTATTATCGTTCACTTGTTATAATGTACTATTACTCTCTTGACTATACATGATCGTTTTCTCTAGTTAACCTGCATTACAAGACATTAATCACTTAAAACTTGCTTGTTTACACGAGATATTAAGTCCTACTGAGCGTTATCGCTCACCCTTCGTTATTTGTTATTGTGTTTTCAGGTAAATCAAGTGATGGCCTTACACTATCAACGAGATTGGACTGGAGTGATGAGCGTCCTGGAGTCATAGCGATGGATTGTCCTTAGTACCTTAGAGTTAGTTTAGTTAGTTGCTTAGTTATCATTTCCAAATGTAATGAAGTCATTGAATCCTATATTTTGGCTCGGAATTAGTGGTTGTAATAGTTTAGATGAATTATCAATAAAATGATGAGTTTTATTGAAATTATTGTTCATTAGTTGCTCTGATATTTACGAATGTATGCGTAATTTACATTACCATACACGTTATTCATACCTCCCTAATTTATTCTGCTGCTAAATTAACGGGGCATGACACATGTCTTTGTGATCTTAGAGCACGGGGACGTCAACAAGTACCTCCCACACTTGGCAAGTTCTATCATAAGGCGTACTAACTCGTAAGACCTCTAATGCCATGTGACATGGGAAGTAGAGTAGAAGAGCCTGGGGGCAAAGAAAACCCCAAAGGATGCTATATAAGAAGATGGAGCGAGAAAAATTAGATATGCTCTCTACGTCTACACAAAGGCTCATCTATCTGGGACATCTACACCGCACATTAATTGAGCACTCAAACCTTTTGTTTATCTATCTATTGCTCTTATGCTCTCATTTTTTACTGATTTAAGTATTGAAAGATTGTTCTCCGGGACTCTGGTGATTGCTTGTTTCCATTTATCGTCTCATCTTACTGCCTTGAACAACAGATAGTATCACAATCTTCAAATAAACTTGATTTAGGGGTTTTTTTAGTATGTTGCTTTAGGTAGGTTTGATTCCTTGGATTATATATGTTACTAGACTCTGATTTTAGTAACATGATTTTAAGTAGTTTAGGTTGGACTTAAGATCAGACTGGAGTTTGCTCCGGTTGGCCATTCAAATGAAGTGCACACAAAACGAGAGCAGGCTACGTATACACAGGCACACGTCCACTGAAATCTACACTTTAGATAAACAAACACAAGATCTGCAAAACCATCACAATAGGAATGTCAATCCAACTCAAGTTTTTGTCAACACTTAGGTCCAAAAAATTCATTTGGAAAAGTTTTTCATGAAAAATTTTATTTTTTATATCATTTGATACCCTTAAAAATAAATATGGAAAACTTTATCACGAAGATTTGGCATCCGCCGGAAAAGCGGATGCCATTTTCTGCTGCGCCTATTCTTATTCTAGCTACAGTGCAATTTTTTAGGCACTATTCATTAAGTTGTATTTTTATTTCTTTTCATTTATTTGAATAGTCTTTGTCAAATTTAATTGTTTTTTATTAGTTAAATTGATTTTAATTTTTATTAAAATATCTGTAGAATATTATTCATTCAAGTTATATTTATTTCATTTCTTCTATTAAATTGTCTTTGTCAAAGTTACTTATTTTTCATTAGTTATCTTAATTTTTATTTTTTAAATATTAAAATAAAAATAAAAATAAAAATAAAAAGTTGATGAATAGTGTTAAATAGTGCACGAGGAGTACATAAGATCCCATGCCCCTCCATACTACTTTGTAGTAAAATATTGTATTTAATGTTATTGACATTCACCTTTTTTTTTTTTCTCTATTTACACAAATAATCAATGAAGATATTTACTTGACAATTAAATAGATAATTATGATTTTCATTTTCATGTAAAAACTATTCCATAAAAAATTACTTCCCCATTAAACTATTTTACATACAATTAAATAGACCCGTAGTTGAAATTTGACAACGAAACCATTTCTCATCGATGTAACACACTCTCATAATTTGGATGTAAATTTGTACGAGATGTCGGATGAGATCATCAAAAATACATTTGCTACATCCTTATTTATCAAATTTTATATCTTTGATTCATCACTTCATGATTCAACTCCGGCATTACGAGAGGTCTCTCTGGCATAATTCAGCCCCACCATTAGTCTGAATAAATATATTTAGGGAGGCTATAATATTGTGTTCACAACAAGCTCCAGATGCACTTCTATTTGATCATTCAGTTGTCCCGTCCAGCAACATGCGAGCTATTTCCGGCCCAAGTTTTCTGGCCAGCCTTGTTCCAATCCACCCCCCTAATCCAACATCCACCCCCCTAATCCAACATCCACTTGTCTTTCTTTGTGACGACCCAGTGTAAACTCTCTGGCACCAAAGTGAAAAAAAAAAGAAAAAAAAGAGGGGGCGGGGTGGGGTAGACAACTGAACCACTATGTAGTAAAAAAAACAAAAAAATATTATGGTTATTATGTTAATTACCTCCTCGGTTTCATATGGGTAGGGGATAATGCCAAATCACCAGGGAGAAAAATAAGAACGATACTTTCTGGGAGAGGATAGTAGTTCCTTGGCGAGTATATATTGTGTTAGTATATATAATACTGTGCTACAGTGTACAATTATTTTAGGGATGTGCTTATTGTTCAGGATTACGCAATGTTGTTTAGGGAGTATAATACGGTCTTGAGTCTATAATACTGTCTCTGAGCTTGTAATAGTGATTTCAGGAGTAAAATAAGGCATGCGCTATATTAAAGAGTATGTAGTATTGTCGTCGGTCATATAATATTCCCTAGAGTGTCTAATATATTGCTAAGGAATTGTATAATAATGGTACGTCGTACTCGTATGAATGTTTAATTTGGTGTAAATTTCCAATGATAGAAAAAATATCTAAGGGTGTGGGAATTGAAAAATCTACCATTATCAACCCAAGCAAAATTATAAAAGCTTATATACAAGTAAAATTATAATTATGTAGAGTGCATATGATGGTATAAATTTCAACTCAAAGTGACAATAGGGTGAAGACATATTGATTGAGGCAAGGGGCTAGCTTTTGCTTATGATAAGCTCGAGATGGTTTGTAATAGTCCTCTATTTAAATGCACAAATTCTGGTCCACCAACGGTCTATAGCCTGGGCCGGCCCGTTTACGGCCCAAGCATTTAACCAGTCTCGCGCCAAACTATACCATCTAGCATTAAGATTTAAGACTGCTAACCGTCGGGAATAAAAATATGTGTTTTGGCTTCCATAGCTTATAAAAAATTTTCATTGATAGAAACAAAGAGTATTTCATATTTTACATCTATTTCTAATTTTTAGTGGAAATCTATAAATGAAAATAGAAAAAATGAAAACAAGCATATTGCAACAAACTCATAGATTTATGAATCATATAGATCACTAGATGCATAAACTTAAATGAAACGATTTCAAATGCCAATATATCATCCACATTTCAAACGTTTTGAAAGCTATAACAAACTTATAGATCTTTATTTCTTTTTTTTTAAAAAAATTATTAAAAATTTGATCTATTACATCATCTGATGGGGGTTAAACCCTTACATCATCCTTCAAAAAAATTTCAATTTTTTTTTTGTCAATCTATTGGGAGTTAAATTCCTCACCTCTTCTTGATTTACGTAGAGTGCTACCATTAAGTCATTTCTTGGTGTACTCATAGATCCTTAATTACTTAGATAAGTAGATCTAGCTATAATCTCACATCACACAATGTGAAATGCTAATCTATCAATCCATAGAATTAATATTTAAAGTGATGCCAAATCTCTTTTCATTCTTTTTTGATTGATACGAGAGTTATATGCGACTTTTAGCAAACCAAATTTGAACAAAGCTAGAAGTGAACTTGTCTACTATATAAGTACCTTGAATTTAACAAAAAATTGATAGATAATAAGTTAAAGTAATTTTGAATAGGATGAAACTTGAACCTGAATATTTATTTTCACCTCTGCTAACTAGGAACATGTATACGGTTGTATATATAGACTTGATTGTACTTAAAAAGAATAGATATTACAATAAAGACTATGTCATCTAGAGTAATTTAAAATAAGATATAACAAATCATTAATATTTTTTTCCAAATATGGATTAACCATTTATGGGACTACAATCCCATATACCCATGATATTTAAGATTATCCCTGAAATGTCATCATCTCCTCTTGCTAGCTCATTTATATATTGTGTTTTTTTAATTATATATTTTTAAATTGGATAGGGGGTGGTTCTTGATTGTACTATCCACTCTAGATCCATATAGTGGTGGCCTATTATACCCCACATCATTGTGCATGTGCTTGGGTACCGTCCATCTTAGTGTATGCAAAGAATTCTACTCCCAAGGGCCCCTACTCGATTGGTAAGATCTCTAGTATCTGAGCAGAATGTCCTTATTTCGATCCATAGGGTGCTGTGGAAATGGATTTATTATGGATAATCCATTGAATTATCATTTTTTAGTTTATTAAGTTCTCATGTGTGGGTGCATATTACAAATTCAAGTAATGTCGAATGCTAATCAAGCTATGGAGACGAAAGATGAACCTGCAATTACAGAGCGCAGATGTGTCAGTCATATAAGTGACAACATGTTCTGCCTCTAAGAGTCGAAGGACTTTAGATCTCTTTGCGCACCGTTTGACTTTGTCAAATGAAAGTGAATATCAGGTTGGGACTAATATCCTGCCATTGCCTAAACGCAACGACGTTAATTACATCTCTCTAAGAGAGAAAAATCTTGATTAATCGTCAGAATAAAGAGCCTTATGGCATGAAAAGGAGACATCCGATAAATGTACAAAAATGTATCTTGAAGTTAAGCCAAAGTGGCAATAAGAAATATGTCTATTTAATACTGCATAATTTTATCTCTTTATTCATTTTCTTTATTTATTTTAATTTATGGAGCAGTTCCAATGTGTTCTCTTTATTCCATTTGAAACATGATAGTCATAGTTCTGCTCGCGAGTCGGCATTGTTTGGTCATTATGTGCTCAGTCGGCAACATAGTCACAGTCCATTCGGAAAAACATACACAGTCCATTCTATAAGACATGCACAACTCATTCGGCAAAACAAGTACAATTAGTCGGCAAGAAAGATGCAGCTCATTCGGCAAGACATGACTGAATTGACAGACAAGATTGAATCGGTAAAGTATGACCGAATCAAGATAGCACGACTGAATCGACAGTTAGGATTGAATCAACAAGACACTTTTGAGAGACTGCCGACTCACTCAACCAGTGGGGACAATAAAGGGGTAATGCCGACTCGAATGCATGAAAGAAAATCCGGCAACATCTTCTCTTATTTTGGGTGGGGGCTGGGGGGGGGGGGGGAGCGCGATCGAGCAGACAGGTTGTTATCGAGACCATAGATGAATCCGAGCGACAACCGAATAATGTTCGAGTCCATGTATCCGGGCATTGATATCATATAATCTAACTCGAGGTTCAATAGATTATTTATTTATTTATTTATTATTATCCTCTCTTTTTTTAATCAGCGACAAACAAGATTATGTGCATGTGAGTCAACAACAGTCATGTCTCTACCTGAATGAGTCGGCAGACTGGCCTCTTGCCTAAGCTAGTTGACAGAGTTGCTTCCTGCTCATCCGAATCGACAGTAGGCCTTCAAACTTGATGAATAGAAAATCAGAATTGGGTGCTGAGTAGGGACAACAGAAAGGAAAAAACATAAAGAAAATGGCAACAAAATGGCATTGGGCATGGACATTGAGCACCCAACCCACTGTTGATAGGGAGTTATTTTCCCCAAAACTGCATAAATCTGTGAATTTCTCCGTGCTCTCCTAAAAAAATACATAAAGAACAATGTTCATAGTGGAGGGAGAGGAGGACCGCTACACATTCTCACAACAAAAGGGAAGCAAATCTGTCCCAGAACATGGTACTTGACAGAACAAAAGAGCAAATAACAAGTAAAAAGAAAGAAAGTGAGAGATGGACGGTTGCCAAGACCCCATTTTATTGAGGTGTTGGACTTGTGTCCCTTCACATGAGAGGTTGGGATAGAGAAATCCATCTCCCAGTATGGGGGAACCACCATTTTGGACTCAACCCAAAGAATAGCAAGGAATAAAAGAAAAGAAAGAAGAACAACCTTAAACAAGATACACATGCATGAACATTAAAGAACAAACAAAGGCTTCACCAAAACCAATATACACTTGGGATCAAATAAGAGGACAATGTGACATATATATATATATAAATTTTTTAATAGTAGAAGAAAGATCGGATGGAAGAGTAAAGTAAAAAAAAGAAAACGAGGAAGAGGAGAACTCCCTCTATTGCTTACATCACTCTCCAAAATGAGAGAACCGATGTCTCTTTTTCTTCCTCTTCTGCTTCAGTCAGCACCGCCTCTCAAGAAAGAGCCCCTTTCCTAAGAAAACTCTTCCCCACTTTTTCTCTTCAGTAGTTCGTTTGAACCCCAAAGAGAGAGAAAACGAGTTATCAGGTCCTAATCTTAAGATCTA
The DNA here is from genome assembly GCA_014218235.1 of Colocasia esculenta. Lineage (NCBI taxonomy): Eukaryota > Viridiplantae > Streptophyta > Magnoliopsida > Alismatales > Araceae > Colocasia > Colocasia esculenta. Next base: position 90,978,120 of record CM024765.1, on the reverse strand, counting down.
TGAATGCCAATCTCTGAGTCTATGAAAATCACACAGAACTCGGTTTTGTCCTTACAAAAAAAAGAGAAGAAAATTATACTCCACCGAAAAATTGGGATGATATATTCTTAAGTTAAGTTTTAGGAGTGGAGTGAGTTTTTAAAAATGTTTATTAAGTAATAAAATTTAATAATTTATAAACTGTAAATATATTATCGGAAGCAAAAAACGGAGGCGGAAACGACTGTTTCCTTTTCCGATAATTGCCGAAAATGCGTTTCTCATTTCGATCACGTATTGGACTTTTGTTATCGTGTTTTCGAATCCGATTAAAAAATAGAATTAAAAAAAGTTGAAAACGAGTCGCTTTAGCGGATGTCGGGTAGTCGTTGGGAGCCCTAGAGGGCCGGAGTCCCAGCATCCCCTGATAGTATCGGCGTACCGAGCGCGAAAACGCCGCAGTGGTGAGGGGCACCACTTGGTTTTCCCCTCCTCACCCGAGCTGGGCGGCTTTCGTCTTCCCGGGTTTATGGTTCTGCAGCCGCAGCTCAAGATCTAGGTTTTTTTGGCATTGGACGGCTCCTGCTTTCAGCACGGTGTGTGCCCTTACCAAATTTCTTTTAGGGAGGGGAATTGTTGTTAGGATGGTGTGTTATTTCCGTTTGTTCTGTTTCACCTGAAGTTGCACATTCGGAAGTGCGAGTTCACGCAGATTTGCTTCGTTTTTGCCAGCTACCGAGTGCCCTGATGGCGTTCTTGTTTCAAACATTCGGAAAATCCTTGTGCATTTTTTCATCGATTTAAATGATAGCATAAACGTATCTTCTTTTGTCTTAACAATCTGTGAGTAGAAGTTCAGAGGTTAGAATATCTCCGCCATTAGCGCGCGCCTGTTTCGGTGACTGGTTTTGCTTATCTTTGTTAGGTTGCTTAGGTTCTAGTATGTGTCGAGTTCTCCAGCTCCATTATATTTATCTGCTTGATGTAGTGCAAAGCCATTTGTAACCTAACTGATGGCCGTCTTTCTCTGCGAAACTTCGCCTCTCTGGATTCTAGAAACATGCATAAAAAAGAATCTGGAGAAGTCTGAAATCATGATGCAAGCTTTGTTCCTATTGGTGCCGAGTTCTGCTTGCTTCTTTTCTTAGAACACAAAGCGTATTCACACAGAGCTTCTTGGAGGCGACTTCATTTGCTTCTCCTAGACCATTGATGAATGAAAAGTGGGCAAAATGCTAGTCCATTTATGTCCTTAACCTCATGTTTCACTTCCTCATAAGCTCTAAAAAACAGGGCGGTGTTGTCGGGCACAAACCTTTTCAGAAAGATGGGGGAAAAGATTGGGAAGCCGTGATGGGTTCTCATGCACGAAAAGTGATTTTGGTGCACAGAATGATTCATGGAATGACGTGCAGTATAGATTTGCACAAAAGATGCTTTGATTGCTTCAATTTTCATGGCGCATAGAGGGAGTTTACGACATGTCATCTCTAGAGGTATAGTTTAGTCTCACATTGAAATTAGTGAAAATAAGTATATGTTTATCAACAAGACCTATTCTTCTTCTCCCAAAAGGATCTTTTTTCTAGAAAAAAAGACAAAATCCAAAATGGGGACATTATCTCTTGAGGGGCATGCTGAAATTTCACGTATCTTCATTGGCACTGTGCCACCGTCTATGGGAGACTGAACAAGAGGCCATGTGCCATGCTCGAATGTCTTGTCGCAACAAGATCCACACATTTTTATCCTCACTAGGTAGGGACTGTGTAAAGATATTGTTTAGTCCCACATTAGAAATAGTGAAAATAAGTGTGTGTTTATAAGAAAGACCCATTCATCTTCTCCCAAGAGGATCTTTTCCCTAGAAAAAGATAAAACCCCAAACAGAAACAATACCTCTTGGAGGGCACGCTGAAATTGCACGCATCTTCATCATCCATTTCCTTATCAAGGATATGCATCATGAACACAAATTAGTAGCGTACTTGAACAAAATGGTCATAACCTGCTCTTACGTGACTACTAGGGCTGCCAAAAATATCAAAAAATCTGATTATTTGATCCGGTTCCGGTAAGAATTATAGAATTCGGAAAGTCATTTAACCACCGATAGCAAACAGGATTCAGATTCAGATATGTCCGATATTACCGATTTCCGAATCCGATAATATATATTATATTATATTACATAGTATATGTTCTATATTATATAATATATAACATATGCATTATATATTATATAACATATAATATATAATATCTATTATCCGGGGATATCCGATTTCCAAATCTGATTTTCCAAATCTGTTCATATTGAATACTATCCGATTTTCCGAATCCAATTACCGATAATTCAAAGAAACGGATTCGGACCGTATACGACTCCGAATCCGATATTTTCCGATAATTTTTATCGGATTCGGATATGGAACCCCTAGTGACTGCCTTCTCACGTCTGAGTAACTTTATATGATATATAGTCTTTTTCTGCATGTTGGTTGTTGAAGGGCTTTGGCATCATATGTGCCCAAGAAACTGTTTGGGTTTGGTATTCTGAAAATTTGCACACTTCAGAAAAGAGGATATGCATTTCTTTAAACTTGCCATACCTTCTGATTTTTTAACTGACCAGAAATCTAATATGCTGGAGCCTGGGCGTTAATACCTTCTTGCAATATATGGCTCAAAATTTTGTAGATTTACTAGTAAGTGCAACGTGAATCCTTAAAATCCAGTTACAAAATTTGAGACATCAAGTTCCTGAGTCTGTATTGATAGGTGCACAACAAATATGATATGCAAGCTCTTATTTACCTGTAAAGGTCATATGATCGCTTGTTTTGCATATGCATTCAGTATACTTTATTTAAATGTGCTTCATACAGCCTGACATTTTCACTTCTCCTCACGTAGGTGTGCGAGCTATGCCATAGGAGAAATTCCAATAGAGTTTCCTTTGATTGCAGACAACTTGCCTGCTTTTGATATTTCTGCCTTCTCTTTTAATAAATTAGGATATAAGAATATATGGATCCCAATTGATTCAACGAGAAGAATACTGTTATGGAACTGTTAGTTGGCCAAACACACAGAAACCTGCGTGCATTTTTCTCCAAACATGCCTACAATTTAATTGAACAGAATCTTACAAGGGGAAAGTTGTTTGCAAGGGCAGGAAGATTCCACTCTACTGTTTCACTGCAGAACAAGGCTGATGTTGGGAATGCTTCTCCTACACTTTCCAGCATTGGATTCAAATGCAAAGGTAAGGTGAAGAAAAATGATAAAACTGATTTCACTGATTGGGGGTCAGCACCAGGCCTTAGTACTGGGACAAAGCTTGCTAGGACCAATAGGTGCAAGGCATCTGGGAAGATGTGTGTTCCTGGGGTGGAGACACCTTTATCTACCGCAAGATCATTTTCCGAGCTCCACCTGTCACCGTTGTTGGTTGAGCAGTTAGAGAAGGAACATTTTACTGTTCCGACTGATATCCAATCAGCAGCCATTCCTACCATTTCTCAGAATCACGATGTTGTCATTCAGTCCTATACAGGTTCAGGAAAGACATTTGCTTATCTTCTTCCCATACTCTCTGAAATAGGTCCTCTGAGAAAGTCTACACCTGAAGAACAACGAGATAAGAAGCCTGGAATCGAGGCTGTTATAGTTGCCCCCTCAAGGGAGCTGGGGATGCAAATTGTAAGAGAAATAGAGAAACTCTTGGGTCCTGGAGATAAGAAATTTGTACAGCAACTTGTGGGTGGTGCAAATCGTTCAAGGCAAGAAGAAGCTCTAAAGAAAAATAAGCCAGGGATTGTTGTGGGCACCCCTGGACGAATTGCAGAGATATCTGCAGCAGGAAAGCTGCACACACATGGCTGTCGTTTCTTGGTATTGGATGAAATTGACCAGCTTTTGTCTTTCAATTTCCGAGAAGACATGCACAGGATACTGGAGCATGTGGGAAGGAAGTCCGGGGGTCAGCCAATTAGTCCTGTTGGGCCTTTAGCACAACGAACTGGTCGGCAGATTATCATGGTCTCTGCCACAGTTCCATTCTCAGTTTTACGGGCAGCTAGAAGCTGGGGAAAGGATCCGCTTTTGGTCAAGGGGAAGAGTGTAACTTCTCTAGATTCTGTCTCTGTTGCCAACACTGGGCTTGCGCTTCCAGAGACTGAAGGTTCAATGACCCAGGTAGCCAGAGAGAGCTTGCCTCCCGCACTGAAACACTACTATTGTGTGACCAAAGTCCAGCATAAGGTTGACACCTTGAGGAGATGCGTGCATGCTTTGGATGCAAGATATGTCATTGCCTTTATGAATCATGTAAAGCGGTTAAAGGATGTTGTCTTTAAGCTGGAGGCACGGGGCATGAAAGCTGCTGAGCTACATGGGGATCTTGGGAAGCTTGCAAGGTCAACGACTCTCAAGAAGTTTAAAGATGGAGAGCTGAGAATCTTAGTGACGAATGAATTGTCTGCAAGGGGATTAGATGTGTCTGAATGTGATCTCGTGGTGAACTTGGATCTGCCAACTGATTCAATTCACTATGCCCACCGTGCAGGTCGGGCAGGGCGTCTTGGCCGAAAGGGTAATGTGGTCACAATATGTGAACAGCCAGAGGTTTTTGTCATAAAAAGCTGCAGAGGCAGCTGGGATTTTCTATCGATGCTTGCGAGATTAAAGAAGGTAAGCTTGTTGTTTGTAAAGAGAAAGAAAAGGAAGAAGCAGTGAGGTGATACTTCACTGTTCGTCCTATGGGCATTTGTTATATCTCTGCATGTGTTGTCCTTATGTGTTGATCTTGAAGAATGAAGAGAGAATTATCCTTTTTTATCACTTAATTTTCTGTGTTCCTGCATCATCCCACCCCTCAATGGTTCTGCTCGCCGGTGCGTTACGCTTTTCGAATCCTCGCCGTCCGCTTATGGCTTTGATTAGCGCTCCTGGATGGATAAAAGCAGACAACAAGATTAAGATGTGGTCATCACTGCTTCTTATTGATACAATGTCCAAGCATCAAATACCGTACGAAGTATCAACTGTGCTCACTTCTTCCCTGTAAGGAGATTGTAGTTCTTAAACCAGCACTCGGGTGTGTGCACGTACTTTGCACGAACAATTCTTTTGTTCTCACTTGAATCTGTTGCGGAAGTGAAGAGGTCGAGAAAGGCTAGGAGAGGAAGTGGTCGTTGGTGGTTGGTCTGAGATGGCATGGTGTTTCCCTTTTGCTGTGGCACTAGCTCTCGCTAAGTGTTAGGCATAGCAAGATGTTGGCCAGTGACGGGTCGGTGCAAGGATCGAGTGAGAGTGCTTCTTCTAACAATCTTCGATCTAAGGCTATAAGTAGCACCACATATTGGTCCTCAAGTGGTTCGTCTGGTTCATCAAAGTCCTTGAGGTTTGACTTGACCAAGTTGCGGGGAGCCTCCAAGTTGGAGGTGGTGAGTGAGGCGGGCAGAATAAGAGTATGAGTCCACGTGGGTGGAGAGGATGAGGAAGAGGTTGAGAGGTTGACTATAGCAACCCAAGTTATTTTAATAAATAATAATTTTTACTTAATTAAACTCTAAAGAATAAATGGGTAAAAATTAAAACTTAATAAAAATAAAATATATAATGGACTTAATTAATAGTCCATAATAGAATTGTTGGGCCAAAATAGGAGTTAGACTAATAGAATAATATGAAAATTTTATTTTATTCAAAATGTCTATTATCCCCTTATTTAACTTGGTAAGAGAAATTTAAATAAATATTATAATTATCTAAACTTGAGTCCTATTACTATCCTAACATGTTATCTCAACCCAATTAGAGATTGGAACACTGGAGATAAAGATTAACATAAAAATCTTGTAATTGAGAGGAGTTAGAGTTATATTAGGAAATAAAAAATCAATCTCTATAAATACATCCCAAATTATCTCATGGTCGACCCTATTGTTGCTTGGAGACTCTCTAGGACGTGAAGGGAAGGCTATTGGAGGAGGATTTCGTGGGAAGGAAGATCTATGGGCATTCTACAAGGAGTTTTTCACATTCTAACTCTAAAGTCCCAATTTCGTTCAAGGTAGGTATTCTCTTAAGTAAAATCTAATTAAATATCTCCATAAGTACTTCTTGATGTTAGAAACACGTTCCCTCTATTTTTCCCCAATTCCTATCTTGTTATCTAAGAGTAATTTGTATCCAAAGTACAAGAATATGTTTGTACCTGACCCCTTGTTCTTGCTTTCAATCCACGTTCAATCCATGTTTACTTGTGAATCTCATGATTTCTGCATGTTTAGGAGCATGTTAGCTTGGTTTTAAAACTGGTTTCACAATTTTTCATGCATGATGACAGAGCCCGCCATCTGAAATGCAGTCATACAATATCCCGTGTTCAGATCGCGTCTTGTCTGTACGACACGTTAACTCAATATTAATGCGGCACACCTCCCAACCACCTTTTTAAAGCGGCCTATAACCTGACCTTGTTAAGATTGTCAGTTTGGAAACTCTGATTTTTCTTGTAAATAGTGTTAAAATATGTGATTCATGTCATATTAAACCTCTATTAAGTTTTAAACACACTAATAGAAGATTTATTATGTTTAAAAATTAAATTATTATTTTTAAAATATTATATATGATCTCTCTCATACCCATGAATTCTCTTTGAATTGCATATACTCTCACACACCTCTTAACTCAAAATTTCTATAAAATATCTCATAAATTATTTGGTTAATGGATTGAAATTTTTCATTAAAACTCTTATGAAATAAAAGACTTGTTTTCGTTTCTATCACTGTTTTGGAGTACCATTACCGCCGTTCCGATGTTCTAGAAGTCCTCTAGAATGTCGAGTAACTATTTCAAGCCCTTATTGACGTTGTGAGAACCCTCCGTCAAATATTTCTCTTGTCGGACTAGAACTCTTTCGCCAAGGCCTCCATAAATCTTTGTGAGCCTAAAATTCCTCTAGCACGTTGAGCTGGTTGTACCATTAACACCTATACACCTTAAGGGATCATGCTGAACCTATACGGTATCTTCCAACCGGCCTTTGGATCTTCTCTGTGAAAGCACCCTCTCTGTTGATTGTGTTCTTAACACGATGGACAAAAAGACCGCGATTTACCTGTTAACGTGCCCGACCCCCTAATCGCGTTCTTCCAAGTGGTAGATCACATTCTCTACCAAACTGCTAGTACTCAAGAGTACTGTTTGAATGGTTAGTATCGTGGTTCTCTCTTACTATTTTTTTTTGTGAATAACCCTTATATGTTTTTGGTTAATGCAGAAACTCTCATCTATTGACGCTTTCTCTCATCTATTCTCTTTTTTTCTTACTCTCATCTATTCATCTACTTTTCTCATCTATTCTTGGTACTCTATATGGCCGTGATTGATTGTCTAAAGATAAGAAATATGACTAATGTCTGGAATTAAGGGACCCGATTGGTCCTGGGAGGAGTGCCCACAAGTGCTAGTGCTCGCGGGAGTTAAATGACCAGGGTGTTTGGCATTCACCCAAGTGGTATACTATCTCAATCTATCTAAGACAATCAAACTCGTGAAAGTGCTAGACTATGCTTGTTACATGACTTGACTTGAATTATACATGTTTTATGGCCATTACTTGTTCTCGTGTTATACTTGTACTTGTTGCTCCATGATATCTTCGTACTATTACTTTCTTGACTCGACTCGACTTGACATGATACTCTATCTCTAGTTACTATACTTGTTAATACATTAATCACTTTAAGCTTGTCTGGTCAAAAGATATAAGACATATTGAGCATTATCACTCATCAAGTGCTAATCATGATTGTTTCAGGTGAGTTTGATGAAGAAGACAACACACACGTGGACATGGATGAGCAAGAGTGAACGAGCGTCTCAATGGAGTCATAGCGTGGATCTACCATTAACGTCTTATGTAACGGCCCGACCTCCTGGACCCCCGCCAGGGACCCCGAAGTTCGCGTCGCCACCCACGGATCCGAAGACCAGAATGGTTAGACGAAATAGTCTAGTGAGATATGTACTGAGTTTAAATAACTATAATAATATAACAACTGTACAATGTGTCCCAAGTAAAAGCACAGGTACAAGAAGAAATGTGCAGTCCTTAAGGGGCTGTAGTACCCCGAAAATCCATAATTAAAAATTATGGATAAATTGAAATTATCAATTATAAATTCAATTAGTTAAAAAGGTACGCATCATTATTGCATGCGTATAAACCACTATAAAAATTTCGTAAAAATAGTAGTTATACTTTAAATAATGTTCTCTAATGACCCATCATGAAATTTGGGCACAGAAAAATCGTTTAGACCAAGTTTAAGAAATTATGCGACTTATTAGCATAATTAAGGAATAAGTCGAAGAACCCATTATTTTCGAACCCAAAGTGGATTATAAATAAAAATAAACATGTGGGTAGACTTTAAATAATATGGGATGATAGCCCATTATGATATTTGGACCAATGAACAATCTTGCCCATGAATAAATTCTCTAATAAAAGGATAATTAAAATCCAATAAGTAAAGTAAGTACATGGGTTGTACAATTAGCTCACACAAGTTAATGGGCAAGAGTAAGAGCCCAAATGATGAAGGTTAGAAATATTGGCATGAATAATATTTAATTGAAATAAAAGTATGAAATACTTGAATAAATGTGATAAATAGATTTACATAAGGATAAAAGGTGAATAATTAGAATTAAATCAATACCCATTAAGTCAAATTAGTAATGGGTTTTACTAATAGTCCTAGCATAAAGTTTTGGACCCAATTATGAAGAGTCCACCATGAGATGAGAGTTAAATAATGAAATTCGTACCTAAAATATTAATAAATAGAAAAGGGTTAAGATAATGAGTATTTTAACTCTTAATCATCTTAGAAAGAGTTCTAAACCTAGTATAACTCAATAGGACTCTATCCTAATCTAAAATTTGGATTTAGATGAGAGACAATTGGGTTAAATATAAGAACCCAAATTAAATAGGGAAATTCGTAACTATATTATCTCTTAATTAAAAAGGGGCCATTAAAGCACTAATATGACTCATATAATCTAAATAGAGTCCTAAGCCTATCATAACCCATTACCCACGAAATTGGACCTCTCCCCATCTTATTAGGTGGATAAATGTAGAGAATAGGGAGATATGTGAAAATTCAGAGTTTGAAGGGAAGGGAAGAGTTTTAAGTTATTAGGACTCTTAAGCAACCTAATAGACCTCTAATTAGTGTCAACCAAGCCCCATTTTCGTGGCTGGAGCTCTGGAGCATGAGGAGAAGGGTTGGAGCAAGGAGAAGAAGAAGGTTGGAGCGAGGAGAACTTCGAAATCGTCACTCCTCAACCCTAGGATCTTTACAGCGCAAAACGGTAGGCAATCTCTCAAGCTAAAATCGTGAAATAATTACCCTAGGTAGCCTTCATGTACCTCTTCAAAAGCCCTATGGTTTCGTGGTATTTCGTTCACCCCCATTTGGGCGAATTTAATTCGTGAAATCCTGCTGTCACCATGAACCCTAATCTTATGTTTTCTCTAATTACCGATGTGTACATGCTCTCATGCCATGATAAAATTTTCAGATATACTACATCACACTAGCTTTCAACGCCCCTGGTCTTGCGATTTCGATCTCTCATGAGAGAGAATTAAATCTTTGAATATCTGTCAGACCTGTGCACCTCGACCCTCCTTTTTCCTTTTTAATCTCGTGCACACTTGATATCATTCCATGATAAAATTATCATAAATATTACTACATGTTAGCTTTCAAACGCCGCTGGTTTCATAATTTTCATGATTTATTCATCCCTGAATAATTCATTGAACCCTGACTGCGCCTGTTTAGGTCACCGAAATATACCGATCAATGCATATCTAAACTTTTCTATTTTCAAATTAATCGTGCATGTTGATAGATATACATGTCTACTTTCGTTTAAACTAGTTTCGTACTTTTTGGGTCACCATACTATTTTATATGTAATTTAGACGTCCATGTATCATAGAGGGCTCGCCCTGGAAAAAAGGAAAAAGAGCAACCCCACCTGTTATCGCGACGGCGCGACCCGCCGCGATAACAGTGGGGTCGCGCCGGCCGATGGCTTCGCGTCAAGAACGCGGCGGCACGAGCCGCCGCGATCGCTCCGGACGGGCCAGACCGGCCAGGCCCCGTGTCGCGTCCGACCGCCCTGTCACGACTTGAATCGCGACGGGTAGGTCCGTCGCGTTCTTGAAATTTCGGCCAGAACCTTTAATTGCTCTTATATCCCTGCTTTAAATGCCATCTAATCCTTGTACAAATTAAACCATGTACTGTTAAGCTTAATAAATGATCTGAATATTTTTATTGGGTAATATTTAAATGATTCTTAATAATTTAAAAGCCGTGAGCACGACTTACTCTATTCCCATGATTTCTTTACACTTGCACACTAAACATTGTTTATTGCCATTTGACCCTATTAAATTACTCAATAATGTATCTGGTAATTAAGTGAAATAATTACCTAATTTCCCCTATTATTTAAATGACACATGTCTTCGCTTTATTCACGTGATTTGTACATCGTTATCGCGTCCCTCTGCCTTCGAGCACTCGAGGCAAGACGGACAACGTTTCGTTACACACTTTTTCTTGACATGGACCACCTCTCTCTCCATCGGGAATACCTCGACTGGACCAGGGACTCCTTGTCAAGGCCTCCGTAATCTTCTTGCTTTGGCGCACTCCCTTAGCCGACGAGCTGGTTGTACCTTTAAATCCCGTTACACTCTTAGGGATCAGTACGATCCAAACAGAATTAGTGAGATCTCTCTTATCTTGTGATCACGCCGGACCATCTAGCTCGTGTAGCGGCACGGCTAATGGGCGGATGTGACTTCTACCTGACTGCCGTACCCGACCTGGTACTGTGCAACCGTTACTATCGTGTTTATCGTTGTTTTATGATTATACCCCTATCTTGTCTACTATCCTTGTACTCTCATCTATTCACGTTCACTCTACTATCTCGTCTATTCATCTAGTACTCTCTTGAGACTCTTGAGCTGTTGTGGCTCCCATTGCTTGTACTATACTGGCTGTCTAGCACCATAATATGGGTCCGGTGACCCTACTAACTTTAATGCTTAGTGTGCAGGGCACGGAGAGTGTCCGAGGGGCTCCAATCTAGTCCTGGGGGCAGAGAGCCACCCGAAAATACCTGCAGGGGCTATTGAACGGTTATGCATTGCACCGGTTCTGACTATCTCGACATTGGCTAGACATCTAATTGTTTTACTATTAGTCTGAGGAGTTCAGACATAGTGTGCCAGTTCTGTGCTATTAGTGTGCTAGCACTGACTGATTACATTGTCTGAGGAGTTCAGACAAAATGTACTATCGTTAAATGGCTACTGTCCCAAAGTGACTATTGCCATACTCGACTAGTGCACCGTGGTGCAACCATACTGCTATCTCTATACAGCTATCTCGTTACACGTCCCTTGATACGAGCTATCATATTACATGTCATTTTGATACACGCTATCTTGTTATACACTATCTTGTTACACGCTATCTCGTTATGTTGTCATCCTAATTTTGCAATACTCTGAGAAATGTATTATCGTTCACTTGTTATCTTTACTATTTCTCTCTTGACTATACTTGATCGTTCTCTCTAGTTAACCTGCGTTACAAGACATTAATCACTTAAAGCATGCTTGTTTACACGAGATATTAAGTCTTACTGAGCGTTATCGCTCACCCTTCGTTATTTGTTATTGTGTTTTCAGTAAGTCAAGTGATGACCTTACCACAACAACGGGATTGGACTGGAGTGATAGCGTCCTGAAGACATAAAGATAGAATGTCCTTAGTACCTTAGAGTCTGGTTAGATATTGCTTAGACTTCTTTTCCAATGTAATAATGTCATTGAGCCCTATGTTTTGGCTCTGAATTAGTGATTGTAGTAGTTTAGATGAATTATCAATAAAATGAGGAGTTTTATTACATTATTGTTCATTAGATGCTCTGATATTTGCGAATGTATGCGCAATTTACGTTACCATACTCGTGGTTCATGCCTTCCCGATTTATCCCGCTGCTAAATTGGCGGGCATGACAGGGGCATACCCCAAGAACTTGCAAAGCACAACTCTAAACTCATTTAGGTACAAGAGCTCATAACCACTCGCTCTCACTACTGCTACAACACACAACGCCACAGCCACCTCTGCAACCCGTCCGACACCGAGCTCCTGCAACGACGACCCCTACTGAAGGAAGTAGGGGGTGAGCCTCGCGAACAGGCCCGTAGGGATTACCAGTCCTCACTGGCCAGAGCAGCAGGAACTCCAAAAATAGGAACTATACTAGAAAGCTGTAAAGCGAGGAACACCTACAACAGGATACTACAAAGTAGCAGAACAGAACAATGCAACGTCACGACCGCAAACCAAGGTCGTGACATACACACGACTCTCGCAGAAACCAATGGAGTCTGGCACCAAGCGGAAGCAACCCTCGGCACACCCACCGAGACCACACAACAACCAAGTGAGAACGACGTCTCACCACAAGCACGACCACCTCAAACATCCACGAGGTCGAGGGCCCACAAGCAGAACCACCCTGGACCCCGGACACATCACGAGGTCGGGAAGCCACACACGCCGGTGCCACCACGGACTGGCACCCAAGAACGGGACTACGGAACTGAGAGAACACCGAGCAGAAACCACCAGAAGCACGGGCCAACAAGGCCAAACCAACAACGCCTACGGAAGCTAGACACAGCCAGGCTACAACCACCGTGCAGACTAGGGCAATGAGGCATACTTGGAAACATCGTGAGGAAACACCGTCACAACAATAGCAACCAAGCCACCGCCACTGGCAGCCAAGAGGAGGACACACCAGCCACTCCCTTTGCTCGCTAGCTTGTCTCCTGCCTCCGCCTCCTCAGAAGAGCGAGACAGAGCCGCCACAGAATACCACAAGAATGCACGCAACACTGCAGCCTGGCCAAGCTGCGGCCCCATGCCTAGCACCACTACGTGGCCCCGGAACCAACGCAGAGAGAGGCAGTGAGACAAAGGGCTGTCTGGGCCACACCGGGAAGAGAATCGCCTCAACGACCTCGACGTCTCACCCCAGACAAGAGAGCTCTACAAATGACTCAGCGCCACTGTCCAAACCTCGTTTTCCTCTCACTCCAGAGTCCGCCAAGTCGCTTGCCAACTCGAGCACACTCGTAGCTCAGAGCACTCCCTCAACAGACTTCCGAGGATGGGGGTCCCAGGCAACGGAGGCAACCTTTGAATGGGACAAGCCCTCAAGTGCCAAGTACCGGGCGAACAGGCGGGGCAAGCACAACAAGAACCAAGCCGAACCGCTGGCTTGTAACCCACGACAAGCCCAACAAGCAAGAGGCACACATGGACCCTCAAAAGGGCCGTCAGCCAACCAAGACACGCACGAACAAGCTAGAACCTTGGAACACCACCAGACAGTCAGAAAACATCACTATGCTAATAATCGATTGACCACCAGTCAATCGATTATTAGACAGACACGACCCTCCTGGCACCGTCGCCAGGACACGGCCACGAAGGTGTTAGCTTCAGTCACTAAACGCAGCCAGGTAACCTGCTGTGTTCCCCACCAAAAGGTCCTAAGGGCAAGCTAGCCCTGGGGCACACGCCGACACCCTAACCGGAACCACGGAAACACCCGAGACAACATAGGTACTGTCGTGTCCCCCTAGGCCGTCGCGATACCATCACGACGCGAAAGGGCACCGCGACAGCAACCCTGTTGCGACGGGACAGAGCGTCGCGACAGCAACCCTGTCGCGACAGGAAAACACATCGCGACAGGCAAACGCGTCGCGATAAGGTTGCACCCGACTGGGCAGACGCCTCTTCTGGTGTTGCGATGCGCGCTGCAGTAGCGACACCAACAGAGAGGCAGACCCATGGGATGCTCCATCCCGGGGCTGCCCACAAGCCACACGCACACCACACGGGGGAGGGGAGCATGGAGAAGCTATCTAAACTAACTAGAAAGCACGAGAAGCTCCCAATCCACCCGGATCAAGAAGAGCACAAGCAATCCCTACCTTTCAAGAAGAAACGAACCCATTGGGGCCCTTCACGTCAGATTGGCCACCTCCTCCTCGCTCCACGCAAGCTCCACAATGCCAAGGACACGAGCATGACCGTCCTCCTCGCCTAAAACGCACAAAGGGGAGAGAGGGAGGCGGAGCACCGCCGGAGGAGAGGAAAGGGAAAAGGAAGAAGAAAGAGAAGAAGGGTCGCCAGCCAAGGCCTTAAGCCTTCGGCACCCAAGACGCGACGGGGCGACGCGTCGCGTTAAAGACCTTAATGCGACGGGTCAACACACCACGACAAGAACGCATCCCCCAGGGACGCCGCGACAACGCGACAGGTCGTACTGACACACCTGCCACCCTGACAGGCGTCAGACGACTGAAGCGACGAAACACTGTCGCGACCCGTTGACCGGGCGTGACACGAAGACGTGACGGGAAAGCATGGCATGACAAGAACGCGATGCACAAGCTGGTCGCGACAAGGATGACTGTCGCGTCGGACACCCACGATGCGATGCTAATGCGTCGCCCAGCCCGAACGCGTTAGTGGCCAGTCATCTTAGACACCGGACGAAAAGCCGGGTAGCCGGTTCTTACATCTTATACTAGTTAGTTAGTTTTACTTTTATTCAATGTAAGGTGTCAATGGGCCCTGAGTATTGGTTCTGATTAGTGAATGTAATGGACAATCGTGATTGACTATGAATAAAAGAGATAGTTGATTTTATTACTTGATTGTCTAATGCTTTGACATCTATTGCTCTATACTTACAAGATTGCAACTGCTCGTTCCAATATTTTGCGTTGGGGCGTGACATTGATCCATCATGTAGCTCAGATGGTGGGCTAAGTCATGTCTAGTGTCACCGAGGAAAACCTTGTAGTGCTTTAGGAGCAATACTTGGTCTCGCCTAAGTTCGAATCCACTGCTCCTTGGGTGAGGGAATGTGAGCACATGGCCGAGATGGCTACGTGTGCGTTTATGAGGAGGTTGTTTGGGCCAGCTTCTAGTTCCCCATCCTTTGTAGTTGAGTTGCACGGGCATAGCACCTACCCAGCTTGCCCCCAACAGTTGGTATGTGATCTCTGCATTTTTGGTCATGTGCCTTGTAGTTGCATGTCAGCTTGGGCTGACTTGTTATTGGTGCCTCATGGTGTACTTGATTGGGGAAGTCTGGAATAAAGAAATTCACATAGCATGACATATGATTTCATTCATGTTGGGTTGCTTACACAAAGTATTTTTTCAACTTGACTGCATTTCATGTCCTTAGGATGGGCACCCGAGGTGTTTTCGAGCCTATGCATGCCATGCCTTAGGACTTTTATCACCTCGTATCAAATTTCTCAAGTCAAAGAGAGCTTCTTGAAAGCGGGGGCCAGGTCGGATGTCACAACTTTTCTCAAGACAAGGTCACCGGTGAGGAACTGTTTGCCATGTACATGCCAATTGTGGAATCGGGCCTCTACTTGCTGGAAAGCCGTCATTTTGAGTAGCGTCCTTTCTTGGACCTCGTTGATAAGCTCTATGTTGTCGAGCATTCTTTGGTCGCTGGGGCTAGGTTCGTAGGTGATGACTCGGGGTGAGGGTTCACTGATTCCCATTAGTAGCATAGCTTCAACATTGAATACTAGGTTAAAGGGTGATTTCCCTATGGCCAACGTAAGTGTGGTTTGATAGGATCAGAGGACAGAAGGCAGTGTCACAACACTTGATGTCTCGAGCGGTTTAATCAACAGTAGGGAGAGAGCTGAGTTGGAGGAAGTCACTGATAGGATGCCTCTAGGTTGGAGTAGCTTCCGTTTCTCCTATCAACCTCCTCATAGCTTGGGGAGGGGACCTCTTTGATGAGAACTGATCATTGTTGTTCAAGCTCAGAGGAGGTGAGGTGGGCCAAGGTGTCGACTTTCTCATTTTCCGACTTAAGCATTTGGGTAATGGAAAATACTACCATGCCGAGATACTTGACCTTTACGGGGTCCTTAGCCTCATACTCCCCTGATATCTGATTGACGACGAGCTAGGAGTTGCTGTTGGGTGGACCTTCTTGACCCTAATGTGGAGGCCATTGATAATCCTAAGATCAGTGCCTCATAGTCCACAACATTATGGATATGAATGCAAATTTGAGGGCATATTCCAATGGGCTCCCCTTGAGAGGGGTTGAGCCCTAGGCTGGCTAGCTCCACTTCTAGCCAAGCATAAGGGTCCGCCCACAAACAACCTCTAGCAGAAAGGTGCCGAAGTGACCCCCGTCTTCTCTAGATGTTGCTTCCTTGGCGTTTGCGCCATCGGCTAGGATTGTGGTCTCGACGATGAAGTCAGAGAGAGCCTACCCCTTCACTAAGGTCCTTGGTAATTTTCCCAATTTGGCTGCCATTTTGAGTAGCTATCCCAAGATGTCTGACTTATGGAGGATTTGCCTTTGTGCTGTGAGTACCATTATGGCATGCACCTAGAAGTACAATCTTGGCTTTTGAGTCAAGGTGATGCGAGCTAAGGCTATCTTGTTTACCCGATGATAGTTAAGCTTTGGTCCTTGCAATATCTTATTGGCATTGTAGATGGGGTGTTGTGTTCGACCATTCTCGCACCAGAATGGACCTGATGGTTTGAGGAGTGGCCAATAGATAGAGGTAGACGGTCTCACTAGGGTTTGGCTTGAATAGGGTCGGTACTGAGGCGCGGTAGGCCTTCAGGTCATGGAAAGCCTTCTGATAGTCCTCCATCCACTTGAAAGCTTTTATGGTCTTCATGGTGGTAAAGAACGATAGACATTGATTGACTAACTTGGAAAGGAATTGATTGAGGCTGCTAGTTAGCCATTAAGGAACTGAATCTTCTTCATTGTCTGCAAGGCTGCATGTCGAGGATCGCCTAGATTTTCTCGAGGTTGGCCTCGATTCCTCACTAGTTGACAAAGAAGCTGAGGAACTTGCCTGAGGTGTAGGTTTTGCCTAAGATTGGTGAACTAGGTTGGGTATTGAACTTCTCGGAATAACATGGTTCACCGTCCTACATTGAGTTGCTCATATACGGCCTCTTAGTGCTCCTTGCCTAAGACTTGCTTCTTTTGCTTGACCGACTAAGTTGTGGTCCACACTGAGCCAGTGGGTGATGATTTTTTAGTCGATCCTAGGTAGCACTTCCTCTAATCATGCAAAGAGATCAATGTGCTCCTCTAGGAAAGCGGGTAGGAGGTGCTGGGCTAGAGGGCCACCCCCATCTTCATAGATTCGTCTGAGCTTCCCCTTAGATGGATAATGAAGAGCTTGATCGGAAGCTTGGTTAGAGGTGGGACCTCGGCCTTTGACTTCTCTGAGATAGTCATGCTTTTAGGACCCTGAGCTCGAAGGGCCTTGGTGTAACAACTTTGGGGCTCGACTTGGTTGTCGTGCACCTCACCCATGCCAACCAGGTTAAAAACATTAGCTGTTGGTGCACTATTGAAGGTTTGCCAACAATTTGGGCTAATATGCCTTGGTCGATGATGGCGTTGTGGGCCAAAGAGATGCGTACCAGGGAAAAATCGGCCTAGATGGTGACACGGCATGACTCGAACCCTAATGAGATGGAGAGGGTGACCACTCCTTCAATGTTGGTTGAGGCCGCATTAAAGTTGTTGATAGAGGTGTGGATTAGTCTGACCATCTCGGTGGGATGTCAAGTTTCTAGAAGCGATCATAAAACAAAACATTAGGTGGACTTCCATTATCTACCAGGATCCTCTTTACATTATATTGGTTGATGGTGGCCGAGGTGACCAACACATCTTCATTGGGAGTCCTGAAATTTTCTAGATTGTCCATGGGAAAGAGATTACATCTTTTTCTTCAAGTCAGGGTTGCTTTTGGTTGTCTGTCTGGGATCTCGCGCAAGTGGACCTTCCTTTTCCCTAAGATCTTGCCAGCTACCATGGGGCCACCCATGATCATTAATACTACCCCTTTGATGGGTTGATTGTCATCTTGGTCTAGGTTATGCACTTATCACTTTCTTCATCTCAGTGATGGTGTGCCTCAAAACTCCAGTCAATGATGCCCCTATGGATGAGAGTTTGAATCTCGAATCACAGTTGGTGGCACTCATTGGTCGTATGACCATGGACCTTGTGGAATTCACAATACTTGGACTTGTCATAGCAAGCTAGGTCCCCCCCTCATCTTATCGGGCCATTTGAGGTAGGGATTATCCCTAATCTTCATGAAAATTTAGGGAGAAGGGATGGCGAAGGTTTGGAGTGCCTTTGATTTGGTGGCAGGTGCTAGTTATGAGTGCCATGCAAGGTAACTCACATTAGTGATGGTACTTGTAATATTGTACTAATCTCTTTTAATAATAATATTAATTTCATTTTCTCACTTTATATTACATACATGAAATGATGTTTATATTGTGATATCCATGGGTCTCTGTAATGAGAATTGGATCATGATAAGATCACGATAATAAGACCAATTCTCTTTAAACACAGATCCTAAATATTTCTGGTCATAGGTTACTCGAGAAGGACATCGAGATAACCGGATAGACCGGTGTGCCATATACCCGTCCATAGATGGAGGTAGCTAGTCTTATAGCTACTTGTGTGAAGACATTAGGAGTATGATGTAAATGCTTATTGGAGAATGAGTTCACTGAATGATCCGCTCTCAGAATATTGTATGATTGATGATACCTGATTGTCAGACAACGATTCTGTGGTCCAAGTTATGTAACTGGTCCTTGAACTTGAGACACCAAGGATGATTTGTTTGAGTACTCCATTCTTTGATTCTAGACTTATAGGTTTAGAAGTCCTAGATCTACTATAGTCGGTTATTGAGAATGGTAGCCAATGTTATAAATGTGATTGTGTGTCAATAGTGGATCATCCACTTTCGATATCATGAGAGGAATATCTCGTGTGTTCTTACTCAGGCAAATCCCTAGCCAGCGTCAATCGGCTTGAGAGAGAAAGAGTTCTCCGAGAGAATCCGATAAGAGTGAGAATCAAATGAATTCCGTATAGGCCTGACAGTACCATGCCTAACCTACGGTCTCTGAGATATTAGTTGGATAAACGATTAAAGCTATACGGTAATTGTAGGCAGAATAGTCCAATGGTTTTGATCCCCCTGTATTGTCTAGAGACTATAGCATAGTAGCTTGGTACATCCATAGCTGATGAGTTTAGTGAATTATTATGGTGATAATAATTCCCTAAGTCAGAAGGAGTTCTGAGTCAGAAGGTGTAACACCCCAAAAATTCAGTAATTGAAAAAATAGAAATAAATTGAAAATGATAATATTGAAATAGCAAAAACATACGTGCCATTAACGTACATACAAAAACCCATTAGAAAATTTTGTAGAAATCATAGATCAACTCTAAATAATACTCCCTAATGACCCACGAAGAAATTTGTGCAAAGAAAAATTGGATGGTCCAAGTTTAAGGCGTTTTGCGACTGAGTATCGTAATCAGGGAATAAGTCGGGAAATCATTATCACACATACTTAGATGAGTCAGACAATTAAATAGAAATCGTAGATGGACTTCAAATAATATCCTCTAATGATCCATCAAGAAATTTGGGTCAATAAAATCATTTGGGATAGATTTAAGAGTTATTGTGGCTTATTATCGTAATTAAGAAATAAGTTAGAAAATCCATTATCATGTGTATAAAATGTGATCATAAACCAAATTAAAAATGATGGGTGGACTTTAAACAACATGGATTGATAGCCCATTATCGGAATGGTGTAGCACCGCGGAAAAGTCAGTGATTTAAAATTGTAAATAAATGGAAATAAATAATTTCTTTATTATCAGAATGGTAGAACGTACGTACCACTATCGTACGTGCAGAACACATCAAAAAATTCCGTAAAATTATAAATCAACCCCAACATTATTCCTAAGTGTCCCACAAAGAAATTTGTGCAACAAAAATCTGATTGGCCAAGTGTACGTCACATTGTGACTAATTATCCAAATTAGGAAACTAAGTCGAAAAACTGTTAACGGGGAAATATAACACGACCATAAATTAAATAAACATGTTGGAGAGACTTCCAACATCATGTATTGATGACCCATTATCAAAATTGGGCCAATGGATCACTTGTGGCCCAAGAATAAAATGGAGCAAGAAAATACCCAGAAATTCGTACTTATAATTATGCAGAAATTAGGAAGGGCAAATTAGGGTTAAAATATGGGGGATTAGCCATGGATGGCAATCCAATTTGTGCATAACCATGCTAGGAACCTTCATAATGGTGTTCCTACCTCTATTGGGAGGAGAATTTTGAAATATGGCAATTTCCCATGCATAAACTACAACCCCTCTTTCCCACATCCATTAGAACTTGAATAAACCCTAGATGTATAAATAAACGTGAATAGACTTGTGGGGAAGGTTTCCCATCATGTTGGGGTCATGTGGAGGTGAGCTAGGGCATCATAGGAGGAGGAGAATGGCCAAGAACCGGAGCTTCTTCCCCACACGTCCCCTACTGCGACTAGAACAACGATTGTCTTAGATCTTCACAAAGGTAGGTGATCTCGGGCTGGACACTTAAGTTGCACATACCTATGGATAGAGCATCGTGTCTAGTTTGATTTTCCAGTGATTTTACCAATTTTCTTGGAGTATATGAGTCGTATTAAGCGTTTTCCAAGAGTCACGCACTGTTAGGGATTTTTATGTTCTTCATATGTTTCACATGAATCGAGATTGAATTAGATCCAACCCAAAACATGAAAGTTCTTCTACTAGTTATCCTCGTCATGTTTCATGTTGAGAGTTTTGTCTAAATGTCACTATATAGAGAGTTATAAGCGTAGCATGATGATCGGTTCCTGTTTACTGCGTTTTCGGGTTGAGGCTTGAATCGCGACCGTTCCCGGTGACGCGATTCAATCACCTGGTATCGCGTCGGCTTTAGCTGCCGCGATTACCTGAAAGGCGTCCGCCGGGGTCGACACAATTTTGGCACGTTCCGTGCCTCAAACTGTGTGCCATTGACCTATCAGAAGACCTCTGAAACGCGACCGCTTAGGCCATCGCGATTCAGATGGTTTTCCCACCCAAGGATTTCAAAGATTTTTATGTTGTTTTATTAAATGAATTTCATGAACGCGACGGGATACCCCGTTGCGATTCAATGTTAAAGGCGACCACATAGGTGGACGCGATTTTCATTCTTCACCGTTAGTCATGTGCCGACTGTGCATTGTGTTATGAATGGCATCTACTATGTAGGACACAATTTTAGAGCCGACCCGAGACTGTTTTAATGTACTGTCCAGTCTTGTTTATGTAACTTATTGTACTGCATCATGTCATATAGTTATATAATGGCCTAAAAGTCATTAACCTACCTGAAAATTGTAAGAATCGAAACATTTATTCTAAGTGTGATTGATTGTTTAAATGCATCAAGGTGATCATGTGAATGTTACATGAAATGATTATATTCTGTCATGTCCATAAAAATTGAGAAGTGATTATATGATAAAGGCATTGCAACCATGTGAATAGAATTGAATTGCATACATGTCATGTTTGTCAATTGCTTTCCGTAATGTTTTAACCGTGTGGATTGTGGATTGAGACACGCTCTACACGTCACTTTGTGCATATAGGCAGCCATTTCTTGGGGAATTGAAAGCTCTCTGTCGGTCATTCCGTATCGATAGACTAGCGACCTTTTCTCTAAGACCTCCGTAAATTTCCATACTTCATGGATTCTCTCATGAAGACCGAGTTGGTTGTACTAATGAAGTACCCGGAAGATAGAAATCACTTCTATTCTTATCTACTTCTCGTAAGAGTGATTTGATAACATTGAAACCAAGCCATTAAATGTAAAGATTGAACTAATAAGAATAAGTCGTTATGTTGTCTAAATTAATCCGGATCATGTCCCCCTTGTATTGTTCTCTATCATCATTGACATGATCATTAGTTTATCATTGTCCATACTTGGAAATCATGTGGCCATAAATGAATGAATGGAATTACCAGAAACTATTGGAATTTTGGTTCACAACTATGCCTGTGCAAATAGGCCCTGTTTGGTCCTGGGAGGAGCACCCGAAATACTTAATCGCGAGAGTATATAACCCAATGAGGTGTCTGGCAATCACCTAAATGAATGCAAGATTGATCTGGGTAAATTTCCAAATTGTTATTGAATGAATGATTGACTGATTGATTGAACTGTTATATGTGAAATGGCCAATCCTATTGTACATGTCATTGTTATTGAATCTTACATATCATTGTTATTGAATCCTACATGTCATTGTCCATTGGAATTCTACGGAATTCAACTTGAGATATCTAATGTACATGCTACGTACTATTGAATCTCCCTACATGTCAAGTGATCGTTCTGTCTTCTATCTCATTCATAATCGTTCCGTACTACATGAGAATTGTCGTACTTGTACATGTTATAGTTTGGATTTGTCGCTATCGTTATCGTCATGAGCATTGCATGATAGTATTGCCATTGTTAACATGTTAATCACATAAAGCATGCCTGCACCATGAGATGTAAATCCTACTGGGCGCTAGTGCGCTCACACCTGCTTTCCTTAACATTTTTAGGTGATGAGTATGAGGAGCTAGAGAAAGATGGGTCTGGGGATGAGTGATGAGTTGCTCAACTGCACCCGTCCATATAGCTAGTCAGCCAGCAAGTTTAGAGTCAAGAGTTGTAATAGTTAGTTTTCCTTTTATTGAGTCATATGTATTTGAGATACAATATTGGGCTCAGTTATTGGCTCTGATGATGTAAGGTGTTTAAACTAGTTGATGGAATGAAATAAAGGTTATTTGGCTGGCAATATTATTGTCTCATATCTTGTGTTATATTTAGTTGTTACTCTAAATTACTCGACTGTGATACATACACTTGTATCGCTCACGCTCTCGACGTTTATTTTCCGCTGCTAAATGTCGGGGCGTGACAGAAGGGTCTAGAGGGTCACATACAGAAAATGGTTGACACGATGATGATAGAAGATTGGATAAGAGTTATCCAATAGGCTCTTGTTTGACCAAGGACAGAGTAATGACAGTTTTTCGTCAAGATGGTCCTAGCGATAGGATCTACTGTCGCCAGGATGGTCTTGGGGACATAGTCAATTATTGCCAGGACTCTTGGCAACATGATCGACTATCGCCAAGAGAGTCTCGGCGATGGTGAACTATGTCGCCAACCTTGTTTGGCGAGGGTTGGTCACCTGCCCTCTATAGAGGTAGACGGTGTAGGAGAGAGCTACAAGCTGAGCACTCTCCCACCAGACCCTCACTCACTCTTCCACACTCCAACTACTCTATCTCTCTCAGTTCTCTTCCAAGGAGAGAAGATAAAGAAGAGAGAGAGAGTAGTGCTCTCTCCCTCTCTTGTTGCTACACACACTATTGCTGCTACTGCACCTCGAAGGTGCACGAGGGAGGAGACAACGACGAGAGGAGGAGCTGTACGTCATCGCTGAAGACTGACGTGTGGACATCGCTAGAGAGAGGTTACATGAGCTCCTTCATCCACAGGACCAACTCTATATTCATGGGATAAACGAGCTCCCCTAGATGAGAAAGTCTTGCCCTTGTATGAATTGCATGAGAGTCATGTACCCAGACATCATCTCGGTCCGATAAGTTCTTGTGGGGAATGTGTTTTTGTTTTAAATGTACTTTTGGTGCACATTTGATGCCCCCTGCACTTCCCTACAACAAGTTGCATCGATCGTCTCTTCTCAGCTTCTTGTCTTCTTAGAGAAAGTAACGAATCGATCTCCACTTTTCTTCGAGAGGCACTTGAAGGGTGGTGTGCACCTTCAAAATAGGCTCCTAATTAGAGTATCGATTGGCGTTGTTCATGAGCTCAGTGAAGGTGGTTAGTGGCTTCTTTGCCAATGATCCCCGAAGGTCGGGGTCAATCATCCCTCCTATGAGTGCTGAGACGGCAGTTGTTATGTCCAACCACGAAATCTCTAACGCTTCTACATGTAGAGGGACTCACTAGATGGTGAGGAGGATAGTTGAGCTCTTCGTTGGCCGTGTAGCTCGTGATGTGGTCAAGAAATCACGTTCTGAGCATCTGGAAGAACGAGATAGACCCTGGGGCGAGGGTCTTAAACCAAGTTGTGAGTCCTCCTTTGAGCAATATGAGAAACACCCGACACCTGACCTCGCTTGAGGTCCCCTAGAAGGAGAGGAGAGTGTTGAACCAATCTAGGTGCTTAACCAAATTGGTGGTCCCATCATAGAGCTTCATGTTTGGCATCTCCAACCGCCACAGGTGCGTAGCTATCAAGATTTCCTAGGTATAAGGAGACCGAAGACACATGATGGGAACTGATGAGGAGTTGGAGCTGCCTAGTAAGCCTTTGGACTTCCTTCTGAACTTCTTCTCCATCCCCCCGATAATTATAGGGTCGATGGTTGTTGAGGCAGAGTAGTGTGCCATCAAGGTTGTTTGCGGTGGATTAGTCGGAGGGGGCAAAGACGTGTTGTTGAAGGCGCCTACTATATGTCCAAAGTGTTTGATAGGTAAGGCAACATTGTTGGTGCCACCATAAGGTGGATCCTAGGTGACCTTAGGAGGGGTACCTCCTGCTTGAGAGGAGGCCAACTGCTAGGTGAGGTCTCAAACGAGCTAAGGAAGGGCCGCCAACTGCTAGGTGGTATTTTAGATCCC
Source organism: Colocasia esculenta (assembly GCA_014218235.1). Classification (NCBI taxonomy): domain Eukaryota; kingdom Viridiplantae; phylum Streptophyta; class Magnoliopsida; order Alismatales; family Araceae; genus Colocasia; species Colocasia esculenta. The sequence goes on along the minus strand of CM024765.1, from coordinate 90,953,302 downwards.
AGTGGTAATCTCAACCTCTCAGGCATCAGAGTCCTCTAACGAGCTACACTTTACTTCTTGGTGGAGTCTTGGCAATTACTTGTTCCCACAAATGATGTCAATGATGAGGTCGGTCCGACCTGCAAAAGTTTTGAAAGGCTGACCTATGGGGGACTGGGTTCAGAGCTCGAGTGCTGAGGAAGATCGAGAGAACAAGAATCCACTCTCGATAGTATTCAACCTGACCTGCAAAGAAAGTCAATCTCGAAAGGTGTTAATGGGATCGACCCTCCGACGATCAAGTCAATGCTCTCGACTTACCTTAGTTTGAGAAAGGGAATGAGCATTTGCAAAGAATAGGGATAGAGAAAGTGTGGAGTTCGACAATGTTCTGGTTGATGTGTCCTCCTCTTCTTATTTTTACCTGTTGGCCTTCCTTTGAAGGCAACTAAGAGGTGTGAGAAAAAGAAGACATCCGATATGAGACTAAAGTCGCTTTGGAGCCCTCTCTCCTTTCTTTATTTCCTTCTTCTTCTAAAGGCTTTGGCTGGGCCAAGCCTAATGACCTTATTGGGCCTTGATGAAGAGGACCCAAATGTGAATGAACCCGGTTAAATAAAGAAAATTGAAGAAGAAGGTGGTGACTTGTTCCCACCCTGGTTGGCCCCTTCAGTCCAACAAATTAACCTCTGGATCCAGAGAATAGCGACCGAGAGAAACCTTTCCCAACCTATATTAATGAAAGTTCATTGCCCTCGAAGTTTAATTTCTAACTAACTCACACTGTTCCCAACCTCTGTTAATGAAAATTCAATACACTCTGAAGTGTTCGAACTAACTCGTTTGAGGCCCATTAACACAAGGAAAACGATTTCTTGACACACACCTGATTTTAATTAATAAAAATATGCCACATCATCACTAATTATCAAGAGAAACATATCAAACGCTTCATAAAAGAGGGGGTTATATATGGCGTGTCAAATGTGTTACTAAGCCATTTTCCTCAACACGTACAATGGGCGAGCTAAAAGGAGATAGAGGCTTTGTTTTTACCCTGGCGGTCTCCCTCGGTGCAATTAATTGCAGGATTCAAAGAATAGCGGCTCTGACGATATCCCAGCTGCTCGAGACTTCCGTCTGCTTTGAACGAAGGTGCAGTCCACTTAACCAAGGAAAAAAATGTGGAGGGCATGCGCTTGGGAATAATTCATGTATCTTCCATAATGTGGGCCATTTCTGCAATTGTGAAGGCCCATTATGTGGTCTTGTCGCATGTGACTGAGCTTTAGATTCTGGATCTGAAGATGGAGAAATATTTACTATATATACATCAATGTGCATCACATACTTCGTGATCAATCTTACTATTGGCGCAAGACGGACACTTTGTTTGTGGCCAGATACGTCGTTAACGACGAGCCCCCCACACTTGCTTGCGATCAGGTCGCGTTATGGCCCACTTCTCCTATCACGCATTTATGTTCCACTGTCATGTTGTTCTTGCGCCTCCCTCCATACAGGAGAGGCAAATATGTGATCGAGCTAGCTAGCTAGCTAGCTGCACACGCAGCAAATATCCTGCAATACGCCAATAGACATGTCGCTCTAAAACCTGGATGGAGTCTTCTCATGGAGGCAGAAACAGATAAGTTTCCAATATTATTTAGGATCTTCTCACTTTAATAATTATAAGGCGTATTCCCATTATAAAAGGAATCTGATCGAGAGCAGCTGGCTACTGCCAATTTAACATCACAATTAACCATCATAAAGAGAAGTCGAAACCTAGCTAGAATGCTCCTGTCTCCTTAGTGGGATCATTTGAATCCAAATTCCCCTTAAACTTATATATGGTGATTAAGAAATTAAAGATGGTTGCTGGATTGGATTCTACACTACAAGAAAAGTAATATTTGTCAACGAATATATGTCAGCGGTTTATATTAACTGTTGACATATAATACATTTGTCAGCGGCTTTATGAATCTGTTGACAAATATAACATTTGTCAACGGCTACATGTAGCCGTTGACATATGATTAGTATTTGTCAACGGCATATTTACATCATTGACAAAAGTAACCATATGTCAACGATTTTGTATAACCGTTGACAAAAGTTAACCATAAAAAATAAAAAATGACTAGTTATTTCTTAAAAATTTAACATTTGTCGACAGCTATCTTGTAGCCGTTGACAAATGTTGTAGATGACAAATAATTAATAAAATAAAAAAAATAAAAAATGACAAATTATTTCTTAAAATTTTAGCATTTGTCGACGACTATTTTGTAGCCGTTGACAAATGTTGTAAATGGCAAATAATTAATAAATTAAAAAATAAAAATGGTAAATTATTTTTAAAATTTATCATTTGTCAACAGTTGTCTTGTAGTTGTTGATAAATGATGTATTTATCGTCAACTCATATAAGCCTCTGACAAATAATCCCCCCCCCCCAATCGCCTTCCTCCTTTTCCTTTCTTCTTCCCGCGCCCCCCGCGTCCCTGCACCATCACCGCCATCTCCACCCCTCTCCCCTCTCACTCCTTCTCACCTCCCCCCCCCCCCCCCCCCCCGCCCTCCTCTGTCCCCTACACTCATCACCGCCTTGCGCCAGAAATGGACGGCAGCAGAGACAAGGAAGCAACAGCGATGCTAGAAGCCATCTGGCGGAGCGATCGCGGGGACGAAATCTGTATCTGCAGATCTCGCGGTTTCTGACGTGAATATGCTAGTGTCTGGATCTGCCGGATCGGAGATGGGGAAGTCATACCCGACGGTGAGCGAAGAGTACCTAAAGACCGTCGACAAGGCTAAGAAGAAGCTCCGCAGCTTCATTGCGGAGAAGAACTGTGCACCCCTCATGCTGCACATTGCGTAAGGATCCGTTGACCCCTGCGATCTCTGTCCCCTGCTGATCCTCCGTTGCGATCCCATTTTCCCTCCCCTACGTCCCCTCCCCCATCGTGCACAACGCCGCAGGACCGCCAAACGCCGATCTTCACTGCCCGAGCACCGCCGCGAGCCCCTCCTCGCGCCTCCACGACCCCGTTTCGCCTCCCCTGCGTCCTCACCCCATCGCGTACAGCGCCGTCGCCGCCGTTCTTCTCCCCCACTCTGGAACCGACGTTGGCTGGGTGTTACGTCTCTCTCCACATTTGGATTTCACTCTTTGTGCGCGGGGTTCAACACATTTCATTTAGATACATCGTCGGCGTGGCGCTAGAGATGTACTGCTCCAAGATCTTGGTCATGTCGCTCCGCTCCAAGCTCGAGTTCTGCGAGTTCTGCGCGACGTGGGCCGGGCAGCAATGTCCCCGGGAGGCGAGGGCAGTAGCCTTCGACGCAGGGGACAGGGCTGGTGAAGGAGGAGGAGAAGCACACGACGGCGGGGACGGAGATAGAGGGGGGAGGATCCCCCTGCCATGCGAGCTCCTTCAGCCGGCCCTTCGGATACCGAGCCACTGCGTGCAGGGTCCTTGCATGTCGGAGGAGTTGCAGGGGAGGGCAGTGGAGGCTCTCCACGGCCTCCATGCGAGGGCGATGCAAGATGTGATCCCCTCGGCGATCTTGGCTACGAGGAGCCTCCTCAGATTGCAGGAGATGGCCACCAACTCGGACAAAGCATCGCCGGATTTCCAAGTCTTCAAAACTGGAGAGATTGATCTCCCAAAAATCGGTATGCAAAAATTGCTAGAAAATGGGAAATTCTTATAACAAATTAATCACAATGCAGATTTCAATCTGTTTATTTACAAAAGGAATCTAGAATGAAATGTACATTCCTAGTTCAATTTCTTTCTTCTTTTTATTTGAGAAAGTATGAATAACAAGTCCTTAATTTCTCTTTCAGAACAAATGGAGAGGGAAATAAGAGGAAGTTGTGGATTGAGCAACGGGTCCAGATCATCCACTGTGACATGAAGCCTCAGAAAATCCTCATCGACGACAACTTCACGCCCCGGATCTCTGACTTCGGGATGTCCAAGCTACTGAGGGAGGACCAGAGCAGAACCCGCACAGACATCAGAGGAACCCACCACCCCCTCCGCCCGACCTCGCCGCTCGTTCCTCTTCCACCACTGTGGAGGTCGGGTTGGTGGAAGAGGTCAGCTCCATTTTTTTTTATTTTTAAAATTATATCTTTGTCAGCGGCTGACAAAAGCCGCTGACATATTCTGTTAGGTCAGCGGCCATTCCTCCTATATATAAATGGCAAAACATACGGCATATGTCAGCGGCTGTTAAAATCGCTGACGTATGTACAATATGTCAACAACTCCTTCCGGTCGCTGACAAACATTAGTCGACGACGTATTTGTCAACGATTTTGTCAACGACTCATTGGCCACTGACATATATTTATGTCAATATTTTTTTTATCTTTTGTCAACGGCTTATAGCCGCTGACATATGTATTATTTCTTGTAGTGCTGTATACCAATCAAAGTAGTATGTGATAAGATTCTTTTGATCATCTCCATCCCCATAAAACAAGGCGCTTCCTTTCACTGACCCACCTCAATTACTGTGCCCACAATCACTGGCTCTCTACTCTACGATTGCGCAAACTTCTTCGATCCCTTTCAGTCAAACAACGTGGTTCTGTGTTTCATGAAGCCATGGCCCACTCTCACCCTTTTCTGAGACAAGTGAGCACATTTGGCCGGGCCAGATGGGAACAGAGTTGCCCAAGAATCCTAAGTTTTATATCAGGTGGGCAATTTTTTCGATTTATGAAGTATACAATATAATATGTATATTTTAGGGATATAACTTTGAATATGATATATTCTATAGGTATGTATATATATTTTCCATATATATATATTCATATATGTGTGTGTGTATACAAAAGTCTTTGGTAGCTCATTCATGTATGAAGCATATGGAGGTGGCCCCTGCCATGCATTATTATTAGAAGCACAGTTATGTACATGGCACAGCACTTGGTAAGCGCGGGAGGAAAGGAAAGAAAAGACGGCCTTTCTCCGGAAACCAGATTGATCCACAAAGCAATTTGCTATTTTCGACACATGTTGCCTGCGACATCTGTGTCCTTCACAACCCAGCCCATCTATATATAGCATCTTATCCGAAGTCTCGTCGTTCAAATCGACAGAAACTGTTTCAAAATAACATATGCCCATTTTCCTTAATTTGGTAATAAAAAAGTATTAATAAAACAAAGTTAAATAGATAAAGAAAAAGAGGAAGAAAGTGATATGGAACACCACCTTGACAAAATCCAAAACTACTGCTTTCCAAGCCACATACTTCAATTACATTTTGAGAAATATTTGATGCACATTTTTATAAGAGTACATGTGTGTATGTATATATATATATATATTTATGATTGAGTGTCGATTATTATATTAATATGATTAGGTGTACCTAATCACAAAATGATGTGCCTCACAAAACACTTCACTCTAAGTGGTGTGTATCAAAGTGATATTCTAAGTGATATGCAATACAGATATACGAAAAATAGGAACTGCTAAGTCTTGAGAGAATATCTATGTAACGCCGGCGGCGGAGCAACAGAGAGAGAGAGAGAAGCAATCAAGCAGAGTAGAAAATATTTATGTCCATGTAACGTCGGCGGCGGAGGGACGCCAGCCTCTGCAGCCTGAGCTGCTCGTTAAAATTCTTGATGAAGGTGTCAAAGCGCTGGTTCATCTCGTCGCGGTCCTCCACAAACGACACCTCCGTCTCTTTGATCCTTTTCTCCCGCACCGCTTGCCTAGCACCCGTCGCCGCCTCTCGGAACGTCTCCGACTTCCTCAGCTGCGCCCGCGCCGCTGACAGTATGGCCTCGACGGATGGAGGAGCGTCCCACGTGTTGCTCTTATTAAAACGCGGTGCCGCCCTTGCCCCTCCATTAATGTTCACCTTCCATGTGGCGTCCATGGAATCGTCAGCCTCCTCGTCCCGCCCCTTCGCAACTGCCATCTCCTTCCCATTCATCCTCTTCTCCGGCATGGGAGCCGCCACCTCCTCCTCCTGGAACCTCTCCGACTTCCTCATCCGCCCCCGCGCAGTTGTCTTGGCCTTAACGGGCGAGGGATCGTCCCACGTGCTGCGCTTTTTCAAGTGAAGCGTCGCTATCACCCGTCTACAGATCACCTTCCATGTGGCTTCCATGGTATCGTCTGCCTCCTCGGCGGGAGGCGACGGCTTCACGTTGGTGACAGCCCCGGCAGGGACTGGAGATGAGACTGGTGATCTGGAGGGGGTTGGAGGGCAAGAGTAGAACTCGTCGGACCCGTTGCCGTCGGGGGAAGAATCGGCGGGCTCCAGGAAAGAAGCCGGAGTACTCGACCCACTGACCTTGGTTGTGACATCGCGAGAGGGTGCCAAGAAGGAAACCCGGAAACCCGGCTCACTGACCTCGGCAGTGACATTACTGAGAGGTTCCAAAGGGGAAGCCGAAGTATTCGACCCACTGACCTTGGTTGTGACATTGAGAGAGGGTGCCAAGGAAACCTGCAAGAAACCCGACTTATTGACCCCGGCAGTGACATCGCTGAGGGGTTCCAAAGGGGAAGCCGGAATCGACCCTTTGTCCTCGGGTGTGACATCCTCGAACGACCTCGGAGACGATAAGGCGTCGAACCACTCGTCAGGCGAGACCTCATGTAAACGAGCGCCGCCGCCGCCCTCCTCGCCAAATTCCCTGTCCGTCAGCTTGAGGAGGACGAGGAGGAGGACCATAAAGTTGACGGCGAAGAAGATGTAGCGGCGAAGGAGGCAGCAACGGATGGCGGCGCATAGCTGAGGGAGGGCAGCGAAGAGGAGCTGCCCGAAGAGAAGGACGGCGAGGCTCACTACGAGGACGGTACTGGAGGCGATCCCGATCAGGAGGCCAAAGCACGACTTGGCGTCCCGGAACGGCGTCTTACGTCGTGGGGCGGGGTGCAGAAGATCCAGTGGCATCGATAAAGAGAAGGTAAGGAAGTGGATGTGGAAAGGAAAAGAGAAGGAGAACTGGGAGTGGAAAACGAGCTTTTGAATCTTGGGCTTAGTTCTAAGGAGCCTCCAATGGTGGCTTCTGAGAGATCTGGATGAGGAAGTCAAGACTTATGAGCGAATAGAGATGGAGGAAAGGTGGCTTTTACCAAACGGCCTCCGCCATGAGGGGAAAGTAGTCAAGTATAATTCTTTGCGCAGGGAAGAGTAATATATGGAGAAGCTCTTTGCTTAAAAGAGAGAGAGAGAGAGAGAGAGAGAGAGAGAGAGAGAGAGAGTACTTACGAACTTGCAAAAACCCTATCTAGCTCTCAATAGGAAGCCGTCGGGAGAAGATCCAAGAAGTCTTGAAATGGGTAGCAGGAGAAGCAGCAGCCATGCATGCGCAGCTGAGAAGAGGTGGGATGGGATGAGGGAGGGGAAGGAAGAGAGATGTGAGGGATGGACAAGCTACCTACATAGATAGAGGTGGGGGAGGGAGAGTGGAGTGAGAGGCCAAAGCTCAGGGGTATCCCAGGAGTGAGGGAGGAAGGTGCATGGCCCTTTTCAAGTACTCGATTGGACTGTCTCGCCAATTTGAAAATTTCCTGGTATATTCCCTCCCCCCCTGATATATACAACTAAAAAGGGAAATTGATTTTATTAAGACCATTTATTGAAACCAAACTTGACACAATTAAACTAATTAATAAATGTCACATCATCATTTATCAAGAGAAAGATAGAAACATCTCATAAGAGAGGAGATTTTGGTGTGTTTTGATTAGTGTCTTACAAGTTGTGTCCAAAAAAATATGTTACTAAACTAATTTTCAATAAAAAGTCTGGTCGCTGGTCGGACCACTTGATCAGTGTGGGTGCAGGAGGAAGAGTCATCATCATATCCAGGTAATTAAATGAGGGCAAGACGGGCACTTTGTTTGTGGCCGGATACGTCGTTAAAGACGAGCCCCCCACAGTTGCGATCAGGTCGCGTTAGAAAAATAGTTTAATAATATTATTTGGTAACACATTAAAATAACACACTAATCAAAGTACACCACAATTTTATTTTTATGAGGTGTTTTTAACTTTTTTTATTTCAGTTACTAATGTGGCACAATTTTAACGGTGATGTTACCAAATAATATTCTCATCGGGTTATATCTCAAGGCCCACTTCTCCTATCACGCATTTATGTTCCTCTGTCGTGTTGTTATTGGGCCTCCCTCCATACATGAGAGGCAAACGTACATATGGTCGAGCTAGCTAGCTAGCTGCACATGCAGCAAATATCCTACAGTACTTCGCCAATAGACATGTCGCTCTAAAATCTGGATGGAGTCTTCTCATGGAGGCAGAAACTAGGGGTGTTCACGGTTCGGTTCGGTTCGATTTTCTCCATTTTTGGGAGAAATCGAACCGAACCGAACTTACTGTTTGAACCGAACCGAACCGTTCGGTTCGGTTCAAATCGAAATATTACATTTCTGATATTTTTTAATATTTTTATGGTATTTTTGGGGGTTTTTATGACATTTTTTGGCAAAAACTGTTAAAAGGGACTTTTTTTGGCGGTCGCGAGTTTCGCCAGGCGCGTGGAGGGCGCGCGAAGCCGCCCTCCACTGCACTACCTTGTTTTTTTGTTTAATTTTATTATTTATATAATTATATATATGTATTCGGTTCATTTCGGTTTCTCAGCCAAAAATCGAATCGAACCACCCAGCCCATGAAACCGAACCGAACCGAACCGAATCGGTCGGTTGGGTTCGATTTTTCGGTTTGGACCAAATAATGAACAGTCCTAGCAGAAATAGATAAGTTTCCAAGGAATCTTCTCACTTTAATTATAAGGCACGTTCCCATTATAAAAGGAATCTGATCGAGAGCAGGCTACTGCCAATTTAACATCATAATTAACCATCATAAAGAGAAGTCGAAACCTAGAATGCTCCTGTCTCCTTAGTGGGATCATTTGAATCCAAATTCCCCTTAAACTTATATATGGTAATTAAGAAAGATAGTCGCTGGATTGGATTTTGGGTACCAATCAAAGTAGTATGTGATAAGATCCTTTTGATCATCTCTATCCCCATAAAACAAGGCGCTTTCTTTCACTGACCCACCTCAATTACTGTGGCCACAGTCAGTCGCTCTGTACTCTACAATTGCGTAAACTTCTTCCCTTTCAGTCAAACAACGTGGTTCTGTGTTTCATACGTACAGCCATGCATGTCCCACTCTCACCCTTTTCTGAGGCAAGTGGGCACAGTTGGCCGGGACCAGATGGGAACTGCAGGGTTGCCCAAGAATCTTAAGTTTTATATCAGGTGGGGAAGGGGCCTTCACGGAGGCCATACAACCAAGAACCAACTGATGGCCTCTAATTAATAAATGGCTTACCGGTTCAAACATCTTGAGATGATCAGAGAAGAAGACTGGCTACCTTCCAGAGCAGAAGAGGTGACGTCAGTCTTTAGGGGTAGCTGTTGTCACCTGTCGAAAACCTTGAAGCCTTGCTTATAACTTATAAGGGCTTTTGGCCGGCCATTACCTAGTGCTGTGGCTGCAGTGAAGGGTAAACATGCATTAAGCAGCTCCTTAAAAAAAAACTCTCTTCTACGTCCTGACATTTACACGCCGTCACCCATATCACGTCACCGGAGTACGGCGATAGCCCAACCCCCACGTTACTTGGCAATTAGGAAAAGCTCAAGTGGCAGCGACCGGATCAATCATCTCACGTTTTAGACCCTTCGCAATTGAAGGGTCGACAATCGTGTAGTCTGTAGTGTAGATTAATGATTAAACGAAGGGAGGAAGAGGAATACGTGGAATTCACAGCTATGGTTTGATTGCAAAACCACTTGTAATTATTTCTCAGAGACTGCAAGTAGAGAGAGAGTACAGGTGCCCTTTAGCAACGGGCTTGTGGAATCTACATATCTGAAAAGGTTATTGTCATCAATCAGTCAGCTCCGCGTAAGATATATAAAAGAAATTAACGCCAATCGCAATCCAAAAGAACTTGAGAAAGAAAATTTAATTATAAGGCAAAAAAATGACCCATACCTCTCACATCTATATAGATATAAGATCTTTAAGAGTTACAAAATTACTAAACCCTTGATTCTAATCCCTTTCCGCGTTTCCCGAGCTAAGCCCATCTCAATTACCTATTGTTCTGATCCCTCTTTAACTTTCCCATCATCAGACTAAGAAAAAAAATACTCAGTGCACATCTATGATGTGTATTAATTTAGACACATCTATTAGAGATGTGTCATTTATTTTTTAAAATTAAAAAAAATTAGAATAAAAAATATTATAATCTCTAAAAGATAAATGACACACCCCTAATAAATATGTAATACTTAATGCACACCAAAATATGTATTAATTAATATTTCTCGACCAAGAAAATAAGGGACATCCCCAGAAGTCTTAACGTAAACTTCGTGGAAGTTGCATCTACAACCTCCCTGTATTTGATAACGGCGGGGCCTTCAATTTTCTGATCAGTTCTAGCCATGACGTCGGTACTTAGTAGTACGTATCTAATTAGAAAAAGGCAAAATATACTACACAGATCTTTTCTTGACGTTCTTTCTGGTCATCTAGTTAGCTGTATGTATCGTCTTCCTGACCGTCACCTGTTGGGCACATGGCCCATTAATTCAGCCCATGGTGGGCCATCATAGCCCACAGCCCACTTGGGTTATTTAACCCTTGCTTCTTTGATGAACGGTGCAGATCTTTCCCTTTTTAAAGAGAAATCAGAAAACGACCAGCAGCAAGTTGTGTCTGCTGGTTTTTCCTGTGCGTGACCGTGAAGGGCTTGCTGCTGTGCGGGTTGTTGCTCACTGCCGTGGTTGTAGAGAAGAGGAGAAAGCTGCTGGCGGCTGAGGCGAGAGCTCTGTTGCGTGGGTGTGTTCGTGCTGTGCAGCGCGTGTGCAAGGGAGAAGGAGAAAGAAAGGGAAGAAGACAAGGATAACACTGAATACCGAGTGCACGATAACGTAATCTTTATATTCCTGTTATTTTCTTGTGATTGTTACTCGGGTCTTGGGCAAGAGACTCCGAAATTTGTACGTTCATTATCTTTATAGTGGATTTGCTTCTCCGGCTTGCCCCGTGATTTTTTCCCTTCGCGTTGGAGGGGTTTTCCACGTAAATCCTGGTGTTCCATGTGATTGTGTGTTCCGTTTATTTTTTCGCTGCGTATTTCGACCTACTCGTATTTGTTCGTATACAACGATTTATTCCCATCAATTGGTATCAGAACGGATTTGGGACAGATTTTATTTTTGTGTATGAATATGGAGGCCGGTAATGTTTCCCGCATGGTTAGTTTGAACGAAAATAATTGGATGATATGGAAACCAAGAATGGAAGATCTCTTGTATTGCAAAGATCTATATGGACCTTTGCAAGGGGACATTGGAAAGCCCGCAACGACGTCAGATGATGATTGGAAGAAGTTAGATCGGAAAACTGTCGGATTTATTCGACAGTGGCTTGATGATAGTGTCTTCCATCATGTCTCCACAGAGAGTTTTGCACACTCTCTTTGGAAAAAGTTAAAAGGTCTCTATGAGAGAAAAACAGCTGGCAACAAAGCTTTCCTGATCAGAAAACTTGTGCACCTGAAATATAAAGAGTGCTTCTATTGCTGAGCATTTGAATGAAATGCAGAGTATTACTAACCAGTTATCCTATATGAATATGTCTTTTGATGATGAGTTGCATACATTGTTACTTCTCAGTTCAATAGCAAAAAGTTGGGAGACACTAGTGGTTTTCCTCAGTAATTCTGCGCCAGATGGTGTTGTCACCATGAGCCAAGTAACAAGCAATTTGTTGAATGAGGAGTTGAGGTGAAAGAATTCAGCAACTTCTCAGAATGATTCACAGGCACGTCTATCAGAGACTAGAGGAAGGTCAAAGTCCAGAGATAGAGGCAGTTCACATAAGGGTAGATGTAGTACCTCAGAAAAATTTATTAATTTAAAAATAAAGATAAATTAAAATGTTAGCAATTAATAAATTCAAATTAGTTAAAAGAGGTACGCATCATTATCACATGCGTAAAAACCCATAAAAAAATTTCATAAAAATAATAATTACACCTTAAATAATGTTCTCTAATGACCCATCAAAAGATTTGGGTATAGAAAAATCATTTGGACCTAGTTTAAGAATTTAAGTGACTTATTGTCGTAATTAAAGAATAAGTCGAAGAACCCAATATTATATAGGCCAAAGTGGATTATAAAATTAAAATAAACATGTGAATAGACTTTAAATAATATAGGATGATTGCTAAATTTGATAAATGGACCAATAGACAATCTTGGCCCATGAATAAATTAATTAATAAAAGATAAATAAGACCCATTAAGTAAATGAGTTGTACAATTAAGCCCACGTAAGTTATTGGGCCCAAAAGCAGGATCCTAAAGGTTAGGAATATTAGGATAAAAAATATTAAATTAAAATAAAGTAAGAAACCAATTGAATAAATATGTTAAATAGCTTTAAAATAGAATAAAGGGTGGATAAATTGTGATAAATAAAAATTAAACTAAAACCCATTAAGAAAAATTAGTAATGGGTTTTATTAATGATCCTAACATGGATTGTTGGGCCCTAATATGAAAAGCCCATCATGAGATGGGAGTTAATTAAGTGAAATTCGTATTAAATATAATAATAATTAGAAAAAGGGTTAAGATAAATAATAAATGACATATATATATATCCCTAAAAAGAGTCCTAAACTTATCCTAACCTATTACCCACGAAATTAGATCTCTCCCCAAGCCAATATTAGTGGATAAATGTTAGAATAAAGGGAGATAAATGTGGAAATTCAAAGTTAATTAATAAATAAATTAAATAAGGGTAAGATAAATACTAAAAAGTGTTATATATATATATATATATATATCCTAAAAAGAGTCCTAATCCTATCCTAAACTATTACCCACGAATTTAGACTTCTCCCTAAGCCTAGTAGGTAGATAAAGGCAAGAAATTGGGTGATAAATGTGGAAAATTAAGAGTTTGAAAGGAAATAAGAGTTTTAAAAAAGGAGGACTCTTACACTAGCTAAAACACCTCTAATTCGTGCCTACCAAGTCCCACTTCGTTGTTGGAACTCTGGAGCACGAGGAAAGGAAGCTAAGGACGAGGAGCAAGGAGAAGAAGGAGGCTTGGAGCAAGAAGAACTTGGAAATTTGTCACCCCCAAACCCTAGGATCTTTACAGCGCAAAAAGGTAGGCAATCTCTCAAGCTAAATTCGAGTAAAAATTATCCTAGGTAGACTTCATGATCCCTCGCAAAAGCCCTCTAGTTTCGCTCTATTTTGATCTCCCATGAGGGAGAATTAAATCTTGGAATCCATGTCTTATCCATGTACCCGAACGTTCATGTTTGTTTTCAAACCTCGTGCATACATGATCCCATATCATGAGGAAATTCTCATAATTACTACATCATGTTACCTTTTAAACGCCCCTAGTTTCCCTAATTTTCATCATGTCCATCGTTAATTAATTCGTTGTGAACCTTGACTGTACATGTTTAGGTCACCGAAATGTAACCTAATCAAAGCATGCCTAAACCATGTCTATCTTTGAATTAATTATGTCTGTAGGTAGATCTATGAGTCTACTTCCATTTAAAATTGGTTTCATGTTTTTTAGATCACTGAGTGATTTTATATCAAATTTTGAATAGCCCTGTATCATGTAGACCCACTTGGAAAAAGGGCAAATCCCTCTTTTTTGGGCTCGGGTCACTCCTTGAGATCGCGACGGCCCGACCCGCCGCGACCTCAGAGAGGGTCGCGACACTAGGACCCGTCGCGATCTGAATGCGACAAGTCGACTGGTCGTGACCTGCCCCCGGTTCATCCCAAGGCTGGTTCACAGAACGCGCCAAACCCGAGTGTCGCGATGACCTTAACGCGACAGCCCTTTGGGCCGCGACCTGAAACCTGAACGCGGCGGTCCGCCTTGTTGTGACCTGATCGCGACAGCAACCTGCGTCGCGATCTGACTATGGCGGTCAGAACCTTGATTTTTCCAATTAACCTTGCCATACATGTTTATTGAATCATGTAAAAACCTAAATGAGCACTGTCATGTATAATTCCGAACTGTTAATTATTAATGAGTATTATACATGGATTAATTAATCTAAAAAGCTATTATGCACAATCATACTTGTTCTCTTGATTCATCTACACTTACACACACTTAACTATCATGTTTGCCATTAAACCTGGTTACATTATTCAATAATATATCTGGTAATTTAGCAAAATAAATTACTAAATTCTCTAGTTAAATAAATATAATTGTCTTCATTTTATACGCACGTTTTGTACACCGTTACCGTTTCCCTCGGCCTTTGAGCACTCGAGGTACGACGGACCAGTTTCCACACACTTTCTCTTGACTTGGACCACCTCTCCATCGGGAATACTCTCGATTGGGCCAGGGACTCCTTGTCAAGGCCTCCGTAAATCTTCTTGGCTTTGACGCACGTCTATTGCCGACGAGCTGGTTGTACCTCAAAACCCGTTACACCTTAGGGATCAATACGATCCATGGCCTTAGTGTGTTCTCTCCTTATCTTGTGATCACGCCGGACCATCTAGCCTGTGTTCATAGCACGGTTAGTGGGCGGTGGTGACTTCTACCAGACTACTGGCTCACTAGGGTGTGTCGTGCAACTGTGGCTATCGTTGTTTCTCATATTTTTACGATATTGTCCCTATCTCGTCTACTATCTAAATCCTCTCATCTATTCACGTTCTCTCTACACTCTCATCTATCCCGTCTACTACTCTCATCTCTTCTTGGTACTCTATTTGGCCATACAATTGATTATCTAAATTAACAAACAAGTACTATATGCCAAAGCAATAGGGCCCGGTCTGGTCCTGGGGGAGCGCCCGAAGAGTGCCATTTCCTTGCAAGGGTTACATGATCAGGATGTGTACGGCATGCATCTAGTGCCATTTAATAACAATCACAATTTAATTTATGACAATCAATATATCAATCACTATGCTATCGTTCTCTGGGTTGACAAGATGCTCGACCAGAGGTGCTATCTCTACTAGTACCCAGTGGTGCAACCATATACACTATTTCATTACATGGCCAATCTTTTATCATACTAGTTTTACAATACTTCGTTTGGAAGTATTAACGTTCTCTTGCCATCATGTTCTACTACTCTCTTGGCTATATTTGATTATTCTCTTTAGTTATCCTGCCTTATAAGATATTTTATTTAAAGCAAGCTTGCTTACATGAGATATTAAGTCCTACTGAGCGTTATCGCTCACCCTGCGCTATTATTGTATGTGCTTCAAGTAAGTCAGATGATGACCCTATACTCACCAACGGGAATGGACTGGAGTGATGAGCGACCAGGAGTCATAGCGATGGAGTGTCCTTAGTACCTTAGAGTATAGTTAGATATTTTCTTATTTAATCCTTTCCAAATGTAATGATGTTATTAAGCCCTATGTTTTGGCTCAGAGTTAGTGGTTGTAATAGTTATGTGATTTATCAATAAAATAAAGAGTTTATTGCAATTACTGTTCATTAGTTGCTCTGATAATTGCGATTGTATGCGCAATCTATATTACCATGCACGTTGTTCATACCTCCCCGATTTATTCCGCTGCTAAATTGGCGGGGCATGACAATAGAAGCAAGTTAAAGTCAAGAAAAGATATTACTTACTACAACTGTGGTGAGAAAGGGCATTTCAAGAACCAGTGCAAGCAACCTAAGGAGAACAAGAAAAAGGGAAAATAAGTGGAGAATACAGAGTCAAAGGAGAATACCACAGCTACAGTGCAGGTGATGACTATTTGATTTTGTCTACCTCTGATGATATTTTTTCTTGTGTGTGCCAGGATCTCGAATGGGTGATTGATACAGATGCTACTTATCATGCTACACCACGGAGGGAGTTCTTTGCTACCTACAGGACAAGAAACTTTGGTGTTCTCAAGATGGGCAACCATGGCACATCAGATATCATTGGCATGGGTGACATCCACATAAAGACCAACCTTGGCTGCAAGTTGGTGCTGAAGGATGTGAGGCATGTTGTTGATTTGAGACTGAATTTAATTTCAGTGGGCAGGCTGGATGATGAAGACTTTGATAGCATATTTCACAGAGGCCAATGGAAGCTCAGTAAGGGTTGTCTTGTTGTAGCTAGTGGAAAGAAATGTCATACTTTGTACAGGTTGCAGGCTAAAGCTTGTGGTGAGCAGTTGAATGCTACAGAGAAAGACTTCAGCATGGAGTTGTGGCATAGGCGACTGAGGCACATGAGCATGAAGGTGCTGCAAGTTCTTTCCGAGAAAGAAGTCTTGTCAGACTTCAGAGGTAGACATTTGAACTCATGTATTGACTGTTTGGTTGGTAAACAACATAGAGTTTCTTTTGCTAGTCCTGCTTTGTCTAGAAAAATGCATGCCTTGGACCGTGTCAATACAGATGTTTGTGGTCTTTTGAGGACAAAAACTCCTGGTGGATCTGTTGATGTTCCTGGTATTAGTGGTGCACTTTATTTTGTCACTTTTATAGATGACTTTTCCAGGAAAGTTTGGGCCTATGCTTTGAAGACTAAAGATCAGGTGATTAATGTTTTCAAAGAGTTTCATGCCAGGGTTGAAAGGGAGACAGAAAGACAATTGAAATGCATAAGATCAGATAATGGTGGTGAGTATATAGGATTGTTTGATGACTATTGCAGGTCACATGGCATCCAGTATGAGATGACAGTTCCAGGTACTCAGCATAATGCAATTGCAGAGAGGATGAACCGCACCATCATGGAAAAGATCAGATGTATGCTTTCATAGGCCAAGCTACCCAAAAGATTTTGGGATGAGGCATTGAGGACTGCAGTTGATGTGATCAACTTGTCACCATGTACAACTCCAGATGGTGATGTTGCAGAGCATGTATGGTCAGGGAAAGATGTCTCCTACAGGCACTTGAGAGTGTTTGGTTGTCGTGCATTTGCACATGTTCCAGACAATGAGAGGTCCAAACTGGATGGTAAGACAAAAGAATGTATTTTTCTTGGTTATTCACATGATTTGTTTGGTTACAGGCTATGCGATCCAAAAAAGCAGAAGGTGTTTAGAAGCAGAGATGTGGTCTTCTTTGAAGATCAAACTCTTGAGGACTTGAAGAAAGAGGCACCAGCCAAGACTTCTGCAGAAGGATTAGTAGATTGTGACCCGGTTACTCCTCCAGTACGTTAGGCTGACGGGGGAGAAGTGCAGGAAGATGGTGTAGAGGTTGATATTGACTTACTTGCAGGACATGTTGAGCAGGAAGAGGAAGAGGAGCAGCCCTCTCAAGAGCCTCTATTGATAAGATCTTCCAGACAGCTTCAACCTTCCAGAAGGTACTCTACAGATGAGTATGTTATGCTTACTGATGCAGGTGAACCAGAGAGTTACCAGGAAGCATCTGAAAGTGAGCAGAAAAAGGAGTGGTTAGCAGCTATGCATGAAGAAATTGATGCTTTGCATAAAAACCACACATATGATTTGGTGGAGCTACCAAAGGGAAGGAAGGCATTGAAAAACAAGTGGGTTTTCAGGTTGAAGACTCAAGAACAGTGTCCTCAACCAAAGTACAAAGCAAGATTAGTTGTGAAAGGCTTTGGTCAAAAGAAAAGTATTGACTTTGAAGAGATTTTTTCTCCTGTTGTTAAAATGTCTTCTATCCATGTTGCTCTAGGTATTGCTGCTAGCATGGACTTGGAGGTTGAGCAAATGGATGTGAAGACAGCTTTCCTTCATGGTGATTTATAGGAGGAAATTTACATGGAGCAACCAGAAGGCTTCAAAGTCAAAGGTAAAGAAAATCTTGTCTGCAGGTTGAGGAAGAGCTTGTATGGGCTGAAGCAAGCTCCAAGACAGTGGTATAAGAAATTTGATTCATTTATGGCTGAAAATGAATACAAAAGATCGGCTTCAGATCATTGTGTGTATATCAAATGGTTTGGTGAGAATTTTGTTATTCTCTTGTTATATGTTGATGACATGCTTATCTTTGAAAAAGATATGTCTACAATTGACAGGTTGAAGAAGGAACTAAGTGAGTCCTTTGCAATGAAGGACATGGGGCCAGTAAAGCAAATATTGGGCATGCAGATTTCACGTGACAGAAGGAACAAGAAGATATGGTTGTCATAGGAAAAATACATTGAGAAGGTGTTGGATAGGTTCAGTATGAGCAATGCAAAGCCAGTTGGTTCTCCTCTTGCAGGTCACTTCAGGTTGTGCTCAGAGCAGAGTCCATCAAGTGATGAAGAGAAGGAGAAAATGCAAAAGGTTCCTTATGCTTCAGCAGTCGGAAGTTTGATGTACGCGATGGTATGTACGAGGCCGGACATTGCATATGCAGTGGGTGTTGCTAGTTGATTTCTTGCAAATCCAGGAAAAGAGCACTGGGCAGCAGTGAAGTGGATCTTCAGATATGTCAGAGGAAACTCCAAAGTTTGTTTAAGCTTTGGAGGTGGACCACCTATGTTGACAGGTTACACAGATGCAGATATGGCAAGAGATATTGACACGAGGAAGTCCACATCAGGTTTTGTACTCACTTTTGCAGGGGGAGCTGTGTCATGGCAATCCAGGTTGTAGAGGTGTATTGCTCTCTCTACTATAGAGGCAGAATATATTGCTGCTACAGAGGTTTGCAAAGAGATGTTGTGGATGAAAGAATTCTTACAAGAGGTAGGGCTGAAACAAGAAAATTATGTGGTGTATTGTGACAGCCAGAGTGCCATCCACTTGTGTAAGAACCCAACTTTTCATTCCAAGTCAAAGCATATAGATGTCAGATATCACTGGATCTGAAATGTGTTTGAAGAGAAGCAGTTGCAGCTTCAGAAAATTCACACAGATGATAACGGTGCAGACATGTTGACAAAGGCCTTGCCAAAGGAAAGGCAAAAGATGTGCCGGCAGCTGGTCGGCATGGCTTCACACTGAGAGCCATGGAACAGCCTCCCTTATGGGCTGAAGGGGGAGGTTGTTGGACACATGGCCCATTAATTCAGCCCATGGTGGGCCATCATAGCCCACAGTCCACTTGGGTTATTTAACCCTTGCTTCTTTGATGAACGGTGCATATCTTTCTCTTCTTAAAAAGAGAAATCAGAAAACGACCAGCAGCAAGTTGTGTGGCTGCTGGTTTTTCCTGTGCGTGATCGTGAAGAAGGCTTCTTGCGATTTGTTTTTGTCTTGCGCGTGACCGTGAAGGGCTTGCTGCTGTGCGAGTTATTGCTCACTGCCGTGGTTGTAGAGAAGAGGAGAAGGCTGCTGGCGGCTGGGGCGAGAGCTCTGTTGCGTGGGTGTGTTCGTGCTGTGCATCACGTGTGCAAGGGAGAAGGAGAAAGAAAGGGAAGAAGACAAGGGTAACGCTGAATACCGAGTGCACGGTGATGTAATCCTTGTATCCCTGTTATTCTCTTATTATTGTTACTCGGGTCTTGGGCAAGAGACTCCGAGATTTGTACGTTCATTATCTTTATAGTGGATTTGCTTCTCCGGCTTGCCCCGTGGTTTTTCCCCTTCGCATTGGAGGGGTTTTCCACGTAAATCCTGGTGTTCCATGTGATTGTGTGTTCCGTTTATTTTTCCGCTACGTATTTCGGCCTGCTCGTATTTGTTCGTATACAACGATTTATTCCCATCAACCATGTTGGGGCATGCAGAAGAGACAAGTTTACTAGAGTAAGGTAGACAGAGAAGAATAGAATTTAAGTTCTATGTTAAAACAATTGACTGCCCATGCACAATTCTGCTCCTAGCATTTGATAAAGAATCTGAATCCTCTAAATATATAAGAGGATCAAATTCTATCAATATTAGAAGAGTTTAAGAGCGAGCCTTTTATATTTTGTGACAAAATTTAAATTGAAACATAAAAAATTTATAGAAAACTTTTCTTTACACTTTGATATTGATGGAGTCCAATTCTCTCATGTATCGAGAGGGACTGAACTCTTTGATAAAAGACCTGGAAGAGTGAAAACACGAAATCCCAAAATTTGATTCGACGGCAACGTTAACGTTGAGATTGGTATATATTATGTATCTGTAGTGTAATGTCGTCCGCATGCATGTGAGATATTGAATAGAAATAAATTAATGATATTGAAACCAGCCACCTCTTTAAAGCTACTTTCCATAGTGTTTTTGTAGCAACTCTAAAATTTTAATTTTAATAAATAATATTAAATTAGAAATAAAATAAGATTTATTAAAAAAGGGGAATAAATAAAAACCCATTAAACTAAATTAGGAAGTGGGTTAAACAATGGTCCATACTTGAATTAATGGGTCAAAAAGTCAAGAGCCCATCTTTGGATGTGAGATAATTAAGCTAAATTCGTACCAAAAATAGTAATAATTAAAAAGGGTTATGATAACTACTAATTAACCCATATTTATCCTAAAAAGGAGTTCTAATCCTATCCTAACTCATTGCCCACGAAATTAGACTTCTCCCCAAACTATTTAGGAGGATAAATACTAGAAAAATAGAGATATATATGGAATTTCGTAGCTAAGAGGAGAAGGGAGAGTTTGAGATGTGTTGAACTCTTAAACAAGCTAATACACCCCCCAATTCGTCTCTACCCAACCCTAGACTTAGCTGAATCTTGGAGGACGAAGGGAAGAAGGCCTTGGATGAGGAGAGCAAGGAGGAGATGTCACGTCCCAATAGCAGCAAAAATATCGACACGTAACAGATTAAAACGATAACTAACGAAACATTTATTAGTATATATAAGTTGGCATAATGCCTGAGGGTCTCGAGATACATGAAAAACTACAAAACTCATTAGGACATCTAGGACATACTAAACTAACTAAACTTTAATACAATAAGTAGAGGGTCTCTCGGCGCACAGCCCTGCCCGCTATGTTCAATCTTGATAGTCACTTGAAAAATGTTGAGAAGATAAGGATGAGCAAAACTTGCCCAGTAAATTCCTTTAAGTGAAATTCAATCACTAGCAGTATGCAATACAAGAGGAAGTTTTAAAATAGCATAACAAGAAAATGAAGATTTAGAATAACGCAAGGGTTCACGTATCACAGTATAAAAGAATTAACGCTACTAATTTCAGATCTCAAAGTGTAAAACACATAAACAAGTAAATTGAATAAAGAGCACGATCACTGCTTAAGATGAAATCCAAGTTTACCACTGAACACTTCCATAACAATCACTTTTCACGAATTTTGAATTGTCATCCAGTTGCTATAAACACTTCACTTATGGTGTATGCCAAGCACCAGGCCATCACTCTCCATACGGTACCGCTGGGCACTAAGAGTATTCGGGATCTTCCCGGGACTAGACCATAGCCACCTAACCGGCATAAACTTCACTTTTGAGTTCACGATTTCAATTTAGCGAGCTGACAACTCAGAATCCGCAGTAATATGAGATAGTCCAGTAATATATTTCAATATAAGGTGGGATTATGAGAATCATTCCAGATGAAAAATTAAATCGATAGTATTTCGGCATAGAGAGAGATTTTGAGTATTTCGGCGTAAAAAGAGATCTTGGGAAATCAAACGGACAACATTCCGGCGTAACAGAAGATCTTAAGAAATCAAACAGACAACATTCCGACATAATGGAAGAGCTTAAGAAATCAAACGGACAACATTTCGACGTGGATGGAAATCTCAAGAAAACCAACTGACATAGTTCTGACATAAGAAGGGTTTTGAGAAAACATATCAGTAAATTATCGTCATAAAGAAGAGTTTTGAGTGAACAAACCAACATGAGAGGGATTTTGAGAAGATGAATCGGCAGTATTTCGACGTCGCGAGAGATTCCGAGAAATCAAACCGGCGGCACTTCGGCGTAACGGGAGATTCTGAGAAAATGAACCGACGGCGTTTCGACATAGCGATAGCGAAGGATTAGAAGAACACGAAAAGTAGCACTTTCACTCACTAGGGATTTGGAACTAACTTAAAAGAACCTACCTATAGGCAGAACTTCGGGACGGGCACTCCTTCTCTTCTCTTCTCTCTTCTCTTCTACTTGACCCTACTTGGAGGCTTGGAGGAGATGGATGGAATGGAGGAGGGGGAATGGAGAGGGGGTGGTATTTATAAGGGAGAGGAGAGAGAGGGGGCACCCTCTTGGCCCTCAAGGATGAGGACATGTGTCCTCAGAGGTGGCACAATCCTGGGTTGCCTTCCCCTGGATGTGGGACAAGTGTCCCTTGGGGATAAGGATCACTTAGATGTGGGACAAGTGTCCCTAGGGGATAAGCATCCCCTAGATGTGGGTCAAGTGTCCCCTAACTTTTGTGTCTTTAGCATTTTCACCCTTGACTTTTAGAAATTAGGGATATGTCCATTCCTAACCCCTGATCGGCCATTCAGGCCCTGAATGATCTCCGATGGGAATCTGACTGTGTGTTTGGGGGGTCGGTAGAAATTACATCAAGGTCCCTAGAAAAATTAACATTTGCATAAAAACCTTATATTTTTTATAATTGTAGATATGCCCTTCTTATTTACGTTTATACTTTTTCTTCTTATTTTATTCTGGGCTTAGTGTGAACAGGGATATATCCATATCCTTACCCTCTACCAATATACTTACCTTTAGTAGTATTCTTTACTCTTACCATTTACCTTTAGTAATATCCTTTACCAATAATAGTATCCTTTAACATAATTTCAATCCGGCCTTAGATAGATCCAGATTTACTTAATCTCTTCATCTGCTCAAAAACCACATTATGTTTTCCCGACCGTTTCTCACTTATTTATCATTTTATACTTTGGGGTATTACAGGAGAGGCTTGGAGCAAGGAGGTTTTCATCATCTTCTTCGTCTTAAACCCTAGGATTTTACATCGTGAAAATGTAGGCAATCTCTCAAGCTAAATCTAATTAACTCGACCCTGGGTAGACCTTGATCCCCTCTATCAAAGTCCCATGTTTGCCCCAATTTTCGTTGTGCCATGAAGGAGTATTTCATGCTCTAATCCCTATTGTAAACATGTACCCGAACCTACTTGTTTGCTTTCAATCTATGCGTACACTTGATCTCATGCCTTGTAAATTTTATCATAAGTACCGCATGTTGTTAAGAATCGAATGATCATATTTTCCCCAATTTCCATCCTGTATTCTAAGCGAATGAAATCGGATTCTATCACTATGCATGTTTTAGGTCACCGAAATGTAACCTAATTAAAGCATGCCCATTCCATGCCTATTTTCTAATTACTCATGCTTGTTGATACATCTACATGCCTATTTTCGTTTAAAATTAATTTCATGATTTTTGGACATTCCTACGATTTTATATGGATTTTTGAATGTCCCTGTATCAAGCCATGGAAGGAGGAACTGAAACCCCAATATGGGCTGTGTACCCCTTTTGGGCTCGGTCCACCTTCTAAAATCGCGACGGCCTGACCCGTCGCGATCTCAGAAGGTCGCGACAGGGCGGAGCACCGCGTCATGAACGCGACGGTCCGACCCGTCGCGGTTTCCACCGCCATCATGGGCCTGGCCCGGTTCATGAGAATGCGACCGGCTCAACTGTCGCGACGGGTACCCCTGTCGCGATTTCACTGTTTCGGCTAGAACCATAATTTTTCATATAAACCCCCATAAATCATGCCAATTAACCACTGTTAAACCCTTAATTGGCACTGTTATGAACACTGACGACCTATTTATTAATATTGGGCAATATTTAAATGAAATCTATTAAATAAAGGCTATGTGCACGATTAATTTTGCTCTCATGATTTCCTTACACATGCACACACTAAATGTTAATGTTTGCCATGAAACCTTATTAAATTACTCAATAATATATATGGTAATTAAGTGTAGTTATTCACTTAATCTCCCTATTATTTTAATAAACTTGTTTTCTTTTTATCCGCATGATTTTATACAGTTATCGCGTCCCTCTGCCTTCGAGCACTCAAGGCACGACGGACACTTATTTTGTACTCACTTCTTTCTTGACTTGGACCACCTCTCTGTTGGGAATACTCCTGACAGGGCCATGGACACCTTGTCAAGGCCTCCGTAAGTCTCCTTG
This sequence comes from Colocasia esculenta, assembly GCA_014218235.1. Lineage (NCBI taxonomy): Eukaryota > Viridiplantae > Streptophyta > Magnoliopsida > Alismatales > Araceae > Colocasia > Colocasia esculenta. Next base: position 90,929,188 of record CM024765.1, on the reverse strand, counting down.
GCTTTGGCAGACGTCCATTGCCGACGAGTAGGTTGTACCATTAAAACCCTTTATACCCTTAGGGATTAGTATGATCCAACGGCCTTAGTGTGTTCTCTCTTATCTTTGGATCACGTCGGACCTCTGGTCTGTGTTATGGCACGGCTAGTGGGCAGTTGTGACTTCTACCGGACTGCCGGCACACGACCATGTACTGTGCAATTGTTACTATCGTCTGTTATCGTTGTTTTACGAATATCTCTGTTCTCATCTACTATCTCTATACTCTTATCTGTTCACATTCTCTCTACACTCTCGTCTATTCGTCAATTACTCTCATCTATTCTTGGTACTCTATTTGGCCATCCAAATGATTGTCTAAGATATGAAATATAACTAATGCCAGGCAATAGGGCCCGATCTGGTCCTGGGAGGTGCGCCCAAAAGGTGCTATTTGCCCATGGGAGTTAAAATGATCAGGATGTCAGCATACATCCAGTGTCATTTATACTATCAAGATTTAATCTATAATAATCAATCAATTAATTCAAGTGCAATCATTACAAGTGCTATCGTTATTAGTGCACCGTTGTTCAACTCTACGTGCTATTTCGTTACATGGCCAATCCGTTATCATGCTTGTTGTGCTATTTTTTCTTGAAAAGTGCTATTGTTCTCTCGTTGTCATGCGACATTATTTTCTTGACTATACATGACTATTCTCTCTAGTTATCCTACCTTATAAGACATTAATCACTTAAAGCATGTATGTTTATATGAGATATTAAGTCCTACTGGGCGTTTATTGCTCATCATGCGCTATTTATTTCATGTGTTTCAGGTGAGTCTGATGGAGACTACCACACTCACGAGAAGGAGAATGAGGAAGAGTAGGAGTGACCACACATTTCGACAACCCGTACTTTTTAGTAGTTAGTTAGTTTTTAGTTAGTCAATATGTATTAGTTTGGATTTGAATAAAGTACTATGGGCCTTCGTTTTGGATCTGATTAGTGGATGTAATAGTGTTTTGAGGAATTATTAATGAAGTTGGATTTCATTTAGCTTTATTCTAATTGTGAAATGGTTTGTTGATGTTTCTCGCTCTATACTATTTAAATAAATGTATTACCGCTCCGATATTCCGCGTCGGGGCATTACAGTTTTAAAGTCTAATCCTCGGTATATATATTTCTTAGCTGCTTTTTGAAGAAGGCAACTATAGCCTTAATTTTTAAACAAAATGCAGGAGGCTTTAGGTCTATCTCTAGCATTTATCTCAAGACAGTCGTGGTTTTAAAAAATTAGGTCGAAGATAAAGATTAAGTGCACTTCATTAGGTGTACCAAATAATGGTATGTCACTTAAGAGATGGAGGACATTTAATATACTTCCATTCCAACTGTTTCAACCCTAAGAGGTTGAGATGACACAATTATTTGGTGTGTCCAATTTATACACATTTTTTATGTACTCTAAATATTTTTAATTAAAAATTAAAAGAGTTTAGAAGGAGTCTAGATTCTCTTAGTGTATAGAAAGAACGGACTCAGTAAATATTAAAAGAGTTTAAGATGGGTGGTCGCCTGTATTCTATAAAAAAATTTAAACTGAAACATGAAAAAAAAAATTTAAAAATTCCACAAAAACCTCTCTAATTTAGGTAGTTTTCTTTTTGAAAAGTTTTCTTTCTTGTCGAAGATTGCGTGAGGCAAGGTGAGAATTTTGCAACCTTCTTTAAAAAGCATGATCATGCATTGCCATGCTTGCATAGAACCCCTTGCTTGATTTTGTGGTGTGCACATCATTTCTAAAATACTTTAAGGGCAATATCCTTAACAAGATAAGGTGGGGATTTGATCACCATTCCTTAGCCCACAAACCACAATTCCCTACATCTTTGGCATTCCTAACCCTTAATAAAAATCAATAGACATTCGCCTTAGGGTTCACACTGAGGTTTAGGTCCACTTGGGCCGACTATCAGGTTTTGGAAACTGGTGTCTAAGGCTAGAGGTTAAAAGGCAAACGTCTAAGCAAGAAAGTGGTTCTCTAATTAGGTCCCTACGAAAGTAAGGGGAGCCTCCCACTAACCCACCTCTTACCTAGCCAGAGGATATACCTAATAGTGGACTTAAGTTGGCTCTAGGTCACTTTGTGAGAAAGCTCACTTTTAAGTTTAGAATCTCTAGGTCAAATAGGATAACTATTTGAAACTTGTTTGTCTTTGTTAAAAAAAAAAAAAACTAAGAACAAAAAAAAAAATCTCTCTCTTCTTATATTTGGTCCTAGTGCATGCATGGTAGGAGATAAAAAAAAACCTAATTTGCTAGGACCAATCCCAGACATTGAAAGATTCTTTCATCTAAAGCACAGTCTTTTACAGAATCAATTTATTGAGTTTGATCCCCCATATGTTGAGCGGAATCACACTATTTCTCATGCCACATGTATTGAAATAGGGAGAATTATCAACCAGTCTTAATTTTTGAGGGACTTATTTTTAAGTCTTTAACTCTTTTAAAAAAATTATATAGTTACATATTTATCTCTTTTAAATAAATATGTAAATTAGAAACCTAAAAATAAGTCTTTTAAAAATAAGAATTTATATAGATAATTTTTCCTTTAAAATATTGAAGGGAGCTGCTACCTTTTATTGTTTATTAATTAAATGTCTCATGACGTACGAACGGCTCGATCCCAGTCCCCAGAACTTTTCCCGTGTTTTCCTGGTTCGCCGACCATTTCCTTTTTCCCTGTCCCAGGCATGTCGGCCATGCTCATCCAGCAGAAGAAAGGGTCCATATATTAGAAAGCGACATGCAGTGGATGCAAACACTGGCTCGGTATTTGTATATTTCTAAACTAGATATGAACTTTAGAAAGAAATGCGGTTTTTAAAGCAACTGTGAGATTGTCTTTATCTGATCTAAAGGTCACATATTCAAAAAAAAAAAAATAGCCTCCCACTTTATCAAAATAAAGTTGCATGCATATATCGTCTTTTCCCAAACCCCTCTAGCAGGAGGCTAGCTTGTACACTAAATATGCCTTTTACGTACATAAACTTTGGAAAATATTTGAGTTTGGTACTTCATGCACAGCGTGGCGCTTAATAATAATAAGTCAATAGAAGAGATGATGGAAATTAGAAATTAAGTTGAGTGGCATAGATGCAGAAAAGCGAAGTTGAATCTGTCTGATGTGTCCTTGTTTTGTTATTTCCACATATACCATGCATGCACATGGAAGGTTATAAGAGAAGTCCATCTCCACTGAATAGTACATGGGATCATGACTATATTATCTCTGGTGGACCAAACTATATGTACATTTTATTTGTTTTGGTCTACCTCATTGCAGTTTAAAGAAACTGCATGCATGGACAGGTTCAATTCCCCTAGAGCTCATCCCTTCTTTCCCCCAGCCTCCAAGTGTACTTGTTGTTAAGTAAGTGCAGAATTCCTTCCCCTCCCCTTCAACAAAAGAAATACAAATTTTAATTACAACAAGGCTTCCTGATAAGGAAGGAGAAAAAAAGACCCGGCGATCGATGCCCCAGTTCGTAGATCTCTGTTATAATTACTGTCATGCAGTAAAACGCACCGACCATGGGACTGGCATATATGATAGATTTGACAGACTTAAGTGTCTCGTAATCCAAGTTGCGAGGAAAAGCGATTTGTAGGCATGCGTGCAAGTTAAAAAAACGTACATATCATCACGAGGAACATGAGATCTTCCTTTTTATTTGCACATCTCGCTAATAAGGATCAAGATATGAGAAATATTTAGTATATTTTTATATTATATTTAAAATATAATATAATTAAGTACTCATCTCATGTGGCACTTAATTATTGGGTTGTCATTTTATCACCTTCATGTGAGTAGTGTCACATGAGATGAGTGCCTAATTATATTATATTTTAGTACAATAAAAAAATACACTAAATTTTTCTCCCAAAAAATATATAAGAGAGAACAGCTAACTTCTGCAGAGGGTATCTATGCATGTTCTACTTACATATAGATAATTGACGAAATACGTCCTCAAAACTTTCGCATCTAAATCCAACTTCCAAGGAAAAAAAAACGACTTCCGGACTTGCATGCAAGTTGCAGAGAAGATGTACATGATCATGTGGGGGATAAGGGATCTTCCTCTCTGTTTGCACGTAGCTCCGATAAAGACCAAGATATGATAGAGCGCATATATATATATATATATATCTATATATATATATATATATATATATATATATATATATATATATATATATACTCCTAGAATGTATGTATTTGAAGTTATACCTTTAAAAATTACATATTATATTATATACTCTTATATTCTATATATTTCATCATGTATATCTCTATTATTAATTTGATTCTATCTACTTAACTCAACTATCATTGAATTAAGAGGACAAAAAAATTAACTTGTAACTCTTCTTCTCTCCCTCTCTGAAGAGAGAGGACGACCACTTCTGACACCCCCATTGCTCTCTCTATCTTTACGTTCTTTCTCTCTTTCCTATGCAAAACACTCCCCTTCGGTGCCCCTTCTCAGTTCTCATCCATCTCTCTCTCTTTCTCCAAAGACTCCAAGTGGTAATTACTCATCCATCCTATGGTTGGATAGAGGACAGTGGTGCTGCCCACTTAATTTGTTCAAGTAATTGGGTATGAGCATGGACTCACGACTGCTGAAGTACAAGTTTTAGGGGATGTTTTTGGTGTTAACTATGACGTACGGCGATGATTTAGGTGCCGTCGTGGGTCTAGAGGAGGTCCTAGGCGAGACCTATGGAAATGACGATAACAATGCAGCTTATGCCTCCCAATTGAAGTTGGTGTGGCTGGCGAGGATGACGACCATCATAGGAATAATTAAGGAGGGGGAGTTGGTCGCCTCTCTCTCTCTCTCTCTCTCCTCTCTCTCTCTCTCTCTCTCTCCTCTCTCTCTCTCTCTCTCTCTCTCTCTCTCTCTCCTCTCTCTCTCTCTCTCTCTCTCTCTCTCTCCTCTCTCTCTCTCTCTCTCTCTCTCTCTCTCTCTCTCTCTCGGGCAGAGTTGGAGGGGAAGACCCCATGGGTAAATTACCCATGGGTGGGCTAACCCATCTTTTTCTAGAAAACTATTTTAGATGGTTGGTTAAATTACCCATGGTTATTTTTTATTTTTTTTAGTTAATATGTACTTTGACTCTATTTATCTTTATTAAGAGAATGTAAAATTATAATTTTAGAGATCTATAATAAAATATTATTTACAATTTAATGATAATTTAAAAAAAAATTGAAAAAAAAAAGTTACCCACTCTCTACCCCACTTTTTGAGGAGGGGTAGAATTACCCACAAAAAATGGGGGTAACCAGGGGTACCCCTGGTTAGTCCACCCACCCCTACCAAACTCAAAAAGTAATTTTAACCAGGGGTACCCCTGGTTCAACCTGGGGTACCCCTCTATCAAACTGGCCCCAAAGTCTCTCCCTCCTCTCTCAAATCAACACACATTTTTTTTCTCTTCCCCCCACCCTCTCTCTCTCCAACATTCTCTCTCTCTCTCTTTCACTTAGATCGACATCCCCTCTGTAGTCCCTCTCTCTTCATTCTCTCTATATATGATTTCTCTATCTTATTAACTCTCACTCTCCTTCTCTCTTCTTATTTGGCAGTCCCAATGTTAGGGTGATGGTGGAATATTTCTGATATTTTGATGGCCAACTAACCATTTAAATATAAATGATTTTTTTATTTCAGAAATATATAATATAATATAGAGATTTTAGACATATAACTTTGAATATGATATTCTATATATATATATATATATATATTTTTCCATATATATATAAAGGGCTTTGGTAGCTCATTCATGTGCGAAGCATATGGAGGTGGCTCCTTCCGTGCATTATTTTTAGAAGCACAGTTATGTACATGGTACAGGCACTTGGCAAGCGGGGGAGGAGAGAACAGAAAAGACGGCCTCTCTCCAGAAACCAGATTGATCCACAAAGCAAATTAAGAAAGCAACACTGTTTTGGACACATGCTGCCTGCGACATCTGTGTCCTTCACAACCCGGCCCATCTACAGCATCATATCCAAAGTCCTGTCATTCAACTCGACAGAAAATGTTCCAAAATATATAGTATATGCCCATTTTCCTTAATCTGATAATAAGAAAGTATTAATAAAACAAAGTTAAATAGATAAAGAAAAAGAAAAGATCTCCAGAGAGAAGAGGTTGGAGCTTGGGCTAAGCATACATGAGCAGCAAATGAAATATGCATGACTGATTAGGACAGCCTAAGTTTGCTTCGTATCTGCACCAGGGTCCTATAATTAAGCTCCCCACCATTTTGAATTGGTTTTTTGATTTTAGGTCTATTTGTTGACCTTTTATTTATTTATAGGTCCATTGACCAGAATAGTTATTTTTAGGTCCATTTATATACTTTTCATTATTTGAAGGTCCTTCCGTTGCCTTCCGTCCACCTCCGTTGCGGAGGACGTCAGGTATGAAAAGGGCAAAAATCGGGGCATCGCCGCGAAGGGGAGATTGCCGGCGCGATCATCGAAGGAGGCGCATCACCGGCGCGAGCAGCGAAGGAGCTTGGGGGGAGCGAGATCGGCGCGAGCAGCGAAGGAGGTTGGGGCGAGCGACATCACCACGAGGGTTTGATCGCTGAGAACGTCGGCTCGAGCTTCGGCAGGGCTGGGGGGAGCGAGGTCACCAGGTGAAGCCTCGCCCTTTCACCCTATGAAATCTCTCAGATGAGGCCACCACCGGCGGCCGGATCCAGCGCCACATCCGTCGACTGTGTATCCGGACATGTTCAAGTCATCAGTTCTTCGGCGATAAAACGTTCTGCTCTCGGCCGACGGCGTGAAAGCTCGAGCAGCCAAACCTGCAGGGAGGGAGACAGAGGGATAGACGTTGTTGCTCTCGCGCTGCTCCTCGTCCGAGTAGAGGTGGGAGGAGGTACATCCAGACTGGAGGAGGATACAAGATGACCTCGGCGGAGCAGAGTGAGGAACGACCAGTTCCACGTTATCCACAAGTTCCCGTCGGCGATCCCCAGGTGAGGCCTCGCAAGTCTGTTTAACATGATTTCGCTGTTTAACATGCATCCAGGTGCCTGACAACCAAAATTTTTGAAAAGAATGTTTACAGTTTAGTATCATGCATTTTCCATCTTTTCCAAATACAAGGGCAAGCTAGAACGCTGAAAATAGGAAAGAGGGCTAACTTAGATCGCATGAATCATTAATTCATGCTTCTATGATCTATATATATTTATTCACGATCCAACCGAGATTTTAATTTGATGGAAATCCGTGCATGTGGTGAGACCATGATAGATTGATAGACCATATGCTCAAAACGCTATCCGTGCTAATTTCTGGGTTACATTTAATTACAACAAATCATTTTTCTATTAGTTTTGACTTATACTACAGTGATATTCAGATGCATATAGAGAGAGATCTGAATTCAACTTTAATGAACACTCTCAACTCATAGCATATCTTCTCCCTCACCCTAGATTTCCAATTATTTTTGCGCACTCTATCGAATTAACTCGGTCTTTGTGGTTATCACTAGTGGAGAAGGATATCGAGGGGCCATCGTGTGGTTTTGGAAGCAATAAACGTAGGGGACAGGGTCGACAGCGCACTTCAAGGACAAGTCCGTGGGATGAAGTAGTGGGACAGAGCGGAGGAGGGCATCGAGGCTACAGGCAGCGGGACAGAGCGGCTTGGGCAGTGTAAAGGGTTTGTGGTGAAAATAAGAAACCATCCACTGCCTTCCACCGTCAGTTAATTGACGGTGGGAAATTTTTTGGACCTAAAATAAGTATGGGTGGAGAATGGACGGTTGTTAAAAAGAATTGATCAATAAACTTAAAAATAAGTACCGGTCAAGAAATGGATCGGTTATTGATTACACCTTTCGAATTTCAACTGGCAGCACCCTCACCACGGTCCAGTACTACTGTATCTCCACAGTCCTGTAGATTGGATCACTTTTTCCCATTTTAAGCCTGTCTTACGTTTCCGAGCTGGGAAGTTTTTCAAAGATAAAGAAGAAGAAAGTGATATGAAACACTGGGGATCTTGACAACATCCAAACCACTGCATTCCAAGCCATTACTTCAATTACATTTTAAGAATATTTGATGCACAGCCTTATGATGTGTATATACATATATTTTTATGATTGAGTGTCGATTATATAATTAGACACCCAATCACATAACCACTGTAAATAATGTGCATCAATATTTCTCTACGCGTATATATTCCAATCGCACATATACACACACAGATAGAGAGAGAAATAGAGATAGAGAGAGAGAGAGAGAATGTCCATGTAACGCCGTCGACGACGGAGCAAGAGAGAGAGAAGCAATCAAGCAGAGTACTATAAAATGTTCATGCCATGTAACGCGGCGGCGGAGGGACGCCAGCCTCTGCAGCCTGCGCTGCTCGTTAAAATTCTTGATGAAGGTGTCGAAGCGTCGGTTCATCTCGTCGCGGTCCTCCACAATCGCCACCTCCCTCCCTTTGACCCTTTTCTCCAGCACCGCTCGCTTGGCACCCGCCGCCACCTCCCCGAATGTCTCCGACTTCCTCAGCTGCTCCCGCGCCGTTGATAGTACGGCCTCGATGGAAGGAGGAGCTTCCCACGTGCGAGCCGCCGCCGCCGCCTCTTGGAACTTCTCCGACTTCCTCAGCTGCCCCCGCGCAGCTGTCTCGGCCTTAACGAGCGGGGGATCGTCCCACGTGCTGCACTTCTTCAAGTGAAGTGTCGCTGTCGCTCGTCTACAGATCACCTTCCATGTGGCTTCCATGGAATCGTCTGCCTCCTCGGCGGGCGGCAGTGGCTTCACGTTGGTGACAGCCCCAGCGGGGACTGGAGATGAGACCGGTGATCTGGAGGGAGTGGGGGGCAGGAGTAGAACTCGTCGAACCCGTTGCCTCCGGGGAAAGAATCAGCGAGATCCAAGATGGAAGTCGGTGTATTCGACCCACTGACCTTGGTTGTGACATTGCGAGAGGGTGCCAAGAACGAAACCTGCAGGAAACCCGATTTATTGACTCGGTAGTGACGTCGCTGAGGGGTTCCAAAGGGGAAGCCAGAATCGACCCTTTGTCCTCGGTTGTGACATCCCCGAACGACCTCGGAGACGACAAAGCGTCGAACCACTCGTCAGGTAAGACCTCATGTAAACGAGCGCCGCCGCCGCCGGTTCCCTCCTCGCCAAATTCCCTATCCGTCAGCTTAAGGAGGACGAGGAGGAGGACGATAAAGTTGACGGCGAAGAAGATGTAGCGGCGAAGGAGGCAGCAACGGATGGCGGCGCATAGCCGAGGGAGGGCAGCGAAGAGGAGCTGCTCGGAGAGGAGGACGGCGAGGCTCACTACGAGGACGGTACTGGAGGCAATCCCGAGAAGGCCAAAGCACGTCTTGGCGTCCCGGAACGGTATCTTACGTCGGGGGGCCGGGTGCAGAAGATCCAGTGGCATCGATAAAGAGAAGGTGAAGGAAGTGGATGTGGGAAGGAAAAGAGAAGGAGAACTGGGAGTGGAGAACGAGGTTCCGAATCTTGGGCTTAGTTTTAAGGAGCCTCCAATGGTGGCTTTTACTAAACGACCTCCGCCATAAGGGGGAAGTAGTCAAGTATAATTCTTTGCGCAGGGAAAAGTAATATATGGAGAAGCTCTTTGCCTAAATATGAGAGAGAGAGAGAGAGAAGGAGAGGAAGAGCAACTAGTTACGAACCCGCAAAAGTCCTGTCTAGCTCTCAGCAGGAAGCCGTCGGGAGAAGATCGAATAAGTCTTGAAATGGGTTGCAGGGGAAAGAGCAGCCATGCATACGCAGCTGATCAGAAGAGGTGGGATGGATGAGGGAAGGAAGAGAGATGTGAGGATGGACAAGCTGCATATAGATATATAGAGGTGGGGGAGGGAGAGTACTGGACTAGCTCAATAAATATAAAAGAGTTTAATGGGTGGTCGATCGCCTGTATTCTGTAAAAAAAATCCAAACTGAAACATGAAAAGATTTCAGAAAAAAAAACTTCCACAAGAATCTCACTAATATTTATTGAGCCTGATCCTCCAGATGTTGAGTGAGCGGAATCGCACAATTTCAGAAAATACCCGATGCCACGCATGCACTGATAGCATCGACTGGATTAAAATATTCAAGGAAGCTGCTTGCTAGCTAGCTTTTATTATTTATTAATTAATGTCTCATGACGTACGAACGGCTTGATCCCAGCACTTTTCCCGTGGTTTCCTGGGTCGTCCATTTCCTTTTCCTAAGTCGGCCACGCTCATCCAGAAGAAAGGGAACGTCCATCTATTAGAAATTAAGCGACATGCAGTGGATGCAAACACTGGCTCGGTATATTTCTAAACTAGATATGAACTTTAGAAAGAAAGGCGGTTTTAAAAGCAACTGTGAGATTAAACACTGGCTCGGTATATTTCTAAACTAGATATGAACTTTAGAAAGAAAGGCGTTTTTAAAAGCAACTGTGAGATTGTCTTTATCTGATCACATATTCAAAATAAAAAAATAACCTCTCACTTTATCAAAATAAAGTTGCATGCATATCTCGTCTTTTCCCAAGGCTTGTACACTAAATATATATGCCTTTTACATAAAACTTTGGAAAATATCTGAGTTCGGTACTTCATGTACAGCGTAGCGCTTAATAATAATATGAGTCAATAGAAGAGAAGTGTGATGGAAAGAATTGAAATTAATGAGTGCATAGATGCCGAAAGCGATGTTGAATGATGCCCTTAATTGTTTTGTTATTTCCACATATACCATGCATGCACATGGAAGGTTATAAGAGAAGTCCATCTCCACTGAATAGTACATGGGATCATGACTATATTATCTCTGGTGGACCAAACTATACTTACATTTTATTTGTTTTGGTCCACCTCACTGCAGTTTAAAGAAACTGCATGCATGGACAGGTTCAAATATTCCCCTCCCTTCTTTCCCCCAGCCTCCAAGTGTACTTGTTGTTAAGTAAGTGCAGAATTCCTTCCCCTCCCCTTCAACAAAAGAAATACAAATTTTAATTAGAAAAAGGCTTCCTGATCTCCAAAAGGAAGGAGAAAAAAGGACCCGAGACGATCGATGTCCCAGTTGGTAGATCTCTGTTACTGTCATGCGGTAAAGGGCACCGACCATGGGACTGACATATATGATAGGTTTGACAGGCTTAAGTGCATCGTAATCCAACTTATTAATTGGCGAGGCCCATGGAGATGACGTTAATATTGCAGCCTATGTCTCCCAGTTGAACTTGGTGTGGTTGGCCTCCAAGAGGATGACGACTATGTTAGGGATAAAGAGGGGGAGTTGGTCGCCTCTCTTTCTCTCTATCTCTGGGCAGAGTTGGAGGGGAAGACTTTTCTAACATGTACTACTGCACCACCAAGTCTCTCTCTCTCTCTCTCTAATCAGCACACTTTTTCTCTTCCCCCCACCCTCTCTCTCTCTCTCTCTCCTCTCTCTCTCTCTCTCTCTCTCTCTCTCTCCACAGTTCGTTTTCTCTCTCTCACTCGCACACCCCCCTCTGTTGTCCTTCTCTCTTTTTATTGACACCAAACTTGACACAAATTAATTAAAAAATGTCACATCATCATTTATCAAAAGAAAGATAGAAACATCTCATAAGAGAGAAGGTTTCGGTGCGTTTTGATTAGTGTCTTACGAGTTGTCCAAAAAATTATATTACTAAACTATTTTTCTATAAAAAGTCCGCCGCAATGGGTGTTGACTGGACTGGAGGGGGCTCGTTGGGTAGCACATCGTGCTCATGGACCCATTTATAGCAACTTTGATCCCCTTGTTGTGCTGCGTACTGGGCGGGTACAACCGGGAGGACCGGGAGGGGGGGGGGAGCGCTTAGGAAAATCTTAGTGTACTTATGAATTATATTTTTTTCATATATTTTAAATTTGATATTGGTCAGCACATTAAAAAGCGTATTATGTCCATCTAATAAAAAATAAGAAGTACATGTGTGGTGGCGTTGTCTGTTTGGGTCGGAATCAAATGGGCTTCCACTGAAGAAGATGGGGAAGACAAACGTCGGTGCGGACGGAAGCCTGCAAGACCAGAACTAGATCAGGGGGGGGACGGTTGAAGAACCGGAGAGAACCCTCCGATGCCTAAGTCAGCAGGGGACTTGAAAAGCTTGAGGAAGGAAGGTTCTGTGAGGTGTGAATCGCTCGAGGGCGAGTGTGAGTCTGCGAGACTGCATACCTCTGCATGGAGGTTACCTGAGCCTGTTATAGGCGAGGGTCTTGAGAGATGGGGACGGAACGTCCTTTCATGGCACCGGAAAGGACGCGCCGGTTGGCGCCCTTGGCGAGGAGTTATGTGTTGAGGCGCTCGTTGAGGGGCTCTGTAGTTATTGCTCCCTTGAACGTGGGGCGTGTACGATGCAGCCGTTGCAACCGTCGCAATAAGGCGAAGGGCTGCTCGGATTCTTCTGGGCGAAAAGTACCGAGCGGGTAGTCTGCTCGGTGGGCTAGACCTGCTGTTCGGTAGCTGGGCCCAATGCTCGGTGCCTGGTACCCAGGCGCTGCTTATGCCAGCGGGTCCACGACATGTCTCCTGCAGAGCCTGTTCGGTAGACAGTGTCTGAACCGAACAGGATGAGGGGTGTCCGGAGACTACCCTTGGAGACCTGGAGGGTGTCGGGCGCGGAAGCCGCGTGGTGCCCAGTGCTCGGGTACTTTGGTGATTGCGGGCTCGAGCAGGAGCCACCTGATCTGCTCGGTAAGGATAAACCTTGTTGGAGCAGCTGGTGCGGTGTTCGGAAACTACCGTTGGGACCTTGGACATTTACAGCTGAAGCGTGTTCGGCAACCGGTTGGCTGAAGCCGAGAACACGTGGCGCGAGGGCCATAGTCGTTTTGCCTTGCTGGGTCTTGATGGGCCTATGGACTAGAAGGCTAAAAATAGCCTCTACACTTGCCCCCCACTCTCTCAAGTCTGCTCGGGTGTGCTCGCGAGCACTTGAGAGAGGAGATGCCTTCACGCCTGCGGCAAAGCAGCCGGCTGATCGCGACGAGGCGACATCCTCCCGAGGAGCGCATGTAAGCGAGGTCGGAGGCCTAGGGGTCGCTTTGGCAAGCGTGGTTGCCGAACTGATGGCAGGCAAGGTTGTGCTCTCTGCCGAGCGGGCCGCCGGGGCGGCTAAAGTGGATGCGGAGTCCGAAGCGGACTGCATGACTGGGGAGTACTCTTGCAGTGTATGGAGGTGTGCTCGGACGACGACGCAGCCGGCGAGGCAAGAGGAGCAGAGCCGACACTGCGAGACTGAGCTTGTGTTGCTTTGAAGGCCTACGAGCTGAAGGTTGCCGTAGCCGAAGCCGAAAAGAAGGCTGCCGTCGTGGCGCTTCATGAGGCAGAGGCTCGGGGCAGGGCGGCGTACAAGTCCAACCCTGTATTCCAGACGAATCTGGAGCTCTTTCTTAGTCAAATTCTATCTGAATTGGATTCGTCGGTCTTTAGAGGCTCGTGGGTACCGCGCAAGTTTTGCGAGCTAAAGAGCTCGGCGACCCGGGGTTGTACCGAACACCTCTGTCTTAGGACGGCTACCGCGCTGGTCCTCCGAGCTGAAGAGCTCTTGACCAAGGGTGAAACTGCTCGATTGTGATGAGGCGTCATCCTCTGAGGAGCGCTTGTAAGTGAGGTCGGAGGCCAGGAGGCCTTTGTCGCCGCTCGGTAGGGGCGTCGCTGGAGGACGCGGGACCCTCGCCTGGACGAGGTCCGCTCTATGAGCTTTCGGACTGGACGCGTGCCTCATGATTCTGAGGACGCCGAACCTTCCGACTGAGATCTTTAACTTGTGTCGTCCTTTTTCTATTTCTTTCTTAGTCACATTGTGTTCGAATCAGAATTCATCGGTGTCTAGAGGCTCGTGGGTAACGCGCAGGTTTTGCGAGCTGCGTAGCTCAGCGACCCGGGGTTGTACCGAACACCTCCGTCTTAGGACGGGTACCGCACTGGTCCTCCGAGCTGAAGAGCTCTTGACCAGGGGCGAAACCGTTCGTCCTTTACATAAACCGATAGAATGGAAAAGAGAGAAGTAGGACGCCGAACAGAGAGGCTTTTATAAATAATAAGCCCTTACATGCCAAGTTCTCGGTATGGTTTTGCCGCCAATGGTAGACAGCTTGTAGAAACTTCTTCTGAGAACCCAAATGACCTTAAAGGGTCCTTCCCATTTCGGGGCAAGTTCGCCTGGTTGGCTCGGCCTGCAGCTAAGCTCTCCTCGCACGCAGTATGGCACTGGGCAGTGGAGAGGAGCTCGGCGAGGGTTGACGGCTGCTGCACCCTGAGCGTCCTTTGAAGGAAGTCGTCGCGAGTGCCTCGGATGAGGGCACTGGTGGCTAAAGGGACGTCGAGGCGCGGGATGCGAATTGCTTCTGTCCAGAACCGCTGGATGTAGTCCCAGAGTGCTTCGTCATTCTTCTGCCGAACAGACAGAAGAGATGCCGCGGTGCGCAGCTGAGACCTTCTGGCCAGGAAGTAGTTCGAGAAGGACTTTTTCAACTGGTGGAAGGAGGAGATGGAGCCTGCTGGGAGATCTTTGAACCATGCCCGGGCGGTCTCCTTCAAGGTTGCCGGAAAGGCTCGGCCTTTGGTCGCGTCTGATGCTCCGTGGAACGCCATGTGCGACTCGAACCCATGGGCATGGTCTGCTGGGTCAGTGGCGCCGTCGTAGGGCGCGGTGGAAGGTAGAGGCAGTTTTCGGGAGACCCGGGCCTCCAGGATCTCCGCGGTGAACGGGGAGCGGAAGTCCAGGTCATCGTCCCCCAAGAGTCTGCATTCTGCCTTCTGGATCATCGCGTCCATGCGGCGCTCAAGGTTAGTGACGCGGCGGTGGCGTCTGACCAATTCCTAGTCGGCATGCGCTGGGCCCTCGCGCCTGGATGCATGAGCGGTGGAATCGACGTCGGAATGCGTGGGGGCCTGAACCGCCGCGGCACGGCGGGGTGAGTTGGCCTGCCGCACTGGCGTTCGGCGTGCAAACGTGGGTGATTTTGCATGCTGCTTCTGCGGCGCTGGAGGGGCACGAGACCGTCGGTGAGACGACTCTGCTAGTTGCTACGGCAGCGGGGGAACCATCAGGGCCAGTTGTCTGGCCAACTGGGCCTGGAGGCCGTGACAGATTCCTTCCAGGTGTTGCATCTGCCGCCGGAGCTCTGTTATCTCCAGGGCGGTCGCAGGTACCGCAGCAGCAGGATCGTCGCCGGGTGCACCGATGGGGGCGATGGCGGCGTCGACAGGGGGGGACTCTGTCGCGTGAGTCCGCGCGTGGCTGTCGAGACCTCGTCGCCTTTCTGCTGAAGTTCTGGTGAGAGGAACGTCTGCGAGCCATGGTTGCTGTCGTTCCCACAGATGGCGCCAAACTGTGGTGGCATTTTCCTGTTTGGGCCGGAACCAAACGGGCCTCCACTGAAGAAGATGGGGAAGACGAACGCCGGTGCAGACGGAAGCCTGCAAGACCAGAACTGGATCAGGGGGGGCCCGATTGAAGAACCGGGGAGAACCCTCCGATGTCTAAGTCAGCAGGGGACTTGAAAAGCTTGAGGAAGGAAGGTTCTGTGAGGTGTGAATCACTCGAGGGCGAGTGTGAGTCTGCGAGACTGCGTACCTCTGCATGGAGGTTACCTGAGCCTGTTATAGGCGAGGGTCTTGAGAGATGGGGACGGAACGTCCCTTCATGGCGCCGGAAAGGACGTGCCGGTTGGCGCCCTTGGCGAGGAGTTATGTGTTGAGGCGCTCGTTGAGGGGCTCTGCAGTTATTGCTCCCTTGAACGTGGGGCGTGCACGATGCAGCCGTTGCAACCGTCGCAATAAGGCGAAGGGCTGCTCAGATTCTTCTGGGCGAAAAGTACCAAGCGGGTAGTCTACTCGGTGGGCTAGACCTGCTGTTCGGTAGATGGGCCCAATGCTCAGTGCCTGTTACCCGGGCGCTGCTTATGCCAGCGGGTCCACGACATGTCTCCTGCAGGGCCTGTTCGGTAGACAGTGTCTGAACAGAACAAGATGAGGGGTGTCCGGAGACTACCCTTAGAGACCTGGAGGGTGTCGGGCGCGGAAGCCGCGTGGTGCCCAGTGCTCGGGTACTTTGGTGATTGCGGGCTCGAGCAGGAGCCACCTGATCTACTCGGTAAGGATAAACCTTGTTGGAGCAACTGTTGCGGTGTTCGGAAACTACCATTGGGACCTTGGGCATTTACAGTTGAAGCGTATTCGGCAGCCGGTTGGCTGAAGCCGAGGACACGTGGCGTGAGGGCCATAGCCGTTTTGCCTTGCTGGGTCTTGATGGGCCTATGGGCTAGAAGGCTAAAAATAGCCTCTACAACATGAAAAAATACAATCCTAAAATACATTAAATTTTCCTCTTCTTTTTTATAACAAAGAATTTAGTACAGTAGTAGTTTTAAAGAATATCTCTTCTTCGCAAAACTATCATGAAAACCCATGTCCATATCAAATATATATTGGAGAAACCATTTTCAATTCATCATATGATCAAACATAATGTTATATAGTCACTCAACCATTCATCGTCCATTATTTTCCATCATTAGATATCAGACTCACTGCCGTTGCCCATCACATCTATATTACAACATGTCTATCGCGCAACACTCATCGTCTGTCAATGGATCAAGAGTTAGAAATGAAAATAGCATTTTTTGCATCTACTTCACTTACAAGAAAATTAGTTAAATAGAAATAAAATATAAATATTTACTACAATCTGATAGTATGTGCAAGTGGCCCTATTAGGAGTAGCGGCAAAGGGAATGGCTTTAGCTCAATAATTGTTAGGGGAGAGATAAATAAGAAATTAGCTACCATTTACAAGTTTAGAAGGAGCCAAAGAATTCAGTCTATAGTTTCTTACTATTAAGATGTAAGAATTTAAAAGTACATATTTTATAAATAAATTAAATTTATATATTATCAAAAAATAAAAATACATAGAAAAGAGATGATTGTTTTCACAACCACTAAAAAATCGAATATAGATGATCTGTAGAGGTTGTAAGTGGTCAAAACCTCCGCTACCATGCAAAGGGAAGTCTGCCGAGGATGACATGCCGATCCTACAAGAAAGGAGAGTGTTAGAGGGCCCCGGTTTTGGAATAGGGAGAGAATCCTCTGATGCTTAAATCAATAGCGAGTCGTGAGTATTGAGAAGGGTTTGTTAGGCAGGAGGTCGTGTACCTTGTCATCGAAGAACTCAGTCCCTTTATATAGGTGAGGGCCTGGGTGGTTAACTCATCGACAGGTTGTAACTGGCCGACGATGGGTGGTAGTTAAAGCCTCAAAGAAAGAAGGTCACTTAATGGGATGAAATCATTGCACGATAATCGTTTGGAACATGGGGAGAATTCCACTGACATTTCATTATCAAGAGCAAAGAGCCCCATAGAGGGAGGAGGCGATGTAACTGTTGGGAGCAATCATGCGGGATATGAATAGATGTCCAGCCATGCTATGGTAACAAAGTCCTTTCGAGAACAACTGACAGCATCTCGAGGACCCTAGCTTCTAAGCATGGATCCTCAGAACATGAGCTAGTGCTTGGTTGCCTCTGAGGTGTCGAAGGGGATGTGGAGGGAGAGCACCTAATTAAGCAGGAGGCCATAACGAGCCACATTAGGCATTAGGCCAATGGGCTTGGTCTGAGAGGTGATCAAATAATCACCTCCTCACCCCCCCACTCTCGAGTTTTGTGCAGAGTGACTACAAACACTCGAGAGTAGAAGATATGTCGAAGGCCTTCACGTTAGGTATGTCTATTTTTCCTGTCAAGATGTCCCTCTTGATCGGGGTGGAGGCATCACTTGGACCATCCAATGTGCCTTGCAATGGGTTCCGCTTGATGAGATAGGTGAAGCGCCATCCTCGGCAACCAGAGAGATGTCCTTGGCCCTGGAACCGCTAGTTTCCATTTCAAAGTGCGTTCCATTTTTTTAGGGGAGAACACTCACCTATAAATAACCCTTGGAGCGTAAGAGCACGTCGCATGCTTACTTGCACCCCAAGTCGAAGCTTTTCACTGTACCTTTGATACTTCATCCCCCTTCTTCTCCTTTGTCACCGACAATATCCCTCAAAGACCAATGGCACACCATGAGGGAAAGGCGACCATGGTGGAGGATGAGCCCAAGAGCAAGGCAGGACCAAATAATACTAGGTGGCGAAGGACCTGTGGGAGCATTTTTGCATCCCTGCCGACTATGACATCAACTACCTCCAGTCGACGAGGACTACTTGGCGGAGATCAAGGATGGGTTCATCCTTTCCTTAGATATCTTGGCGGCGAGCTTCCAGCTACCTGTGCTAGAGTTCGCACAAGAGGTACTCAGTGAGTTGAAGATTGCTCCTATCTAGTTGACGCCAAACTTGAGGCATCTGATTTTTGTCTTCTTCGTCGCATGCACGAAGCGAGGGCCAGAGCCGACGATGAAGGTGTTGCGAAACCGCCGGTGGTTGTAGTCGTCACCACAGTCAGGGTTGGCACTCGATTATCTCAATGCTCGTCCGAACCACATTCGAATCAAGTTCTCTAAGATCTTATCCAACAATAAGGGTTGGATGCATCGATTGTTCTTCGTCACCCGTGGGAAGGACACTTTTGCTGACTGGACACTGAAAGCACACTTTGTCGGGTTCAACTCCATATCGTACTTCCGCAAGGATGCGAAAGTCTCAACCAAGTCGGTGATGTGATCTTCTCTGACACGAGACTTTACCAGCATGTTGTTGAAATAGACCTCCATATTTCATCCAATCTGTTGTTCGAATATTTTATTGATTGAGGCACTAGTAAGTAGCAATAGCGTTCTTTAACCTGATGGACATACATGTATAATAGTAGAGGACGAAGTTGGTGATGAAAGTCGTAGCATCCTGGTTGGGCATATGCATGCTGGTTGGTGATAGCCTAAATAGTGTTGAGGAAACTAAGAGTTTTATGGCCAGAAGTGGCGTCAACCAACTAGTTGATCCTCGGAAGAGGGAAACTATCGTTTAGAGTTGCTTTATTGAGGTCCTTATAGTCCATGCAAACCCTCTATTTTTCATTGTGCTTGAGGACTAGGACCATGTTAGATCCCCATTTTGGATAATGGGTGTGTCGAAGAAGGACTACAAAATTGCTTTTGGCGACATGCTCCCAAGTAACCTCTTGCCTCTTTCGGTTGACAGGTCACCTCCTCTACTGCACTGGAGGCACAAAGGGGTGGGTCAAGGTTGAGGCGATGTACAATTACCTTAGGAGGGATGCCTGGGAAATCATCGTCTGACCAAGCGAAGACATCCAAGTTGGTGAGTAGGAACTCCTTGTAATGGACATTAATTTTCCTCCTCTGATAAGAGGGCATCAATAAAGATGACGTGTTTAGGGTTGTTGTCAACAGAAATAGGCATTCAGTCTTCTACGGGAGATCCTCGACTAGTAGAGCGGTCCTCGATAGCTTGGTGTTGTAATTCCTCCTCTGCCACCTGCGATTTTCCCTTGACAAGATGGGGTAACATCAACACGACACATCTTGACTTCTGAGAACTTCACCAATGCTATGTGGTGTTGGGAACTTCATCTTCTGATAGAGGGAAGATGAGACTGCCCTCAGCTGACCAATCAGACTATGCCCCAAAATGGCTTTGTAGCTGGGCATATGCCTGCTTACTAGGAAGTCAATTTCCTTCATCACGAGCATTGGGGCAGTACCGAGAGTGTTGAGCAAGTTGATGGGACCCATAGTCTAGATCGAAGTACCCAAAAATCCTAACAGAGGTGCTCGGACGGCAATACTATTTCATAGTCAACCTCATCAACAATCATAAGAATTAAGAAAGGACATCGGGGGCACTCCTATTATCCACTAAGATCTAGTGAATGTTACAATGGTTAATGGTGGCTAAGACCACCAATGTATCTATGTGTGGGGTTTTGACCCCTACAAGATCTTCATCCAAGAAGGTGAAACCTCCTCAGGTCGTTCTCGAGCAGGACTTAGTGGAGAAGGAGCCAGCCATAACGACAGTGCCCGATCAACCTAATAGAACCTTCGAGCATAGCTCTACCTGCTATGGTGGCTGTCGCCGCTTGCCGTACGATTGTCGGAAATATTAATGTGAATCTCTTTTCCATTGGGCTTGTTGTCTGCTAGCGAGTCTAGAGTCCTATCTCAATGCTTTTGGTGATCATTGGGATGCACGTACTTGCCAAGGTAGCCACACATAATGAAGGACTCGATTTCATCCTTCAACTGGTGGCACTTCTCAGTGGTGTGGCCGATGTCCTGATGGAAGCGACAGTATTTCTTAGGGTTGTGTTGCTGAGGATCTAAATGCATCTTGCTCAGCCAACGTAAGTACTCCTTCTCTTGTATCTCCATGAAAGTTTGCTCAGAAGACGTTGTGAGGGGTGTATACTAGTCATTGGCTGGGTGTTGGCGTGAAGAGTCCCCTTGGTAGCGACTGTGCTTGCAATTGTCACATTGTAGGCGGTTGGATCCCCGCTCGGACTGCAGGTTCTTGTCTGTGGTGTCACCCTGCTCACCATGGCTAGCCGCAAGCATCTTTTCGTAGGCCGCATGCCGCTAAGTGAGGGAGAGGAGAACGACCAGTGTAGTGGGTTGTTGGACCCCTAAAGTGGGATGCAGAAAGGTGTCATGTGTGCCATGCATGAGTGCATTGGTGGCGAGTGCCACATCCAGGTGTGGGATCTGAAGAGCCTCGCTCTGGAACCCTTTGACATAGTCCCAGATATGCTTGCCCAGCATTGTCGAACGACGACCAAGTTCACCACCGTACGGGGCTGGCATCTTCCACTAAGTTGTCACGAAATGACTTCTTTAGCTAGCTGAAGGAAGTGATAGACCCTAGGGGAGATCCTTGATCCAGGCTCTCGCACTCTCCTTCAGGGTCGCAAGGAAAGTAAAACACTTAGCTGCATCAGAGACCCCGTGGAAGACCATGCATGATTTGAATCCATGAAGATGGTCGACGGGGTTCATAGTACCATTGTACAAAGCAATGATATGTAGGAGCATCTTCTAAGGGACACGAGCCTCCAAGATTTCTGCAGAGAAGGGGGAGCTGAAATTGAGGTCTTCCTCGACCACTCCCTTTTCCTTAGCTTGCCTGACTAGGTTGTTCATCTAATGAGCTCGGTCCTCCAGGTGCTGCTCGAGGTCCCCCACCTGATGGAGTTGTCGGGCAAGCTTTGGGTTGGAGCGTGCGGAGGTCTCCAGTTAGAAGTCACAACGATCACTCTGATTCATTCTCGATCGAGAGTTAATGGATCGACGAGTGGCCGAGTCGGCATACTGCTCGAGCTCCTCCTACTGGACTGGTTGCTCCTCCTTCTGTGGGGCCTGTAGATATGGCAAGTCTCCATCAGAGATTAGAGTTGTTGGAGAATTTTAGCCACCTCCTAGGTAGTGGTCGGAGCTACAACAACGGCGTTACCGGTAGGGAGCTGATTCTACAATGCTTCCTGGGTGTTAAAAGAACGGGAGCGTCGACTACCGATGTTTTGGTAGGATCCACATCCACGAGCCATGGCAGTTGTCATTCTCACAGATGACGCCAAAAGTGTAGAGAACAAAAGTGGTCAGAACCTCCGCTACTTTGCAAAAGGAGCTCCGCCGAGGACAATATGCAGATCCTGTAAGAAAGGAGAGGGTTAGGGGGGCCCGACTTTGAAACCAGGGCAGAACCCTCTAATGTTTAAGTCAGTACGAGTATTGTAAGTATTGAGAAGGGTTTGTTGGGAGGAAGTCGTGTACTTTGGCTTTGGAGGGTTTTGTCCCTTTATATAGGTGAGGGCCTGGGCAATTAACTCGCCAACAAGTTGTAACCGACCCGCGATGGGTGATAGTTAAAGCCCCCATAAAGGAGGCCCCCTTAATAGGATGAAATCATGGGCACAGTAACTGTTTGGAATGTGGAGAGAATTCCACAAACATTCCATTACCAAGAGTTAAGAGCCCCGTAGAGGGAGGAGGCAATGTAATCGCTGGGAGCAATCATATGGGCTATGAATAGGTGTCCAGCCTTTCTCGGGTAGCATAGTCCTTTCGAGAATAGCTGGCAGCATCTTGAGGACCTTGGCTTCCGAGTAGGGGTCCTTGGAATATGAGCCAGTGTTCAATCGTCTCTGAGATGTCTAAGGACATGTGAAGGGAGAGTAGTTAAGTGGGAGACTATAACGGGCCGTATTGGGCTAATCGGCCTAATATGAGAGGTGATCGGGTAATCACTTCTTTAGGGTAAAAAAGTTCCAAAGTGGACATTCATTGGCAACCCTTTCCATCGCCTTCATACTTCATCGATTAAATTGATCTCCAACCAATTCAACAATCCAACTACTTAACTAAAAAAAAAAAAAATTACTGTCAAGCATACACCATGCATGTTTACAGGTCTTTTAGCCAACCGCACAGTGAAGCAGTGTACTCACCCAAGTCTTGGTCAACAAGCAGACAGGCCAGGTTCTAGGGGTGATAATGGGTCGGGCTTAGATTGGATTTGGGTTGGCTCGGGTCTATCCCGATCTCTAATCAATCAGCCTAGGCCTAGTCTGGTCCCGGGGGAGGTCCAATTTTTAGAAACTTGGCTCGGTCCGGGACTATTTGGTAAGGGCTGACCCAGGTCCGGCCCAGCCTGGTTTTACTTTTTAATATATTTTTACTATTTTATTTATTTTTTATATAAAATTAGTATTCATTAAATCAAAACAGTATAAAATAAATATTAGACTAATCTAGATAAACTTATTTCTAATTATTATAAATATGAAATAAATATTAAGTCATTAAATATAGTTCCACAACATAATTTTTAATCTAAAATTTTAAAATATTAAAATTGCTGTCATATTTTAAAAAAATTATCAAGCCACCGAGCCGTTTGGACCAGGTCGAGCCAAGGCCGAGTCTGACCCAACCTTACTCCAGGGTGGGCCGAGCCGACTTCAAAATTTAAAAGATGTTAAAATATCCGACACAAATTCATATAAAATCGAGTCGGAGCACCGGACCGATTCAATTGACACCCTTACCCGGCTCTCTCATTAACTAATATTTTCGTATATTCGCAATACAGCGGTTCCCTGTTAGAGTGGCCAACCCTCCCTGCAGTTAGAGCGGCCAGGTCGTCGCTAGGGGACCGTGGGCGTACGCGTTAAGTAAGGAGCCTAAGAACGCTGCGTGGGTCAAAATTATCGGTATAGAAGAGCGAACCCTACGTCACAACATCCTTATGTACGGTGATGTATGAACTGTGTTCTCTTGATCAAGATATACCCATTTGAACCACCTATACGTCATCTGCCCCATGATGGAGCCACAGAGAGAGATGGTACAATGTATCGAGGTACTACGTACATATATGTCCTTCCCTTTTCTTTTCTTTTTTTTTGACCAAAGACTAAATGTCCTTCCCTGGACCCTAGTGCAGAAGATCCGCAGGTCCCTAAGTGAGACTTATAGCATTTCGTTCATATGTAACACAAACAGAATTAATGTAGAAATCGTTTCCAACTTAAAAAAAAGATGACAAGCGAAGGTCACTGGTATTGATGGGAGAGTGACATCAATGATACATATATAGATCATGTAATATTATAACAAGGCAACATTGCCAAGGAAAGCTAAATTTAATATGCGATGGACCACAACTCTACCCCAAGAACAAGGAGAAAATCTGCTCTGAGGATAAGTGCTGGGAGCCACCGTGATGGGCTTTTTTTTTTTCTTTTTCTTTTTTTGTTGGATCTCTGCTTGGTTTTCTAGCTTTTCTTTTGTGTCTATCTTTCCTCTGTTTTGGTCTGCCGGATTTTCCTTTCAGTTGTATTTTGTTGTAAGAACTGCTGTTTTATGACTACGAATCTTCAGTCTCAAACCTACCAAAAAAATATTATAAAATTGAGAAATAGTTTTTGCCATCTTTGGAGAGTAATAAAGATGATGTGAATTATTTGACAAGTAATTTTATTAGTTGAAAATCTGATAAAATCTTTCTCTCCTTCTTTTTTAACTAATAAAATCACTTGTCAAATAATCCACATCATTTTTATTATCCTCCAAGAAAGGCAATGGGATATTTCTATACAGCCTCATCATCCACTTTAGTTCACTCATGCATGCACCCACTCTGATTCTAAGGTCCTCCTGATTTAACTCATCATCTTCTCTCATTATATGCGTCATTTGTGCATGAAAAATACTTGGTACATATCATCACAAAAGAGTATGGGTGCACATCTTTTTACGATTAGGTATTCATCACATCAATGTGATTGAACACTCAATCACATAAAAATATGAGTTCACACCACTCCTAAATGATGTGCACAAAATATTTTTATCTGTGCATAAAGGCTTATAAATGATGTAATTAAGCTCTCTAATCAAAGTAGAAATTAAGTTCCCATATGAGAGGTTTTCTTACGCCATGATATAGTGAGAATATATGTCACTGATGCTGTAGGCATATTTGAAATCTTCCTCAATCCTTCCTGCGGCTCCACCTAGATCGTCCTTTTGCCTACTTGCAACTATAGTTTATATCATATGCATGGGATGCATAAGAACGTGATGATGGACATTGTCCCCAGCCATTTATTATAATTGGACACCCATCCAGTGTGTTGCCCATGAAAACACCCTCCTGAATAAACTAATGATCGCCTTGAACAGTTCTAAAGACTTGCGGATTAAGTCGTCCATGCATGGAAAGGTCAGCTAAAAGAATAAAGTAACCTGCAGCCCTATCCTTCTCCTCCCTTGTTGCCCAACCATGTCTCAGAATGGGGTGTTGTCCACCATTCCAAAGCATTGGAAGGTGTGTGATTTGAGTCCAAGCTCAAAAGTGCCAAAGAACCCAGTGTGTTCACTTATAATAAAAGATTATTCTTCGAGGTTATCATCACTTCTCCTTGAAAGAAATCCAAGTTAACAAAAGGATGTAGTTATTATGATGTGAAATAAATAACTCGAGACACAACTCTTTTAATTAACAGTTTTGACTGTTAGTTTATACTCTTGTTTGGTCAGAGTACTTTGAGACTTAACACTCAACAGCATTTAATGGCGCAGGGTGACGCGCCTCCCCACGCACTAGAGCAGACCCAGTGCGGCGTCCCGAGGGATGCCTCAAACAGACAGCCGCACCTTCTCAAGTGTTATTCCTGAGAGACAACCCCCACCTTGGGAACTCAAGGGTTGTGCCCTCTCAAGTGTCCATTCTAGGGGGGGCGTCCGGATCCTTCGTGCCCCCATCCTATATAAGGGACAGATAACCTTCATGCAAACACACGTAGAACCACTCCTCACAATTGTCCACGCGCGAAACACACACAAAAGAATCCTTCCTTCTCGCCTTCTCTCACAGTCATCGTTGACTTAGGCATCAGAGGATTCTCCCGGTTCTCCAACCGGGCCTCTCTGATGTCTCCTGATTTTGCAAGTTCCCGTTTGCACCGGCGACCATCCGTTCCCTCTCTCTAGTTGGTGGGAATGATGTCTGATTCCTCGCCGAGCAGCAAGAAGCACTCCCACAGTCGGAACCTAAGGTTCTACTTCAGTGTATTGTCTTCCTACTACGGAGGATGTAAGACCTTTAATTACACTATGCAAAATACTTTTCATGATCATAATTTAAATATTGGACTAAGTGATGTTATATGAACATACTGGGGAGAAAAAGGAGAAGAGGAAGGTTGCATAAAGAGGGTGATAAAGTTTGTTGTAATTGCCTTAAAAAGAGGATACAGATTTTACTGAGGTATTTTATAGGTGAAAAACTGTTTAAGCAATCATGGCCGTACGTACGTTGTTTGGTTATGTTGTGCTATTAGATCACTTTGTATAGATGCTGTTGTTAAATTAGCTAAACCTAGAGATTTATCATAGAATTTAAATCGATGTTTTCCTTCATAATTGTGACAGCCAACTCAAGCACATTTTAATTATTCCATAAGTACATAAAAAATAGAAATGATTGGTACTTGTAGAGGTCGAAAAGTGGTCCTTGAACTCCTTGTCTGACCTCCATAGATTCTATGATGATGAAATGCCACTCGCATTTACAGCCAACAAGAATGGTTAGAGGGCCAGAATATATTGTCAAGAGAAAAATTAACACTTATGATATTGTTCAAGTCAGAAATGGGCCGGCCAGGTAGAATTGGTGCAGCATGGCTGTACCATAACATCCAGTCTTGTGGCGCCCACATATCACTGTGGAAACAAAAAACAAAAACAAAAACACTCTGTGGCGCCCACATATCACTGTGGAAACAGCCCAGGCATCTCGCCCAACGACTATTAAAGTGGTCTATTGCTGAAGTTAAAAGGAATCAAAGAAAAGGAAGAACATGTCTCAGAATTAATTCTTTATGTCATGCAAGTTGTTTGACAAGGGACGCGTATTCAGATGGATTGATCATGTGATTGAACAATGACCGAATGCCTACCACAAATGAGTATGTCTTGCTCTTTCCTTATTTAACACTTTCTTCACTGCTGATTAGAACTACCAACGGATCTTCATTTTTCGACATATTTTTGTTTTTTTTTATTGGGTGAGAAATTTTGAGAAGAAGTTTTCGATAATTTAGTGGAAGTGGAAATAGATATTTGAATTTTTATAAGATGTGGAAATGGAAACACTCAATTCCGTATTCATTTTTTTGTTTTTATTTTTGTTAATTTTTAATATATATTATATAATATTTTTACAATAAAAACTCATCAATTTCGAAACTTTGGCTCTTAAATGACTCACTATCCCTCACCTCCATTAATCTATTTACAAATGTCATCTATCATTGTTTTAATTAGTGGTTAATGGTCACTCTATTATTCTATTATATAGTATTTTTTCTCTAACAGTCTTCGTACCTACATATGTCGACTATATATTATTCAACTATTATATATAACTTGATGATATTATAATACTAATTTGATCTTATCATCATTCATTTAGTAATTAGAGTCACTATATATATATATATGTGATATAGAGAAGATATGACAGAAGATATATTTTGATTTATTATTATTAGTTATCAATATTAATAATTATTAAATTATATTTAAAATTATTTGTAAACTTAATAATCAATTTATTTATAAATCTATAAATATTGTTACATCTGAAACTTTTATTATTTTTTTTTACTTGAAACGAAAATAGACGAGGAAGAAGAAACACTATCTTTTATTTCCGTTTTTTACTTTGAAATTTTTTATAATGAGTGAAAGCAAAAATATTTATTTTTATTTCGAATCCCACTAATTTACCCCCCTACTACTCATGTAATATTGCAGTTCTTTCTTCTTAGGTATGTACGAATTCGAGTAATCTTCAAGTATTCATTCCAATTATTAGGAGATTTTTAATATTCTATGGTACAATTCTATTTACACAAATAATTATTCCGAGTCGAATATGGTATATAGGGATCATTATCTTCTCCCACATACAAACGCGACGCACATCTAAATATCACCGTGCTATATAATTTCCGATCATCAGAGAAAACAAAAATCGACGGTGCAAGTGGGGTTTCCATAATATTGTAATCTCTTGAGGGGTCTCTTCTCTTGTTGAGACATTATGGGCCGCGAAGAAATCAAAGGCATCTGCGGTGCCGGTATGGGACGACTATGCTGATACTGATGGTCCGTCAACTCCTCACAAGTAGTTGGGGGTGATTCGTGGCTGGATGACGAAACCTACAACGCGGTACTGTTGGATGGCCCATTAATGTATAGGTCTTAGCATGCTATGGATTAATACTGAAATCTATCATATGCTATGGCCCATTAGATCGTCCTTTTGCCTAGTTGCAACTATAGTTTATATCATATGCATGGGATGCGTAAGAACGTGTTGACGGACATATTGAGGCTCTTTCATGTCCGGCCAGCCATTATTATAATTGGACACCCATCCAGTGTGTTGCCCATGAAAACACCTCCTGAATAAACTAATTATGATCGCCTTGAACAGTTCTAAAGACTTGCGGATTAAGTCGTCCGTGCATGAAAAGGTCTGCTAAAAGAATAAAGTAACCAGCCCTAACCTTCTCCTCCCTTGTTGCCCAACCATGTCTCAGAATGGGGTACTGTACCCACCATTCCAAAGCATTGGAAGGTGTATGATTTGAGTCCAAGCTGATCAAGGGTACCAAAGAATCCAGTGTGTTCACTTGTAAAAGATTATTCTTCGAGGTTATCATCACTTCTCCCCTTAAAAGAAATCAAAGTTAACAAAAGGATGTAGTTATCATAGTCATTGTCATGATTATGATGTGAAATAAATAACTCGAGACACAACTCTTTTAATTAACACTTTTGACTGTTAGTTTATACTCTTGTTTGGTCAGAGTACTTTGAGCTTGACCCACAGAATGGTTAAGAGAAATAGGGCTTTGTGAATGGTTACAAGACTTGCTTCTCGCACATCATACCATTTTTCCCCTCTGTTGGCATTTTTGGTGAAAGTTGTTCGCCTCATCATTGATCTATCTGACTCACAACTTGGTTAAAGTTATTTTCTATGCCTGTAGATGGTCAGTGTAGAGATTATTTCTAATCTCTTAGACCCATAAGCCGATCATGACCCAACAAGTAAGCAGCGAGACAGAAATAAATTAACACACACTCTCTCTCTCTCTCTCTATATATATATATATATGCATCTGTTCTTACAACTCCTATGAATCACTAATTCGTGGGCAGGTGGGTCTTAACATATCTTTGTTAGGCTGGCAGCTTCAAGAGACGAATGTCTACCTTTCAGTGGCTTGGAATTAATGGTATATATGCCTCTTTCATTTAGTAATAGTTTCACATATAACCGAGAGAGAGAGGGAGAGAAGAGAATCATTTCATAACATTTTACATCAAGATCATCTGGCCCATGTTTGACCGTCTTGTTACGCAAAGGGCAGCCTTCTCAGGCGACGGGTCTTTAGGGAATGTCGATCCACTCCAGGATTATCCATGGAGAAAATCTTGGCGCACACGGATACCGGACTGTGATTAGATGCCTCATTACATAGGGTGTCATGTGATGAGACACCCAATCATCCATAGGTGTGTGCATAGTTGTCAAGGCGACAAAGCGACCAAGACGTTTTTGGGCTCATTGTGTGCCTAAGCGCTTAGGCGCCCGCCTAAGCAGCGCCTAAGCGGCACTGTGTGTGTGTGACCGTGAGAGAGACTGAGAGAGAGAGGAGGGGGTGCCGGTGGGACTGTCACTCTGTGACAGTGTGTGTGAGATAGAGAGGAGAGGGGGGGGACTGTGTGTGTGTGTGTGACTGTGAGAGAGAGAAAGGAGAGGGGGGCGGGACTGTGTGTGTGTGTGACCGTGAGAGAGAGAGAGGAGGGGGTGCCGGTGTGTGTGTGTGTGACCGTGAGAGAGAGAGGAGAGGGGGGGGCGGGAGTGTGTGTGTGACAGTGTCTCTGTGTGTGTGTGAGAGAGAGAGAGAGAGAGAGAGAGAGGGAGAGAGGGGAGTGACCGTGAGAGAGAGAGAGGAGAGAGAGAGAGAGGGGTGCCGGTGTTGTGTGTGTGACCGTGAGAGAGAGAGAGAGGAGGGGGGGGCGGGACACTGTCATGTGTGACAGTGTCTCTATGTGTGTGTGTGTGTGTGAGAGAGAGAGAGAGAGACAAAGAGAGAGAGAGAGAGGGGAGTGACCGTGAGAGAGAGAGGCAGAGAGAGAGAGAGACGGGTGCCGGTGTGTGGGAGTGACCGTGAGAGAGAGAGACAGAGAGAGGCAGAGAGAGAGAGAGGGGTGCCGGTGTGTGGTGTGACCGTGAGAGAGAGAGAGGGGAGTGACCTCCTGGCTCCTCCGGCGGCCTCCTCCGGGAACTAGGAAGGGGAGGGGAGAGCGTGACAGGAAGGGAAGGGGAGATGGGGGGAGCATACCTCTCTCTCGCGGCAGCGACCTCCTCCGGCGGCGGCGCGACGCCGACGGCAGCGACTCCTCCTCCTCCGGCGAGAGCTCCTCCGGTCCTCCGACTACTGCGGAACCCTACCTGTGGCTGGTTCTTGGGCGAGGCGGGGGAGGGATTGGGGAGACGGGGGTTGACTTGCCAAGGGGGATCGGGGCGGAGGGGGGTATGTAGGTGGGGATCCGATCCCCTAAGTGGATCCGATCCACTAAAAGGATCCAAATGGACCCGAAAGCCCTCTTAAGGCGCCCAAGCGCACGCCTTGGACCGCCTTGGGCCGCCTTCTGCGCCTTGGCGTCGCCTTGGGTCGCCTTTTCCCAACCCAAGTAGGCGGCCCACTTAGGCGACCTCCGAAACCCGCCTTGGCGCCGCCTAGGCGCCGCCTAGGCAACCGCCTTGACAACTATGGGTGTGTGCGCACATCCATTGATTTTTTGTGTACAGGAAGACTTCCTCTTATCCATATTATGAGTATGGGTAAGTCTTGTTGCAAACCGCCACATGGCGGTTTGCAACAAACTCAGCTCCCCATTGTGGGGAGCTGAGGTGGGGCCAACCCACCCCCAATGGGGGTGTGGTTTGCACCCACGTGGATGCAAACTCCCATGGGGAGTTTGCACCAAGTGCTTCTCTATGAGTATATTAACTCCTCGTGCATTCAAAAGTTTTGAAATTGGAGACACCTTGCTTCAGTGTCCCATGTGTGAGGATGATAAATATGAGAAAAGTTTACTGCACTTGAAGAAGTACAGTAAGTACAATCCACGTAAGATTGCAGTCCATATGACACCTTGTTGGGTGCCACGTGATTTTTTTTTTTTTGAAATTTAATCTTTCTATTTTGAAGCCCAACCCCTTTATTTTGGAGCCCAACTTTTTTATTTTGGAGCTTAACTTTCTATTTTGGAACCTAACTTTTCTTCTGTTTTGGAACCCAACTATTTTTTAAGCTCCAAAATAAAAATTAGGCTCTAAAATAAAAAAATGAGCTACAAAATAGAAGGGTGAGCTCCAAAATAAAAAAAAAAACTAAATTAAAAAAAAACATGTGGCACCTAACAAGACGTCACATGGGTTGTAATCCTACGTGGATTGCACTTACTGCGCTTCCTCAAGTGAAGTAAGCCTTTCACGATAAATATATATTCCCATGTGTCCCTATCCGGTACACGGTAGTGCAGTGAACACATCATCGAGTGGGATGTTCCTCCACTTACAAATACTTCCTGACATGAGGATCCCAAAGTACTAACAAAAGATTTTCAGAAAACCTTGAAGTACCAGTACACGAATCTTCATTGGGGATTATTTCCATATTTACCTGGACATCTTTCCCATTCTCATTCAACCACAAACCCGAGCCGCAAATTATCTTGTAGAAACCTCTTCGCAACAATCAGGAGATATTTCTGGAGAACAAGGGCTGTGAAAACGTATACATGTTAATGCACAATTATTTTCCTTCAACAGACAATAATTCTGTCTTATATGCTCTTTAACAAATGAAAACTGGCACCAGCAGACTCTTAAGCATCCAAAATTAACAAAATTTTCTCGTGCCCGGCGAAACTGCCCAAAATTGTGAGTCCTACAGATAAACTAAAAAGTACAACCGAAGAATATTCATTCGTGATTTACTCACTGTTGAAAAACTTGATAACTCATTATGCCGGGGTGGAAACAGGAAAAAGCTATGTACACCATCAGTTTTGAAACTAACTTTTTGATGCTTTTCAGGTCCTGAATTATCTGAAATCAGCACCCACGGCCTCCTGAACTGACTTGAAACCGTCCCTTTCTAAACATTCCGCCAATTCAGCCTGTGCAAATGATGATAGAATAAAGTCAAAAACTCAGGTAATATAGTGATAGAATAGAATGACCCGATTCAAATTCATTAAACAGCCTCTTATATACAAAATTTGCATTAAGATGCACCATCTGAAACACCAAAAGAAATTTACCACTGATAATTTATAATGATAGATTTGACCTTATCAAACTAGCGCTTGGCTTTTTCCAGCCAAGGTGATTATAACAAAATACTAATGGTAAACATAAGAAAATATGATCATCATAAATGTGATTAGGAAAAGTTAAGCTTCTGTTACTTGTTGAAAGCATTGTGTTTGAATAACCAAGAAAATACTTCATGAGAAATGTTAGATTACTTCCCTCAAAAGGTTTGTAGCATTAACTGCAGCAATTTTTTGTCTCCGATTTTAAAAAAATGACTCATACTAACCAAAAAGCTACCAACATCTTCGAGCCAACTTTCCAGACAAACTCAACAACTATCATTGATTACCTTCATCTGAGGAATGAGTGCAGGTCCCTCATATGCGAAGGCCGTGTATAGCTGAACCAGTGTTGCTCCAGCTCGTATCTTTTTGTATGCATCTTCACCACTGCATTTGATGCATTTGAAATAAGATTCCAGCAAATCCCACAGAGAAAGAAAGGTAAGGCTACAACTCATACCTGCTAATGCCTCCACATCCAATAAGAGGAATCTTTCCCTGTAAAAGCATCAAGCAGGATAGACCATACATATTAGCAGGCCATGTCAGATGTTGGAGTAATCAAACCAAAGTAACAGAAGTTGAGTACAGAAAAGAATGGAACATAAATGAGGTAAGCCTTTTGTATTAGGGTAACCCTAGCATCGTGGCTAAGGAGATTGGACACACCACAAACAAAGGTCTGGATTCCCTAAACTGGCAATACCAAGTCCTTCATTCTAAGGGGCACTATTTCAGCCTTTTTCTTTCCTTAAGCAGTATTTGATAAAGGAGCAGAGCTCTTGTTATTTCCCAGCCCTCAGGCCTCCAACTTGCAAACCAAGGGGAAACAACACTTACATGCACTTGTGTGAGAAGCAAATCCAATGAAAACATGTGCCAAAAAGGCAGGAGTTTAAACACGCATACTAAATGTCATCACATACCTGTGTAAGAACATACATCACTTTGAGAACATTCGTGGATAGATCAAAAAGAGGTTTCCCACTTAGGCCACCAGCTTCCCCAGCCAGAGGATGGCTGCTAATGGGATCCGGTCTAGAAATTGTTGTATTTGCTATGATCTGACAAAGAAAAATGTAAGAATAATGCAGATATAATGCAATTTTAAAGATAGAACATAATATATAAAGACTGAGCAAACTAGTGAGAAAAACACAAAAAATGCTTATTCACAGTTGAAATGCCTAAACAAAGCATATAAGCTATACAATATGGAAAGAAAACACATGCAGAAAACTGCTGCCGTGGCAGGCAATTTCATGGGCCATTTCTTTCACGAAGTACTTCTAGCAATCAAAGTACCAACTAATGAGATTTAAAGGCAATTTTCTGCAGTTAAGCAATGGGAAAATGGCTGTGAACATCAATGGTTAAATAAAAAAAATAGAAAATAGAAAAATAATATACAAAGTTACATATGAAGGAGAATTCTTTTCATGTCCTCTGACAATTTCTTTTCCATATTTCTTAAAAACCTAATTATGAAGAAAAGGCAGTTGTACACTCAATTTATCAAGCCAAAACTAAAATGCTTAGCTAAGCTCAGTAAGCATAACCCTAGTCATCTGAAGTGCACATCTGGACCAAGTATAACAGACTTTTCCACTTTGAGTTCACTTCGGCACCAAAATTCTTCTGAAGTCTCAGCATTTTAGAGCACTTCCTCACTCTAGTGCACTTTTTCCAGAAGTGGGTGGTACCACTACAGTACTAAGCAAAAAGGATGTACCAAGTATAACAGTGAAAGCTCCCAAAAACCCATCAAGCAGAATAACACAACATGGGGTGTCACTCCATTCTATTGAACATTGTGCTTTTTTTGCACAATTAACTTTCCAGATCAACTAGGAGGCTAATCTGGATGTATCTCCTGCCCCATTTTGCTCTTTTGAGGAGAGTGAGTGACAGCATCTAGGTGTACTGATGTGTATACTTTCCATTTTGACATAGAATAGATAAGAATGCCAATCAACCCTACTTTTCATAGAATCTATCTCCCAGACCATCCTAGACAGAGGCAGAAAAGGAAGAAAATCTCCAGCATTGAAGTCCATCAGATAAATAAAGGTGTTGTAGATCCCTTCAGAATATGATGTAAGCCATAAACCATCAGAACCAGGAAGCCTCTGAGAAGAAATCCTCTACAGAAGGAAGCTCATTCTTGCGTGACAAACCAAAATTCTGTCGTCACTTCTTGGATGTTTCTCTGCTACAAGCCTGTATGTTGATTTCATACAACTTAGAAAGCCAATCCTAAAGGTCCATTTTGGTAATGGGGTATAAACAAGATCTGCCACCTTTCAGTTTCCATGAAAATTGTGTATTAACAATCCAGAACAAGAACTTTAGCAGCCTGCTTGACAGACTGACCAGTTTATGTTGTTCTCCAAGCCAGAACAACATGCTAGACATTCAAAAAAATTAAGCATAGATCATAAGCAATGACAAAAGTGCCTTTGCAGTGATATTGCACAGTTCAATCATACAAAATTGATGGCCGACATAAATTGTAATCAACTAAAACGGCCACTTTAAAATATTCTTGCATACAGAAAAATTCATGATTGATCGAGATGGCAGTTCCTACTTCCAAGCCAGTGTGGACAAAGGAAAAGAATTCTTTACAAATAAACAATCATATAAAAGTGATGCCATTCCATCCAACATATATCAAGGAATAAAAATAAAATAATACCTCTAAAAAGTAAAATATAAAAGAAGCTCATCAAATAGTCATGTGACTATTTGACTGAAGTCACTAGGAACAAATGAGAAAGCAATCTTAATATAACAATAGAATGGACCTGAAAATGGACAGATTTATGACAAGGGACAAAAGGTGTATTGATAAAAAAGAATGAGAACAAATGTATGGAACTGTTTTTCTTTCATTTTTGCTGAAGTTGGTTAACAGCCCAAAAGACCACACCAAATGTCATCGGGATCTTCCAGTATACAATCTGAGATGTATGATCAATGAAGCACAAGAGCAACTTGACAAAGACTCTGATCATATAATTACCAAGAAATACTTAAGTCCATCGAGCATCTTTCCAAGAACTACTAAAAAGTATATTGTGATCTATGACAGGAGACGTAACACAGCATAGGTGAATGGATTGTAAACCCAATATCCACTGTCAATTAACAACAGAGACCAAAAGGAGTGAAAGAAAAATGGGGCTCATCCTCAATCACTGATCCCCTTAGACCAGAAACACATTACATCTTTGGACCATGGATCTCCAATTTAAAAAAGAAGCAGGCAGGAGAATGCAATGTTTTAGGTATTTAACATCATTGTTTTTTTTAATGTGGATAGTACCACAATTATATAAATAAAAAGAGAGAAGGGATGTACAAGTATAGGCCAAAAAAGAAAGCCCCAAAAAACAACCCTGACTGCTTATACATCACAAGTCAACCCAAGACGGGATGGCAATCTCTAAGCCCCCAACAAAGCAAAAAGTGTAGAATTGGAATGGTTCAGGTTACAAACAATTGAAACCCATTCCAAAACCCAGCAAAAAAAGCCTTTGCATCCCGAGCAACTCATGAAAATATTCAGTTGTTTGTTCCTCCCCCCAATTCATCCATAAGGTAGCATGCAGAATGAGTCACCAGACAACTCAATCACCTTTGGTAGGCCATTGTCTGTCCCACCGATCAATCAAATGCCAGACCTCGACGTGATGGTTGAGGATGCAATGGGTCGTCACAGCCACCTCCCTTCAGACTCCTAGAGTGAAGGAGCAACCAGTAAAAATATGATCTAGAATGTCGCCCTCCTCCCCACATAAGGTCCAACTAGTCTGAATCTCTAGCAAAAGCCGGTGCAGCCTATCCTGCGTGGGTAGTCTCCCAATCGAGATTCTCAAAGTAGAACTTTCATCTTCAAAGGACTTCTAGGCTTCCAAACCTGATCATGTAGTCTATGACGAACCCCTCCATTTGATATGATGCGATAAGGAGCTAACCAAGAAACAACCCCCTTCTTCCACTGCCATCCACCCATCCTCACTGTCCGATGGTGGATAGGAGACTACAGGGAGAGCAGGTCCTGGAGCTGAAGTGTCTCAGCCTGCAATAGATGATGGGGGACCGGGATACAGAGGAGGAAGGGAAGGAGGAAGAAGAAGGGAACTGGCGGGAAGAAGGGAAGGGGAGACAGGAAACTGGGCACGCCGAACTCACGTCGTTTCTTCCTTTCAAATCTTTTCTAATCTGTCATTGCCCATCCACATGGATACGGGCATACATATAGCAGGGAATGGGTTCACAAATGACCAAAATACCCATTTCCCTCAAAATATACAATAAAAGCCCAACATTACATAAAAATAAGAAAATACCAAATGGCACCCAAATGGGCCCAAACAACATATCTTGGCCTGCCATAAAATGCGCTAAGTCCTCAAAAGTCATGTAGAGTGCCGTCGTCCAACCAAAGTGACGTCGGCTCCGCACGACGACGCCGGTAAACCCGCGACGGGTCAAAACGGACAAGTCCTCGAGTGTCCGCACCAATTCCCCCCGGCTGGGAGGAACTCGACCCT
Organism: Colocasia esculenta; assembly: GCA_014218235.1. Classification (NCBI taxonomy): domain Eukaryota; kingdom Viridiplantae; phylum Streptophyta; class Magnoliopsida; order Alismatales; family Araceae; genus Colocasia; species Colocasia esculenta. The sequence continues at coordinate 90,892,567 of CM024765.1, read as the reverse complement.
GTCGAGTAAGGGTCCTGTCCACTCTGGTATCTCTCCAACAAGTCTGGGTCAAGCCGCTGCAACTCCTCTCGGGTAACCCAGGTGTCCTCGGTCGGTGGCCGCCCTCTCCAACGGATCAGGTAGCGCTGAAAAGCTCCGTCCCTGGCTGTCACAATCTGCTCATCTAATATATGATCAATGTGCTCTCGTCGTGCTGTATCTGGGGCCGGAAGTGGACACTCTGGTGTAGGGTCACTCACAAGAGGGGAGAAAGGCTCGAAAGGCTCACTGGGTATCACTGCTGGGTCCCGATATGCTACCAAATCCGAGACATTGAATGTAGAACTGAAGCCAAAGTCTGGTGGTAAGTCACAACATACGCATTCGACCCAATTCGCTTTAACACTTTAAAGGGCCCAGCCCCTCGAGCTTGCAGTTTCTTCACGACTCCCGAAGGAAGCCGTTCAGGTCTGACCCTGATCATAACGTAATCGCCCTCATGGAACTCCTGTGGCCGCCTATGTGCATCTGCCGCTTTCTTATAGTGCTCATTGCTGATTTCGATTTGACGACGAATGCTATCATGCAGACTCCTAATATGCTCGGCCAAAGACTGTGCAGACTCAGACACTCGTGCAGAAATGGGTAAAGGAACAAGGTCTATGGGTCCTCTAGGCCTAAAGCCGGTGACAATCTCAAATGGGCTCATGCCAGTAGACCTATTGACCGAATTATTATATGCAAACTCCGCATGTGGTAAGACCTGGTCCCAACTACGCTCACGCTCACCAACTAGACAACGCAATAAATCGCCAAACTCCTATTAACTACCTCGGTTTGCCCATCGGTTTGGGGATGATAAGCTGTGGAGAACTTGAGCTTCGTACCCATCAGATGCCACAAAGTTTTCCAAAAATAGCTGACAAATCGCACGTCCCGGTCTGAGACTATGGTCTTCGGTAGCCCGTGCAAACGCACAATGCCCTCAAGGAAAATATGAGCTACGCGAGACGCATCAGAGGTCTTCGAACAGGGGATAAAATGGGCCATTTTGGAAAATCGGTCAACAACCACTAAGATGGAATCGTGCCGTCGGATGGTTCGTGGCAAACCCAAAACAAAATCCATACTAACATCCTGCCACGGACGATCAGGCACAGGAAGGGGGGTATACAAGCCCGTATTCTGCTTCCTTTGCTTTGCCAGAGCGCATGTGCGGCAATGAGCAACAATATGAGCCACATCGCGCTTCAAGCTAGGCCAAAAGAAGCGGTGCTCGACTAACTCAATGGTCTTGTTCCGGCCAAAGTGGCCAGCAAGACCCCCAGCATGGAGCTCCCAAATCAAAAAGTCGCGAACAGAGGTTCGCGGAATGCACAACCTAACTCCATGAAAAAGATAGCCCTCCTGAAGGATATAATCAGGGTGCTCTCGAGAGGGGCCAGACTGAAGGGCAGTGAGGATCACACCAAAGTCAGGACAACCCACGTATTCATCACGAAGCCTCTCAAAACCCATGACTTCCGCACCGACAAGGGATAAGAGAAAGGTACGTCGACTCAACGCGTCTGCCACTCGGTTTTCCACACCCGCCTTGTGTTTAAGGACGAATGTGTAGGCTTGAAGAAACTCAACCCAACGACTGTGTCTAGGGTTTAGCTTCTTCTGGGCGTGGAGAAACCTGAGGGCCTCGTGGTCTGAGTAAAGGACAAACTCCTGTGGTAGCAGATAATGTCTCCAATATCTCAAGGCCTGCACTACCGCATAGAATTCCTTATCATAAGTGGAGTACTTCAGCTTGGCATCATTTAATTTCTCACTGAAGTATGCAATGGGGTGGCCCTCCTGACTCAAGACCCCACCTATACCGACACCAGAGGCATCACATGAGACCTCAAACACCCTCGAAAAGTCCGGCAATCGGAGAACTGGCGCCTGGGTCATGAGTGTCTTAATGTCACGAAAGGCTGCGGCGGCGGCTTTAGTCCACACAAAAGTTTCCTTCCGAATGCAGCCTGTGATCGGGGCCATGATGGTGCTGAATCCTCGAATAAATCGACGATAAAAAGTGGCCAATCCATGGAAACTGCGCACGTCGTGAATGGACTGAGGCTCAGGCCACTCGACGATCGCTCTGACCTTCTCAGGATCAGCAGAAACGCCATCGCAAGACACAATGAACCCCAAGAAGACAACTCGATCAGTCACAGGAAAGCACACTTCTTAAGGTTCCCAAACAAACTCTCTCGGCGCAAGACTAGGCATACCTGACGAAGATGGTCTAAATGGTCATCCTGGGAGCGGCTAAAGATGAGAATGTCGTCAAAGTACACGACCAAAAATATCCCCATAAAGGGCCTCAACACCTGAGTCATGAGCCGCATGAAAGTGCTAGGGGCATTGGATAGCCCAAAAGGCATGACCAACCATTCATAAAGTCCGTCCTTCGTCTTGAAGGCCGTCTTCCATTCATCCCCAGGTCGAACTCGAACCTGGTGATAACCACTCTTAAGATCTACCTTAGAAAATACAGTGGCTCCCGCCATCATGTCTAACATGTCGTCCAGACGGGGAATGGGAAAACGGTATTTCACCGTGATGCGATTGATGGCCCTGCTATCAATGCACATCCTCCAAGAGCCATCTTTCTTCGGAGCTAATAATGCAGGGACAGCACATGGGCTCAAGCTCTCACGAATGAAACCTCTCCTCAGGAGCTCCTCAACTTGCCTCCGAAGCTCAGCAAACTCTGCTGGACTCATACGGAAGTGGGGCAAGTTGGGCAATGTGGATCCCGGAACCAAATCAATGGCGTGCTGGATGTCACGCATGGGCGGCAATCCGTCCGGGAGATCATCAGGGAAAACATCCTGGAACTCCTCTAAGAGGGAGGCTAACTCAGGGGGTGTGTCACTCAGAACATCGCCCTCAACAGGCCTTACCATCAACACATAGAGGCACTCCAACTCCTCGAGCTCCTGATGAAGGTCATGAGCACTAATCAACTGTAGGGTCACGGGAGGTGATGTACCAAGGATAGAGACAGTGGCCGTGCTCGTACTCCCTGTAGGGGTGGGGCTAGCAGAAGGAGTGGGGCTAGCCAAAGGGGGCCTAACCCGTCGCTGACTGGGTTTAGAGCACACAGAAGTGTTCTCGAGCTTCGTGTCAATCATCGGTGGAAGGCCTCCAAGAGGAACTGGGGAAGGGACAGGGGTCAGGGAAGTAGAGGGCCCATGAGTAGTGGGCACAGGAGGGGTGGGGGCACGATCCCGAGCTGAACTATGAGATGCCAAAATCGTAGGTCGGGAAGGCTGCAAAGTGATAAGGGTACCCCCGGGGAAAACTCGCATACATTGGATCAGCCGTAGAGAACCGCATCCACGTCATATATCCACGGTCTCCCCAAGATAATGCTCCCGACCTCCATGGGCAAGACATCACACCAAACCCTACCAGAGTATGGGGGAAAAGAGATCGGAACATGGCACATCATCCGAATCGGAATGGAAGTAGAATCCACCCATGAAACACGATATGGGCGAGGGTGGTCAACCAAAGTCAACCCAAGATGGGCGACCGCCTGAGAAGAAATGGCGTTAATACAACTTCCACTATCAATGATCACCTTGCACACCTTTCCATCCAGACGAATGTAGGTGTGAAAAATGGAAGTGCGACGCCAATCATCACACTCAGTCGGCTGAGCTAGAATACACCTGACAACTCCAAGCCTGCCTCATCGACAAGCTCCTCCCCATGGCCTGCAGGGGAATGCTCGATCTGAGTATACTCAGTATGCTCTCCATCAGCATGAAACTCTGCAGCCATGTCATCTCCTGCCTCATAGCTCACATGATGTGCCGCCGGGGTGGCCTCCTCAGGATGAGCACCCTCTATAGTCAGGGACCTAGACGGACACTGGGCAACAAAATGACCGATCCCTTGGCATTTGAAACAACGATCCCGAGATCCACTGCCACGAGAGGACTCACCCACAGCTGGGGCTTTCCCCCTATCCTCTCGCCTACCAGGGGGAGCGCCCAACAACGAACGATCATGTGAAACAGGCAAAGCGGGGGCGGGATCCCATTGAGGTGGTGGCCTAATGGACGGGTCATGACGCGGGGGCTCCGGAAGAAGGGAGAGGACGAACGGGAACTGGGGAAGATAGAGAGAGCAGGGGGGGTCGAGCTTGGGCTCTGATACCAGGATGATGGGGGACCGGGATACAAGGAGGAAGGGAAGGAGGAAGAAGAAGGGACTGGCGGGAAGAAGGAAGGGGAGACAGGAAACTGGGCACGCCGAACTCACGTCGTTTCTTCCTTTCAAATCTTTTCTAATCTGTCATTGCCCATCCCATGGATACGGGCATACATATAGCAGGGAATGGGTTCACAAATGACCAAAATACCCATTTCCCTCAAAATATACAATAAAAGCCCAACATTACATAAAAATAAGAAAATACCAAATGGCACCCAAATGGGCCCAAACAACATATCTTGGCCTGCCATAAAATGCGCTAAGTCCTCAAAAGTCATGTAGAGTGCCGTCGTCAAACCAAAGTGACGTCGGCTCCGCACGACGACGCCGGAACCCGCGACGGGTCAAAACGGACAAGTCCTCGAGTGTCCGCACCAAGATCCCTCCTGAAGATTGGCGACCACCCTGCCAAGCAGAGAAGGGTCAACAAGTTGGGAAATAGAGAAAAGCGGATCCACGGCCAAATGGAAAAGGATGGAAAACATCACGCTGAAGGGAAGATATCCGCAACGTCTGTCTTTCCAAAAAAGAGCCTTGCCCCCTTTCCCAACTGAACCCTGGTTCCAGAGGAAAGGACATCCCTGCACACAAAAAAATATCCCGCTAGAGCAATGAGGTACTAGCCCGCAGAGCTGGAAGAATGTTCCATATTTCAGATCTCCCAAAATATCTCCATCTGATGATACAAGCCCAAAGACCATCCTCTCCACTCCCTAATCTTCAAAAGCACTTAAACAGCAAGGCAAGGTTGAAGTCCCTGACATTTTTTAAACTCAAACCTCCCTGAATTCTGCTTGTGGTGACCCTCCCCCACACTACATCATGCTAGCCTCCACATCTAACCCCGCTACCATGATAGAAGAACTTGCAACGAATAGCCTCAATCCTCTTGGTCACCTTTTTAGGGATCCAAAAATAAAAGAGAAAGTATATCAACAGGCTATCCAAAACAGAGTTGTATAGCACAAGTCTGCCCCTATACGACAAAGTCTTGGCCTTCCAACCCGCCAACTTGGACTCACACTTGAGAATAATGGGCCGCATGTCAGATGATCTAAGAGTACATGGAGAGAAAGGGAAGCCCAAATAAAAAATTGGGAAGCTACCAATCTTACACCCCAACACAAATGCCGCCCTCCACATAATTCTATCCTCAAGATTCACCCCAACTAGGAGGCTCTTGTTAAAATTTATTTCAGCCACGTGACCAACAACTCTAGTAAGAACCTTGCCAAGAGAGGCATACGCTCCCCCTCAACTAAGAACAAAATGGTATCATTAGCATACGACAAATGTGAGATAGAGGAGCCACCTCTAGCACCATGCAGACTTGAGATGAGACCCGTTGCTTCCGCCCTCAACCATACCCTGCTCAATATACTAGCAACTAGAACAAAAAGAAGGGGGGATAAAGAGTCACTCAAACTAAGACCCCGACCATTATGGAACCACTCATTAATGAAAACAGCAAAAACAGTCAAGGATATACATCCCCTCATCCACCCAATCCACGTTTCACCAAAACCATCATTTTCAAGACATGCAATAGGCAATGCCAGTTAGCATTGTGATGCGGAACAGAGAGAGAAAAGAGGGCAAGGAAGAGAGAGAAAGAGGAAGGTCGCCGAAATCTCAGCGGAAAGAGGGATAGGAGGTGTACTGATAAAAAGAATGAGAACAAATGTATGGAACTGTTTTTCTTTCATTTTTTGCTGAAGTTGGTTAACAGCCCAAAAGACCACACCAAATGTCATCGGGATCTTCCAGTATACAATCTGAGATGTATGATCAATGAAGCACAAGAGCAACTTGACAAAGACTCTGATCATATAATCACCAAGAAATACTTAAGTCTGTTGAGCATGTTTCCAAGAACTACTAAAAAGTGTATTGTGATCTATGACAGGAGACGTAACACAGCATAGGCGAATGGATTATAAACCCAATATCCACTGTCAAATAACAACAGAGACCAAAAGCAGTGAAAGAAAAATGGGGCTCATCCTCAATCACTGATCCCCTTAGACCAGAAACATGTTACATCTTTGGACTATGGATCTGCAATTTAAAAAAACAGCAGGCAGGAGAATGTAATGTTTTAGGTATTTAACATCATTGTTTTTTTTTAATGTGGATAGTACCACAATTATATAAATAAAAAAAGAGAAGGGATGTACAAGTATAGGCCAAAAAAGAAAGCCCCAAAAAACAGCCCTGACTGCTTATACATCACAAGTCAACCCAAGACGGGATGGCAATCTCTAAGCCCCCAACAAAGCAAAAAGTGTAGAATTGGAATGGTTCAGGTTACAAACAATTGAAACCCATTCCAAAACCCAACAAAAAGAGCCTTTGCATCCCGAGCAACTCATGAAAATATTCAGTTGTTTGTTCCTCCCTCCAATTCATCCATAAGGTAGCATGCAGAATGAGTCACCAGACAACTCAATCACCTTTGGTAAGCCATTGCCTGTCCCACCGATCAATCAGATCCCAGACCTCGACGTGATGGCTGAGGATGCAATGGGTCGTCACAGCCACCTCCCTTCAGACTCCTAGAGTGAAGGAGAAACCAGTAAAAATATGATCTAGAGTCTCGCCCTCCTCCCCACATAAGGCCCAACTAGTCTGAATCTCTAGCAAAAACCGGTGCAGCCTATCCCGCGTGGGTAGTCTCCCAATTGAGATTCTCCAAAGTAGAACTTTCATCTTCAAAGGAGGCTTCCAAACCTGATCATGTAGTTATGACGAACCCCACCATCTGATACGATGCGATAAGCCGCTAAACCGAGAAACAGCCCCCCTTCTTCCACTGCCACATCCACCCATCCTCACTGTCCGATAGGTGGATAGGAGACTACAGGGAGAGCAGGTCCTGGAGCTGAAGTGTCACAGCCTGCAATAGATCACGCTGAAGGGAAGATATCCGCAACGTCTGTCTTTCCAAAAAAGAGCCTTGTCCCCTTTTCAACTGAACCCTAGTTCCAGAGGAAAGGACATCCCTGCACACAAAAAAAAATATCCCACCAGAGCAATGAGGTACTAGCCCGCAGAGCTGAAGAAGGTTCCATATTTCAGATCTCCCAAAATATCTCCATCTGATGATACAAGCCCAAAGACCATCCTCTCCACTCCCTAATCTTCACAAGCACTTAAACAGCAAGGCAAGGTTGAAGTCCCTGACATTTTTTAAACTCAAACCTCCCTGAATTCTGCTTGTGGTGACCCTCCCCCACACTACATCATGCTAGCCTCCACATCTATCCCCGCTACCATGACAGAAGAACTTGCAACGAATAGCCTCAATCCTCTTGGTCACCTTTTTAGGATCCAAAAATAAAAGAGAGTATATCAACAAACTATCCAAAACAGAGTTGTATAGCACAAGTCTGCCCTATACGACAAAGTCTTGGCCTTCCACCCGCCAACTCGGACTCAAACCTGAGAATAATGTGCCGCATGTCAGATGATCTAAGAGTACATAGAGATAAAGGGAAGCCCAAATAAGAGATTGGGAAGCTACCAATCTTACACCCCAACACAAATGCCGCCCTCCACATAATTTTATCCTCAAGATTCACCCCAACTAAGAGGCTCTTGTTAAAATTTATTTCAGCCACGTGACCTCCAACAACTCTAGTAAGAACCTTGCCAAGAGAGGCATACGCTCCCCCTCAACCAAGAACAAAATGGTATCATTAACATACGACAAATGTGAGATAAAGGAGCCACCTCTAGCACCATGAAGACCTGAGATGAGACCCGCTGCCTCCGCCTCAACCATACCCTGCTCAATATACTAGCAACTAGGACAAAAAGAAGGGGGGATAAAGAGTCACTCTGCCTAAGACCCCGACCATTATGGAACCACTCACAAGGTTTCTCATTAATGAAAACAGCAAAAACAGTCAAGGATATACATCCCCTTATCCACCCAATCCACCTTTCACCAAAACCATCCTTTTCAAGACATGCAATAGGCAATGCCAGTTAGCATTGTGATGCTGGACAAAGAGAGAAAAGAGGGTAAGGAAGAGAGAGAAAGGGAAAGGTCGCCGAAATCTCACTAGAAAGAGGGATAAGAGGTGAGAGTGTAGGCTTCGCATCCTCCCTTTCGTAGGGACCACCTTAAGGCTTCTCACCCAGGGGCTTCACACCTAAGCACAAACTCCATACTCTGAGGCACTCACAAGAACTCAAATTTTTCTTCTTCTCTACTTCATCATCCTTGGTTACAAGACTCTATATATAGACTTCAAAACAAAGAGACTCTTCATACGAAAAGACACTTAATAAAGATCTTACTTAAGACTTAGGAAACCGAAAAGACTTGAACTTAATTATTTTAATAACCTTAGAAATTTGTAAAGCCAAATAAAGTTACAACCATTGGGTCTTTTAATAGGCCAAATAAAACATAATAAAGACTTTGATTTAGCCACCATTCATTTCTCATCATTCTCTGCTAGTTCGAGAAAACTCGTTCTCGAGTTTTGAAGTGGGGCAGATGCAAGTTGGCGATGTCAGTGCACTAGTCAAGTTGGCGTCGCTATGAAGAGCCACTAATATGATCCATATGCAAAACAAAGCTCAAGATGACCTCAAGAGGTGGGCACAAAAGTTCTCAAGTGCTAAAATGGCATGCAATACGAGGTATTGTTGGCTGACAGGTTGTGGAGAAAGGTCGCCCTTACTAATACAACCACAACTGCATGCAGGGTTTGCCGAATCAAGGCGAATCGGCCTGATTCCCCCGAATCGGTGCGAATCAGGGGAAACCCGATCCCTGATTCGCCCCGATTCCCTTTATATATATATATAATATATTTGTAATATATGTTATACATTATAATATGATATTATAAATATGATATATATTACATATATGTATTTAATCAATAAAATGTGTCTGAAATATGATATATGTAATGTATATGCAATATATATATATCATATGATATATTATATATATAATATACCTATGCGAATCGGTCCGATTCGGACCGATTCTGGGGGAATCGGGGCGAATCAAGAGCAACCCGATTCGCCTTCCGATTCTGATTCAACAAACCATGACTGCATGAATGGTACGTGAATCAGAGCACGGACGTGGCTTTAATGCTAGCGATGCGATATTAGCCCTGGTACATTGTAGCGAGCCAGTTTACTGTAGCTATTTGACCCGGTCCACTGGTCCACTTTAAAGTGGTCTGGCTCTCTTCCCTCCACCCACCCCTTTCTCCTAACCCTTGCGCAGGAGAAGCCAGAGAGAGGGAGAGGGAAGCGCAGTCACGATGGCTGCGTTGGCAGGGTCACGTTTCCTCCACTGCAGGTGTCCATATGTGGGCATTACCTGGGGTGGAAGGGGGACTCGCGGAGTAGGCGAGGATGCCATCGTCGCTCTTGACCTTCACTGACACCGTCGGCGCCGGCGCGGCCCTCAAGAACCTCTCCACCAACTCCCCCGCCCTCATCTTGGGCGACGGCATCCGGCTCCCCGCCGCCACCAACTCCTCCAGCGGAACCACCACCGCCCCGATGAACACCCCCCTCCCTCAAGAACACCACAAAACAAGAGAATGAGAAGAAAAGGGAGGGAGAGGGCGGTGGCAACAACGGAGGCTCTGCCTCCCTCCTCTTCTTCCTTTTCTTCTGTCGGTGAAGCCGAGAGAGCGAAAGAGAGAGAGTGGCAAGGCGGGCGCCGTGTGGTGGGGTTGGGGCATCCGTGAGGGGCCTGCTCTTGCGGGTGTTGGCGTGGGATGAGGACGAGGGCAGACGACGCAGCTGGCCTGGGCTCGCCTAAGCACGGTCGACGAAGAGGGGTGCTGTGAACCCCCGTGCGTGCAAGTGTTCGCGGCGGGCACGCGAGCAATGGGGGAAACAACGGCGTAGCGCTGGTGGGTAGACGGATGCGGTGAAGGGGAAGAGGAGAGTGGTCAACAGCGAACGGGTGGCCTTGTGGCGGAGGCGTGTCGCACACGCAATGAGGGAGAGGGTGTTGCAAGCGACCAAGAGGGAGAGAGGGACAGCACGGGAAGGAGAGAGCCCGGGAGGGGTGGTAACGTGAGAGAGGTGCGCCCAAGGGGTCTTCGTGCAAAGAAGAAGAGCAGGGGAAACAGAAGGCGCTGCCTCGAATCGGGGTTTGCTCTAATACCAAAACTGATGCAGGACAAAGAGAGAAAAGAGGGTAAGGAAGAGAGAGAAAGGGGAAGGTCGCCGAAATCTCACCGGAAAGAAAGATAGGAGGTGAGAGTGTAAGTTTCGCACCCTCCCTTTCGCAGGGACCACCCATGGGCTTCACACCCAAACACAAACTCCATACTCCGAGGCACTCTCAAGAACTCAAATTTTTTCTTCTTCTCTACTTCATCATCTTTGGTTACAAGACTTTATATATAGACTTCAAAACAAGGAGACTCTTCATACGAAAAGATACTTAATAAAGACCTTACTTAAGACTTAGGAAACCCAAAGGACTTAAACTTAATTATTTTAATGACCTTAGGCATTTGTAAAGCCAAATAAAGTTACAACCACTGGATCTTTTAATAGGCCAAGTAAAACATAATAAAGACTTTGATTTAGCCACCCTTCATTTCTCATCACCTTGTCATAGGCTTTCTTGAAATCCAGGTTCAGGCCTTCTCAATATTTAACATCATTGTTAGAATAAAAATCCAAAATCTACAGCAACCCTGTGCAGAGACAAAAACCATAGTACTCAGAAGTTCAGAACTGCCCCTGTCCAGGAATGGTTCTATTTCTGCAAATATGGGCTTTTTGTCACATATCATCAAGAAATTGACCATATTTCAATGCTCAGGAAAATAAGAAAAAATCACTAGGCGAATTAAAAAAATGTAAATAATTACCAGCCCATCCAAGCGAAGATTACGCGCAACCTGGAAAAGCATGAAACAGAATTATCATGGCGTCCAATCAACATTTCTATAAACATATCCAGAAGATTTCAGTAGTGCATACTGCTGCAATGTCTTCAAGATCCTGTTTGGATAAATCTGGAGCAATTTTCACAAGCAAGGGCGGAGGACCATCTTCAGCCCATTGCATTTCGTCACGAGCAGCTTGTACCTGAAGAATCATGATAAGCATAATAGTAACAAGGATTAATGGATATGCAGGTCACCAGATGATTAGTAAGAAAAATAGTATTCAAGCCACAAATTAGTTAAAAGGTCTGACCTTCTTAACAAGATCTTGCAATTGTTTTCTTCCCTGAAGCTTACGCAGTCCAGGGGTGTTAGGTGATGATACATTTATGACCTACATAAATGAAAATTTACTCAATAGATGGAAGATAAGCTGCTCCAACCAAAATTGATTATGACAGAACACTTGATGGATTGACACCCACCCAAATTTCATATAAGCAGCAGTAGCTGTTGTTCATCAGTTATCTAGCCTCCCTACCAGAAAGACCATGAGAGAAATCTCTTTACTGGGAGCTAAATCCATAATAATGATACTTTTTTTTGTTTTGTTTTGTTTGTTTGTTTTTTTCTTTTTTTTTTGTTTGGGATGGGGGGGGGGGGGGGGGGAGTGGATTGTACCACAAATATCATATTAATGAAAGAGGAAATGTAATGTACAAGTATAGGTGAAACTTTTGTAATCGGCAATGCTAGACTTTAGCCAATCTCAGAGAGTGGTATACAGAGGCCAGCCCTGCGGTATTTCCTAAGAAGTGAGAAACTTGTCTATTTAAGATCCTCATTTAATCCCACTCCTTCTGGAGCAATCTGAGAAACTTGACCATTTAAGGGTCTCATTTAATCCAATTATCCCCCGGAGTCCACACTACTCCATGAACATGTGTCAGTTTGGCAGTAGATATTGAAACGGGGAATGTGAATGCTACAACAGAAATTTTGACTGATTGTGTAAGAGACGGAACTAATGATTTTGCAGAATTTAGGGGATATAAAATTAGATAGAGAAAGAGAGAACTGTAATTTTCCATGCTAGCAATTAGCAGCTGAAATAAGAATCACGGACAAGGTCTTATATAGGTCTTTTATGAAATAGTAACTGACAGTTCTGAACATGATACAAATTCAAAAGGTTTAGCAAAACTATATCAGTTTTAAAATTAACATTGGATATTGACATTCTGTAGAGCTAAGATTTTTTTAAAGGTGGGTGGTACCACGAATATATTAAAAGAAAATAGAATGCACAAGAATAGGTGGACCAAAAACCCAAAAAGCCCCCAAAACGCCTATACAACCAAATCGACACCAAGATAGTGTGAAAAGACTACCTCTCCAAAACCCCAAAAAGAAGAGATATAGATGACTTCACATTCAAAAGAGAGAATGTCCATTCCTTCACCCTAGCCCATGCAAAATCTAGAAGAGCTTCCTCCGCACGCAATTCTCTCCTAAAGATATGGTGGTTCGGCTCACCCCACAACGCCCATAAAGTGGCATGAAGGATAAGCCACCACACCGTCATGTCCAGCTTGAGGGGCCAAGGCCTGTCCCATTCTCGAAGCAAACAGCAAACATCACCCCGCAAGTTGATGAAACAGCTAGTCCTCCAAGCAATCCCCGTATAAACCCCCTGAGAGTAGGAGCACCCAACAAAAAGGTGATCCAGTGACTACTCCTCGGCACCACAGGGCACAGAGACAAAAGGTAGGAATCAAGTCCGATAAGAAACGGGTCAATCTGTCCTTGTGGGGAGCCTCCCATGGGAAATCCTCCAAGCGAAGGGCTTGACTTTGAGAGGACTCTTCGGTCTTCACACTTCCTAATGAAATACATAGCGCACACCCCCATCCGAGCATATTGCACAAGCTGACTTGACTGAGAACATGCCATTCTTCCCCATCTCCAGATCCAACCATCCTCCCCATCCTGTAGATGGAGGGAGAGGAGCAAGAAAAGAAGACTCTGGTACTGCTCCAGCTCCTCCTGGGTGAAGCAACGCTTGAAGGTCGTAGCCCAAGAACCACCTAGGATGTGCTAATCGAAGGTCTGGGCCACCATACCAAGAGGTGTCACCGAAATGGCAAAGAGACCAGGGAACAAAGATTCCAATGTGAAGTCACCACACTCTCTCCTTCCAGAAGAGGCAGTTATGACCATCTCCTACCTGAACGGCAGCAGCCAGAAAGTCCCTGCAAGTGGAGATATCCCGCAAGAGAGGGGAAGTCCTGACAAGGAGATGGGGCCAGGTTCCAAACCCTCAAGGAGGAGAAGGTAGCCACATCTAATCACTTAGGATCATAACCTCTCATCCACATTCCCCAACCTCCACAGCCATTCACACAGAAGAGATAAATTGAAGCTCTAATATTCTTCAGCCCCAAACCTCCTTGTTCCTTATTGATGGTACTCCTACCCCAGGAAATGTTATGCCAACCTTTGCACCTATCCCCAGTACCATATCCTAAGAATCTGCTCTTGCTTGAATCTAGCTCCCTAGCCACAGTGCTAGGAGTGTGGATATAGAGAGAACATGAGTAGAAAAACTATCCAAAATTGAGCTGCACGAAATCAATCAAACCCCATAAGATAACATTCTCGCCTTTCATCCAATAAGTCTAGATACGTAGCGTTGAATAACCAGAAGCCAGTCTACACAGGCGGAGGGCCCCCAAGGAAAGAAAGAGGAAAGCTCAAGTAAGATAAAAGGAACTCCCTAATAACATAACCCAACAATGTGGCCGCCCTCAATAGATGACTCTTCTTCATATTCATTCCCCCCCCCCATATCATTTGCATATTGCAAATGCGTAAGAGGGGCCATCTTCAAGCACTTGGAACCCTCCAATCAAACCAATAACCTCGGCTTTCTGCCACACCTTATTAACAACACCAGTCACAAGCACAAACAAGAGGAGAAAAAAGGGATTCCCTTGGCGCAGACGCCGACCGTTGTGGAACCAAGAGGTCATCTTTCCATTTATAAGAACTGCGAAGGAAGCAGAAGTGACACAAGCCCGCATCACAAGCTCTTACCCAACCAATCCAGCTGGCCCCGAACTATGCAGGACATCAAAGAGACACTGCCAACTCACCCTGTCAAAAGCCTTCAAGTCCAATTTTAGAACCACCCCTTTCCTCCTTTACTGCTTGAAAGCAAAGATACACTCATGCACCACCAAGAAGTTGTCCAAGATATGTCTTCCTATGATTAAAGCTTCCTAGAAATGGCTAACTAATTTATCCATCACAGCAACCAGCCTTTCTGCTAAAACCTTGTTGATGATCTTGTAAGTGCCATTGAGCAAGTTGATGGGCCTAAAATCCCGAAAGTCTTGGGCACTCGACTTCTTAGGGATGAGGACCAAAAGAGTCTTTTTTATATCCCCCAAGTGAGCCCTCCCTTCCTGAATTTCTCTCAATGCCGCAATGAGAACCTCTTTAATTATACCCCAACACTTTTGAAAGATTACTAAGGAGAAGCTATCGGGGCCCACTCATTAAGGGAAAGGCTGGGAAGAAGGTCAACAGCAATCCTCGATCTGCAAGATGACTCCTCAGAGAACAAAGAGAAGTAGAAGATTCTCACATAATCTCTAATCTCCACCTACAAAGAGAAGCAGCGGTCCCCCCCCCCCCACACCCAAATACTAGAGATGGAGTTGACCTCCTCCTCCCCAAAGCAATCCGCTAGAAGTAGGTTGTATTCATGTCACCTTCTTTAATCCATCTATCTCTCAATCTTTGCCTCTAAAAATTTTTTCCCTCGCCAACAAGTCATCAAATTGTCGGCTCAAGGAGTCCCTCAATGCCCTATGGCCCCTATCTTCCTCATCCATATGACCTACTTCCTCTAAACTATCCAACCTCCCCAAGGTGTTAAATGATCCTGTCTTTAGCCACCCTCCCAGGGAGGGTTTTATCTACCCCCAAGAGTGGAGAACTTGCGCAGTATGCTTCAATTTCTTCACCAACGTAACTATAGCCAAGGAGTTGGCAAAAGGGGCACTCCAGGCATCCAAAATTGTCTCCAAGAAATCAGGCTCCCTGAGCCAAACCAACTCAAACCTGAAACCAAGGGACTTCCCACATTAGAAGTTGGCGTCACTTAAAATTAACAAAGAAAAGATACAAAAAAGGCTTATAAAACTATCATTCACAAGAAATATGAAGAAATGAATTCCAAGAAGAGAAAAGAAAATGTAACATAATTCACAAGTTTAGTTACAAACATAGATTAATGCTTCACCATTTATTTGACAACTTACTTTTCTATGAAAGATTATAAAAATCAGATATTCTTCACAAATCTGATGCATAGGACTGGGAACAGAACATAAGACAGAACCAAGCATATTTAGCAAGAAGACATCATATTTTCTCCAAATTTCACTTCAATCTTACCAACATTTGCATCAGTCTAAGGATATATTTTTCATAACTAGCGCAAGGACATCTAGGATGCTAAAATGAAAAGAAAAAAACATGTCTGGTTAATGGTCAATCAGAAGGAAAAATACCAAGTAATCCGCAAACTGTGACAAAGTGTGAACTCCTTGAACATAGTCAGCAGTGGCATCTTCACTTGTTTTATTCTTGCCAATGTTGACCCCAAGAATTCCCGGGCCTGCCTTGCCTCCTTGTTTTGCTTCATCATTGGAGGATGAGGTGCTTGATGTTTCTTCCATCTTTCTTTTACCATGTTGAGCACCTAATCGCCTAGTGACCGTAACAATACCTTCACTATTAAAGCCACAGCGGTTGATGATAGCCCTGCAAATGAGAAAGGATGCAAATATGCATTGGTGAGTTTCCAAGGCCTTTTGACCCATCCGTTCACAGGTAAGGAGGAATCTGCATAATAGAACATATACCTTTCCTGTGGCAATCTAAAAATACGGGGCTTTGGATTACCCTCCTGTGGCATTGGGGTAACAGAACCAACTTCTACAAAGCCAAAGCCTAAACCTAGTAAGCCTTCCACAGCCTCAGCATTTTTGTCAAAACCAGCAGCAAGGCCAATTGGGTTAGTGAATTTCCGGCCCCATACTTTGACTCCTAATATTGGTGGATCTGGTCTCTTCTCTCTTGGAACCCAACCACGAGATGCAGCCAATATAGCCAAACGATGAGCAAACTCTGGATCCAGCAATGCAAAAAATGGGTTCACATACTTTGTAGCTCTAAATAACCATCCACTGTGAATACATTAAAATGAAAGAAATTACCATCTCAAAGTTGCAGAGGATTGCAAGTCTACACTGTAGATTGAAAACTCTTTCTGACAGTGTTTGTAAGACTTGTCTAATATAAAAAAAAAAATAAGGAAGAGGAAGACACTTCAACATAACTATGGACTAATGTAAAGCCTTAACCAAAGAGTGCCAAAGATTCAAATTATATACCAAAATGTTGCTTCGTCTGCAGTACTTACGTAAGCCCCTCCAGCAATAGCCATCCCTATCATAGCTCCAGTCAACAGCCTTCCCTAAAAATTTGATAGAATAATCAAGTAGAATTAGGACTAAGACACAAAGGGTAAAGAAGAGAATCCAGTTATGCAGGAATCATTCACAAAAATCATGTCATGTCACAATGTACAGATTCAGGAATAAAACACCTACAAAAAATGCAGGAGTAGCACACATATTTATTCATGCAATGTCCTTCAAATACAGTTTTGTCCCCTGCCCAATGTTATTCAAGAATCATGCATGTACCGTTTGAGAAGCAAATGAATTCAGGTACAAAGGTATCCCTTGTGCATTTTGAAATTCAATGTCTCCCATGCATCATTTTTCAACCAATATTATGTGCGGATACATCCAGATAAATGTAGGAAAGATTACAAGAAAACTGATAAAAGTGTGTGGACCTTCTCTGCAGCATAAGAGAAGAAGCACAAAAAAATAAAATAAAATAAAATTTGGAAGCACATCTAAGGTGAATGTTCCCACAAAAGATGAATTTTCACCTTATTTTCATACGAGAAATGACAAATCAGCAGTCAAGATCATATCTACCAGAGAGTTCCAATTTCCTTCTTCATATGGTACACCAACAAAGCCTGACTTGACATTGCAGGATGCAAACATCTGGAGGATATATGACATTTTACAAATGATAGAATGTCATATCAACATCAGCAACAACACTCTCTCAGTTTGAATTAAAATGAGAAATGGTTTTAAAGAAATGGTACACAAAGCATTTTTCACATAGGTGGGCTTAAGCATTCAACCAGAAACTTTCTAGTAGAATGTACACTTTAGATGAGAGTAACGATCAAGATGAGGAAAAAAACTGTCATACAGAGCAGGGAATCAAAACTCGGCCAACTCGGGATCGGATCGCCCGAGTTGGCTCGGTTTTGGCCCCTCCGATCCGAGCCGGGGTAACCTGTCCGGTCCCTTGCGCTCGGATCGGTCGGGCTCGGCTGGGCTCGGCGGGATCGCCGAGCCCGGGCCGGTCCGCCGCGGATCGGCCCGGACCAGGGCGATCCGCGGCCCAACGGCTAGTTCAGAACTAGCCGTTTTCTAGCCGTTGGGGACTGTTCCCCAATGGCCAGAAACGGCTCTTTGGAGCCTTTGGAGGCCTTGGGGGTCTATATAAACCCCCCAAAGCCCCCAATATGTTCTAAACTCAAGTTTTGAGTTCTCCTCCCCTCCTCTCAATATTTTGGGCATTCTCTCTCTCTCTCTCGGCGCTATTTTGCACTATTTGGGAGGCGATCTCATCTTTCACACTCTTGGGATTCTTGTTCGACTATTCGGGCTCTCTCACACACACTCTTGGCCCGAACTCTTGGCTGCGATTCATCTCCCTCTCTCTCATCCGCAAAAAAAATTATTTATTTTTTGTTTTATTATTATTTAACTTCTTTTTTTGTGTTGTAAGTGATGGCCGCCGAAGGTGGTGCTGCTCCGGCTCCCCATTCTTCAAGCAACCCTCCTAGCACCGATCCCGCTTGGGCTCATGGTATCGTTGTGGACATGGCTCGAAGGAAGGTCCAATGTAAATATTGTGACCGGGTCTTATCGGGCGGCATATTTCGTTTGAAACAACATCTAGCGGGAATTAAAGGTGAGGTGGCACCATGCTCGAGAGTTTCTGCTGAAGTTCGAATGCAATTTTGCCATATATGAAGGAGAAAGAGACATCCAAAGCAAACACTAGTAGAAGACGGCAACAAATCCGGGAAGATTTATCTGCCCCTCCTCGAAGGTCCGTAGATTTACCAAGGGAGACAATTCTTTGATCTTGATCAAGATGAAGAAGGTTAGTAATTAGTTAACTTACTTTTGAAACATTTATTTTAGTTTAAGGCTTTAAGCACCCTCCGACCCTCATTCTATTTCTATCTCATATTATAGAACAATTTCGTCGGGCATCGGAAGCAAGTCGAAGGTCTAATGCGGAAGAGGACTATCTCCGACGTACCGGTCGTCACGTAGGTCAAGGTAGTGGCCATGGGGGTAGCGGACAAGGGAGTTCAAGTGCTGGAATGAGTTCAAATATACCTGAGGTTCCAGTGGATATCCCTAGAGACGGAGATCCTAGAGTGGAACCAATAGACCCATTTCTCACTAGGCGAAGGGAGAAGCAACCATCCATTTCTGCAGCATTCAAGAATTTGAAAATATGCAAGGAGAAGATAGGGAGAGCGACGTCAAGATGGTTCTTCTTCAACAGCATACCGGCTAATGCAGCAAAAGGACCATATTATGAGTCCATGATAGAGACTATTGGTGAAGTGGGCAAAGGGGTGGAAGGCCCTACTTCATATGAAATCTACAACAAATACTTGGATATGGAGGTTGAAGATATGAAGGCATATGTTTCCACATTTGAACGAATATGGGATGAATATGGTTGCACGTTAATGTGCGATGGATGGACAGGTATGTACAAGTGTTTGGCTAGTTAACTGTTATTCACTTATTCATTAATAAGACATAGGTTTTAATTTTTCATATGGAATTGTGCAGGCATTACACGAAGAAGTATGATAAACTTCTTAATCTACTGCAAAGCAGGGACTGTTTTTTGGAAGTCGGTAGACGCTTCTGGCAAGGTGAAGAATGCGGACTACCTATTTCAGTTGATGGATGAGATGGTGCAGGAGATTGGAGAGAAAAGAATTGTCCAAGTGGTAACCGACAATGCAGCGGCTTTCAAGTTGCGGGCCAAAAACTAATGGAGAAAAGGGAACACTTGTATTGGGTTCCTTGCTCCGCGCACTGCATTGACTTAATGCTAGAAGACATTTGTGAAGATCCAATGGTGGAAAATGTGGTCAACAATGCAAGGTTCGTAACCACTTTCATCTACAACCACAACAACATATTGGACATCATGAGGACGCATACACATGGACGGGAGTTGCTTCGGCCAGCACCTACAAGGTTTGCATCCCAATATATTGCATTGGATAGCATAAATGGGCAACGTAGCAACCTTATTAGGATGGTAGCATCGGAAGAGTGGGAAAACTATATGTCCCGACATGCTCCTACACGGGTGAGGGAGAATGGAAAGAAGGTGACCGACATTATCCAATCAAAGCCATTTTGGAAGGGGGTCCAAAATGTGTTGAATGTAGTAGAACCGCTTGTTCGAGTGTTAAGGGCGGTAGATGGGGAGAGGAGATCCGAGATGGGTTACTTGTACGAGGCTATGGATCGAGCAAAGGAGCTTATCCAAATGAACAACAAAACAACGTATGCCAAGTGGTGGGAAATCGTAGATCGACGATGGGAGCACACATTGCATCATGATCTTCATGCTGCAGGTAAGCATAACACTTCAACTCTTGTAAATTGTGATTACATATTATTTACAACTCATGTTTTAACATTTATCTTCTACATGTAGGGCATTTCTTCAACCCCCAATACATGTATAGGACTGATGGGAGGAGGGAGAACTATGACAATTCCTCCGAAGTGTTGATTGGGGCCAAAAATGTAATCAAACGGATGCTAGACAATGAGGATAGGGCAATCATAGCATGCAAACAAATGCATGATTATAGACTTCAACTCTACCACTTTGGTACTAGCACGGCACAACGAGCTGCTCAGATTTTGAGTCCAGGTTAGAAGTTACTCATCATATTTATTTGCATGTACAATGAGTTGGTTCTATTTTCTAACACATTATACATGCTTCATTTACAGCGGATTGGTGGTTGGATCATGGAAGAACTTATGGATATGAAGACTTGGCCTATGTAGCTATTCGGGTTTTAAGCCAAACAACGTCTGCCACAGGGTGTGAGAGAAACTGGAGCACATTTGGCTTGATCCACACAAAACAAAGAAACCGGTTGAAGTCTGCACGTCTTGAGAAGTTGGTATTTTGCCACTACAACATGAGATTGAAGCTTAAAAACCTCCAATTAATCAAGCAAGTTCAAGATAGAGAGAGATATAGATCCTCGGGGCAACAACAAGCTGAAGCAACTCCATCGGAGACAATAGACATAGAAGAAGTTTTTGAGGAGGAACATCCACTACATGCATGGGTAAATGCAAGCACTTCGGTTCAACCAGAGTTCGACCCGCATGATCGTGCATGGGCTGAAGGTAAATGACATTTACAATGTACATGCATCATTTATAAATTATTTATTTCTCATTTTAACATGTTTATGTCTCATTTAGGTGAGCTTGATGATGTGCCTTTGCTTCCGGAGTTCGAAACTCCCCCAGCCCCTAAACGCCAAAAGAAGACAGTGGGTGCAAGAGGAAGGAGCACGAAACATGGCATTAGCATTGCAGACTTGGACACGATCGAGGAAGATATAGATGATGAAACACCGGAGCCAAGCGATAATGTTCAATACCAAACTTCTAATGACTCGACATCGAAGACAAGTACTCCTAGTGAGGGATCCGATCATGGAGGAGATGTCCTAGTTGTCAGCAGTGTACCGCCACCGGCACCGCCACCCGACCCTATTGTATTCACCGGAGAGGAAGACTTCACCCATGCTACTCAAGATCAACATCATGGGAGTAGGGAAGGGAGGGAAGCACAAACCTCAAGTCAAAATATGCACGAAAGGGAAGAAAGTGGCATCTCAATTGCAAGGGCAAGGGCAAGGCCAAGGAGCATCCGAAGATTCGGGATACAATCCCAACTTCATTCCGCATAGACGGAATTGGTTAATGAAGAAGAAGAAGATGCAAGAGGAGTGGGAGCGTCAAGAAAAGCTACGGATGGAGTTTGAGACCATGGAGCAAGCGTCAGATACATCATCTTATGCTTCCACTGAAGGATATTACCAAGGGCAGGGAGGCTACTTGGGATATCCTCAATACCCGGATGCATCATATTACACCGGAGGTGGAGCATATGCACAATCCCTGAGTCCGATTCACATTCACATGACTCATATGAGTCATATGGCTCATATCAAGTGCCTGAAATACCGGGCTACACACCTATCACTATCATATATGCGAACACGGATGCCTATAGTCAATATTTGACTCAATATGAGGCATATTACCAACATTATATGTCTTGGACAGATTATGTAAACCTTATGTCCACACAATATAATGTACGATTCCAATAATACATTTTTTTCATGTATTTCAGTTCATAAATACAATGTTCATATATTTCCTATTTTTTCATATTTTTTCTATTTTTTTCAATTTTTTAAGGGGGGCGATCCACCCCCTTTTGCTTGGCCAGACCCGGTCGGGCTCGGCCCGGATCGGCCGAGCCGGGCTCGGGATCGCCGGGTCGGATCGGTTTTGGGCCGACCGATCCGATCCCGATCCCCGAGATTTTGAACCTTGATACAGAGCTCTACAACCTTCTTCTGTACTCTGTATGTTCCTCACTGATGTCCAAATCTTCCAGGTGCAGGTAAGCCCGTTCATTTTCTTTCTGGTGAGAGAAAGGAACATTTGCTTGATACTGATGAAAGGAAGTCCAAAATGCAAGCATCGTATTAATTTGAAAATGCCACTGAGTGCAAGCTGTATGCTAGGCTGGAGCATGGATGGCAGTTTCGGCCGAAACCGATACATTTCGGCGAAACGTATTGGGCTGAAACATAGACAATCTGAAACCGAGTCCGAAACCACACGAACTCTTAAGGGGAGCTCACCTGCCCGATAAGCTCGAAACGGGCCAAACCGAACCCAATACGTTTCAGTATTGGCCGGGCCGAAATCGATACCGAAACTGACACTGCCACCTTGGGCTGTCTGGTGCATAGCCATCTAATCTGTGTCCGTACAAACTGAGCAATCCCACGGGAGAATCATAGGTTTACCAGTGGCAGACAGTTGGAAAAAGGGCATCAATAAGCAAATATGTTACTGTTAGGATTACGTTGACCCGTTAAAATCCTCATGTATAAAATCAATGGTTCAGGCGGATATTTGCATGGAAGAGAGTGTTTCCGTGAATGTACCCCTAGACTGCCCTTCTTGTTGTAGGAATTGCCTATCCGGAGTGTAAAACTAACCAAAATAAAGCCGTGCATAACTTATGTCTAGCATTTGGCCATCTCAATGTAAAATAAGATAATTGGCAAACTCCACTTTCCAATCAGAGTGATCAGCAGCTGAAGCTTGCGCATGTCCACTCCAGTGAACTAAACCACGTGTCCATACACAACTGGGGTTAACAGAATTCTAGGACCTCTTTTTCGCCCATTGGGATGAATCAAACAGAAACCAGTCCACCTTCAAAACAGCAAACAGAAGGATAGGCCAAAGCATGAAAAGGCAGCAGTCAGCCGCGAGCTAATGTGCACTGTTGAGGCAACAAATGAAACACCATTCCCCATTTGCACAAAAATGCGGATGCCAAGAACAGCGCAAAGCACCAGTACGAGACACACACAAAATGCAACAAGTAAGCTCATCAAAAATCAGATATGGAAGAAGACAACACTAGCGCAGTACCTTCTTCGAGGGCAAGGGGGGCTTCGAAGCAGCGGCCGCCCCGGGCTCAGCAGCCGCGGAGCTCGACTGCCTCGAACCACCTCCCACGGGCACTGCCCTTAGCCGCCCCATTAAAGCATCCCTAAGGGGTCCCCTGAAGAGCCTGCTCGCCATTGCTGCACCTCCTCCCAAAGCTAGGCCGAATCCCCCCACTCCCCCACCCCAACCCCTTCAAAACTCCTCGTCGGCTTCACCGATGTGAGCAATGGTGGCGAGCTTGGCGAGGCGGAGGGCGGCCTCCTCCCACGACTCCTCTCGGAGGCAGGAAGGATCCACCTGAGATCTCCAACTGCGAGCTCCTGCTCCCTCTCCCCGTTTGGATGCCCGTCCGGCGCCGCTACAAAGAGGGATAGGCAAGGATAGGAATATTCTAGATTGAGGATATAGACACAATTTGTAATGCAATGAGGTACTTTTGCAAGCATGGAAATGGTCTGCCAGGTTTGCGTATCCCTCGCGTGACTTGTACGCGTTAAACTTGTGATCCCATGTTTTATTTATCTTCCCTCCCTTGATAATTAACTTATCAATAATATCTGTCATTTAACTAATCGAAAAGGACCGTTTACCTCAACTTCTCACATCACTCGCATATTCAAACTAAACCCCAAGAAATCACATAATTTATTGAAAAATACTCATTATTTAGATGGCAATCCAAATAGCGCCATGCGAAGCATTGTGGGGATAGGGGGTGCCCTGCGTGTGGTTTAGATAATATGATGATAGCAGATGATGACAATACAATATCGTCAATTAGTATGACGACAATGGCCAATAATAACAGTCACTATAAACACCATCAATTGGCGAATGCGGCACCCACGGTACACTAATCGGTGGTGGCGGAGGACGATGTTGGAGGGTGACAAACTACCACAACATCTCTTATTTGTGTGGCATCATGCGAGCTATCATCAGGTTAAATGATTTCGAGTAAGAGAAAAATTTTGTGTATTTTTAAAAGTACATAAAATATAAGTCACATTAGTAAAAAATTTATGTGGCACCAATTTTTTGGTGTCACATGAATTTTTTGATGTCACATGAATTTTTTGTCCATGTACATGATGTCACATAGGTAAAAAACTCATGTGACCATGTGACTTGCACTTTGTGCATTTTTGAAAATGCACAAAATCTTTTTCTTCGAGTAATAAGTGTTTTTCATCCACTCTTCTTTACTCATATTGTATGTTTGGAGTTCTTGTAATTACATATTTCAACTATGATGTTTAAATGTAAAAAAATCTCTTCGATTTTATTTTCACATAATTTCAAAAAATGGGGATGAATGCTTATCTTTGTATTTTTATTTACCACTGCTGCAAAAGGTTCGAAAACATTGATCATTCAATTTCTACAACCATGTGTTTTCCGGAAAAAAAAATATTTTATGATTTTTATTTATTTATTTAGCACATCAAATAGTAGTTCGTCGCACCAGAAAATACCTCTTATTATTGATTGATTAAACATGCTAAATATTAGCTATATGTATTTGATGAGTTACTTTACTTTCTTCTTAGGTTTTTGTGTAGAAATTATTATTGCATGAAAAAAGTCAAATCTTTCAACGTTACTAAATGTTATTAATATGCCACTGTAAATGAAATACGCCATCAACTTCTATTGGAATTCCTCCAAAATTTTATTATTCCTATTAGTTTAATACTTTTGAGAAAAATACCATTGTTGTATTTTTCCAAGAATTTGAGAGTGTGACATAGGTGCTAAGGTGGTTTACTCTAGGGTAAATAAAAGATTTTCTTATGACGTAGAAGTCGAAAAATGATTTTACTATTTCCACTATATGATTTCTCTGAGTTTCTAGATTTATTGATAATGGACGAATTATCCGCATCTGTAGACAACAAAAAAGTAGTTAGGGGGGCTCTGGAGTGATCTTAGTTGAGAATTCTCCGACATTCAAATTAGAAAATTGACGAGAATAAAGATAGCTAAATAAAGAGAGAGAGAGATTAAAGTGCTCTTGTGTGTGGGTGGGCGAGTCTAGATCTTGCTTATCTTTTTCATTCACCGTTAATCCTCTTTTAAGTTTGTGTTGAGGGTTCCCCCATATTTGTTAACCCTCTTTGAGTCATGTTGTCTGGCTATCGAGAGTAGTTGGGATTGTATGAAGGGTCAAAGTGATCACGAACAAGAGTTGACATATTTTTTGGCCGAATTTATTGGGCATGGGAGAAGCCTTGGCAATCACTAAAATGAAGAGGGCATGTTGAACAGACGACCCTATATGTTCTAGTGTGGCAATGGTGTGTCTAGCAATTGGCAAGAGCTTATTTTGGAGTAGGGGTAAGTCTTACTATTGACGACTCAACCTCGACAATTGATGAGAATCTACAAATGAAGGACTCAAGTGGGGGCCACTTGCACTAGCTTTAGATTGAGTGCCAAGAATATTGTGGGCCTTGCAAATTGGGCTCAAGTGAGACAAGCACACGCCCTTCCTTAAGCATAGGTGTAACGTAGCGCGTTTTTTGGATCTTCGCAGATTGTTGGTTAGTGGTAGTTCGGATCTGCATTTACTGGTTTTGGTATTGTGCTCATGACCAATATGGGGTCATTGGGCCTTGGTTGTGGTTTCTGCATGCTGTGTGGAGCTTAGTGGGCCGGCAGGTTAGGCCTGTGGTGCCCGTTGGTTCACTAGATGTGAACGCAACGGAGGTGTAGGTCGCGTTCTGAACGCGTCGGCAGTGGAGGTCGCGTTTTGGTTGCCGCTGCTGGGGTCAACGTCTGCATGTGCGCCGCGTGTCGCGCATGGAGTGGAGTTTTCTGACGTCAGGATTGGGCAGGCGATGCCCTAGTCCGTCGCGTCAAGGTCGCGACGGGAAGGTACGTCGCGATCCCAACCGCTGTGTGGTTTTTAAGCAGGCTGGCCGAACAGAGCTTTCACAAGCTCTGGTCGACCAGGGAAGGAGCTGCTGCAGCTCTGTTGGCGATTCGGCGTTTCGGCGTGGTGTTCGATGCGCTCTCGACGCGAGGACATCGCGAGGAGTGGGGAAACGCCGCGCCATGCGTGGATTGTGTGTTCTTCGTGAAGGTAGGGAGATTCTACCATGTTTGATTGCGTGGATTACATGTTAGCTTGTTTACTGCTTTAAAAACAGTAGATACCATGTCTAGGAGGTGAAATGAGCATGAAAACCAGGTTGAAATCATGTTTAGGGGTGGTTTGCATGGAAGATCCGAAGATCATTCCCGGATTAGGGTTTTTGCCTGAGAAGGCGACGGACACTGCTGTCGCGACCATATCGCGACAAACCGATCCATCGCGATAAGATTTCTTTGCGCGCCATATCGTGGTGTCGCGATCAGAAGGCGATCATGGCCTCTGTCGCGATCACAGCTGAGGGTTCTGCTCTGCATGCTTTTGGTGTTTTGGTTATCCGATTATCGTCGTTTATCGTGCATAGCTTTGGTGTGAGGTGCATTGACACCCGTGAAACTTTGTGAGCAGGTTGCCCACATGGTTAGTAGGTGGTTTACATATTCGGTGTGGTGTTATCGTGGTGTGAGGTGCATTGGCACCTGTAACACCTCTAAAGCGTGTCATTTAAATAGTTTGTGTGTGTTTACGTGGTTTGAGGATGTGCATGGCACATACTCCGTTGTGGTGGTGTTACGCGTGTGTGGGTGTGTGTGTGCATGGCACATGCACTGGTTGTCGTAGTGGCTAGGCAATGATGGTTCAAGTGTGAACCTAGCCTCAGTCTTGTAGCGTCCTATGTGGACTAATAGAGATGGTTTAATTAATGTAATGCAAATAAGGTTAAGAGTTAATGTATAGTTAACGTATATGGTATGTATGTGGCAAGGAGATCATGCGATGACCAATGATAGGCCAGTTTGTAAATGATTATCGTGGTTTACATGTGTATTGGTGTGAGGTGGTTTGTAGATCACAGGGTGATCGAGGTTAAGCTATTCTTAACATTTGTACTGTGGTTTGTAATAAAGAATATATAAGTATATATCGTGGTTTGTGTATTGCTGAGTTTGGTGGTCCGGCGCCTATTCCGGAATGTCTCTTCAGTTGGGAGCCCCAGGTTTTATGTGAACCAGGCACCTGTGTGTGTTCGAGGCTTGTCCCGGTGCAGTGGTACCGTCGAGGTTTTTTCGTCTTCCTGGACACCCTCACTCTCGGGAAGAGTTGTCGTCCGGCTGAGGGAAAGACAATAGTGGGACAGTGACTTGTGAGAGTTTGTGTTTAGTCACTTGTAGCGCGCTCGTAGCTGGGGGTTACGGACACCAGTAGACGTACTAGGCCTTGGCTAGTCCTATTACCAGTGCCTCACTTTAGAGAGCTCAGGCCAGAGTCTCTAAAGGTGTTAGGCATGTGTCTGCAGGGTGTGTGACCTGTAGGTTGTGGTGGTTTGGTTGGTCTCCATAGTTCTTTGGCTTTACTTGTGTTGTGGAGCGGCAGTTGGACCTTACGTTCGTGACTGCGAGACTGAGAGGTAGTTCTTGTGTTGTGTTGTCCGGGTTGGATACTGGCAGTATGAACCAGTAGTCTGTCCCGTGTGGCGGCGTCGTGCTTTCCGACTCGTGCTTTGCTATTGGCTATAGCGTGTGTTAGTTGTAGTTTTACCTGTTGAGTTGTGCCATGGTATTGGCACGATTGTTATTGTGGTTAGTGAGCGGAGACTCACTGGTTGTGATTTGCTTGGTTGTGGTGTGCCCTGGTGCTTGCACAGTTGTGTTTGTGTTTCAGTGGTGGTACCTCGTGGTGGTAGGTACCTGTACTCTTTGTGGGTACTGGTTTCTCGTAGTACGCTGAGTACTAGCATTTTTAGGTGGTGAAGTGAAGGTCATACAATGAGACCTTCCACTTGTCATGTTTTACCCTTCCTTGGGTAAGTTTCCGAATAAGGTTTAGTGCGCGATGGATTGACATCATGATAGCCAGTCCTGCTTCTTAAGTATGATATTCGATATATCGCGATTTAAGGGTATAAAGGATTAGCTCTTGGTTAGCAATCCTATTACCCATATGTTTAGAGACTTGCAAGTGAAGCTAGTAGCTTAGGCAATGCTTTGCCTGTGTGGATTACAGTTTAGGCAACCAACTGTTGAGGTGGTGTGCCTATGAGGCTTGTGGCCTAGGCTTTCCAGATATTGGGCAAACTAGTAGTGTGGTGCTAGTCCTGCCGTTGTCTCATCTTATTTCCGGAATAAGTGTGAATTGATATAATTACGCTTTACTGTAAGTATGAAATGATTTGGTTTCCAGTGTTGCCAGTGAGACCCGTTGGGGTTGAGGTTCTCCTGCGTTGTGTGTGGTTTTGGGTGGTTCCCTACTGAGCCAGTGACTTGTTGAGGCTCACTCCCTTACAGTTCTTTTCAGGGTATACCGTTGGTGTGGTTTGCGGAGGTGTTGTGATAGACTTGTACCACTAGCAGCAGTGTTAGTACAATTATGTGAACTTGTGCTCCCTCGGGGTAACCCCAAGTAGTTGTACTCTTTTTAATTTGGACATGTAATAATGTAATGGGACAGTTGTAAATTGTATATGCAGATATGAGCACATATCCTTTCTTGTGTCTCTTACTGTTGTGGTTTGTCTTTTATATTCTTCCTGGACACATGTACGAGATATCTCTTGCGAGACTTCGGTCCGTTCGCGGGAGACGGATCTGGGTATGGACCCTTATTGAGTATAAATATTCAGGGACGTTACAATAGGTCTGTGGCAAAAGAGTGGATTTAGTCTCCATTCTCCCATCCTACCGGGGCTAGTGAATGTAGGGGTGTACATGGTTCGGTTCGGTTTCCTCCATTTTTGGAGAAAACCGAACCGAACTCATTCGGCGAACTGGTTCAAACCAAAATCCAATCTTTTTGGCATTTTTTCTGGTGTTTTTTTGGTTTTTTCTGACGTTTAAAAAAAAAAACAAAACCATCCCTTTTTCCGGTGGTCGCGTGTTTCAAACTCTCGACCACCACGCGCGCAGAGGGTGCGCGACGCCGCCATCCACTGCGTTACCATTTTTTTGTAAAAATTTATTATTTATATAATTATATATCTATATTCGGTTCATTTCGGTTTCCTAACCTGAAACCGAATTGAACCACTTGGTCCATGAAACCGAACCGAACCGATCGGTTCGATTTTACGATTTGGACCGTATTATGAACAGCCCTAAATGAATGCGCTCTAATTAGGTGAGTCGACTTTATCCCTTCACATATACATTAGTTAAATCTATGGTTAAACGGATGGTGCATAACACCAAGTCACGACGATAGTATGTCCACAACTAGGGATGTCAATGGGCTGAGCCTGGACCGGGTCTTGCTAGGCCCGGCCCAGGCCCACTTTTTTAAAAGTCGGCCCGGGCCCGGCCTAGGCCCGAGGGTAGGCCGATATGGGTGGCCCGGCCGGCCCGAAAAAATAAGAAAATCTTATTTTTATTATATAATGTATAATTTTAATATATCTTCTATATATATCTATAAAAATAATATATATTTTACTTATATCTATATTAACATTTAACTTATAAAAAATTATTTTTTAGTAGATTTATGGTAGAAAAATACATATAATTCTCATTCTACATATAAATTTTATATTTAATATAAATTATATTTATATTTTCAGATCAGCGGGCCGACCGGGCCGGGCCTCACAAAGCCTAAGTCCGGCCCTATTCTTTTCCGGGCCGGGCCGGATCGGGCCAAAAAATTTTAACGGGCTCATTTTTTCGGCCCAAGCCCGATTAAAATTGGGCTGGGCTTTCGAGCCTTTGGACCGGCTCGGCCCAATTGACACCCCTATCCACAACATTTTTTTAATAGAACTAATATATTTGATAATATTTTAATAATAATATATTCATTATTTTGTGTGTAACAACAGTGCATGTGAAAGAACCCCCTTCTTTCGTTTATAGTGTTTATGTTCCCGTCTACATTTCAAAGTAAATTCTAATTTTTTTAATTTGTAATTTATCTCATGTACATATTGTGGTGGCTGTTTTCTGCCACCTAAGCCCATTGCGTCAAGGCCCATCAGCGCCTTCCCTTTTGACGTGGCCTCCTCGCACGGTCCCACGCCTCTGTACGGATCGGATGAAAGGGGACCCACACGCCAGTCATCCCTAGCGAAGCATTGTCGAGCTGGTTAGTAGGCGGCTTCCTAACAGGGACCTTAATCCTGCTGCGCGGAACGACCCTGGATATCACCGAACATTACGTTCGAGCCCCATGTGGGTCACCTGCTCGAAGGTGTGTCCAGAAGGTGCCGAGCAGGTTCTCTGGGTTACGTCGCGGTTATAACCGCCCCAGGCCACGCGCTCCATCATCAAGAGGCACGAACTGCCTGCATCCCAACGGGCACCTAAGCGCATAACTTCTCCCGTTATGCGCCCATCAAGGCACTTTTCAGGCACGATCTACCAACGTTCGCACGTTCGCCTTGGCACCAACGCCTATAAAAAACAAGTACAGGACCATGCATGGTACGTTCCCTCTCACGCGAACCACACTCTCACACTCCGAAACCCCCTGCCTTGCAAGCCTCGTACTGACTTAGGCATCGGAGGGTTCCCCGGTCTTCACCGGGCCCCCTGATCCAGTTCTGGTTTTGTAGGTTTCGTCCACACCGGCGTTCGTCTTCCCCATCTTCTCTAGTGGAGGCCCGTTTGGCTCCGGCCCAAACAGGAACACACCACCACATTTGACGCCGTCTGTGGGAACGACGTAGCCATGGCTCGCGCGATCGATCTCGTACCAGAATGGGGGAGCAGGCGACGAGATCTCGTCAGTCATGAGGGGACTCTCGCCGGCGATCTCCCCTGTGACGTCGCCATTGCCCCTCCCGGCGTAATAACGACGTCCCTGCACACAGTTGCCTCCGCGCCAGCAACAGCCCTCGAAGTGGCAGAACTTCGGGGCAAATGCAGCAGTTGACAGGTGTCTGCCTCGCCCTGCAGGCTCAGCTGGCTGGACCACCAGCACCGGCGGTTCCTCTGTCACGAGAGGGGTAGGCAGAGTCGTCGCATCGACTCTCTCGCGTCCTCCCGGTGCCTCAGGAGCAGCAGGCAGACTCGCCGCGCCGGTCGCATCGAGCCCCGTCCGAGGAGCCGGCGCCGGAGCGCCGCGGGCGTTCGCCTCGTCGCTCTGTCGCCTCCCCTCGTCCGCCACGATCAGTCGTGGGAGGTAACTCCCACGCGTCCGGACGAGGGGGTCCCGCCAATTCCGAACAGGAGCTCGCCAGGCGCTTGAGGCGTGTGGTCGACCTCGAGCGCCGCGTGGACGCGATGGTTCAGCGCGCGGAGGGGAAAGCTCCAGCGGAAGATGACTTGGACTTCCGCTCCCCTTTCAGCAGGGAGATCCTAGAAGCTCAGGTCTCTTCTAAGCTCCCCCTGCCCACCATCGCGCCCTATGACGGCACTATCGACCCGGCCGACCACATCCACGGCTTCGAGTCGCACATGGTGTTCCACGGAGCATCAGATGCGGCCAAGTGCGGGGCCTTCCCTGCAACTCTCAAGGAGACCGCCAGGGCCTGGTTTGAGACCCTTCCGGCGGGCTCCATCACCTCCTTCCGCCAATTGAAGAAGTCCTTTCGGGACAACTTCCTTGGTGGAAGGTCGCAGCCGCGAACGGCGGCTTCTCTCCTGGCCGTGCGCCAGAAGAAGGGCGAGGCGCTCTGGGACTTCGTTAAGAGGTTCCGAACAGAGGCGCTTCGCATCTCGCGCCTGGACGTCCCTCTGGCAACAAGTGCCCTTATTCAGGGCACCCGCGACGGTTTTTTGCAGAGGACCCTCGGCGTCCAGTAGCCCGCCACCCTTGCAGAGCTGCTCTCCATCGCACAACGCCAGGCCGCTTGCGAGGAGAGCCTAGCAGCGAATAGGGCCGAGCAGGGGGAGCAGTCGGATAAGAAGCGGCCTTCCGACAACGGTTCCGACCGAGATCGAAAGAAGGGACGACGCAATGGTGATTCTCCGCGCCGTCCGCGCCCCTTCACCAACTACACCCCCCTCACTGTGGCACCCGAACAGATCTTGGCGGAGATCAGGAACGAAGCATTTGTTCGGTGGCCACAGAGGATGCACTCCGACCCCCGGAAGCGTGATCAGAACAAGTACTGTCGCTTTCATCGCGACCATGACCACGACACCTCTGAGTGCCTCCAGCTTAAGGACGAAATCGAAGACCTTATCAAGCGTGGCTACCTTGGACAGTTCGTACGCCGGAATGAAGAGCGCCCCAGACGTCGAGAGCGTACTCCCGAGCAGCCGATCAACAATGAGCCCAATGGGCAGGAGATCAACGTGATCGCGGGAGGCTTCGGCGCGGGCGGAGAAAGCACTCGAAGCTGACGCGACTACGCAAGGCGAGTGCATGTCGTAGATAGGCCCTCGGCACCTCGGCCGGCCCCATATCCCACCAGTCCTGCACGCGCACAGCCCGAGGAGGCTATAACCTTCTCGGACGAAGATCTTGTAGGGGTTACGACCCCACACACCGATGCGTTGGTCATTTCAGCCACCATCAACCACTGTAATGTGTGCCGGATTCTGGTGGATAATGGAAGCGCCCCCGATGTCTTGGCTTACGATTGTTTCGTCCTCATGGGCCTGAAAACCGATCAACTCGCTCCCGTAAACTCGCCTCTGTTCGGCTTTACGGGAGTTTCGGTCCAGCCCATGGGAAGAGTTCGCCTCCCGATCACCTTAGGGACGGCTCCAAGGGTCGTGACCAAGATTGTTGACTTCTTGGTCATCAACAACATGCCTGGTTACAATGCTATCCTCGGCAGAGGTCTGATCGGGCGCATCAAAGCAGTACCTTAGTCACTCCATCAGAAGATGAAGTTCCCTACTCCGAGCGGAGTCGGTGAAGTGCTTGGGTGTCAGCGCGAGTCTCGCCGTTGCTATGTCCTCTCCTTAAGGGACAAGCAACCACTCGCTGATCCAGCCCCTCCAACGTCCGATCAGCCTTCCACCAGCCGAGGAACGCCTGCTGAAGATTTAATCCCCGTCCAGGTAGACGATGATCCCGAACACGTCTTATACATTGGCGCCTTGTTGACAGAGGCCGAGCAGCAGCGCTACACAGCCTTCCTGCTGGCCAATTTGGACGTGTTCGCCTGGTCTGATGATGAGCTTCCGGGCATTCCCTGGAGGTAATGGTGCATCGCCTCCGCCTGGATCCCCGGATTCCACCAGTTCAGCAAAGGAGGCGACTTGTGTACCGAGAACGGCAGATCGTGATTCAGGATCATGTAGTCAAAAGCCGAACTGTTGGGCTCCTCCGAGAAGCCCAATACCCAAGATGGATCTCCAATGTGGTCCTCGTACGCAAGGCCAACGGTAAATGTGTGTGTGCGTTGATTACAAAGATCTCAATAAGCAACGCCCAAGGACAACTTCCCTCTGCCGCGCATTGACCAGCTGGTGGATGCTACTTCCGGTCACGAGCTTCTCAGCTTTTTGGATGCCTACTCTGGTTACCACCAGATCAGTATGCATCCCCCAGATCAAGACGCCACGACGTTCGTCACAGACCTAGGCTTATACTGTTTTACCAGAATGCCTTTCGGCCTAAAGAACGCGGGCGCAACTTACCAGCGGCTGGTCAACAAGATGTTCGAGCAGCAGATCGGGCGCAACATGAAGGTCTATGTTAATGATATGCTGGTCAAGACGCTTCCAAGCATTGACCACATTTTTGACCTCCAGGAAACTTTCGCAACTCTGCGAAAGTACAATATGAAGCTCAACCCTGCCAAGTGCGCGTTCGGTGTTCGGTCGGGCAAGTTCCTCGGTTCCTCGTGTCAAACAGGAATAGAGGCTAAACAGAGAAAATCCAAGCCGTGCTTGAGATGAGCAGTCCAAAGACAGTGCACGACGTCCAACGTCTGACAGGGCGTCTTGCGGCATCGAACCGGTTCGTGTCCCGAGCAGCAGAAAGAAGTTTCGCCTTCTTCAAGTTGCTCCGAGGCCCTAAAAGCGCCTCGAAGCAAGGGGGGCAAGTACGGTGGACTGATGAATGCGAGGCTGCCTTCACCGAGCTGAAGGCATATTTGGCAGCCCCTCCTGTTCTCTCAAAGCCTGTGCTCGGGGAGCCTCTGTTCGTGTACCTCTCGGTTACCAAACACTCTATCAGCGCAGTCTTGATCAGAGAAGTAGGAGCGGCGCAACATCCGGTATACTACATTAGCAGGGTCCTCCAAGAAGCTGAAAGGAGGTACCCCATGGCAGAAAAACTCACCCTTGCTCTCGTCACGGCTGCTCAGAAGCTTAGGCCCTATTTTCAGGCCCATTCCGTCACGGTTCTAACCGATCAGCCGCTGAAATCCATTCTTCAGCAGCCGGAGGCTTCCGGCAGGTTGGTTAAGTGGGTAATAAAGCTTGGTGAGTTTGACATCAGCTTCCGACCGAGGACGGCGGTCAAGGCGCAGGCACTAGCAGACTTCGTGGCGGAATGTACTCTCCCGGCCGAGCAGGATCCACCGTTGGCGGACGAACCCCCATGGGAGCTCTACGTCGACGGATCCTCTTGCGTCACGGGGAGTGGAGCTGGTTTGGTCCTCACCTCCCCGGAGGGGTTAGAGTTCCAATACGCCCTCCGTTTCCACTTTCTGGCCTCCAACAACGTAGCCGAGTACGAAGCTTTGTTGTCCGGTATCCGCATGGCTAGGCACCTTAGAGCCATTCAGCTTAGGGTCTTTAGTGACTCCCAATTGGTTGCCAGCCAGGTGAGCGGGCAGTTCAGAGCGAGGGAACCCCGCATGGCTCAATACCTCCAACAGGTCAAGAGCCAAGCAGAGGGCCTCATATACTTCGAAGTTATACATGTTCCACGGGAGCAGAATGCGCGAGCTGATGCACTGGCCAAACTGACATCTTCAGGTGACATCGCCCCTTCCCGCTCCGTGTTTATTGAAGAGCTCGCCTTACCGAGCACGGAGGTAGATGTTGCCGCCATAGAATCGGGCCCACCAACTCCGAGTTGGGTGAACCCTCTTTTGGCGTACTTACTCCGGGGTGAGCTTCCGCCCGAACAGAGCGAAGCTCGCAGAATCAGGATGCGCTCTCAGCATTTCACCCTCGTAGAAGGTAAGCTGTACCGACGGTCCCTTTCAAGACCTCTTCTGCGTTGCCTCAACCCTGAGGAGGCCCTTGCGGCCACAGAAGAAGTCCACGAGGGGCTGTGCGGAAGCCACCTGGGGGGCAGAATGCTAGCGCGCAGCATTATCCGAGCTGGGTTCTGGTGGCCTTCTCTTCAGAAGGATTGCATGTCCTTCGTCAGGAAATGTCCAGAATGCCAAAAGTTCGGAGAGCTCATCAAGCAGCCTGCCGAACAGCTTCACAGCCTGTTCGAGCCGCGCCCTTTCGCCAGATGGGGCATTGATATCTTGGGTCCCTTCCCAGAGGCTCAAGGGCGGAAGAAGTTTCTGTTTGTGGCCATCGATTACTTCACCAAGTGGATCGAGGCCGAACCTGTCGCCGCAATCACCGAACAAGCCTCATGGAAGTTCGTCTGGAAGAACCTTCTCTGCAGGTTTGGCGTCCCGAGGGTGATCACCTCTGACAACGGGAAGCAGTTCGACAGTACCTTCTTCAAACAGAAATGTGCCGAGCTCGGGATCTACAACCACTTCACCTCCGTGGCTCATCCCCAGGCTAACGGTCTGGTCGAAAACGCCAACCGAACACTGCTGCACGGGATCCGCACAAGAGTGGAGGCTGCAGGTGGATCATGGATTGACGAGCTCCCTAACGTCCTTTGGTGTCACCGAACGACTGCTCGGGTAGCTACAGGGGAAACACCTTTCCATTTGGCCTACGGCTCGGAAGCAGTTGTACCGCTGGAAGTAGCCCTTCCCACCATCCGAACAACCCACTTCGATGAAGCCGCCAATAACCGTGCTCTTCGGGAAAACTTGGACATGCTTGGCGAACGACAAAGTGACGCCAGCATTCGCCTCGTTTCTTATCAGCAACGACTCGCACAGTATTATAATGCGCGAGTCAAGGAAAGACAATTCAATGTGGGAGATCTGGTTTTGCGCCGCTGTTCGGCTTCGGATCCCCGAAGAGCAGTAGACAAACTTGCCATCAAATGGGAAGGACCTTATCAGGTCACCCATGTCCTCGGAAAAGGCTCGTATAAGCTAACTACTCCTAGTGGCGAAGCCATACCCAGGACTTGACATGTCTCTAATCTTAAGGCTTATCATTTATAAAAGCCTTTTTTCAGCATCCTACCTCTCTTCTCCCTACTCCTGTTGTTACACAAGCGGTTAGCATACACTCCTGGTCGGAACCCTTTTTACGGTTCCCAATGACCTGCGCCTTACATGCAACGCTTATGAAGCTAGAGGATTCCGATCCGAGCAGGAGCAACCACAAAAGGGAGAAGATAGAGAAAGTGAAGCTATAAACAAACTCACGAAGCAGAGAATTTCATTTACAAAAAGTTTTGTGCTTACAAGCAGGCCCTTCTTGGCCGCAGTTACAAAAGGAAAGTATAAGAAGGACATGGAGCAGAAGAAAACTAAGGAGCCTGTTCGGAAGGGACAACACCTTCATCCGAAGAAAGCATCCGCCCAGATTGGAATTGCGCAAAGCGCACATCATCCAAGCGGGCATCATTGGTGCGGCGCCGGCACTCCCGAACAGCGGCCTCGAAGGCTTCTCGGGCGCGCTCAACCCAGGATAAACGCTCTCCGAAGTCCCTCCCAGCGTTAAGACCCACTCTATAGCAGCGGGCCCCATACGGCTCCAATTCCTCCTTGTAGTCAGATCCGGTCTTGTAATCCGTCACGGCACGGACCCCGGCATCTGAGACCACTCTGCCTTCTCGGCCCGGGCCACGACGACATTCAGCTCCGAAGCTTGAAGGGCAGTTTTGAGGTTCTTCACCTCCTCCTCCAAATCTGCCTCACGAGCTTTATGCTCCGCCGTAAGATCCTTGCAAAAAGCCGACTGTGCTTCGTACAGGTATTTCTGCTTCCAGGACCGAGCAGCCAGATCCTTCAGAACGCCCAGCGATGTGGATATTCCGTCCACAAGAGCTTCCAGATCGACGTCGCTCGCCACGTCATCATCCTGGTTTTCGGGATGATATTCTTCTGTTGACAACTCCAGAGTCTTCTCGGCGGGAAGGTCCTGACACCTCGCTAGTCGATCAAGGTAGGAGGCAATAGGGCTAGGGGGCAGCTTCCGTGGTGACATTTCAACACGGCGAAGCGTCGCCTCCAGCGCCGCCACCGAGGGCACTTCGGGGAGTCTTCGGTGCAGCACTTCCATCAGAGGCCTATCGTCGTCCCCGGAGCTTTCGTCTCCAGCTACAGCAGTGGCAGGCAGGACCAGGGCGACGTCAATTGCAAGGTCCTTCAGCTGGCCCGACCCGGAGGTCATGGCAACGGCGCTCGTCGAAGCCGAAGCTCTATCCGCCCCAACGGCCTCCTGCCTTGTTGCCGGCCGCACCTCCCCACCGTCTTCGGTGGCGGATGCTGCAAAGGCTGTTGCGCGGCCCTCCTCGGCATCCCCAGGAGCTTGAGTGCTTTCCTCCCCGAGGACGGCTGCACTCTTGCCGACTACAATATCCTCAGCAAATCACCTCGGCTGCATCCTCGCCGACTACACGGCCTTCGGTGATCACTGAGGTAGGGGGCATGGGGGGCAGGATGCCTCCACTTCCTTGCGGAATATCCCCCCTCGGAAGAACTGCCTCGCCAGTACCGCAATCAGCTGTTGGCGCAGGAGTGAGAGTATGGATTCCTCCCACTCCTCTCCCCGAGTCTGCGGCGACCACCCCGTCCTCGGCACTGAGCTGTGCGCCCTTGTCTGGCGCGCCACCCTGCTCGGTGCCCTCGTCTGGCGCACCACCCTGCTCGGCGCCCCCTTCACCGGGCAGGACTTCTTGGGCCTCGTGCACCGGCGACTTCGCCCGCCCTCCGGAGCGGTCCGATTCATCGCTGACCATAATCAGGCCCAGCTCGGCGGACATCTTCATGACCGCCTCCGAACGGTCCACAAGTGGAGTAACGGACGCCCTCCTCTCGGGCGTCCTCGTACGAAGGCAAGGTCCTCGAGCCAGCAGACGCTCAAGATCCTCCTCTTCTTCCTCCACTTCTGCGG
The DNA here is from genome assembly GCA_014218235.1 of Colocasia esculenta. NCBI lineage: Eukaryota > Viridiplantae > Streptophyta > Magnoliopsida > Alismatales > Araceae > Colocasia > Colocasia esculenta. The sequence goes on along the minus strand of CM024765.1, from coordinate 90,854,280 downwards.
CGCTCTCAGCAACGCGCGGCATCATCTTCGTCGCCTTTTTTTTTCTTACAAGATCGGGGCTCGTTGGACACCTCCTCTTCGGAGGTGCGACCTCCGACCTGCGACTCCACCAGGGCCGCCTTGCGCTTCTCCTTCCTCTTCGATCGGGGGAGAGAAGCTGCCTTGGCGATCGCCGCCGTCTCAGGTGCCTCCTTCATGGCACCTCCTCTCACCGCGGCCTTCGCCTTCTGCGCGGGCCCCCTCGCGGAGACATCCTCGTCTAGCCTTATTAAGTAAAGGCTAACGGGGATCGTCTCGGCATATTTTGCCATTTCCTTCTGGCCCCGACCAGCAGCTACTTCTTCGTCATCTAGAAGAAACAGAAGGAGGGTCAGAACCCATGCATGTGGGAAAATGAAACAAGCAGCAGAAGACTTACCCCAGGCGCGGCTAAGCTTGTATTTCACAAGCTTGTACTCGGTCAGGTACCCCTCCGCGTGGTTGACCCCGACCGTGTTCAGCGATTGGGAGGCCGCGGCTGCCCCCTGAATCAAAAAAGGGGCCATGTCCGCCTTCCTCAGGGGCTCCACCACCCTCACAGGGAAGTCCCACTCGGGGATGTTCGCTCCCTTTCTCCGCCCCACGAAGAAGAGACGCCCTGTCCACCCCTTGTTGTTGGACAGACGGGGCGAGAAGTTGATCCGCATCCAGTTCGTACGGTGTTTCACGTACACGATCCCCATCCTGGACTGTGGAGAGCAAGCCAAGCTGAAATGATTTCGGAAGATCTCTGCGGTCGCCTCGATCTTCCTCTTCTTGCATATGATGCAGAAAATGAATATGGTCCTCTAGGAGTTGGGCGTCAGCTGAATAGGCGCCACCTTCCAGCTCCGGAGCAGCTCCTTTGCGATCTCCGGCATCGACAGCCGGAGACCAGCCTCCAACAGATCCAACGAAAGCACGAAGCACCCCGGCCTCGTAGTTAGGTACGACTCGTCCTCACGCATCAGGACGATGTCGTACTCCTCACCTATCCGGAAGCGCTCTCGGAGACCTTCGAAGCTCCGATACCTCGCCGCTTTCGCTCCCACCGGCGGCATCCCGCTGGCTTCAACGATCTCCTTTCCCTTCTGGGCCATCACTGGAAGGCAAGGAGCACAACGCGCGAAGAAGAAGAAGTACGGGAGCAGAGGAAAGCTCGAGAGAGGAGATGGCAATTGGCTTTGGAGGCAGCGGACTCTGGAAAATCTTTCGAAGACGAAGACCCCGCTCTCACCTCCTCCCCTTCCTTATAAGGAAGGTGAGGCACGAAATTCGAAGCGGGGCTGGAAGCGACGTTTCCCTCCACTCCAAGTCTCCTCTCGAATGACCCGCGGGTGACCGTTCGGGCCTGGCATGTGACGTTCCGGGTTTGACACGACCCACGTGGTCATCATGAAAGTCTCATGTTCGAGGTAAACCCCTCTGTAACGGCGTCGCTACAGGTCTGTTCGGATCTCCAGGGACGATATCGCATTTATGGCGGAGATGACACCCGAGCAGGTCGCCGCCCTCAAGCGCTTCGGCTTCTGAGCCACTTGAGGGCGTGGGGGGCAAGTGTGGTGGCTGTTTTCTGCCACCTAAGCCCATTGCGTCAAGGCCCATCAGCGCCTTCCCTTTTGACGTGGCCTCCTCGCACGGTCCCACGCCTCCGTACGGATCGGATGAAAGGGGACCCACACGCCAGTCATCCCTAGCGAAGCATTGCCGAGCTGGTTAGCGGGCGGCTTCCTAACATGGACCTTAATCCTGCTGTGCGGAACGACCCTGGATATCACCGAACAGCACGTTCGAGCCCCCATGTGGGTCACCTGCTCGGAAGGTGTGTCCAGAAAGTGCCGAGCAGGTTCTCTGGTTTACGTCGCGGTTATAACCGCCCCAGGCCACGCGCTCCATCATCAAGAGGCACGAACTGTCTGGCATCCCAACGGGCACCTAAGCGCATAACTCTCCCGTTATGCGCGCCCATCAAGGTGCCTTTTCAGGCACGATCTACCAACGTTACGCACGTTCGCCTTGGCACCAACGCCTATAAAAACACAGGTACAGGACCATGCACTGGTACGTTCCCTCTCACGCGAACACACTCTCACACTCCGAAACCCCCTGCCTTGCAAGCCTCGTACTGACTTAGGCATCGGAGGGTTTTCTCGGTCTTCACGGGCCCCCTGATCCAGTTCTGGTTTTGCAGGTTTTCGTCCACACCGACGTTCGTCTTCCCCATCTTCTCTAGTGGAGGCCCGTTTGGCTCCGGCCCAAACAGGAACACACCACCACACATATTAATATGGATCAAGTTTAATAAGATATCAAAAGGTTTCATTTTTTTATATAAAAAAAGCTACCTTCGGATTCAATAATCACCAATTATAAATTTTGGAAAACTTGGGAAAAAGTTTGAGAAAACGTTGCCGATGGAGGCGGGGGGTCTAAACAGTCAGGTCACCAGACTCACCACCCCCGCACATGCGAAGTGAACACAGCGAAGGAAAAGGAAAAGGAAAAGGAAAAGGAAAAAAGTAACGGTCGGCTTCAGAAGAGCCCCTTTTAAGTCCAGATCCTCATGGCGCCGGCGTCCATCGGAGCGCACGAGGCATCGCAGACGCCGATCTCCTCCGCCATGATCAGAACTCTCAAGAAGCTCAAGGCCTGGTCGAAGAAGCGGGCAAGGAAAAGGAAGCGCGACCTCCCGGACGGCCCGCCCACCCGCTTCACCCGTCACCAATGCTGCACCTGCTGCTCTCACTCCCCTGCTCCCCCATTCCAGCCCACGGCGCCGCCGCTGCCTCCCTGGCTCGACTTCGAGCATCACCCTGGGGTGATCTCGCATCCGGTCTTTAGTCCTGTGGCCGGCGTCGCCTTCCCTCTTCCCGCAGCCGAGATCTCCGCGGGGTGGGTGCCGCCGGCGGGTCGTGGATCGGAGATCACTCCTCTGCTGTGTCCTCTTCCAGCTCCTGGCGCGAGCATTCTGTCTTACCAACAGTATCTGGTTCCAGATCCGGTGTATGGCGCGCCGGTTGATCGCCTGCCTCCTGCCGGACGCGCTCCTGGACTGGCGGGGTGCAGCGGCGGCGTGGTGGCATGGTTGCGCAGATGCATATTCTGCTGCTTCGGGAAACGGTAACCAAGGTGCGTGCAGCTTAGTGGTCTGGTCTTGATTTGTTCTTTATGATTCACGAGGGTCTCAAAAGCTGCTATTATTATACAGTATATATTGATACCGACATGTTTCAAACCATTCGGAAAATGTGTGATCACTGATCATCAATATGATAGAGTCTTTTAATTCTCAATGTCTCAGCAATTAGGTCGACTACTGGATCCAATTCAAAACCTAGAAGTTTAACGGAATCTTATGACTAGTTGCCTGGAGCTGGAAGCAAGCTCTTACAGGATGGGATCAATAGTTGATGAATGAAGCTTTATGGGGGGGAAGAAATTGTCAGAAGTTGACTGATTAGTAGGTAGAAGATTACCTTCGTAGTTGTCTAGTTTAGACTTACGCAACGAGGCGATACGTCTTAAATGCTCTTAATAAACACAGTTTTTTCGTTACATTTTAACAAGGGCGCAGCTGCCTTATGAATCGCATGAATCGACCCTGAATCAAATCGGCGGTCTGTGATACTATTCTAGGGGTAAGTCCCCCATAATCCAAGGATTCCGGTTGAATCGGCAGGAATCGATATGAATCGGCCTGGATCGACCATAGATCAGCGGATCCATGGTCCATCCTTTCGATCAAGGCAATCAAAATTTAAATTTTAAGAGGGCCCACCGGATCGAGCCTTTATCGGGCAAAATCAGCCGATCCATAGCCGATTCTGCCCGATAAGAGCTCGATCCGGCTCGATACAAGTCAGATCCCCCTTAAAACACGGCTGATCTAGAGATTGGCTATGTTTTGCCTGTCTGCCCCCTCCTTCCTTTCTCACTTCTAGGGAAGCCGCAAGGGGGACGGAGATCTCCCCCACGTCTTCCGCCGCTGCCACGTCCTTCGCCGCTGCCGGACGCTGCTGTCGGCCTCCTCCTCCTCTTCTTCTTCTTATTTGAAGGCTCCTTTGGAGTTTAGAGGGTTCTCCTCTTTAAGAGAGCTTAGAGAGGAGTTGAAAGAAGGCCAAGAGGGATCTTCTTGAGTAGATCTCAATAGATCTTATTCAAGCAAATGAGAAGTTCTTCTTAGTAAGATACAAATTTAAAATTAAAAAAGTAGAAAAATCATGCATATATGTTTGATTTGTTTCTATCTTAGTATTCTTATATTATAAAAAGGATATTGGAGCTTTAGAAACCTAGGATTTGTAAATTAGACAAAACCCCTAAATTTCACCTAATTAGGATTTGAAATTTGGAGTTTTTGTTCTATTAGCACTATTGGAGATCAATTAAGTGTTCCCATCACTTAATTGACATAATTGTGTCTATGTATGACAATGTGGGTGGTTAATTTCGAGAAATTAGACAAATTCCCCAAATTTCACCCTAATTAGGGTTTAAAATTTGGGACTTTTGTTATATTAGAATAATTGGACATCAATTAAGTGTTTCAGTCACTTAATTGTGCCTTCCTATGATAATGTGGGTATAGGGTTTATTGCAAGCTGTGTGCCAAAAACTGAACATTTGCGGACCTAGATTAGTTCAGGGTCTACTCATATACCTACATTTCAGCCTCACATTTACCGTACTCAGATATTAGCAACTCACCTCTTGGGAGTATAAGGAGGATGGAAACCTTGACCTTCACAAGAACAAGAACATAGTGAAACAACAAGTACATATAAACCACTTGGCATATGTGTCCTATTCCATCACAATATGGAGAAGGTTCAAGTCAACAATATACACCAAGAGGGGTTCAAAGGGGAATGCATGATTTGACAAATTCCCTCTTTGGTTATGGCTATGAGGCTAATCAAGTTTATGGCTATCAAAACCCACATGAGTACAAGTCATGTAGGTCTGGATGGCAATATTATTAGTCTTCCATGAAATGTGAGCTACATTTGATATTTTATATTTTTCTTGTGTTATAGTACGTAAAGACTTTAATTTCATGTTTCATGTACTATGAATGAATACATGTATGATTGCTTTTTAATACAAATGCTAGTTCTATCAACTTATCAGAAAAAAATTTCTTCTGATTTTTCATATTTTAATATTTTTTTATTTCCCACCTAAAATTTTCTCAATTTATCAAAAAAATAAAATTTTTAAGTCTGACCGATCCAAGATAGGCCAGACTTCCCCTGAATTGATCGGCTTCCGATCCCGATCCAGATCGGATCGGCCCTCACCGATCAATCCGATTTTGTATTCCATGGTTTTAATCATGGTAGAAGGGAACGATGTTGGAAGAAGTTAGGAACTTTGGCTGGGAGTCCGGATCTTTCTATGCTCTAAAAGGAACTGGAGGGATTAGGGAGGGATATTTCGGAATCATGTAGAACATCCGACTGACTGGTTACAGTAGGGATGGTTTGTGACCAAAAAAGAGTCCCTAGTTAATGTACAACAGTCCCTCAAAGTTTGAGATGCTTCATCCGCATGATTATGCACAAACGTTTGTAGTCACACTTTTGTTAGATTGTAGTGGAAGGAGGCAGGGAAATGGAGATGGCCAGGTAAGCAAGGAAATCGTAGATATTGTCAGCTAAATAATAACATAAAAGGAAACCAACAATGACAATAGCAACAATAGTTTCCGTGGTGGCTGTTTTCTGCCACCTAAGCCCATCGCTATCCATCAGGCCCCATCAACGCCTTCCCTTTGGACGTGGCCTCTCCGTACGGCTCCACGCCTCCGCAAAGATCATTTAAAAGGGCCCCACGGAGCAATCACCCCGAACGAAGCATTGCCAAGCTCTTTAGCGGCATGTTTCCGGACAGGGACGCTGATTCTGCTGTGCTGGACAACTATGGATATTACCGAACAGCAAGTTCGACCCCTCTCATGGGACACCTGCTCGGTGACCTCCCCCAGAGACTTTCGGGCAGCCCTTCACATCCTCACAGCGGTTACAAATCGTTGCAGACCACACGCCCCACTATTAAGAGGCGCGTTAACTGTCTGGAAGCCCAACGGACGTCTCAGCGCGTAACTTCTCCAGTTATGTGCGCCTTTCAAAGCGCCCTTCCAGGCACGATCTAGTGACGTTACGCACGTCAAGCTTACACCCTTGCCTATAAAAGACACAGGTATGATGCCATGCAGAGGTACGTTCTCTCTTACGCGAACACACCCTTACACACGAAAATCCCCTGCCTTTCAAGCCTCTTACTGACTAGGCATTGGAGGGTTTTCTCCGATCTTCACCGGGCCCCCCCTGATCTTTTCTGGTAATTGCAGGATCCTTCGTCCGCCTCCGGCGACCGTCATCTCCCTTACACAAGTGTTAGGCCTGATCCGCTCCGGCCCAACAAGGAAAATGTCTTCACAATTTCTTTGAAGCATACAGGACAAAGCAGCAGGGCATGCGCCTGTCTGAACAGGTCGGAAGAGTTACTTAGCTAATGCGGGGGAACCTCTTGCGTGTCCAGATCCAAAGTGGTTTACACTTCTGTTCTTTTTACTTTATATCACATTATGGAAAAGGCAAAGTTACATTCAAGGGAGGGACAACGTATGAAATATGATAAGCATGGACACATTCCAAGTCCCAAATGGTGAGATAAATAAACGATGGAAGTATATGATCAACTCTCCCTATCGGTAAATACGAGCATGCTAAAGTTAGATCAGAAATAAATGTTGAGAACCATCCGCATGACAGATTTAATAAAACAGCTGATCCGCATGACAGATTTAATAAAACAGCTGAACAGATAATGTAATTTCATTTATATTCACATTTCTAGCTGCACAAGCCTACAAGGAAAATAAATTTACAAGAGAGTGAAATTAGCGCAACTACATCAGCGGGTATACTTTTTCAATAGTATTTTCATATTTACAATTCGATTCCACCTTCAGCTTCAGTCAGGATGGCACTGTTCTGACTCAACAAACGATCACAGAGATCTAATAGCTGATCAGCAAGGTGACCGATGCTTGGACTTCGGACGTCATTATAACTATGTGCATTGAAGTTTATTTGCCAAACATCATGCCTGAAGTCCTCTCGGCTCTTGTACTCCATTTTCCTTACCTTTTCTTTGATAATGGACAGATCCATGGGGTCCTTGATGATGTCAAGGTAGTCGGGGGCTTCTCTCTTTGATACTGGTTTCATGAATAGATATGATATATCATTGTTCTCTCTTAAACTGTTCACAATGTTTTCCAAAATGTTTGACAGCAGTACCTCTCCCCCTCTATGGCGTTTTGTCGGCAATGTATATTCTGCAACATGGCATCCCAAGTCTCCCCTGGGCTGTTCATTTGCTGCTTGATCCCTCTCGTGCATCCTTCTAGTTTCTCGACTCGTCTTATACTCCTTTGAGTAGGAACTCAAAGACACAGGCTTCCTTTTATTTTTCTTTCTCTTTTGTGCATGTTCTCTATCTGCCTCTCCATGTCCATCAATTTGGAGTGACGTCTGTCCTCGAGTCCTCCAAAGTGACTCTTCCGCCATCTTCTCATAGTTCCTCAGTTCCACAGTCTTACTACCTATCGTCTTTTTACGAGACCATTGACTCAACTGCTTCCGTTCCACTGAGCTTCCTAGTTTGGATATCTTTCTTAAATCTGTAGACTCGTCATCCTGCTCCATCCCAGCAGCTTGTGTGCCCTGCTCCAAATTATTGACACCCTTGAGTGGTTTAAATCTGATTTTCTGGTGAGCGGAGAGTCTTAAAACAAGAGGTGACTTTTGCACATTTTCCTGCTTGTCTTCTGCTTTTGTATTGTAGGGAGTTGCGGTAGTTTGTTCCATGGATTTACTATCCGTTTCTTCTTTTAAAGTCATCCCTCTGTTTGAACAGTGAGGCCCTGATATTTTAATCTCATGATGCTTGTCAGGGGGAACATATTTGAATTTCAACTGGAGTCTTCTTGGTACATCTAGCTCTGATTTGTCACTTCTTTCAGAGTGTTCTACCCTCAGAAATTTACTGTTTGTAGTCTGCAAAGAAAGCTGCATCCCATCTTCAACAATTTTAGATTTGGCAAATATACCATCTGTTTCTGATGCTCCTAAATCTTCTCTATATTTGGGACAGTCCTTGTTAGTCCTCATGTGTCCCATCTGGCCGCAGGCTCCACATGCAAAAAATTGTCTGGTTGGTTTGCCAGTAAGTTCTTTTCTATCGACAAAATTTTGCCCATCTTCTATTGCCTTGTCTTGCACTTTAACCAATCCAGCATGTATGTCACTCTCATATGCTGCTTTCAAATGCAGACTCAATTTCATTTCGACAGGAATCCTTTGTAGCTCATTGTTCTGCATGGTGATGCCCTTAGATGTAAGAGTCCTCCTTGAATGCTTTTTAACCTGTTTCAACTTGCCACCCATGATCGTAACATCATCATCATCCAGCCATTTGCTTATTAGAGCTGCCTCTGCTTTTTCATCTTCATTTTCCTCCTCTCTCAGAACTTGATATGGATGTCTTCCCATTAGCTGTTCAACATTGACACCAGTAATCTCGTTTCTATGTTCAAGGCTGTCCTTTCCTTCTGCAAATTCTTCTACATCCAAGAAATTTTCAAGATCCACGGCTAAGGGATCCAAATCACCGCCAGCTTTGGGACTACTTTCATATTCATTAACATAGGCACCGGAAAGACTTTGAACTTGCAGCTCCCATATTTCCTGACACTTTCTCTTGGCCTCCTGGAGAAGTAGAAGATAGGATGATCTTTTGCTGAGGGTGGCTGTATCAGTCTTTGACCTGGGTGCATATTGTTCACTTAAAGGTTGATGAATCGTAGCATTCTGATCATATCTAGTCATCTTCATGATCTGATGATCATGAACACTTGATTTGGAAAGGTAGTAAAAGTCTGTGCCAATGCTTGGGACACAAAATTCAGTATCAGTTCTATCACTTGCTGAACCTACTTGAACAGCGGGTGCCTTCTTTTGCTTTGTAGTGCTTAGCAGATGAAGCCTAGGGGTGGGCCAAGTGGCCCGGATGTAGCTAAAACCTAAACCACATCCAGATGGATCACCAGATCCACTTATTTCCAACCGATGTATGTTTTCCATACTCTGATTCACATATGAAACAAAACTCCTACTCAAATTCCACGGAGTTATCAGGAGTTCCCCCTCAATATGTGATGCAACAACACGAGTCAGTGCCTCACTCAACCTGGATGAAAGGCAAACAGGGCGTCTAAGCCTACTGATTCCCAAGTGTTTTAGACGGTAAAGACCAGCTTGCATACTTTCGTAACAGCAGACGTCCTCAGGTGCCAAAATCCTTCGGATTTCCTCCTCACACGGTATCTGAAAGTTAGGCTTCTTTACCCAGAAAGAACGTCCGTTTAACCTCTTCTGAAGCTTTGCACAGTGCTTCAACCTTTTTCTTAGAAAAGCTTCTGTAAGACTTGGAAACTGCAAAGAGAGATCATCTGCTCGGATATAGGGAGGCAAGCCAGATTTCTGTTTGGCATAGAATTCACGATATACATGTACCAACAGCCTCCTTGAATTATAGTTCCGAACACCTCTCACTCCAGGAGAAATAACCTCTATATGAGGCTCCTGTTGCCCCACAACACATACTCTGTTGATTCGACGCAGTGAAAGCATTCCATTTGCTGATCGTACCAACAGATAGTTGGTTGTCAACAACTTGTGTGGAAACAGCGGTGCACGTAACAAGTTGGTTTCAAGACTTGGTTGACTACAGCCAGGAGTCAAGTCTCCAAGAAAAGGAGATTCATCTGCAGGATCAAGTGTTAGGACATTCCCCAATATATCATGCTGCTTTTGTGGTGGCAAGGCAGTTACATCATCAAGCTCTGACTTCCGATAATAAGTACACAGCCTGGCGGCCATGCCAACATTTCCTAGTAGAAGAGGCCTCTCTTCACAGTATTCCATGAGAAAAACATGCCCGTCTCTCACTGATAGGTCAGACATCCTTCTAAATGCTCTAGGAAGGCATAGAGACTCGTTAGCATTGGGTAACAACTGGGGATCAGACCACAAATGTATTTTACTCCACACAATGTAAAGGAGAGAATTTGGTTTGACGTCCTGGTCGGCAAGAGACATGTCATCCTGGAGCTCCCTTCCTGTGTAAAATATCTTAACCTTCTCTGGTAACTTAAAATCGAGCTTCTTCGAAAGTCTTATCTTGATAGATGATAGAGAGTCCTTGACATCCAGCAGAAGCTTGATCTTTTTCCCTCCTAAACTCTTCAAAATAATCTTAATGGATCCTTGAGTACAGCGAGTCCCTTCCAACCTGGAAGCAAATTCATTCTCACATGGGTACCAAAGAGCTCTTGGCCGATGAAAATTGGCAAGTTCCTTGTTGCTCAACTTGGGTTTCATAGTCTGCAATTTTAATGCAGGGGCAGAATGAATTACTTTGGCTAAATGATTAGCACGCCTTTTGGAATAAGACTTGAACTGCTGACCAGTCACCCAGTCTGAGTAAAACTCATCATTGGATATATCAAATCCGTCACTAGGAAGCCCATGCTGACAATGATAACCAAAATAATCTTCTGACGGTGTCTGTAATGGATAAGAAGGAATGATTGAAGCTGCATGAGAAGAGACTTGCCCTATGTTGTTCTGTCCCAAAGTTTCAAGTGGCATTTGCTCGTCTTGGAGATCAAGGACCAGCTTTGGCTTTGGAATGGGATCTCTTGGATCCCATATAATCTGGTCCAACCAACATCCGTCCAGCAAATCCTGGTTTTGCAGGGATAAGTTTTTAATACACCTTGCAGCAGCATCTCTGACAGCTTTCTCCTTTCCCGCCATGGATTTAACATTCGTACCTTCCAGTTTACTTCCTTTTAAGCAAGAATCTAACCTCAATGCCAGTGGTTGTCTACCTCTCAGCCCTAGTGAAGATTGAGAGGTTGCAGATCCAGGTATCCTGCTTGAAATCGACGGCTCCCCTGAAACACGCAGAGAAGCTGAACTGTGATCTGCGTTCGGCTCCATCTGGGACAATTGCCATGAGTATTCTGAACTAACCACCTCACCTGCTTCAGCATCAAGAATAGAAATGTCACTGCCATGCTCGGACATCACACAACTCCTTAAAGTCTCGTGACTAGCAGCAGGCGAACTCCCCCCCCAAACAATTTGATCTTCCCAGTCTTGCTGATCAAGAGGATCAAAACCAGAACAATCAGGTTCCCACCATCTGGGAGGCGTATCCCTTGCCATTCTCTCCTTCATTGGTTGCCCAGGAAGACAAGAGTCTCTGCCGTGCTCATCATGCAGCGACCCCACAACCCCTCCCCCCACCTTCACGCAATCCCCCTGCACTGAGCTGAGACGTGTAGCATCAATGGCGGGAGCTTGGCAAGCGCTCTTCAAAAAGCTCTCCTCGTCGTCTTCGATCGTATCAACGACACCTGCGATCTCAATACTCGGTTTGCTATTCATATTTAGACAAGTCCTCCTCCTCCCCGCTTTTTTCAATGGCTCATAGACACCAAAAATCTCCGAGAAACGCAAGATTTCCATCCCGTTCTCTACGCACAACACAGGAAGGTTAGTTTTCTTTCTGGGCTCAACCGGTTCCTCTGCAACAGCAGCCTCTTCCTCTAAACCTTCCGCATCAAACCTCAAATGCACATCGTCACCTGGAGTTCCAACCGAAGGCAAATAGCCACCATCAGAGAATTCCCATCTGTCGTGAGACCCCGGCGGGGGGGCATCCTCCCCCTTCGCCTGGGTTTCCATCGCCGTCCCATCATCCGCGTCGTAGTCCTCCTCCTCAGGTACATAACTTCGATTCATGGAGGGATCCGACAGTAGAAATTCCTCGTCCGGAAAGGGGCGAGCTTCTTCTGCCATGGCAGCTCCAGCATCGGACTCTCCATTCAGGTCGTCAGCGTCCCCGCCATCGGCCAAAGGTTCTCCTGTGCCGGCATGATCTTCTTCGGCCGGCGCGGAAGTGGACTCCACCAAGTCCAGGTCGGCGAGAGATGGCCCCAGCTGGTCGGCCAGAGCAGCGAGGTGCTCCCTCGCGTCCTCATCCAGGTAGCTGGCATCGACATCCCCGGAGATATCGACGTTGCCGAACATGAACCCTAGTAGACTTCGACTAACATGTTCGTCGTCGGCGTCGTCGTTGGAATCCATGGCGATGGGTGGCCTGGGGTTTATACAGGTGAAACAAGAAACAGGGGTTTTCGTAGGGACGGGGTCCTATATTTATAGGCGGTGGAGTAGGGATGGGTTTCACGGATACGGGATACCACACTAACACTGGATTCAGGGTTCGCCCGTGCCGCCCGCGGTTCGGGCGGCACGGGCGAACCGCAGGTCGGTCACCCATTGGGGGTGACCGAGTGTGCCGCGGCGTACGATCCGGTCCGCTAACTTCGAATTTATTTTTGTTTTCGTATTTTTTGTTTTTCTTATTAGGTGTGTTTAAGTGATCTAAATAATATTTAATTAAAATAAAAATTTAAATATAAATTAATTAAGAGATGATCTAAATTATAATAATTTTATTATAATTTTTAATTATTTTTTGACAAGTAAAAATTATCTTAAAAATCAGTAAATTGACTTAATCTCAACATCTAAGGGATCTAATAGTATCTAATTGAGATGAAATTTCAAACATAATCTAATTAATATGTGATACAAATTGTAATAATTTTAGTTTAATTTTTTAAATTAATTTCTTGTCAAGTAAAAACTATCCCAAAATATATTAGGTCGATTTAATCTCAACATCTATGCATCAATAACTCATGATATTTATATTTTTAGAATCAGTATATTTTTCTAGTAATTATGATGACTTCATATTTAACTTTATTTTCGAAATCAAATGTCGTCTCATTGAAGTACGTGCACAGAGAGTTCGTCGTACCGCGACAAACTCTGTGTGCACTTAAGGGGTCTAATTAGTGTCTAATTGAGATAAAATTTTAAACATAAACTAATTAAGAGATGATACAAATTATAGTTATTTTATTAATATCTGAGATTAATTAGCATTAATAAATGATAGCCCAATGTCATACTCAGAAGTGCGCGCTCCGACAGAACGACATCGGAAAACTGTAACGAAAATAAAATTTGAGAACATCATAATTTTCAGAAAAATATGGTGATATCAGAAATGTAAATATCCGGAATTGGTGACGTACGAATTTCGATATTAAGCCGATGCAACTATTTTCCAGGTGATTTTTCACCCAGTATAAAATAAAAATTTAAAAATTAAACTAAAATCACCATAATTTGTAAAACCATTACATTGGCTTATAGCTAAAATTTCAACACAAATGGACATTATTTGAATTGGTTTACAAGAGGATCTTCGGGCCAGCTAGTTTATGAGTTAATTACGTCAAGCATTTTATGGGATCTTCGGGCTAGTGGTTTATGGGTTAATTACGTCAAATCATTCTTCTCCATCTGCTACAGGCGGTAGTGGTGATGGTGGTGGTGTTGGTAGTGGTGGTAGTGGTGGTGGTGGTGGTAGCATGTGCTTTTTATTAGAGTCTGAGTTCACGCATGCTACCTAAGATAGTCGAGATCACGGTGCTCCACTAAGCTATTAAAAAAGGTATCAAGCAGATGAGAAAATGTGACACATAGGTCTTGTGGACAGTAGTAGCTATCAAATGATTAAATCCGATTTTGAGAGACTGAGTACATAGGACGACACAACATCTGAGGGTGCTAGTGAGGGTCAAAGTTTCTTTTTAGGACATACACAGTTAGATCCATATAGATAACATCATGAATATGGTGGCTATTATGCCTCTAGATACCAGTATGGTCATGATGATTCTTATATGCAAATTCTAATCGTTCCACCACCAGGACCTACAATAGTACGTCAAGGAACACGTAAATATTTAGAATATCAGCGTATGTACGAAGACCTATATCAAAATTACATGCCTTATGTTGATTATTTGCGCTTCTTGGAGAACACTTATAATGTGAGGTTGTTCGGAGATGGAAGTTATACCCCCTACTACGAAAGTTTTGTGGACATACATGTTCAGCATGATGAGGAAGAGTAGGTAAGAACTTGTTAAATGTCTTTAGTGACATGTTAAGGAAGATGATGCTAATTTGTAATTTTTTATGAAAAGAAAATTGATGAATATGAAGACGACGATATGAATATTGTATTTGGCTTATATCATGATTATATCTTTAATATTTAGATGGACACTAATTGCTTGTGTCATGATCTTGGTATGATTGTATGTATGTTAGATGAATATTAAATAGTTGTGGTGTGTTGACTTAAATGAGTAAATAAATTTATTTATATATTTTCAACATCTCTTTATGTGATGTTATTATGTTTTGCTCATTTTCTTTTGAAATTTACTCATTTCAAATATTAACTAAGTCACAAAATTAAAAAAAATAAATCAAACAAGTCATTTTCCCACCGTACCTCAGCGATACGGTACAGTACGGTACGTACCGTGCCACGAAAAATGCGGTACGATCGATCTAGACAGTACGACGAATCTTGACTGGATTACAACCAAAAAAAGAAAACAATAAAAATATTAAGACAGTTTTATGCCTACACAAATTTAAAACTACTGTTGCATCCTGTTAAACTTAAATTACGTATTGGTATTTCTAGATAGTACGTATGTATATACATGGAGTGTTATACCATTGTATGTCTCCGTGATCTATAATGTGGTCGATTGAAATAAAATCAAATTATACCATTGGATGTATAAGATGAATGTTTTACCAATCATGAGTCTATCTCGTCAATTATATTACGAAAAATATTAAAAAAAGATCATCAAGAGACCGGGTATATATGTAAGCGACTTGTAAATACTACTGTGAAACTCAAATACACAAAAATCAGAAAGTTACTAAAGCGAGAAGAGAGCCGTGTATAAAATATGAGTGAACACAGACTCAGTTTAGTTTAGTTCAGTTTGAAAAGAATTTTTCTCAAACTAAATCAAATCAAATTAAACCAATTTGATTTAGTTTACTTCAATTTTAAGCATAATTGATAAATGTCACTACTAAATTTGTATTTGTCAAAGACAACTAATATATCACTATTTTCTATATTCCATAAACTCAAATTATCCTTCAAATTACCCTTGGGTTGGACTTGGGGAGTAGGGGAAGGCAGGATTGGTATTTTTAAAATTAAGGCTATGTATTTTACATAAATATCTTTGAAATTGAGTTATACCTTTGATTTTTGAAAAATAAAAACCAAATCAAATCAAAAAATTTAATATGATTCAATTTGAACCCAAATTAAAATTTCAATATGAACCAAACCACTATGAATCTAAATAATAATCACCCCCAACTGTGGAGACGATCAATTATCACTGGCTGAGGATTGGGAAGGTAGGAACACGGTGAAAATGGGCTGACTTGGTGGTTCTGGCTATGATACAGTTGGGCCATTCGTCTGCTAGTGGCCAATGGACATGGTAGGAAGACCATGAAAATGGGCTCACCTGGGGGTTCTACTCCCATCATTTCAGCCCGTGTTGAAATTATATTCCAGCCCAACTAAACATAGTGTGTTACAAATCAGTCCAATCCAAATGAAATTGGCCTTTATTGGGCTAGCTTGGGGGCTGGCAAATCAAAGTTTCGCCCTTGCAGTGCACAAATACTAAGATTCTTCCGAACGGATGGCAAAGCTATATCAGATGATTTCCATAAAATAGTTCAATAGCCTCACAAAAAATTTCGCCTCCTCCTCCATTCGCAGTAGTTCATATTCATGTTTCTATTTTCCAGTAAATTACTGGAAATTCAAACTATCGTATGACTCGGCCATTTTTCTGGCCACTCGAATTCTCGAACTTCTTCTGATGGGAACTTCACCAAGACCAACTCTTAAGTGAAGAGCGACCATTATTAAGGGTTAACAAATTAAATAATCGAACTAGATCAAATTAACTGATCGATTCACTTCGATTTGAATTGAAATTCGGTTTAATTTAGTTTCACAAATTATGACGAATCGTTTTATTTGATTATTAATATAATTATAATAATATTTATATAATATATATTATAAATATTAAAAAGTAATCATATGACTATATTTACACATAAATATATATATTTATTTTTATTCTTATTTTTAATATATAATATTAATTATATTTAATTAATTATATAGATTCAATTTGAATTGAACTAAATCGAAATAATTCTGATTCGATTTGATTTAGATTGGTTTGATTCGAGTTGACATTCTTACTCAAAGTTGACAAAAAAGTGAGTCAACTGAGATTGAATCGAACCTTGAACCCCTGACAATTATGTTAAAAAATATAAAAAATTGTTTTTTACGTTCTTTTCTGGTGGGTGGGTGCACTTAGCAGCGAACACATCATAAATTTGTGAATTTGGCGGCAATCTTACCAATAAGAAAAAGGCACTGGGCACGTCCGGTCGAACTCAGAGAGCTGCTGAATGGTGATACAACAGCCAATTGGTTAAATTCGAGACATCATCTTACCGAGGATTGACCACTAAACTATTCCTTAAATATTGTTACAAAAGAATTGAATTGTAAAAGGAATAATTTTATTGATTGAAAGTATCTCATAAGACTCTCTCTCTCTCTCTCTCTCTCCTTCTCATTCAAGACCTCTTTATTTTCCAAATAATTTATACAGCGTTAGTCTATTTATATAGGCTAACCATGAACTTAAGTAATCTTACTTTGGCACCTTTTTTTGATATCTTTTTATCCCTAGTTATCTAGTTATGGTCCTCATGAGGGAGAATAAATAGATTACTAAAGATAAAAGGGGAATAAAAAATATCAAAATGAGATTACTTAAGTTCACAGTTAGTGTATACGGGGATAGATTATTCCTATATAAGTTATCTAGAAAAGAAATAGGCCCGAATAATTTTAGTTATCTCCGATTAATCTATACTATTATAATAAAACTCAGTCTTAAAAGTACACGTGGCAGCGTCAGGTTCTTTCAAATTCCCGCCAAAACTGATATATGTTGTATTCTCCATCTATACTCTCTTTCTCATGCCTACCCATCTATCTGTACTAATATTATATTTCTCAGTTTTGGTACTGCCACATGGCAACACCAGGACAAGCCTAAACCTCCTTACTAAATATTTTTGGTAATCCTATTCCCCCTTAAAATTTCTTGGTAAAGAATAGAAATACAATTGATTTCTATTCACACTCATATTCCCGCCTAAACATTGCTAAAATATATCATATAATTTTTTTAAAATCTTTGACGCATAAGAGAACACTCATGTTGCCGCCTAAAGATCCCATGAAAGAATAGAAATGAAATCTGGGTAAAAATCGCATCCTCACATCAAAACATAGTTATAAAGAATTAAAGACAAGTAATAAAAATGGGTGCATTTCCATCTACACCAACGATGGCCATGGCAGGAGCAGGATCAGTGGCCGCTTGGGAAGCATCCGGAGCAGGGCGATGTCCATGGCAGACACCATGTTAATAGGTCCTTTCTCTCTCTAACTTTCGGAGCCAGTCACGCTTAAGCCCCACCTCCGCATCCTTTTCCCCCGTGTCGTTCGTACCCCCCGTCTTCCTCCACTCCAACGCGCTGCGAGGGTCGCGCCGAGAACCTCTCGAACCCTCTGCAAGCTTCGCCCCTCCCTGCGCATAGGTGGAGCAGCGGACGCATCACACGACGATGCTACGTGCCACGCCCTGCCATCCGCGTCGCTCAAGCAGATTGGGGGCTTAGTCGCCGAGCAGCCACACGCGCGCCCGGGGGCTGCCCCACCCACACCCATGCAAACACAGGGGACGACGACGCCTCGCCCTCGGTGCCGGCCCCGGGGCTGGGCGGCATGAAGCGGTTCGCGTCGGGTAGGAGGTCGGTATCGTGGGGGGTGACCTGGAGCAGGACACGCAAGCAATATCCACCTAGACCGTGGCCGTTGCCGGTGAAGCCGCAGGGCACAGGGATCCTGGAGCGGCAGTCGGCAGCGGCGCTGGCGGACCTCGACCGCGACCGGAACTGGGAGAGCAGCGGCCTCGCCTCCATCTGAAGCAAAGGATCGCCAAGGCTCCCTCGACCCTCCCGCCCTCGCCGCCGTCCACCGCCGGTGCACACCATCTCCCTCTAATACGCAGTCAATTGCGTGGATTTCGCTGTCAAAGGTTTGTTTTTTTTTTCCTGGAGAGCTCAGCTGCTTCTTTGTAAATAGCAGTGTCGGGGAGTGCACATTGCAGTCAAATCTGCTGGTTTTTCTCTACTGGAGGTTGCTACAATTTTGTGCTTTGGGCTTTGCTCTGGAAATGAAGGTTCTTGGTGGCTTTCCCTCCTTAGGCCCAAAAGAGATTCAAATTAACAACGATTTTCTAATATCTTCTTTCCAGCCCTGAGTGCATAGTTTGTAGATCAGGTCACTTGATAATGGCTTTGTTGTGAAGAGCATTTTCTTGGCTTTCTATTTTTTGTTTTTTGTTTTTGATGTTATTCAAGTGTTTCTTTCTTCTTTTGAAATATTTATGCAATTCCTCTTTGATGAATTAACGCTTATCTAATGCACTTTTTCTTCATCACAAATTCAGTTCAGCAGCTCCATATGTTCCAGCCAGTTAAGAGTAACCTCTCAGAGAAGAAACACCACCGCTCCTTATCAGACTTGAGCGATCCGTCCACACCCCTGATCATAGAAGATTCGAGGAACATTTCGATAGACACCAATGTGATCGCCTTCACATTGTTTGAGCTGGAGACCATTACGAAAAGATTTCGTTCTGATTATGTCCCTGGGGAAGGAGGATTTGGAACGGTGTAAAAGGGTTACATTGATGAGAATGTGAGAGTTGGCCTGAATTCTCTTCCTGTTGCAGTGATGGTTCTTAACAAGGATGGCCTTCAGGGGCACAGGGAATGGAGTTGGCTGCCGCCATGGGCGCCTAACACCAGCACCATGCACCAGCATTGTAGGAGAAAGCTATGTAGCTACTTTACATAGTAAAGATTATTTATATCAATTTTAATTTCTACAAATTAAGTTAATATCTATATGTACATATTGTTATGCTAAACATGTAAGTAGTACGTGTAAATAATCTTTACACGTTATATTTGCGATATGATGTTGAGTGATGCCATCTCATCTAGGCCTGGTGCTCCATGGCCGCCGCCAGTGACGTCGATTGTATCCTCACACCACAGGTGCCTAACACCAACAGTATGCACTATGTTGTTTTTAGACAGCTACCATTGCAACTACGTGGTAGCATGTTACCATATCTACAGTTCATATTTGTATCATAATATATAGTTATTAACTTTTAGTTCCTATAAATTGAGAATGCAGTCTCTTCAATTCTTCTTGGAAACATTTTCTTCAACATCATTTACGTTTACATTGAAAACGTATGATTCTATATATGTAAATTTATCTTAGTTTAATTTGGCTACGTTAATCATAGTAAGATTATTTATATCTCTTCAATTTAAATTTTTATAATTATATTAAATATATTTATATCTAAAATATTCCCGTGCATGGCACGGGCATAGAACTAGTTTATATAATTATCTCAAAGTAAAATAATTTTTAATCATAAATTTATCCCCTTTTATCCCCTTCCAAAGTGGCCGATAGCTTACATTAGCTCTTTTTGCAATTAGAATTTTCTTTTCTTCTATTTGGAGCAGACCATATCCGATGGTTTAGAAGAAAGGTGATCAGACTACCTCTATCACCTTGGTTCTATTCCAACGACCTAAAAAAATTCGTATACCCCAAATATAACTTGCCTTTTTTTATTATTCTTTAATGCAATTTTGCCCGGATGGGCCTTGTCGCACGAACCGGATCATCAACATTCTGACATGTTCTTGCCCGTTCGTCCACTACTTCACCGCCATCTGCAATGGCGATGATAGCGAAGAAAGCAAAAGCATATGCCCCTTGCTAAGGATAGAGGCGTCCGAATCGATAATGTTTCACCCCAAGAATAAATTTAACGAGACGTGAGTGGAAAAAAAAAAAGACCCACCACTGAAAGAAAACAGTCGCACAAGCTAAATACATGATCACCATGTCTCTATGGAATCAGCCAATCGATGTAAACCAATTGTTCTTCTATTTAATGTTTAGGTTATGGCTAGGCTCTAGATGTTGTAGGCATCGAGTTTGAACTCTTCAGAGAATAGAGAACAGTTTTGCCCAGATAAAAGTGCATTCTTCTCTCGATGAGGACGATGGCTATCTTTTACTATGCTCATGTTCATGACTCAAGTCTCAAATAATGATGAAGCAAGTTTTTAAAATAAGGTGAGCATAGGGAAAACTACAGTCGAATAATATGTAAATTTTAGAGGTGTGCATTCAAATATGATGTATTTCAGATACGGTGGGGCCTCTTGATACGGCCCGCCGTAATATAGCGCGAGTTTTTGGATTCAAATCAAAAAGCTATATTGACATCTAGTGTTCGGGTGTTCGGTCATAGTGTTCGGGTGTTCGGTGTTTGAGTTGTCAGTATAGTCTTTGAATTTAAATCTAAAGACTGTGCTATGTTACCTACTATCTTCCATCTTCCAATGTCCATGTGCTTCTCAAGTTGATGATGAAAGGAACACCAAACATGCAAACAAAGATATGAAATTAGGGGGAGTATCGGGAGTGACTTTGGGGGAGATTCTTTTGGCGCTCAAGTTAAAAATCTAGTCGGAACGTAAGGAAGTTGAGGAGAGACGGATGAGAAAAAGAGAGGGTGAGAGAACCAAAGTCCTTAGGGCTCGGAAGAGTGAAGAGGGGCTCTTTCCGAGCGAAGAGGGGCTCTCTTTCTCCTCTTTCTTGCAACAAGCTATGCTACTTGCCTTGCTCTTGTCCCTCTGTTGGGGTCTTTTATCTTTGACTATTAGCTAGTCTCTTTTAAGTGTATGTCGGGACCCCCCCCTCCCCCGGCATGTTACCACTCTCTTGGTCATGGGGAGTGTTTAAGGTATGTGCCTAGCTATTGGGAGAGGTTACTAGAGTAAGCCAATGAGCCGACATGTGCTCCTCCTTCGATATGGGCGGGGCCCCATAGATGTCGTTGGGAGAGATGTTGGATAGAAAGAGAAGTCGTTGCCTATTGTTGCAGTTGTATGCATGTAGCAGATGGGCATTGCCTTGGCATTGTAGGGGACATGAATTTTTTTACCACCCCTTAAGATCTCAGAGACTCAAAAGAGTTGTTTCATGGGCTAGAAAAGTAAATGAGAAACTAAAATAAGTATAACAATAGAGAACCTTGATTATTTGCATAGTCTAATGTCCTAATGTATTATACAACTACAAAAGTAAATTACAAATCCTTAAAAGACATACTCCTAGAAAGTGCTATAAAACTAACTGTTCATACAAAAAAGAAAACACCGATCTTCATGACTTGATCTAAAGTACACATACACTAATCTTCGAGGTTGCTAGGGGGCGTGCTCTCACATTAGGTTGATTGTGCTCATGCAAAAATGATTGCTTGGTCTATGGAGGTCAGCAGTGTCCCTCTAGGGGAGCATCCACATTCCAAAGAGGAGGTGGCCTATGCAAGAGGGATGTCTGTCGAGGGGAGGATCATTTTACCCTCTTAATTCAACTATAATAGGGTTAAATAGATAGAATCAAATAGTAGAAGTATATATGATGAAATATATTGTATATGATACAATATGAAGATTTTTAAGAGTATATATTTGAATATATAATATATTTTAGGAGCATATATGTAATTTTTCCTAAGATTAAAGTTAGAAATTTTAACTACAGCTGATGAAGGGAAAGTATATGCATGAAGGATAGTTTCTTTTGAGATGATGTGAAGTGATCATGCCCCCCTCCTGTTCCTGGGCAACGTCCTACGATGACAAAAAAGTCACGGTTCTACGAGGATGAGTTAACTTATAATAGAAATATTTTTTTGCAAATTTAATTTTTCAATAATGATGCGGTGGAGTATAAGAACTAACTCTATCGGACAAAATGAAATTATTACTATCCAACTTGGGGTAGGCAGGTTCGTGGCCCACCTCATTCGGTTGTGCTTGGAGTTGTCATTAATTCGTCTATCCTAAGCCAACCAACAACTCTCTCTCTTAAACAAATATCAATGTTTCTCTCTCTTCTCTATTCAATAAATTTTATTTTACAATCTACATAATAATTATTGAGATAAATTATTAAAAAAATTTATCAAATATTTGACTTATTTTTTAATCTCTAATAAAATTGTAATTCATTACAATAAATTATTTTCTGTTACAGTCTATTTTAAACTCTGTTACAGTAAATTTCTCATATTATATTAAGAGATTATTAATTAATTTGCCTTTATTATTTCATGATCAAGTATTTCTCAATCTAAAAATCCCATCCTCAGCTCAGATTTCGAGCGTCAACTTGCATGTGTGAAGGGGTATCGAATCGCCGGTGACCGTTGGGATGCGACAGTGAATTAATTTTTTTGAAGATATCCTCATTCTATCTCCAATCCATTTTAATACCCAACATGCTCTCATTATCTGCCTCTTTAACTCTCTGAGAGCTGGCCATGCCTGAAGTTTGAAAAGGAAACAGCCAACCTTATCCCCTAGAAGTAGATTTAATGGAAGAACTTTGTGTTGTTTCTCTTCAATTCTATACCTTCAAAAGCTTAAAAACAGAGATAAACCGAAAGAGGATAATTAACTCGGTCTCACCTCCACGTCTTCATGCCACCCACAAATAGAATATCTCCATGAAGCTTGTGGCAGGGTGACTGGGAACAGCGAGGTCTCTAATCTAAAAGTATCAAACTTGTCTTCCGTGGTGCCCTTGGATGTTTCCAAAGCCAGGTTAACTAGCTAGCTCCAGCTCCACTTAGAGCACCAGGATCAGAGGCAATGTTTATCCACAATCCCATCCATGTTTCACCGACCATCCGTTTTTGGCACAATCTCGTTCACTTTGTTCACAGAATCTTCCTCAAAAATATGCTCAAGACAGAAGACATCACCAACGTACGGGATTCTCCCAAAGAACTAAAAGATACACTTCGCTTTTTTCCGGCTTGCAGACCAAGATTAAAAGATTGACCACGTGACTTTCCCGCTTTCCCTTCTAAGTTGCACAACATCATAACCTCCGTGTAAGTGTCCCCCAAAACAGAAAACCCTTATTAAAAGGGTCCCCAAAATGACCAGAGTGTTGCTAGGTCGATCGGAAAAGTTAATTGAGGCGTAGAGAGAAAGACTCGAGTGAGATCTACAACTCTAGAGGTGCGGGCCCCACACACCCCTCTCTTTGCGCTCGAAAAATTAATATTTCTCGAAGAAAAAAATTTATTGCACTTTAGTGCAATATAACTAGGCAACAAACTCATATGGCATCTAACAATTAGATTGTCATTTTATCACTCCTCATGTGAGAGGTGTCACATGAGATATTACCTAATCACATTGCACTAAGTGCAATGTACAAGTGCAATAAATCTTTCTCTTTCCCGAATGCCAGATCAGATTACGAAGTGAAATGTCTAGTCTCTTTGCTCAATGAAAGCCCACACAATTGCAATTACGAAATAAAGAAATTGGGTGTCTTGATATAATCCAAGGAGAAAGACTTTAAAAAAGTACATTCACCTAGGATGATGGCAGCTCATGTGGCGTCACATAAATTGTCATATGATTTTTTTTTAAATCTATTTTTTAAAACCTAACTTATCTATTTTAGAATCCACTCATCTATTTTGAAACCTAATTTTTTATTTTGGAGTCTAACTTATCTTTTGATTTGGAGTCAAATTATTTTTTAGGTTCCAAAATAAAAAGTTAAACTCCAAAATAAGTGAGTTGAACTCCAAAATAGATGGGTTAAACTCTAAAAAAAAGTTAGATTTCAAAAAAAAAAAAAAACCACATGATTGCACTTAAGCCTTTCTCTAATCCAAGTTCTAAATTGACGTTTGGTGATCGGAGAGAGTGGGGTTAGAAATGGTTTCAAAATGGAGATATCTGGGAAGAGATAAGGAGGGAAGACAGGTGCGTGCGAACTCGAGGGAAGCGACATCGAGCATTTAATATTAACTGACAAGTAGACAAATTCCAGATACATATATATGCCTACATTCACGTTCGTTTTCTCAGTACATGCGAACTAAATGTTTCTTCTCCTATGTCCTCCCTTCTGTCATCATTTTCCATAAAAACTCCTCGACAAACTTTCCCTCTTGTCCCCGTTTGAAAACGAAGAGAAATGTTTATTTCTAGAATAATCTTGTAATATTAATGACCCAAGTTACAAAACAAAAAAAAGTCAGAAGTATGTGTTTCTTTCTTTTCTCCCATCAACAAGATTGTTTTCTTGCAATCTATATCATCATTTGGATGGGTTGAGCTTCATATTGTACTTCCGCAGAGTTGCGAAAGTTTCTTCAAGATCGAGATGTAGTCGATGCTCGGGAGCATTTTGACTAGCATATCATCGACGTAGACCTCCATATTGCACCCGATCTGCTGCTCGAACATCTTATTGACCAATCGTTGGTAAGTCGCACCAGCGTTCTTCAGGCGAAGGGCATCCTGGCGAAGCAGTACAACCCTAGGTCTGTAACAAACATGGTAGCGTCCTGGTTCGGAGGATGCATGCTGATCTAGTGATAGCCAGAATAAGCATCCAAGAAGCTGAGAAGCTCGTGCTCGGATGTAGCGTCCACCAGCTGCTCGATGCACGGTAGAGGAAAGTTATCCTTGGGTGTCGCCTTGTTGAGGTCCTTGTAGTCGACGCACACACGCCATTTGCCATTGGCCTTGCGTATGAGGACCACATTGGAGATCCACCTCGGGTACTGGGCTTCCCGAAGGAGCCCAATGGAACGGCTTCTAACGACGTGATCCTGGATCACGGTCTGCTGTTCTCGATTGACAGGTCGCATCCTTTGCTGAACTGGTGGGACCCGTGGGTCTAATCGGAGGCGATGTACCATTACTTCTGGAGGAATGTCCGAAAGCTCGTCGTTGGACCACGGGAACACGTCCAAATTGGCTAGCATGAGCGCTGCTGCTCGGCCTCTGCTAGTAGAGCGCCAATGTAAAGGACGTGTTCGGGGTCGTCATCCACCCGAACTGGAAGCAGGTCCTCAGCGGGCGTTCCTCGGCTAGTAGATGGTTGATCGGCTGACGGCGGAACAGTGATCGGGGCCGCGAGTGGTTGCTTGTCCCTCAAGGAGAGAACATAGCAACGTCGAGACTCGTGCTAGCACCCGAGCGCCTCACCAATCCCGCTCGGAGTTGGAAACTTCATCTTTTGGTGGAGAGATGAAGGTACCGCCTTAATCCGCCCGATCAGACCTCGGCCGAGGATGGCGTTGTAGCCTGGCACATTTTTGATGACCAAGAAGTCAACTATCTTGGTCACGGTCTTCGGAGCCGTCCCTAAGGTAATTGGGAGGCGAACTTTGCCTATGGGTTGCACCGAGACCCCTGAGAAGCCGAACAAGGGCGACTCTACCGGGGTGAGCTGGTCGGTTTTGAGGCCCATAAGAACACAATAGTCGTAAGCCAAGACGTCGGGGGCGCTTCCATTATCCACCAAAATCCTACGCACGTTACAATGGTTGACGGTGGCCGAGATGACCAGCGCATCAGTGTGTGGGGTGATAACCCCTACAAGATCTTCGTCCTAGAAGGTTATAACCTCCTCGGACTGTGTGCGTGCGGAACTAACGGGATATGGGGCCGATCGAGATGCTGACGGCCTGTCTACAACATGCACTCGCCTTGTGTAGTCGCGTCGGCTTCGAGTGCTTTCTCCGCCCGCGCCGAAGCCTCCCGCGATCACATTGATCTCCTGCCCATTGGGCTCATTGTTGATTGGTTGCTCGGGAGTCCGCTCTCGGCGCCGGGGGCGGTCTTCATTCCGGCGCACAAACCGTCCGAGGTAGCCGCGCTTGATAAGGTCTTCAATTTCGTCCTTGAGATAGCGGCATTCGGAGGTGTCGTGGCCGTGGTCGCGGTTGAAGCGACAATATTTCTCCTGGTTGCGCCGCCGGGGGTCGGAGCGCATCCTTGGGGGCCACTGAACATATGGTTCATTCTTGATCTCTGCCAGGATCTGTTCAGGTGCCACCGTCAGCGGTGTGTAGTCGGTGAGGGGCGTGGTCAGCGCGGTGAGTCGCCGTTGCATCATCCTTTCTTCCGATCACGGTCCGGACCGTTATCGGAAGGCCTCTTCTTGTCCACCTGATCGCTCTGCTCTGCTCGGCCGGCGGCCAGACTTTCCTCGCATGCCGCGTGGCGCTGAGCGATGGAAAGTAGCTCAGCCAAAGTGGCAGGCTGCTGTACGCCGAGGGTCCTCTGCAAAAAGTCATCGCGAGTGCCCTGGATGAGGGCACTGGTGGCGAGAGGAACATCCAGGCGTGTAATGCGAAGCGCCTCAGTCCGAAACCTCTTAACGAAGTCCCAGAGCGCCTCGCCCTTCTTCTGGCGGACGGCCAGAAGGGAGGCCGCCGTGCGCGGCTGCGACCTTCCACCAAGGAAATTGTCCCGAAAGGACTTCTTCAGTTGGCGGAAGGAGGAGATAGAGCCCGCTGGCAGAGCCTCAAACCATGCTCTGGCAGTCTCTTTGAGAGTGGCGGGGAAGGCTCGGCACTTGGCCTCATCCGATGCTCCGTGGAACACCATGTGCGACTCAAAGCCATGGATGTGGTCGGCCGGGTTGGTGGTGCCGTCGTAAGGTGCGATGGTGGGCAAAGGGAGCTTCGGAGAGACCCGAGCCTCCAGTATCTCCGAGCTGAAGGAAGAGTGGAAGTCCAAGTCATCCTCCATCGGAGCCTTGCCCTCTGCACGCTGGACCATCGCGTCCATGCGGCGTTCAAGATCGACGACGTGACGAAGGCGCCTGGAGGGCTCCTGCTCGGAATGAGCGGAGCCTTCTCGGTCGGTCGCATGGGAGTTGGCCCCCACAACCGACCGCGGCGGGCGATTGACGGGGGCGAACGGCCGCGGCGCTCTGGTGCCCGCTCCTCGGACGGGGCATGGTGCGTCCGTCGTGGTGAATCCACCTGCTGGTCCTGAGGCACAGGGGGGGGCGCGAGATCGTCGATGAGATGACTCGGCCTGACGCTCCTGCGGCAAGGAGACCTCCGGAGCCGGTGGTCTAACCAACTGGGCCTGTAAACCCAGGCAGATGCCCGTCAGATGCTGCATCTGACCCTGGAGTTCGGCCACCTCCAAGGCGGTTGCAGGCACGACGGCTGCTGGTGTAGGGACGTCGTTGTTTGCGCCAGTGGGGGCGAGAGCGACGTCAACGGGAGGGGATCGACGGCGGGACTCCGCACGCGACTGGCGGACCTCGTCGCCTTGCTCCCGATGTTTTGGTAGGTGGATCGTCCACGAGCCATGGCAGCAGTCGATTCCCACAGACGGCGCCAAACTATGGTGGTGTTTCCCTGTTTGGGCCTGAGCCAAACGGGCCTCCACTGAAGAAGAAAGGGATGTCGCTCGCCGGAGGTGGGACGTAGCCTGCAAAACCAGAACTGATCAGGGGGGGCCCGGTTTAAGAACCGGGAAAATCCTCTGATGCTTAAGTCAGTGGGAGACTTGAAAGGCAGGGGGTTTTTCGTGTGTGGCTCTACTAGGAGCGATGTGAGTTCGAGCGTGGTATTGCGTCTTACCTCACATGGCACTGTACCTGAGCCTTTTATAGGCGAGTGTGTTGAAGAGGAGAGGCGTTACGCTTCTCTAGTCATGCCCGAAAGGGGCTCGCCGGTCGGCACGTTTAACAGGGCATTGGGCGCCGAGGCATCCGTTGAGGTGCTCGACAGTTAATGTGCCTCTTGATCGTGGGGTGTGTGGCCCGCGGCGGTTATAACTGTCGTATGGACACGAAGAGGGCGCTTGAGATGGACGTCCGAGGATGCATGGTGCCCTAGAGCAATGCAGTGCCAGCTCATTCCACCACGGACTATGCGAGCCCCGCCGATGGGATTAGGTGCATGAAGTGACCACCACAGAAGTATATATGATGAAATATATTGTATATGAATGAAGATATTTAAGAGTATATATTTGAATATTTAATATATTTTAGGAGCATATATGTAATTTTTCCTAAGATTAAAGTTATAAATTTTAACTACAGCTGATGAAGGGAAAGTATCTGCATGAAGGATAGTTTCTTTTGAGATGATGTGAAGTGATCATGCCCCCCTCCTGTTCCTGGGCAACGTCTTACGATGACAAAAAAGTCGCGGTTCTACGAGGATGAGTTAACTTATAATAGAAATATTTTTTTGCAAATTTAATTTTTCAATAATGATGCGGTGGAGTATAAGAACTAACTCTATCGGACAAAATGAAATTATTACTATCCAACTTGGGGTAGGCAGGTTCGTGGCCCACCTCATTCGGTTGTGCTTGGAGTTGTCATTAATTCGTCTATCCTAAGCCAACCAACAACTCTCTCTCTTAAACAAATATCAATGTTTCTCTCTCTTCTCTATTCAATAAATTTTATTTTACAATCTACATAATAATTATTGAGATAAATTAATTAAAAAAATTTATCAAATATTTGACTTATTTTTTAATCTCTAATAAAATTGTAATTCATTACAATAAATATTATTTTCTGTTACAGTCTATTTTAAACTCTGTTACAGTAAAAATTTCTCATATTATATTAAGAGATTATTAATTAATTTGCCTTTATTATTTCATGATCAAGTATTTCTCAATCTAAAAATCCCATCCTCAGCTCAGATTTCGAGCGTCAACTTGCATGTGTGAAGGGGTATCGAATCGCCGGTGACCGTTGGGATGCGACAGTGAATTAATTTTTTTGAAGATATCCTCATTCTATCTCCAATCCATTTTAATACCCAACATGCTCTCATTATCTGCCTCTTTAACTCTCTGAGAGCTGGCCATGCTGAAGTTTGAAAAGGAAACAGCCAACCTTATCCCCTAGAAGTAGATTAATGGAAGAACTTTGTGTTGTTTCTCTTCAATTCTATACCTTCAAAAGCTTAAAAACAGAGATAAACCGAAAGAGGATAATTAACTCGGTCTCACCTCCACGTCTTCATGCCACCCACAAATAGAATATCTCCATGAAGCTTGTGGCAGGGTGACTGGGAACAGCGAGGTCTCTAATCTAAAAGTATCAAACTTGTCTTCCGTGGTGCCCTTGGATGTTTCCAAAGCCAGGTTAACTAGCTAGCTCCAGCTCCACTTAGAGCACCAGGATCAGAGGCAATGTTTATCCACAATCCCATCCATGTTTCACCGACCATCCGTTTTTGGCACAATCTCGTTCACTTTGTTCACAGAATCTTCCTCAAAAATATGCTCAAGACAGAAGACATCACCAACGTACGGGATTCTCCCAAAGAACTAAAAGATACACTTCGCTTTTTTCCGGCTTGCAGACCAAGATTAAAAGATTGACCACGTGACTTTCCCGCTTTCCCTTCTAAGTTGCACAACATCATAACCTCCGTGTAAGTGTCCCCCAAAACAGAAAACCCTTATTAAAAGGGTCCCCAAAATGACCAGAGTGTTGCTAGGTCGATCGGAAAAGTTAATTGAGGCGTAGAGAGAAAGACTCGAGTGAGATCTACAACTCTAGAGGTGCGGCCCCACACACCCCTCTCTTTGCGCTCGAAAAATTAATATTTCTCGAAGAAAAAAATTTATTGCACTTTAAGTGCAATATAACTAGACAACAAACTCATGTGACATCTAACAATTAGATTGTCATTTTATCACTCCTCATGTGAGAGGTGCCACATGAGATATTACCTAATCACATTGCACTAAGTGCAATGTACAAGTGCAATAAATCTTTCTCTTTCCCGAATGCCAGATCAGATTACGAAGTGAAATGTCTAGTCTCTTTGCTCAATGAAAGCCCACACAATTGCAATTACGAAATAAAGAAATTGGGTGTCTTGATATAATCCAAGTTCTAAATTGACGTTTGGTAATCGGATAGAGTGGGGTTAGAAATGGTTCAAGTGCCATTCAAAATGGAGACATCTGGAAGAGATCAGGAGGGAAGACAGGTGCGTGCGAACTCGAGGGAAGCGACATCGATTTTAATATTAAACTGACAAGTAGACAAATTCCAGATACATATATATGCCTATATTCACGTTCGTTTTCTCAGTACATGTGAACTCCAAGCTAAATGTTTCTTCTCCTATGTCCTCCCTTCTGTCATCATTTTCCATAAAAACCCCTCGACAAACTTTCCCTCTTGTCCCCGTTTGAAAACGAAGAGAAATGTTTATTTCAATAATAATCTTGTAATATTAATGACCCAAGTTACAAAAAAAAGAAAGTCAAAAGTATGTGTTTCTTTCTTTTCTCCCATCAATAAGATTGTTTTCTTGCAATCTATATCATCATTATTATAAAATTGATCTTACAATAAATATTTCTCTAAAAAAAAATCCTCACCTGGTCTTGAAGAAAAAAATCTTATAAATCATAACAAGTAAAGAAAAAAATTCTTTTCTTTTTTGGGAAGATTGGACAAAAGGCTACCACTGCATACGTAAGAGTAAGCTGACTCTCATCTATGTTGAGCACAGCAAGCACAAGGAGAGCGAGGCTCAATCTGATCATGATTGTTAAAAGCAAAACAAATTTCGCAAAAAGGAAGTCTAACAAGGAGCGAGTGCCGAGTATGCAATTTGTTGAATCTGATCATGCAAAAAACTTAGTCAGAATGTCATATGCAGCGAATAGTCCGTCGCATTACAGAAGGTCCACAAAGCCTACGAGTGTCCTTCAATGGACATCACAGGATAAATGAAACAATGACAGATAGGGGTACCATGATCAATTTATTTAGAATGGTAATGACATCGAATAGATCATCCAGAACATCCACAGGTTTTACGTTAAACAGTGGCCCTGAAGAACATACCCAAAAGCAGAGTAAAAACATCACATTCTTAAGAGGGTTTGCATATCAAAGCAAAGTTGCACAAGCACAGTGAACGGAATGGAGCTGATACTTTTTCACCATTAACCAACTCCTCCTACGAGTATGGAGTGAAGAGCAGCATTCCCGAATTTTGCACTCATCAAGAATCAGAAAACCCACAAGGCACATAAAGATAATGTGTAACCAGAAAGGAGAAGGATCACGATTTGGATGGGAGGAGAGAGAATGGAACAGACTCGGAATCTTAAAGCATATTGCTGCACAAGCTAGAATGCTAAGTAACTGAGCAAGTTCAAGAAAAAAAAAACATATTGACGTTTTCTCCATAGAGGTTAGCACCCAAATAAAACCGCATCTCTCACCCACAACTTAACCATTGAGTTCCATTCACAAGAAACCAACGTCCAATTCACTACAAAGGACCAGCATGTGTTTATATTTTAGAGACCACTGATTAGAGACTTCACAGTCAGAAATTCCGCCATAGTATATGTATCACTGACCTTTTAATATCCTGGGTTTTCCCGAATGGGTCTTAGAAGTGAAGATCCTGTACAATATATTATGTGCATCACATTGTGTATGTGTAATCTAAGCCAAGTAGACTGTAGCATTCACTGTCAAATGCCCCCACATTTGTGGACCACTGACCCAAACACAGCCACATGGTCAGAGATCCTCCACTAACTCTGCAATTCCCACAAGGAATGAAATCCAAGACCCTTCTGCCCTAAGGCTGGCTTCCATCCAGCTGGATACAGAATGCTTGCAGCACATGTCTTCATGAAGAGAAAACACTGGTAATGGAAAAGTAAAAGCATGCCTGGTCACTGGATTTAGGCAGCCAACAAAATGACCCAAGAAAAGCCACAGTGAAAAAAAAAGACAGAAGAATCAACATGTTAAAAGAAAAAAAAACAGTTTTGCAGCAAGAAGTGAACTTTTATTAGCACTCCACAGCCCCCCAAACAATACAGATGTACATACAGAAACCACATTATTTTCATGCTAATAAATCCAAGAAAAAGAGTTCGGACACAAAAGATTCTCTGCACCCATTTACTTTTTTTTTTGGATTCTCCACACGAACGAAAACATATGAACGCAAACAGAGAGAACGGAAAGGATAGCTGATATCAACTCTGCTACAGTCGCAAACCAAGAGCTTCCCACATATTTCAAACAAACAACCTTCCCCCTAGCAATCCAATTCATCTCAAATTAATCGCTAAGTTCATGGTATCCCTCTTGATGGGCACCTTATCTGCAGGCTTTGCTTCAGTTCCTCTCCTAAAGATCCACCAAGAAGACCTTGATTTCACAGCAGCCATGCCACAGAGCTTGCCACAATGCGGCCGCAAGAAATTTCTTCTCGACAATGCCTGCTTTGTTTGCAACAGAGCAAAGATGTTTCAAAATCCCTTGCAGCTTCCTTTGGATCGAGTGGAACCCCTAAGCATCCTGTCCACCCCCGCCCAAACTCCGATACGTCTTCTCCCAACAACAGTCAAGCAAGCTTCGCCTTCCCCTTCCTCCCACAAACCTCACAAACTTAACAACGAAACAGGGAAGCAGAATGAAGAAAAGGTACAAGAAAGATGTTTTGTCGGTGAAGAAAGAAAGCAGGGAATTTGGGAAACCCTAACTAGTCCATTTCCAAATCCACAACACCTAACACTTCCAATCCTCCAAGCTTGAGAGAAAAGTACGACCCAACTCTAATCCTACTCCTAATCCATTGCAATTTGCAAAGCAAACCCACATTTACCTCCAATTAACGTGGCTCTTCGTCTCTGCGCCCACCCGCAGCAGCCGGCGCCCCAGACAAAGACGCCAACAAGTTCAGATGCCCCTGTGCCATGGGCAGGTAGTTGCCCACCCTCGCCGCGGACGCCTCCCCTATCGGCTGAACCGCCGCAAATCTCCCCGCTATCGTTGCCGCGGCCGCCGCTGTGGGCGGCACCACGATCTCCGGTGTTGCGAGGCTCCACATGTGCGCGAACTCGGACGCCCTGGTGGGGAGGGCCCAGAAGCCACCCGGTGCGCCGATCCCCATACCGACACCGATGCCAAGAGCTCCTCCCGCTCCTGCTCCGCCGCCCATACCGCCACCGTCATCCTTCGCACCGTTCTCCGAGTCGTCGTCCGTCCGGAGGCGCTTGCCGAGGATGAAGGGCGCCGCCAGGGCCTGCGGGAAGTGGTGCTGGTGAGGGTTGTGGGACCCCGGGCTGCCGGCAGACTTGTGGTCCAGGGAGGCGGGGAGCGAGGCCGACGACGAGGTGGTGGTGGAGGAGGACGCCTGGCTGTTCTGGCTGCCGCGCACGGAGACGGCGGCGGTGGAGAAGGAGGCGGGGGTGGTGCCGGTGCCGGTGGCGGCGATGATGGAGGGCTCAGCCTGGCGGAGCAGCCACTCGATGGTCTGGCCGTCGGACTTGTGGCCGAGCTCGCGGGTGAGCTGGAAGACGCGGGCGGCGCAGATGATGGGCATGCGGATGCGGCGGCCCCGCCCGTCGACCTTGCTGTGGCGGTCCTTGGAGGGGGGCTTCCTGACCACCACCGTGCCCCCGGCCCCGTTGCTGGCGCCCGCCTGCTGTTGGAGCTGGCCACCCCCATGCGGGTGGTGGTGTGGCTGCTGCTGACGCTGTCCGGGGTCCGTCAGGGCCAGGGCGGCGCCGTTGGTCCCGCGGTCCTGGGTCGTCATGAGGGGGGCGTGTGGGGAGAGGGGGGGGGGTCTGGGAGAGAGGCGAAGGGAAGAAAGAATATTATTGGACTCTTGAAAAATTATAAAAATATATATACTAATCCCAATCACACACCCCCACTAGTAGTACTAGCTAGCTGCTCTCTCTCTCGCCCCTTCTCCCTCTCTAGATAGAGAGAGACAGAGGATGGATAAGTAGAGCAGAAGAAGTGGGGGAGTGGGGAGGGGAGATAGAAGGAGAAGAAGAGAAGTGAGCAACGCGGGGGGGGGGGGGGGGGAGGGATTGGAGGGGGATCGAAAAACCAAGGGTTTTGGGAGAAGGAAAAGGGAGGTGGGGGGAGCTAATCATTGAGCAGCAGCAACCGGTGAAGACCTCCCCGGCGGGGCACATGGGACTGTGGGTCCTTCCTGCCTTCTCTCTCTCTTACTCTCTCATAGAACAGACGTACTCCACAAGGGCAAAATGTTGATGGCGGCAAAGTTTTGGTCTCTCCACTTTTAATTCTTCGGATAAAAGTAATTATTGAAGTGTCGTCTTAGCAATTTTTACAATTTTTAAGCAGCATCAAATCAAATGTTTCTCGACAAAGGAAGGGTCAGAGACAACACCCCCCCCCCCCACTGGCCTACTCCACTCTCTCCCCCTGTCTGCTTGCCCCAAAAATTGTGGCCACGAAGGCATCGGTGGAGACGTCAGAAAAAGGGCCCTGCTCGAGGACTAATTACGAGAGCGCCACTGTCAGTGGGGGATCTGCTGGTCCTCCGGGGATGACAGGTAATGCGGGGGAGGCGCGCGTTTGTGTGAGCTGGTCCTTGAGAGGCTAGACCAGCGGCTGTCTCCCACCCCCGTGCGGGGCAGTGTGCCGGCGACCGAATGGCGTGGGGGTGGGAGCAGACGTCTCACCACCGCGGCTGCTTATTTTAGGCGGGCAAATCCGAGAGAGAGAGAGAGACCCACCTGGCCCTGGATAGAGGGTGTGTCCAAGGCCTGTCCGGATTGGATAGGGTTCCGTGATAAGTTGGTGGGGGTGATGTGGTGTGGGGAGCGACTAGCTGTGTGGATAAAAGGGGGTGGGGAGAAGGAGCGAAGACTGGGGGGCATTTCGGCTTGTTTGGGGGGAAGCGATAGCGAAAGTTGAGGACAATACATGCACATACATGTGTGCATAGAGAGAGAGAGACCGTGGGGTGTTTCTGATCACTTATTAACTCACTGCAGGAACGAGCAAGTGAGCAACAATAAAAGAAAGTGTGGCCAGTGGCGCATGGCGAGGCAACAGGAATTGCCAAGGTTGGGGGCGGGTTGGTCATGGTCCCATGCAGATGCCTACATACGGAGGGGGGTAGGCATTTAATGTTGGGTTGGGGCCCTTGGGGGGCGGGGAACTGGGATCTATTGCCCGGCATGGTGGTGCCAATGTTAGCAGCCGGCGGCACCGTTGCTTGGAGCTTGGGTGGTATATGCCCAGCGTGGGGGGCATTGGAGGCTTCAATTTAAAAGTGGCTCAAAGTAGTGGGTTCCACTAAACATGCATGCCTTTCATTATTTTGAAACAACTCATATAATTAAAACAACAATATATTTTGTTCAATTCGTTAAGATTTGGATTGGCTACAAAAATTTTGAGATCAAACTAAAGTTAAAACTGTGTATATATATATATATATATATATATATATAAGGAAAAGATAATGTGGCACACTATGTTAGAAAATGACGAACTACTGTGTTATTTTAGCTCACCCTTTGATGACCAATAAAGTACCGAAAAATGTTACCAGAG
This sequence comes from Colocasia esculenta, assembly GCA_014218235.1. Classification (NCBI taxonomy): domain Eukaryota; kingdom Viridiplantae; phylum Streptophyta; class Magnoliopsida; order Alismatales; family Araceae; genus Colocasia; species Colocasia esculenta. Next base: position 90,818,739 of record CM024765.1, on the reverse strand, counting down.
AGAGCTCATAGTTGTGTGTCGGATAGACTGCTCACGTCAGCGTGGGGATTTATTAGCAGTGAGAAATAATTTTGTAACACCATTTGATAACATTATTTGGTAACATTACTATTAAAATTGTGCCACATCAACAACTCAAATAAAAAAGTTAAAAACACCTTATAAATGATGAAATTATGGTGCATTTTAATTAGTGTGTTATTTTAATATGTTACCAAATGATGTTATTAAACTATTGTCCTTTAGCACTTGCCGTAGGAATTGTGGTTCTTAAATACAAGTGCTCGATATTTAGATGGAGTCTGCTCGTGACACCATGGACCATTAGAACCGTGAAAATCCAGTGGGTAATACAAGGACAGAAAAATAATGGTTTTATTTGGTTCGGTCGCATCTAATCTTATTTAAAAATTACAATAAAAAACAAGATTACTGTAGTGAAAATGCTGTTAACATAATATTTAATATTTATAACTCTCTCTCTCTCTCTCTCTCTCTCTCTCTCTCACTCACAATCTCACAACTTCTTCCCACCTCTCCTACCGTTCTTATCTCTCACAGTCCTACTTGGAGAGGTAACAAGAAAGCAACAGCACGTACTAACCCAAAATATCTAATAAGAATGTCTCAACCTAGCTAGACCTGTTCTTATCCTTCTACTAAGACACCTAGACACCTCTTCAGAATGAGTTTTCTAATGTTTTAGATCCTCAGTTTTGATACGTATGGATCTTGTTGCTAGTAATTTAATTTAGAGTCACAACTCCTAAACATTATATATGATTTATAGAGGGCGACAATCTCAGAGGAGGAGGAGTCCTAAAATGTCAAATAAAGAGGCACGTACGGCCTTAGAACATCAAGTTTCAAGTTTTAGGGTGATGTAAGACACTTTGTGTAGGGGTTAAGAAAACTTAAGTTTATTTAACCAAGGATAGTTTAACATTATTTTTAAAAAAATTTACTTTGACTAGGTTAAGAGAGGACGGGGGGATAGGGGGGTTATCCTTACAAGAGACATGGGATACCAAAACCCCACTTTCATCCTCCCTTTTAACCGGATTAAGTTTTTTACCCTCGGTTAAGCTAACCCTGCTACCAAACCCAGTTAAAATTTAACTCATACATTACCCCTCCCTAACTCAGTCTCTAACCCCTGCCAAATCGGCCTAAGGGTGTCAATTAATAGAATTTTGAGATCCAAAAATTTGCCCCGGATCTAAAAATAAAAATCGAATTTGGGTCACATTTTTTTATCCAAAATTGGTTATTTCTTCAGATCCGTGCACACTTCTCCCTACCCCGAAATTGTCATATATATGAGGTTATAATTTTGAGAAGCCGAACACCCGATCTGAAAAGAGAGAAAGAGAAGTGACTCTCATCTCTCAATTCCATTCCTCGGTCCCATTTCGCCTAGGTCTTTTTCTCTTTTTGGCGGCAGCATTGCTCTCCCTCTTCTTCCTCCTTCGGACTATCACAGATCCCAAATCCCGACGTTATGGGTTGTTGTTGTGGTTGTTGATCAAAGGGTGGCGGTGGTGGAGAGGCTGTCGGTGGTGACCCGTACACCGGTATCTAATAAGCACTTTTTGGATTTCTACAACTATTATTCTCACATGGAAAGATAATAGAGAATAGCAATTCAAGTTCTAGTTTGACCCTATCAAAGACTTTCACACCTGCTCCATCCTCTGGAACCCCCCAACACACCATGTAAGTATGTATTCAAACCAGCTCAAGTTACCCACCCCCACAAATCTCGCCATTTTGTTGAATATATGTCCTGACCAACTTTGATCTGCTCTGATTCCAATTTCACCGTCGATGGGATCCCCATCAACGACTTCAAGAACAACGAGGCAAGGAGTGTGCCCTTCCCTAAGAACCAACCTATGAGGATCTACTCCAGCCTCTAGAACGTCGATGACTGGGCCACCCGGGGTGGCTTTATCGATACTGATTGGTCCAAGTCTACCTTCGTCACCTCCTACATAAACTTTAATGTCGATGCCTCTATTTGGGCCAAGGGCACCTCCAGCTATGGTTCGAAGAGCACCTCTACCTCCAATTCTCAGAGCAACACCCGGTGGAACCAGGAGCTGGACACCGGTTCCTGGACCTGACCTTTCTCTCCAGCCTCCTCTCATTGTTCTAGTCTGGGGACTTGCTCAAGCACAAGCGCTTGAAGGACATCTACCACCAAATATACATGAGACTAGCTATCCACCGCAGGTTCATACACAAGTCAATGACGGGTGAGCTCCCACACTTCTGTTTGAAGGCGAGTGCCATTACAACATCGGGGAGTTGTTGGAGGTGTGGGGGAGTTACCCCACCTTCTCCTCGTTACCGTGTCACCCCGCGTTTGTCTACCCGTTCACCGTCTACAACAACTAGGTGATGCAGGTAGGCCAGCCACCCTCAACCTCCCTTTACATGGTGGTGCCCATCACGAATAGGGCGAACATATACACATGAATAGGGCGGGGAGCACAACGATGTTGTTAGTGACAAATCCAAATTTGATCCGAATTAGGATTCAAAATATGTTCAAATTTTAGGCACTGTTTGGAATAGAGTTTAGAAAAAATTCGAGGTGAGAAATCTCTGACAATTTCACAATCGTTACCAAATGTTCTGGGGTGACCTCGACTTCCACGTCTGCTGCACTTTCGAGAGAAGAGAGAGACGGACAGAAGAAAGCGCCGGAGCCACTTTCGCCGAAGCGGTAGATGAGCCGCTTTTATAAAATTGTGGGAAAATGATGGCAGGTGTCGATGTGGAGAGCGAATGAGCAAGCGATTGGTTTTTTTTTATATATATAAATGATGCCGCTTTCGCTGGAGCAGCACGGGCGACGAGGTGAAAATCTCGTTGCCCGTACATGGCACTTGCGAAAGCGGCTTCTCCCGATTCCGACTCCTGCAGAAGCCATGCCAAACGATGCCTTAGATTTGGATCGGATTTTGGTCATGTCCTTTTCGATCCGAATTCGAATCACTAAAGATCTGACTCGTATCCGATCCATTCATAAAATTAGTGATCTCAATACAAGACCTCAGAGGGAAACATGAGATTTGAACTTGGATCTCTCGAATTTCACGTAAGTTTAAGTACTATTTTACTACACTTCCAACATAAAAAAATAAACACGTACATAAACGAATACCAACAAGAAGTAACCATATCAGCGAGTCCGAACCACTGTTTCCATCGCCCAACCCCATTCCCAAATCCTCGACACTGGAGAGGGATCAAAAACTTACATTAGATTAGAGCGGTGCAGGCGTACAACTAGGCATTTATTTATGTTTCCACTGGACATCTGAAGGGCAGTGGCCTTGGGTTTGCTCCCTTGGCGTGGCGCCGTTTCTGGAAGGCTTTCCATATTCGGGTCGGGGGCTTTAGCGAGGAGGCATTGCACTACATGTAGCAAAGCACAGCATTAGAGCGGAAACCAAGGGGGCCCCCCTTCGCGAGGTCCGGTTTTAGGTCGAACCACGACTCCCTCAAACTCCAACGTACGCGTCGGCCTTCACGCTTCGGCGTCTCTGCAGCGGTGGGGTAGCTGTGTACGCCGTCGCAGACGCCTTTTATTGCACGGGCTTCAGTTTTTAAATACACTTCTGACAGTGGGGAGAAGGAGACACGGTCTTCACAGTACGAACCCCCCGTCCCCTTCCGGAGCACGAGGCGTTCTCTCTCTCTCTCTCTCTCTCTCTCTCTCACCAACAGTGACCACGCCAATTTGTGTAATCCGATATTCCCCCACACGCATATGATTCTTGACCTTCCATAAAGTTAACCATATATTTATGAGAAAACATCATTGCAAAATCATATAGATTGCAAAATAATAATTTATTGAGTAAATTAATTAGAAGTTTCTATCAGATTTTTAATTTATTTGTTAGTCTCTAACAGAACTGTAACTCATTACAGTAAGTATTATCACTTGTTACAGTATACATTAAGTCATGTTACAATAAAAATCTCTATATTATAGTCAAAAACTTCTAATTAATTTATCCTAATTTATTAATTCAGAAAGAGAACAATACCCTGAGTCTCTCTCAACTCGTAAAATTACTTTCTTGTCATCTACATCAAAAAAAAAATACAATTAGTATTCCTCTCTGTTCATAACCATTAGCAGAATGTGAGAGGTGCCATTCTACGCAGCACATCTTTTGACACTTCATCTTTTTCATCATTAGATAGAATTAAAATATTGACTGAACTTTTAAAGTTTTTGAGTTGAAAAATATAAATTTAATTAATTACTCGGCCGCTCAGACGTCCTTCGATCGGCCAAACTATGCGTGCAAAAATGTGACGTAAAGAGTGGCATAACATATTCAGTTTTTTAATCTCCAATACATTTTATAGAATGGTTTTTCTATTTTTTTTACAATTTTTTTGTTAAAATAATATGCAGAGACTACAAATCACTTGTCGGATCAAGAGATAATAGCTAGATGTAAGGTATGGCCTTTCAAATAATGTGAAGATCAGCTAACCAAATTGAGAGAAATTAACTTAAGATAGTATGTGACAAAAATAAATAAAAAAGTTAAGTGGGGGAGAGAATTTTCTAACAATTATAAAGAGGAACGATTCCAGTGAAATAGAGATCGGAGATGAAGACATAGATGTATGAGGACAACCATCTTCTTCTTCCTGATCAGTCTTCTCCAATAGATAATCACTAACCTAAGTTTTGTAGGTTGCAAGAAATACGCCTCATTGTTCAACAGAATTTAAGATTAAGTCTCCTAAGGGATAAACATGAGAGCATTAATAATTACAGCAGCAATGAAGATGCCAACTAAACCCCTTCACATTTGACCCCCTTGAATTTTATATATATAAAAAAACTAAAGTCGAATCTACAATTGGACAATCAATAACGGCAGCTCGATGAGGACTATAACAAAGAGGGCTTGGAGAATAAGTATGGAGAACATGTAAGTAAATTCAAACACCATTTTTATGACTAAGATAAGAGATGAACTTCTGACGGCCTACAGATGCTGCGAAAGAGTTATCGCTGAAGAAGAGGAGAGCAATAGACTCAAGGCGCCGACTAGAGAAAAAGTGAGAGCCTTTTTCTACTCCAAATAGTGGTAGGAAGGATAGCTCACTAGGCCTTGAAAGGGAGCAAGGGATAAGTCACCAAAAGGACCTATGCCGTCTACTAATCTGCACTTACTGTGATGGCGGGGAATAGGCGAATCACCACCCACTGTTGTGCAAATGCCGCTAGGATCACGTCGTCAAAAGTCGAGCAGTTGGGCTCCTCCGGGAAGCCCAATACCCCAAGTGGGTTTCCAACTAGTCCTCGTATGCAAAGCTAACGGCAAATGGTGCGTATGCATGGACTACAATGACCTCAACAAGGCGACGCCCAAGGATAACTTTCCCCTACCACGCATCGACTAGCTGGTGGACGCCACATACGGGCACGAGCTTCTCACCTTCTTGGACGCATATTCTACTTATCACCAGATCAGCATGCATCGCCCGGACCAAGACGCCACAACGTTCGTAACCGACCTCGGCCTCTACTGTTTCACTAGAATATCGTTCGGTCTGAAGAACGCAGACGCGACCTACTAGCGACTAGTCAACAAGATGTTCGAGCAGCAGATTGGGCGCAACATGGAAGTCTACATCGATGACATGCTGGTTAAAAATGCACCCGAGCGCCGACCACATTACCGATCTGGAGGAAACTTTTGCCACCTTGCGAAGGTACAACATGAAGCTCAATCCAGCCAAATGCGCTTTCGGAGTACGCTCGGAGAAATTCCTCGGATTCCTCGTCTCTAACCGGGGAATAGAGGCCAGCCCCGAGAAGATCCAAGCCATCCTGGAGATGAACAGTCTGAAGACTCTACGTGACGTCCAACGGCTCACCGGACGTCTCGCGGCCTTAAATCGCTTCATGTCCCGAGCAGCCGAGAGGAGTTTCAATTTCTTCAAGTTGTTGCGAGTATCCAAAGGCACCTCACCGCAAGGGGGGAAGTACGGTAGACCGAGGATTGCGAAGCGGCCTTCATCGAGCTGATTGCGTACCTTGCTGCCCCACCGATTCTCTCAAAGTCGGTGCTCGGAGAACAACTGTTCGTGTACCTCTCGATCACCGAACACCCCATCAGCATGGTATTGATCGGAGAAGAGGCAACAACACAACACCATGTATATTATGTAAGCAGAGTGCTCCAAGAGGCTAAAAGAAGATATCCCCGAGCAGAAAAGCTTACTCTGGCGCTCGTCACAGCTGCGCAGAAACTCAGGCCGTATTTTCACGCCCATCCAATCATGGTGCTAACCGACCAGCCACTGAAGCTTATTCTGCAGCACCCAGAGGCTTCCGAAAGGCTCATCAAATAGGCCATCGAGCTCGGGGAGTTTGACATTAGCTACCGACCAAGAACGACTATTAAGGCGCAGACACTAGCGGACTTCATGGTGGAATGCACCCTTCTGATCGAGAAGGACCCCCCATTGGCAGACGAGCCTCCATGGGAGCTCTATGTCGACGGATCCTCTTGCGTCATCGGGAGCGGTGCAGGGCTGGTCCTTACCTCCTCGGAAGGTTTGAAATTTCAATACGCCCTCAGGTTTCGCTTCGCCGCCTCCAATAATGCAGCCAAGTATGAAGCACTGCTGTCCAGAATCAAGATGGCAAGGCACCTCGGAGCACTTCGGCTACGGGCCTTCAGCGACTCTCAACTGGTTGCCAGCCAAGTTAATGGGCAGTTCGAAGCCAGGGAGCCTCGCATGGCACAGTACCTCCAACAGGTCAAGCGCCAGACAGAAGACCTCCTCTACTTTGAAGTCGTGCACATACCACGAGAGCAGAACGCGTAGGCTGATGCACTCTCCATACTAGCATTCTCAGACGACATCACCCCGTCTCGCTCTGTATTCATAGAAGAGCTCACCTCGCCGAGCACCGAGGTGGATGTAGCGGCCATCGAAACCGACCAACCAGCTCCGAGCTAGAAGGACCCACTTCTGGCCTATCTACTTCGAGGAGAACTCCCTCCCAACCAAGCTGAAGCCCACAAAACCAAACTGCTCTGCCAAAGGTTCACCCTCATAGAAGGCCAGTTATACCGACGTTCCCTCTCAAGACCCCTCTTACGGTGCCTTAATCCTTTGGAGGCGGCACCGGCTATCGAGGAGGTGCACGAGGGCTTGTGCAGGAGCCACCTGGGTGGAAGAACTTTGGTGCGCAGCATCCTCCGAGTAGGGTTCTAGTGGCCATCACTACAAAAGGACTACATGTCTTACGCAAGCAAGTGCCCTGAGTGCCAAAAGTTTGGGCAGCTCATCCGCCAGCCTGCCGAACAGCTGCACACTCTTTTCGAACCACGCCCTTTTGCTCGGTGGGGGATCGACATCATGGGACCGTTCCCAGAAGCTCAAGGACAGAAGAAGTTCCTACTCGTCGCCATCGACTACTTCACCAAGTGAATCGAGGCCGAACCTGTAGCCACCACCACCGACCAGGCAGCATGGAAGGTCATTTGGAAAAGCGTCCTCTGTCGGTTTGGTGTCCCAAAGGTGATCACCTCTGACAATGGGAAGCAGTTCGACAGCACATTCTTCAAACAGAAGTGCTCGGAGCTTGGCATCTACAATCACTTCACCTCAGTTGCACATCCCCAGGCTAACAGTCTGGTCGAAAACGCCAACCGAACACTGCTGCACATGATACGCACAAGAGTGGAAGTTGTTGGAGGTTTGTGGATCGAGGAGCTCCCCAATGTGTTATGGTGTCACCGAACAACTGCTCGGGTGGCCATAGGAGAGACACCCTTCCACTTGGCCTATGGCACAAAAGTCGTTGTGCCTCTGAAAATTGCTCTCCCTACGATATGAACAATCCACTTCGACGAAACAGCCAACAACCGCGCGCTAAGAGAAAATTTGGACATGCTTGGCGAATGCCAGAGTGACGCCAACATCAAGCTAGTCTCCTATCAGTAGCAGCTCGCGTAATATTATAACTCCAGAGTTCGTGAGCGACGCTTCTTCGAAAGCGACCTTGTTCTGCACCGTTGCTCTGCTTCGGACCCCCGAAGAGCAACAAGCAAACTCGCATCGAAATGGGAAGGACCTTATAAGGTCATTCAGGTTCTCAGAAAAGGTTCTTATAAGCAATCTACCCTTAGCAGCGAAAGCATACAAGAACCTGGCATGTATCCAATTTAAATGCCTAATATTTATAAAGGCCCATCTGTTCGGCATCCTACTTCTCTTTTTCCTGTTCTATCAGTTTGTGTAAAGGGCGTTTGGTACAACCCCTAGCCAAGAGCTCTTCAGCTCGGAAGGCTTGCGTGGTACCTGTTCTAAAACACAAGGACATTCGGTACGACCCCCGGTCGAGAGCTCTTCAGCTTGAAAGGCCAGCGTGGTACCTAAGTCCTAAGACAGAGGTGTTCGGTACAACCCCTGGCCATGAGCTCTTTAGCTCGGAACGCCTGTGCGGTACCCACAAACCTCTAGACCGACGAATCCCGATTCGAACAGAACATGACAAGGAAAAAGATATAAAAAGGATAGGCTTTCATTTCACAAAGAAAATGTACATGGCCTACTCAGGCCGATTACATACAAAAAAAATTACAAGAAGGCCTAAGGAGCCTGGTCGAAGGGGCCAGCATCCTCGGCGTCAATGAACAAGCGCCCAGCCCGGAAGCTTGCAAAATGGATCCTGTTAAGATGAGGATCCTGGGTTCGCCGACAACACTTCCGAAGGGCAGCGTCAAAAGCATCCTGTGCATACTCCACTGACACTTGGACACGCCCTCGCCGATCACCGACATCGAGACCAACCACGTAGCAAGCGGCCCCATAGTTTTCTAGATCCTTTTGGAATTATAGACCAGACTTGTAAACCGCCACACCCCGAGCCTCGACCTCATGAAGCACAGCAGTGACGACGTTCTTCTCGGCCTCAGCGACGGCGAGCTTCTGCTCCGAAGCCTTCAACGCAGCACAAAGGTCGTTGATCTTCTTCTACTGCTCGGCTTCTCGGTGACGACTCTGCTCTTCCAGCTCGGCGCATGTCGCAACCTCGGCATCCCAAAAGACTTGCTGCATCTGCGCCCGGATGGACAACTTACGAAGCGCATCCACCCGACTCCATTATGTCGCGAGCAAGTTCGTCAGGGTCGAGGTCGTCACCGATGCTCCCCTCAGAGGAGGGCACTGAGTCCCCTCCGCGTCAGCTTCCGCCTCCTCCGAGTTCTCCCTCATGCATCACCAGATCACCTCCAGTTGTTCCGCAGAAGGGCAGGTGGGCAAAGCTCAGGTCGAAGGACCCGCTCAGAGACGGTCTAGAGTCACCTCCAAATCGACCTTCGTGGGTAGGGTGGGAATCCTCACCATGAGCACCCTCGACAAGGGCACCCGGTCCTCTTCGTACCCCATCCTCTCCTCATCCATCCTGACGGTTGGTACAAGTTCTTCAGCTACCTGATTGGTAACCACATTCGTGGTTGAGGCCTTTGGGTCCTCGGACTCTCCTTCAGTCACCCCTCGTGGGGACACTACCACATCGTGCTTCGCCAACTGTTCGTCAACGACCGCAGGCGCACGCTCCCCAGTTGGATCCACCGTTGCGGCATTGATGGTCGTTGCGGGCTCCGGCGTCTATTCCGAGATGGCCCCCGTTGTTGCCGCCACAAGGGTCAGCACGGGAATGAGTATCTGCTCGTTCGCCGCTGCTGCCACTGTGCTCGGAGCTTCCCCCGCTACCACCGGAGCCCTCTCCTCGGACACTCCTTCCTCGAAGTCGACGGCAAGGACCAAAGGCTCCAACGCCCCGACGAGCTCCCCGAAGGAGTTCTCGTCTGACTGGTCGCTGACGTCAAGCACGTCCTCAGCGCCTAGGCCCAACATGGAGAGCATCCCCTCCACTGTCAGCGATCTGTCACGGCTGAGACCCTCGGCCTCTCTTGTTCGTCCGCCTTCATCAGCTTCCTCTTCTTCTGGAGTTGAAGCTGGGGGGCATCGTCTTCATCTTCCTCAGCCTCCCACTGTCGGACCCTCGCCGTCTTTACAGCAACAGCTTCCTTTTCGAAGACTGATCTTTAGGAGCCACTGCTCGACAAGTCGTCCGTTGGCAGAAGACTGGCCAGCTCCTATTGCCGAAGGGGGGGCTTCCTCGCCCAGGCACGCCAGGTAGGCCTTGACATTGATATGCTCGACATACAGAGCCATGTCCTCCTGGTTCCGGCCGGCAGCCAGCTCAGCACATCTGCAGAGGAAAAAGGAAGTCAGAAATCATCCTTAGTAAATTGAAGGCCAAAAGCGAAGTCGAAGACTCACCCCATGCTCGACTGAGCCCATACTTGACAAGCTGGAACTCCGTCAAGGAGTCCTTGGCGTGCTCCACGAGCACCGTGTTCAGGCTTTCCGAGGCCTTCGTCGCCTCTTGAATCAAGAAGGGCACGACGTCCTTCTTCAAGGGATCGTGGATCCGAGTAGGGAACCCCCACTCTGGCGCTCCAGCCCCTTGTCGTCGGCCGACGAAGAAAACGCGGCTCATCTAGCCCTTGTTGTTCGAGAACTTGCCAGAAAAGTGGATTCGCATCCTGTTCGGCTGGTGCTTGGTGTACATCACACCATTCCCAGACTGCGGCGAGGATGCGAGGCTGAAGTGCCCTCAGAAGACATCCGCCGAGGCTTGAACTCCCCGCAGCTCGCATATAATGCAGAAGAAATAGATCGTCCTCCACGAGTTTGGCATCAACTCAATAGACGCTATCTTCCACGCGCTCAGCAGACTCCTCGCCACCTCCGGCTACGGCAGCCGGAATCCTGCCTCTAGGATAGTCAGTGAGAGCGCGAAGCAGCCTAGCTTGTCTAGCAGGTACGACTGGTCTTTGCGAGCCATGATGATGTCGTACCCCTCACCGATGTAGTAGCGTTCTCAAAGGCCTTCGAAGTACCGATACTTCGGCCCTTTCGTCGTCGCTGGCGCTGTTCCACTCGCTCCGACTGCGGCAACTGTCTTGCCCTCTCGCTGCGACATCGCTGCTTGCGGACGGTGGGGAAGACGAAAAAGTGGAGATGGCACAGGAAGAAGATGACAGACGGGCAAGAAGAAGGCTTTTCTGAAGAAGGAATGCGTATCCCTTCCCCTCTCCTCTTCCTTATAAGGAAAGAGTGGCGCAAAATTCGAAGCGAAAATTGGCAGTTTGCCTGCTCTCAACGGCCTGTTCAAAGAGGTCGTTCCGGATTCTGATCATGCCATGTCTTCGCCATCATAAAACGACAACCCCGAAGATACCTCCAACGGCATCGCCAAGGCTCGTACACACCGCCACGGTCAACATCACATTTAATGTGAGGGCGATGCTGAGCAGACATCTCCCTTCTCAAGTGCTCATGATCGCATCCAAGCAGACTTGATAGGGTGGGGGGCAAGTGTGGAGTCTATTTCTAGCCTCCTAGGCCCGTAGACCCATCATGACCCAGCCAGGCAGAAAGGCTATACCCATCGAGCCACGTGTCTTCGGATTCAGCCGCAGGCTTCCGAACACACGTTATCCGTCAAAACGCCTAAGGGTCCCAAATTAGTCTCCGGACATTGCACAGCCGTGTCGAGCACCGAACAAGCTACACCTGATGACTGGGCAGAGAATGGTCGTGCCGAAGACTGGGCAACCCCACCAAGCACCGAGCAGGCCCGATGGCCTCTGCACGGCACCGAGCAAGCTCGATGGCCTCTGCGCGGCACCTCCATGGCCCGTGGCTTTAGGCGGCCCTTCACTTACCGTGGCAATCAATACAACAATTCAGTACACCACCCCATGAGCTAGGGCATTAAAGGTGCAGAATCTCAATAGGCGTCTCAACGGACAGCCTTCACTCCGAGAATCTCATCCGATGCGCCTCTTCAATCATCATTGAGGAAGGACGTGTCCGAACCCTTCGTATCCCTCACCTATATAAGGAATAGGTAACTTTCATGCAAAGGTGGGAGATCTCTCACACATGTTTGCCCACGCGTGAACTTACAGAACCTTCCATTCCTGCCTCTCTCACAGTCGGTTCTGACTTAGGCATCGGAGGGTTCCCCCAGTTCTTCAACCGGACCTCCCTGACGTGTTCTGGGTTTTGCAGGCCTCCGTCTGCACCGGCGACTGTTCTTTTCTTCTCTCTCCCATTCTTAGTAAAGGCCCGTCTGACCGACTTCCGAACAGAGAATTGCCTCCACACATCGCATCACTATTCTCATGGCGCGAGAAAGCAAAAAATTTTCAATTTAGTTGGTTTTTACTATTGTGCATGTCATCGAAAAAGCAAAAAAAAAAATCTGGACATTAACTTGAGTCACATGTCTGGCCTCAACGGGAAAGTACTTTTATTTGAATAACCAAACTTGTTTTTTGTGACAATGGATCATGATTCATAATCCCACTTCAAACTACAGACCCATTTCTTCATCTTGATTCTACAACGAGCAATGCCATGGTTCCGCAATCCACACTCTCAGTGGCACCTTCTCTGTGGTCCAAGTGTCGAACGATAAAAAAAAATAATAACATTATAAAAACACCATTTAACATTAATAATTCTACCCCTAGTCGGTCGGATGGCACAAAATCTGTGGGCCAAAAGAAGGTGATAAGAAGAATGTGACATCTTAACACAACGGGCATTCCCTTTTGCATGATACCAAAATATGAGAGAGCAACCGCGGTGGCGAACACAAAACACTGGTGGATAGTGACGTTACTTCCTCCGACGCCAGCACCGTCGCTGTCATGCCTTTTATGGTTAGGCGGGGGTCCTTTATTTCCGGCCAGCCGGGCAAAGCAAATTGTGGACCCCACCCAACTGCAGCAGCCAGCCAGCCAGCCAGCATCACACATGGGGGTGCGAGCGAGCGAGCGAGCGAGCGAGCGGGGGGTGGGTCTGACCGAGCTCTGACACCCAAAAAAAGGTCCAACCACCAGATACACCCACACATTGGGAGGGTAATTTGGGGCGCACATATGGCGACGCCAGCCCGGAGCAAGTCCCCTTTTTCCCCGCCGACGACGATCTGCCCCGGGGCGTCTTGTCGGGGAACTCCGCCGCGCCCTTGCCGAGGCCGCTCGATTTTGATCCAACGGTAGTCATCAGTCCCAGGGAGAGAGAAGCTCCAGCTGGAGAGGACATGGGCTAGCTGATTTAATTGACGTAACTTTGGATATATAATAATAATAATAAACAAAACGTCGTACGGCTCTGAGGAGATGGGGGTGTTTTTTTTTTTTTTTTACTTTTTTGCCTGGCCTTTTCTTGCTGTTGGATTGGATGGGATGTAATAAAGCCCGTTTTTACTCCAACCCACCACCGGACGCCAAAAACCCCGTCTTCGTGGCCGCGGCTGCTGCGCTGTCCCTCCCGGGAAGAAGCCATCACTTATTCCCATCTTCTTAAGCTTTCAATGCGAAAGGGATGCGCCAGTACTGTTTAGCAAATTGATCTTTGTATCGAACACTATTATATAACAGTCAGTGACAAAAAGAATGAATTCCGCGGCGAACAGCAGGATGTAATGTTTTCAGTGTTTGTTGTACAAAGTGATTTAATAGTGTTGAAATATAATTTAATCTCATATATTAGAGAAGCAGTGAAAATAAAATTTATTTATAAGTAAAATTTAATCTCCTTCTTTTAAAAGGATTTTTTCTCGTAAAAAAAATATAAAATTTTAAACGGAGATATAAGATCTTTTAGAAGACACTGAAATTTTACGTATTAACATTGTTTATAAAAAATTGAACAAGAAAATATATATTCTATTCGAACGTCGTATTACAACAAGATTGATACATCTTTATTCTTATTAAGAGAAGACTGTGTAAAAGTATAATTAATATTATATATATATATATATATATTTATAAGTAAAATTTATTTCTCTTCTTCTAAGAGAGTTTTTTCTCATTAAAAAAAGATAAATATAAAGATAATATCTTTAAAAAGACACATTAAAATTTTGCACAGTTTTAAATAATTAAGAACTACTAGGAGCTAAATTAAATTCTTAAATTGCCACTTTTAAATTATCTATTAATCCGTGTTCAGTGTAAAAGATTGACAATCCATTTTGCGGTTAATATCTTGAGAGAAAGATTTATTACATTTGTACATTGTACTTTAAATATAATGTGATTAGGTAATAAATTTATGTGACATCTAATAATTAAATTATTATTTTATCACACTTTATATGAGAGATGCCATATGAACTATTATCTAGTCACGTTACACCTTTTCTCATATCTTCATCAGATATCGCGCCACTCAACAAAAGAAAACGGGGCCAGTGATGTACCACCACTTTGCATGGTGAAATGACCAAAGGATCGCTGCCATGCATGTATACGTTCCGTCAAATGATGAGGGTGATATGTGTTTTTTTAATAGTTTAAAGTATTTTCCGCTTAGCTGTGGGTAAAACACGTCAACGATGTACTTTGAAAGACCCATCCGATCAGATCACGTAAAATGGCTGTCCAGCAATTCCCCAACCCTCCAAAAACAAACCACATAGTGCTCCCCCTTTTGCTTCAGGAATATTTATCCATTAATATCATCTTTGACTGTTAAAAAATTTAAGAGAAATATTAATTATTCAAATATCTGAATAATTAATCGACGTGGAGCGGCGGCCATGCAATCGACTAGCTTGATTGGTCAGTTGCAACAGGGGCCCTATAAAGTCACAACGTAAGATCTACGTGACCGACTAATCAAATCAATCGTACGATCGTTCCACCTCATATTAATTATTTAGATATCTGAATAATTAATATTTCTTAAAACTTAGTGTATAGTTCCTCCTCTCATCACACCATCGGTAAGAGTTTAATAACCAGTTAAGATGGCAACTAATTTAACTAGTTACGATGGTAATTTATACCCAAGAAACAGCGTCCAATTTACAACTTCTGACTCGTTGTGTCTGGAAAAGGCCCCCATCAGCGCCCCCTCTCTCTCTCTCTCTCTCTACCTCTCTACTGACACGTCTGTCCCCCTCTCGCTTCAAATTTCGTAGAACAGGAACAAAAGTGACCCAGAATTTCCGAATATATAATTTTAATTTAACTCACAAAATGGCGGAAATAAAGCAGGATCGCGAGGGAGATTCGAGGAGGAACTCGACTGGGCTCCACCTCCGCCCTGTCCGAAGGCGGGTAGTGGCCCCCACCGTTTGGTAACGGTCTGTGCACGGACGACGACAGCTGCCCCCTGCGAACGGGGAGATGAGAGAAAAAGGTGAAAAGAGCTGCGCCATCGCCCTCCCGCCCCGTACGTGCGAATCTTTCTCCATTTCCGTGGTAAACCGGCGAAAATTACTTTTTACTGCATCTCCGGAGATTTTTCTTACCGCCGTGCGTCTCGCCGTTGGACACCGGGCTTTTTTAACGCGAGGCTCCGGCAAAAAGGCCAACTCTACAGGGTAGCTGGCAGCAGCACATGCTTCGTATCCTGTACGGCCGCTCTGAAATCCTTATTGCTTTGATTATTATGTACGTTTTTTTCCTCTCAATTCAAATTTTTAATAATTTTTATGGGTTTTGACAAAATGATTCAGGTAATTGTAAAAAAAAAAAAACAAGGCTTTCATATTAACCACAGACATTAAGGACTTCTTTTAATTAATTAAAATTAGAAAAGCCATGCCACCCAAGTTCGGACTTGGGTGGTACCGAATTTGTAGCCCTTAGAGGACCTCATCCCCCCATAATAAGACTAAAAAGAGAGGCCACGATCTAAAATTAAGTTAGGTGATCAAGATATATCAGTGTTATATTAAGAGACACAATAGTTTGTAGATGGAAGAGGTGAACTAGGTGTGGCTTTCTGCGCCAACAGCTTTTGGCGAGTGGAGAGATTAGCTTCACCAGCTCACTATAAATGAGAGGTCAGAGTTTATTTTGAAGGGAACTCGCTTTCAGACTGCAGAAGATGGGGATGAGCAATAGGAACACCTTGTTTTAATGAAAAGAAATGTCAGATCCCAAGCAACCTTTACTAATAACCTGATATGCTCAGCCTCCTTCCTCTTGTACACAGTTCAGCTTACTGTACTCAAGTTGCCACGGCAAATACATGCTTCAAATTTTCAGCTAATATATATGCACCTAACAAGTGGGTCTGCCAGACTAAAATCAGACTTAGTTTCTAAGCATAATTGGAAAATTAACTTATTATTTTTATATATTAAAAGTTAACATTATGTACACTACATATATATCTGTGGGCCATCAAAATCGCCAAGGAAAAGCCTAAGTAGGAATGGCCAATTGCTACAGATGGCGGACGCAACAGACAGCCCCAGAAGTGTCCGAACACAATGCGAGATCTTTTCTTTGGGCCCTAAAACCTAACGCAATGCAAGCCTAGAAATACAATGGGTGTTTGTTTGCCAACATTTGGCGACTGATCAAGTTTGACCGGCACTGGTTCGCATCTTCCCCGCTGCCCCCTTCGCTCAGACTAAGGCCAAACCCCTCTCTATTGCCCGCCAATTTTGGGGGAGATGAACCGGAGCTAGCTTCGCTTATCCCACTAGCACCTACTTGCCTCCCCCGCCGCATGCTTCCACTAAAATGGTAGCTCGGCGAGCTAGCCACGAGCTGAAGAGATGCCAATTGCCAAGGAAGATACCAACTGAGAACACTGTGCGTCGTTGCCGGGTCTCTGTCGAGCACTCCACTCATCCAGAGGATGGTAACAATATGTGCCGTCTGTTTTCTTTTGTTTCTTTCCCTCCCTCCACCGTTTGTAGCCAGTTGCTAACCCTGTTGTGTCATGTGTGGGCTCCTTTAAAAACACAAGCAAAGGAGTCCAATCCCCTCTTATCAGCATCATTGAGTTGAGGATGGGGGTTGTTTAATAGTCAGCTCCAATCTCCATCAGCCAACCATCTATGTCATTAACACGTTTGCACTTATTCTTCAATGATTTGCTGCTATATGTTTATATATATGTAGTTAATTCTTATGGTCAAGGCCAGAGATTTATGGGTACAAATTGTTGGCTCTCAAGGTCCTAATTCTCTTGAGGCACTAATGTATTATTTGATCAGTGTTGGATTTATCTACCGAGCAAATAAAAGATAGTGATGCATTGATAGATACAATAGTAAATAGATAAATATAATATGAGATTTTTTTTAATCAAAGGCCAAAGAGCGGCTGTTTTATTTTATTAATAAAGAGAAATTCTGAACCAGAGACAAAAGTCGAATACAAGACAAAAGTTGAAAAGAAAAAGAAAATTTCTAATTAGAACTCCAAAGAAGATCTATCCCATGAGTGAGTGTGTCGAAGGACAGTCCAAGGTCGTAGTCTTAGTCGTCGAGAGCAACGCTCCATGTCATCTTCCTCTGACTCCATTGCGGATGTCTCTGAATCCTCATGCATAAAAATATTCTCAGCTTTTGCGAGATCAGTAATGGAAGAAAATTTCGTTCTCCAATCTTCTAATGGAACTAGAGTTGGAGCTGACACATTTGTAGTATTTACCTGTCGCACAGAACTAGGAGAACATTCTCTGGTGGTGGTAAATAAATTCTAATTCTACCTTTGCGAGAAATATGTGAAATAAATTTTTGACATCCAGATGACAAACTGCTGGAGGGTGAGATGTATTTGAAAAATACTTTACAAATAATTAGAGATATTAGTGAGACAAATAATATGATATTTAACGTGCAACAAGATTAGGTGAATTTTGTCTCCCATCATTTTTTCACTTATATATCTAAGTCATCCATCAGATATGGGCAGGAGGGCGCATGATGGTAGACGGCTGACAGCAAGTGATCGATGGATCGAGACAATTCATGACGAACTACGTTTCTTTCAAAGTGGTATTATCAAGTCTTCCATATCAGACGACTTTGATCAATATAACGACGGGAGAGACAATCTACTTAGACTTAATTGCACATCTAAAGTATGCAACGAGTGCTCTAAAAAGATTATTAGATGTACACCAAATAATTAAGAGACGGGGGCCGGGTTTCGGTTTCTCAAAAATCCAAACCACCAAGAAGAGCCAGAGGCACCTTCTCACCTACCGAACCGGTGCGCACACCTCGAGTCGATGGAGACGATTAGCCCCCACCAAATCTTCTTAATGCGAGGCATAATACCATTTCGCCAATCACCTTTCTCCCTTTTAATAATAATAATAATAATCCACTCCGACCCCGCCCAAGCTTCGCCCCGGTCGTCATCATCACGACTTAACAGTTTACTCCCCAGTCCCATCTACCACAGCTAACTAGCTAGCTTCTCGGTTTTCAGAGATCAACATCTCTGCCTACAGAGATAGAAGCATGCATTGAAGTAGGTGCGACCTCGTCTCTGCGAGGTATAAGATTGACGTGAGGAGCAGGTTTTCTGCATTCCCAAGCTAGCTGTTCCTCTCGGCAACGCAGAGGAGATGCCATGGTCTCTCTTATCATAAGGAGGTTAGGTAAGCCGTATGAAATAAACAATAATATGACAGGAGATCTTGGTCCAATGACCTGGAGGAGGAGGGGGGGGGGGCTCAGTGTAATGTTCATGATGCATGGCCATGACCTGCTTAACTCGAGCTGATGTGTTCCTCCTCTTGTTGGGCAATCTCGAAAGCCCCGGAGCAAAGCACGGAGGTTCACCAGACATGTACAAGATGTTTGTCCTGGTGTATATATTCTAGCTAGAGTGCCCTTTTAATTTATTATTCCCGTGTTAGCTGCAAATTGTTCCATATTCCCACTTAAGTTAAGATATGTCAAATGCCTGCCAACTGTTGCACTATAGAATCGGATTATTATAAGCTCCGGTGCGCCGATTTTTTTAAGCGCGGATGAGGCGGCATTTGCGGGTAATCGGCTAGAATATTCTGAGCACAAAGCTCTTTTATTAGATTCGAATCGTGCGAGTTCCACAAACGCCTCATAGTTTAAGTGCTAGTAGGGAGGAAACAAACAAAACCGGGTGAAGTACGCACCCTCTAGATCATTGGCGAACATGTTACATGCGTACGCAAGCCCCTCCCCACATCTACCCATGTCAAAAAAATTGAATTAAATGGAGACCCCCCCCCCCAACCCCCAAAACGACGTAGAAATTTCATGGGTGTGTATAGATTTTGTGGGGTCATGATCAATGCCTCAGGACATGTCCAAGATATGGGTGACGAGTCATATCGACCTCAAGGTCTGCTACATGCATGGCCCCTATCTCCATTAGTTGCCATCTCCAACACATTATTGGATGGGGCAACAGTCCTAGGAGCACATCACTTGGCAAAATGTTTACTGGAGTGTTATTTTTGTTCCGTTCTTAATTTTAACATTAGAGGAGCTTGCGTGGGTCAGCTGTCGGGGGTTTCAATCATTCGGTCCTTCACAGTTGTTAAAACCTGTAAATAGGCACTCAAACAAGTTCAAAACAAAAAAGAAGTATCAGGGCAACACCAGAGGAACTGTCGGCGCTCGTATGTTGCTTTCACAGGAAAAGGTCGAACGTGTCACACGGATATGTCTAAATGGGCCCATTGGGTCAAATCCTAAAAGGATATGTAGCATGGGCGTGTCGCTTTTGTTTAACATTCCTTCTTGCCGTGGCCCAGTGGATTGGTGCAACACCCCCCACCCCCAAACCTCAAACTGTTGGCCCACGAAGTAAAAAGCTTGCTCTACCATCATATATTTAAGGGAGAATTAATTGCAGGTCCCTGGCAGGGATCTGACATTAATTTCAGGTCCCTGTCAGATTTTGCCTTCATGTCCGCCCCCTGCTTTATGGGGGACTTTTTTTCCAGTCCCTGGAGCCCTGTAAGTGTGTAACTGTGTAACTGTTACACAGTTACAGTTACACAGTTATACAGTTACATAATTTTATTAAAAAATAATATAAAGATATTAATGTTATCTCAATGCTAAGATGATGAAAAAATATTTAAAGAATATTTCCAAAACGATAACTACCATCCGCACTAACTAACACATTTACATGTATAACTGGGTAACTATAACTGTGTAACAGTTACACAGTTACACACTTACAGGGCTAGTCCCCTGGAGCCCTGTAAGTATGTAACTGTGTAACTGTTACACAGTACAGTTACGCAGTTATACAGTTACATAATTTTATTAAAAAATAATATAAAGATATTAATGTTATCTCAATGCTAAGATGATGAAAAAATATTTAAAGAATATTTCCAAAACGATAACTACCATCTGCACTAACTAACACATTTACATGTATAACTGGGTAACTGTAACTGTGTAACAGTTACACACTTACAGGGCTCCAGGGACTGGAAAAAAAGTCCCCCATAAAGCAGGGGGCGGACATGAAGGTAAAATCTGACAGGGACCGGAAAAAAACCCCCCAATAAAGCAGGGGGCGGGTATTAATTCTCCCTATATTTAAAGGCTGTTTTACTTCGACATAAAACATTGTATATATATATATATATATATGAAACATTTTCAATTTTAAACTGATAAAAAAACTTCGGGGTTTAAACTGGCTAAAGAGAGCATTACGTGGACTTGTTACTTGCTTTAAGCAATTTGAAGCATAGTAAAACGAATCAATGGGTACAATAAATACAAGAAAATACTATAAAAAGCAATGTTTTAGAATATTTTTATTGTGGTTAAGAATACACGGAAGTCTCTCGGGGATCACTTACTTGTTTTCACGTAAAACGCCCCAAAATACTATATTTCAAGTATGTCACAGAAATATAATACCATGGCAACCTGGCGATGTGTTCTTCAAGCATATCTCAGGTGAACATACGAAGCAATCATTTTGAAACAATCATTCAAAGGTGCAAAAGACAAACCAGGGGGTATGTCCATGGACCATGACCATCTCCAATGTGATCTAGGTTGGTCCTAATTGGTGGTCCAAGACTAGAAATTGGCATGGCCCAACTGCAAACATAAATACCACCACCCGCAACCTGGTTTGGACTGCCATGCACAGTTTTGTAAACAGTGAAATCTGCAATTTTTTGGATGCACATGCCTTCTGAATAGGCCCCCTCCCTCCTTGAAGAGGAATCTAGGTAACAAGGACATCTATTATTCGGACCCAACATATGGCAAGCACTGGCATTAGATTCAGATGTGTTTTTTTTTCTTTTCTATTTTTATTAAATAATGTGAGAGTGGAGATTAAAATCTTGATAACTTAAATGCATGAAAATGACCTTAAATTCTCGCATATTTTATTTACGAATATTACACTCTTAAAAACCCTAAATGCAGTGACATCCGATCCCATAAACCCCACGTCAAAGAGTGCGAAGCATGTTAGGTTATAAGCGCCCGCGCGGCATCACACCGGCTTCGGACCACAAAGCCGCCCGCCCGTGTTCCAACACGAGCAATGGCCTTGGGCGCGGGCAGATGCGTCCAGCTCTTCCACCTCTCTGGAGTTGTCGAGACGCAATACGATCTCGCCCTGGAAGCCTCATCTGCTGCTGGATCCACACCTCGAGCCGTCACCACTCTCCTGCGAGAGATGATGCCACGGCGGGGGCGGAGGGGCACTTCTCTAGCCTGCTGCAGCGATGCGCCCATGGATCCCGGCTGGACGTGGGCAGAGCCATCCATGCCACCCTTCTCAAGAGCTCCCTCGTCCCTGCTTCCCTGTTCCTCCACAACCACCTGCTCAACATGTACTTCAAATCCGGCGACATCGCATCGTCCTTCCACCTGTTTGACGAAATGCCCCAGCGAAATGTAGTCTCGTGGTCCGCCGCCATAGGGGGCCTCGTCCAGGGCGGCCGACCAGGGACGGCCCTGTCCCTTTTTGTCGAGATGAAGCGTGAGGGGGTGAGGCCAAACGAGTTCACCCTTGTGAGCTCTCTCAACGCGTGCACGTTCGGTGGGGATGTGGGTCTGGCGTACCAGGTCTATGCTCAGGTGATCCTGTTGGGGTTTGAGTCCAATGTGTTCTTGGCGAATGCTTTTCTTATGGCCCTGGTGAGAAACGGGAAGTTGGCGGAGGCCGTGGAATTGTTCGAGAAAATTGTTTACAAGGATGTGGTTTCTTGGAACTCGATGATTGCTGGCTACTTGCAACTCTCATGCTCCAACGTTTGGAGATTTTGGTGCAAGATGAGCCGAGAAGATGTCCGGCTAGACGAATTCACATTTAGCAGTGTTCTTACGGGGCTCGCGGCAACCGCGAGTTTGGGAAGTGGTTTACAAGTTCATGCTCAGCTTGTTAAGTATGGCTATGGGGATGAGATCTGTGTGGGCAACTCCTTGGTCGACATGTACCTGAAGAACCAGTCTCTTTCTCTTGGGTTGAAGGCCTTTGATGAAATGCCTCAAAAAGATGTTGTTTCCTGGACGCAGGTGGCATCGGGCTGCATACAGTGTGGAGAGCCATCCAAGGCTCTGGAGATCGTGAAAAGGATGATGCTTGTGGGCATTAGACCGAACAGATTCACACTGGCAACAGCCTTCAACGTGTGTTCCAGTCTGGTTTCTGTTGAAGAAGGGAAGAAAGCCCACGGTTTGAGGATCAAATTGGGGGATGATGCAGACACATGTGTGGACAATGCACTAGTTGACATGTACGCAAAATGTGGCTGCATGGAGGAAGCATGGCAGGTGTTTCAATCTATGAAAGAAAGATCGGTTATTTCATGGACCACGACGATCATGGGGTTTGCTCAGAACGGTCGTGCTGGAGATGCATTAAGGGTTTTTGATAAGATGGTGTTGGAGTATGTGGAGCCAAACTATATCACATTCATCTGTGTGTTGTATGCATGCAGCCAGGGAGGGTTCATCGAGAAAGGCTGGGAATACTTCACGTCGATGAAAAGAAATCATGGTATTGATCCTGGGGAAGATCACTATGCTTGTATGGTCAACCTCCTGGGTCGAGCAGGTCGAATAGCCGAGGCTGAGGCGCTGATAGAGAGCATGCCGTTTCGGTCTGGTGCTCTGGTTTGGCAGACCCTGCTTGCTGCTTGCAGGCTTCATGGAGATGTGGAAACTGGTATGAGGGCGGCAGAAAGAGCTCTTGCTCAGGACACAGGCGACCCATCAACCTATATTTTGTTGTCCAACATATTTGCAAACCGCAGGGATTGGAAAGGCGTGGGCAGAGTTAGAGGCCTCATGGAGAACAAGTAAGTGGAGAAAATTCCAGGTTGTAGCTGGATTGAGGCGGGGGGTGGTGCTGCTCCCTTCATGCTTGTCTGATTGGAATCGGTTGCCTATGGTTTGTCTGCTGACTTGATCATCAAATTCTGTCGAGGTCAAGGTGTCCCTTGAGAACATCCCAATTTGCACCAACATGCATTACTTTAAGCATCGAATATCTATAGATGAGGAGTTGGAGTGGTTGTGATCTGCACCAAGTTCCACTGTCATAAATCAGTAGCCACTGTATATCTCCAAGCAAGCAGTGGATTGTGGAAAGAGTGAGCAACAAAAGAAACATTTGCTGCATCGTTTGGGTCCTGCAACAGGGTCATTTGAATAAAGCACAGGAACTATCTGCCTATAAAATTGGGCACTGACATCGTGGACATGGTGGCCACATGGGGTTGCACATTATCAAAATTTATCTGAAGAGTCGAGTCTCGGCCCCAAAGGCTCAACAATGCTGTTAAAGGCCCAAAAATAATTTCAAACGTTGTTTGGTACTTTTTCTCTTTTTCAGACTATGCCACAAGATTGAACAATGCAGCTTTTTACGTTGCAGCCAATAATAAGGCATCACAAGAGTTATTATTTCTTTCCTGAATTAAACAGATTGGAAATTATTCATCCATCGACATTACAAGACGTTCCCACGATCTGACAGAAGAATAACCAATTCTTGTTGTAATGGAAACACAGCATCTGATGAGCGATTTGTTGCATTGTGTTCATTTTCATTTGGCTGGGTAGAGATTGCATTTTACCCGCCCTCTCTCTTTTGATTTGCAGTAGAAATATTTTAGCTTAAAATAGAGTTGAAACATTTAAGACAGATTTGATAACCAAATAAGTTTTAATAACTCTTAATAAAAGGGTTTTATCAATCTTGATAATTATTCTATCGTTTTAGTAAATTGGATAGTTTATCAGACACTTATCAGTACTTATTGATGATAAATCTTGATAAGTCTAACTCTCATTTTTTGAGTTGATAAAATTATTTGAACTTATAAAAGGTTCAAAACATCTCAAAGTGGAGATATATCTCATTAATGATCTTGATATGACATGGAATAATCTCATTAATGGTCTTGATATAACATAAAGTGATCGATATGATATAAAATTATCATACCTCTAAATGTTACACCAAAACAAGAGACGACTATCAAAAGTTATCTTATCGACAGATATTCGTCTTGAGAATAACTTATCTAATTATCAAATCTGCCCTAAAAGATCAATAGCCTCGAAATTTCTAGTCAACCAAATGAAAATTGTATGTTAAAGAATAGACCTTACCGGATGCTGTCACGTGAGGTGAATTATCCTTCCTGCTGATTGCATCCAACCAGAATAGACCTATCCGTCGTCATAATCCATTTTGCCATGTCCTCATTTCTAAGTTGTATGATATCTAATTGTCATGTTGAGGCATGAACTATCATGTGTTCGTAGTTTTAGCAGCATCCTCTCTCAACGAGAAGGGCAAATGATCTAAGCAATCACCAAACAGAGAAAGCTGATTTCCATGACAATAGAATACACGATATCAGAGTCCTCGTGATTTCCCAAGAAAGAACGTAGCTATTCTACTTGACTTAAGAAGAGCCATAAAACGCAAAGGTGGAGGGCATACATGAAAGGAAAAACGGATGGATAACTAATCAGATAAAAGGATAACAAGAGTAAGTGTATCCATCATCACGTGGTCATCTGACCTATCTAAAAAATGCTGAAAAGATATACTTATCATTCTTTTAAATTTAAGGTCAAGATGGATAGGTAATCAAGTATATATTAGGACAAACTCTCTGCAAAAAGAAGAAAGATTGTGCAGATTTGGCAAACTACATAAAAGGTCTACTCCAAAAACCCTCCCTGGGTTACAATCTATAAACAATCAACAACCAGCAGACAACGGGCTAGCATCCACACAAGAAATGCAAATACCTTCCAGCATCCCCGTCAACCAGAATGGAAAAGACTTGTCCCCTGCAAATACGACCAGTGAGAAAGATGAACCTTATACTAGCTGTCCACAATGATACAGATGGGGACACTATGCAGGAATTTGTTCGTCACCTCCTGCCTAGGGTAGTGTGTCATCGTCATCTACAATCTTTATCAATTATTGCCTACAAAGGAATAGTGCGGGGGCAACATTGTAAAATAAATAAACACCATAAATAACACTTAGAAGATGGAGGTTCAGAACATAATCAGTGACGATCACAGCAACATATAGGCAATTACTATAATCATAAAATTTTCCTCTCCATCATAAGATCCCACGTTCCATCAATGTAGGAACGGTTTACAACTTGAGAGTCCCTGGATCTCGTACATAACCTTCAAAGGATACTGGTTGGTATAAGAAATAGCAGAACGATCCAATTCCTAATTGTTGCTGGTAGATATACCATGAAGGCAATCTATAAAGTATAGAACAAAATTTTACAAGAACACAAGTAACATGAATAGATAATGCAGCTCGCATAAAAGTGACATGGGTACGTGAGCAAGTTTAACCCAAAGAATCCCGTACCTAGCTCACACCAGGTTTTATCAACAAAGCCGATTTCCTCAAATAAAAAATGAAGTATAAAGTCAATACGAGTAAATGAACAGCATAAGATGGGATGAAGGATGCATAAAACAGTTAAAGAAAACAGAGGATTAGCCTTTGGAATTGGAATTAACTAATGGCACATCCATGGATGGACGGAAGTTTGCAAATAATGAAACGATAGTGGAAAATTGTTATTAGCAGATGAGAAATGGTAGGGTGCCCACCTATTTTACCCCCACAACAGACAAGTGCCGCATCACAAAAGAAAAGTTCTACATGGGCTTATGAGTAGTCCCCATGTGGAGGCAACCCTAAGGAGAGGTGACGTATAGTTGGCCCATTCACCAATAGCAGAAACCGCAACACATCAAATGCAGTATTCTCAAATCTTGAAAATCTCAGTGGCATGGATCACGCATCAACATACTCGAGAGTTTCTGAAGGAGGAATTTGATAATGGGAATCAAGATAGAAAAGTATTCTTGTAGAGATGTATAGATTATGACTTGACAAAACATTAGGGTGTGAACTTTATCAATCTTACCTTTCTCATTGACGGGCTAGGAAAGAGTGAAGAGAAGAACCAGCATTACCACGTCTCCTTGCCTAGAATATATTAGCATATTAAAGAGACGTGCCAAGTAATCCAAGGAAATAGCTACATCCAGAGCCAATAATGATAACTTTTACTGACAATACCTTTTCACTGTTGAATAGGTCCTCAGCAATAGCTTCCATTTGTTTCCGCTTCTTTTCTTCTCTCAGATACTCAGCAACTTCTTTACTTTCGTAATCAGATTCACTGGATAAAGAAAGTGGTGATTTTCAGCGGCTAACAGAATTGAAGACAAATCTAGAAAGGTAGATCAGGCATGTGCTTCTTACTGATAAGGATCTTTTGAGAATGGAATCAGATTTTTGAAGCTATTCCCAGATACAGCCTCTCTCTGTGGACCAAAGAATAGGTTCTCAGTGATGGGGGTTACTAGAGAACATGAGAGCAATTTATTTGGCAATAATCACAACAATTAGGAGAAAGCTTCAGAGACCATATATAATGATGGCAATAATCACAGCAATTAGCAAAATTGTTTCGAGATCATATGATAATGATAACATTAATCACAACAATTTGCCAGTGCCAATGGTCTCTTTTATTATCTCAATATGTTTAGGTGTGACACCATTCTAAGAATATTCTCTGAGGACACCATGAAAAAAAAAGAACCGCCCCCAAGTACTTTAGGACCTTGTCTGTTTTGTACACTATTATTGTCTGTTTTGTACACTATTCAATCTTCAGTGCATAAGGGAGTATTTTCTGGTAATATTAATTATCATTATCATGACCACCATCCCATCATTGTTTGTCCTCCATTGAATGGCAAGAAACCAGATCTGCATGGACATGAAACAGAGTAAAACTCTTTGATGGCAGAACCTGTAGATCTCAGTGCCTGATATGTTGTCTTTGGCTGATAAAGCCTTGCAGTTGACACTGATTGCCTACACCCTATCACTGAAACTTTTCCTTTTTGATGTCAAAAATTCAGATCAACATACACACCGAGATCAGAAAAACCAAGACGTGCAGAATTTGCATCTATTGATACCAGACCATGGCACTACCCTTAGTTGGGGTTGTCTTATGAGATTCAACAGGGTGTCTCAGCAGGGCTTTGATTTTCAGTCACTAGAGAGAAAACATAAGACCCACAATCAGTTGACTCACATCCACGTTCTGGGTTCAGCACCACCATGATCTGTTTGTGGAAAGCAAGGAGAAAATGAACGGCATCAAGGCACATCAATGATGAAGCATAAGTTATGTAGACCACTTACTAGGTACCTTTCTAAAGTGTTTGAAGTTAACCTTTTCTTCAGATGCAAATTTGACTGAAACAGGCAAAGGAAAATCTCTAACTATTAGAGCTTGACTATAGATGATATCTGAATTTTGGTGGCTTGAATCTTCAGTTTCTTCTTCTTTGCTCCTTCTGTTGATGATGACAGCATCCTCCAATTTGAAGTTTGTGAGTTCTACTTTCTCAGACAAGCAAACCTGACTATCATGCACTACCTCCTTGTCTTCAATTTTTTGGAAGTCTTTTTTATGTTCAAGTTCAATAGCATTTTCAACTGCAGTAGGGGCAGTAAAATGACTGGATATTGCAGTATCATTCTCCAAGTCAGATTCTGCTACTATAGTTTCATCAGTGGAGTGGGATGACGAGACAACAACTGCAATATTCCACACAAAATAAAAAAATTAAATAGAACACCGAAAATGAGGCAACATGTGAATGATTCTAGCATGCTGATAGTTATATCCTTAGATTACAAGTTTACAACAAGGTATTAAAAGAAAATTAAAGAACATCTAAAACCTGTTTGAAAAGTAATGTTGCTCATTAATGCATTTTGATCACAAAGAAGATTTTGGCAGATAAAAATGAAAAACATGCTTGGATACAGAAGTGCAGAACACAAAGACCAAACAATGAATTTATTCTTTATTGTTCAATATGTTAGCTCCCAGATGGGATTTGACGAAGCTAAGAGATGGAGACTATCAAGGATAACTAAAACCTGACTGAAGATATTTCTTGTATACTTACTTGCAGGAATCTTCAAAATAGATGGTTCCAGATTTCCAGATAAAATAGCAGCAACTAATTGAGTATCCGTTATTCTAGATAGTGCTCTGAGGTTCTTGAATTTGTCAAATTCACTTGTTGATCCTTCAGCGATGACGAGTGCCAATTGGTTCCTTTCACCATCCACTAAAACCTAGATATTAAATCAACCATATCAAAATCTAGATTGGAAGCTCAAACTCAAATGCAATATTTATGATTAGGAAACAATAAATAAAAGAAAATTTAACTTATGTCCTATCACAGAATTCAAAACCAACCTTGTCATCTAGGTGGCCAGGTGGTACAAGAACAGGGTTGTGAGAAAATACATATTGACAAATATAATGTTTGAAGCAGTTAAGAGAAAAGCATCTGGAATCCGCCATGTTGTTACTACTGGTTACCAGTGTCCAAATGGACTGATATGTTAAGTGTCTATTCTTTCTTCCTGACCCACTCCAACCGAATATTGTACAAAAGAAAAGTTCCCTGAATGTTTTGCTTGTTGCTAATCCATTTTCTATGTTTCATAGTCCAAAAAGCAATTTGATGTACGTGTGCAGAAGGCATGTGCTGAATTCCTCCTAAAAGTAAAAGGCACCCTCTTTGAAATAGACACCACGCCAAGCTGGTGTAGGTTATAGCAGCCATATGGCTTGCTAACATTCCAACATATGAAGGAAAACCTATATACACACATAGGATGGATTTATTGCCACCAATAATATCAAAAGTGCATTTCCACCTGCTGTCAAATCACATGATTTCATGCCACACGATCAAACCTTCCCCACTATCATAAACTAGTCATATACAAAAAGTCGTGATTTTGATGCTAGAATCATCAACATCAAATGCATAGAAAACGAACAGCTTAGATAGTGCACAAATAGGCTTCTCCAATTTATGATTTTTTACAATGGACTTAATGTTTTGATGCAGGACAGCAAAGAGGGGGTGAAGAAGGAGGAAGAAAAACCGGAATCCACCGGGGAGGGAAGAGAGAAAACCGGAATCCACCGGGGAGGAAGAAGAAGAGTGGCTGCTGCAAAGCTATTCTTAATTCATCATCATCTCTCTCCTCAAGAGGATTACAATGCTATTTAAATAGACAAAATCCTAATGACCTTTTTTGACCTCATACAGACTAAAATACCCTTGGACCTAGAAAAATAGGACGAAGTTCGTACTAAAAATTACAGAAAATATAAAAAAAAAAACTCTAATTGGGCCTCAAACATGCTAAATAAAGATCCACTAACTAAAACATAGACTTCTAACTTAAAAGACAATCAAATTACATCAATTGGATCTTCAATGGGTCAAATAAAATATAAATTAGGCTTCGGGCTTTGACTTTGCAGCTCTTTATTTCCCATCATTCTCCCCTTGTTCGAAAAAACTCGTCCTCGAATTTTGAAATGCTGAAGTAGGACAAAGCCGAACACAAGGGAGCAAATATTGAACTCCATGCAAACAATCATGTATTGGGCCTCGAACCGTCGGCCAACGTGTGCCTCGCAGAAATCTGACCATACTACATCAACATGAGATGACTCCCGAAGTATCACGGCATCCGATAGAACAGTTGACGAAACCACCTCATGCACAGTGCCATCCATCAAATATGAGTCAATGGTGAGTATAGAATCATCCACCCAATCCAATCTAGAATCAACACAAACTCTGATCCTGCACGCTTGTTCGCATCTCTTCTTCATACTCATCGATCAATGCAGGGTCAGCATCATAAATCACATCCTCCATCGAGATGTCCTATGCTATTGGCTCTGGTGGCAACTTCGAGGTGTTTGTGAAGCCACAATAAGGGACTATGCATGCCTCAGGTGGTGGTAGTAGAACACATGGTACCGTCCCAGATCTCAAATCAACATGCCGCTCCGCTAACCACTCAGCCCCAAGAGTGATGAACAACTCGTTAGATGGATAGATCTCAATCAATGCGTTGTCTGAATAAACACACCGCTGAAGGGTATCGCAACGTCAACAATCAAAAGAGAACTCCACAAAAGCAATGTCTGGATAGATGATAATCTCCCCTGTTCGAGATAACAAATCTACAACACTCTGAGAGACATAATTACCTGGCTGATTAGGTTCGAGCAACCTACAGACAAACTGACCATTTGGTAAGCACACACTTGTCTAGGCAAAACATGGCATCATATCCATAGACACAGAGAAACGAACGGCCATGTTGATCCGAACCCCAGCGTGTGAGAACAAGTCCGTTGGATGGGCCGACTTAGTACTACTGGGCTGCTGCTGTTGGGCCTCGGGTGTTGACGCGGAGGCGTATGTGGACGACGCGGCTGACCGAACTCATGCGGAAACACCGGAGGGTAGACGTGCACCGGGTGCTCTCCATCGGCATCCTCGACGCCCTGCAGGTTCGTCCACGCCTGTTCGAGAACCGTAAGGATGGAAGGCTCGCAGATTCACTGGCTGCTGGCCAAAGTGGTTGCTGGCCAAAGAAATGACGCAAACGACACGAAAATCAGAGCACAAATAAAACCCTTGTACTGGCGGTGCAATAACAGCCTTTATGCACCGCCCTAGTACTATAACGGACCGATACTGTAGCGAACCGTCCGGGTCCGGCCCACTTTAAGTGGCTGGTCCCTCCTTTCTGTCCCACCCAACCCCTTTTTCCCAATCCTGCGCAGAGGGTCGGGGAGGGGTCTGGGCAGCAGCAACGGCTGCTAAGGAAGGAGATGGCAGCTGTCGATGGGCGTGGAGGGGGCGGTGTCGAGGGCGGGTGACTCCAGCGAAGGCGGCGACCACTGCGATGGAGGCGGCTCCGGCAACGGTGGATGATGCTGCAGGCCTGAGCTCGCCCGACGATAGAGGGCGTAGCTATGCGTAGGGAAGCCAGCAGAGGAGGAGAAGGTCGCGGCCGGCTGAGAAGGTTGCGTGCAGGCCGTGTGGGGGTCCCACGAAGATGCGACGTCGCTGGGAGGCTTGGGCGACCTCGCCGCCTGGTGAGATGGTTCGCACGAACCGATGGCTCTCCTCAAGAGGCATCGGCGACGCAGGCGACGACTGGCTCACACGGCAGGCGACGGGGACGTGGCACGGTCCGGTGACGACAACGCCATGGGGACCGTGGAAGGTCTGCGGTCTGGCTGCGGGTGTATGTGAGATGGATCGCGAGTCACTGTAGCGCTACAGTGCTCGCTACAATACTCACGGAAATGAGAGAGAACGGCGTGGGAAGTGGAAGAAAGAGATGGGATCGGTGTTGGTCTCTGATACCAAGTTGATGCAGGACAGCAAAGAGGGGGTGAAGGAGGAGGAAGAAAAACTGGAATCCACCGGGGAGGCAAGAGAGAAAACCGGAATCCACCAGGAGGGAAGAGAGAAAACCGGAATCCACCAGGGAGGAAGAAGAGTGACTGCTGCAAAGCTATACTTAATTCATCATCTTCTCTCTCCTCAAGAGGATTACAATGCTATTTAAATAGATAAAACCCTAATGATCTTTTTTGACCTCATACGGACTAAAATACCCTTGGACCTAGAAAAATAGTACGAAATTCGTACTAAAAATTACAGAAAATATAAAAAAAAACTCTAATTGGGCCTCAAACATGCTAAATAAAGATCCACTAACTAAAACATAGACTTCTAACTTAAAAGACAATCAAATTACATCAATTGGATCTTCAATGGGTCAAATAAAATATAAATTAGGCTTCGGGCTTTGACTTTGCAGCTCTTTATTTCCCATCATGTTTCCTCCACTGTATGTTTAGTGCATCGAGTAGACAAGCTTTAGCATCATGGACTTGAAATTTTACACTAAATCATGTAGTTTTAAAGTAGGTACCAGTGCACTTTTGTTGCTCCCAGTATGCGTGTATCTATATATATTCAGCAACATGACGAGGAATGTATGTTTGATGGTATACACATACATTCAGCAACAAGATTAGGGATAGGTAAAACCCATCAACAATTTTTTCTACTAATTTACACTGTAATATATTTCAGAGAGAATCAACGACCTTGGTCTTCTCTTAAGAAATGCTATTTAAACCATTTATCAAATGTACTGGAATGAAGAGTTGACTATGATCATGAACCATGGCATGACCTTTCTACTAGTCACATAATTAAATGATCTTAATGTTATCGTCTAGAACTGGAAACTGAGCATCAATGTATTAAATTTGATCTGTTATTCAACAGTAACTAGCAGATGCAAAGGTGGATGGAAAGAATTTAATAAAAAAAGATAAATTCTCTCAGCAGAAGAGATGACAAGGAAGATGGTAGCTGAAGCGAATGATTCCAGAGCCTACAGCGTCATAGTTGGGTGATGATGATATCCTTTTAGGTTCATCTTCTGAATGGTACATAAAAAGAAGGCTTTTTTTAAAAGCGTACACTACTACGTACTTATTAACATGAAAAAGGAAACTTAGTGCATGAAAAAAAGGTTGTGTTAAAGTGTTCAAAAAACCTGGCTGCTTGAAGAAAATTCATCAATGTGAAGAATCCTTCCTCCCACAAGTTGAATTAATGATGGTAATTTGCTCCCAAGTTTATACTAAAACAAGATAACCTACGTTAGAGAAAGAACTTCAAAAGTGTAATTACAAAGGTTCATGAGTGTCACCAAATGTGATTGTCCCAAAACAAATGTGTATCCGTTTAGAGAACTTTCTCGAGCTGTAGGTTCAACAACCTTAACAGACATTCCATCTAGCATCAAGGATGGTACATGGCTGGCATGTGGAGCAAAATTAGTGTGCAGTAGTTTCAAGATCTGAAGATAATTAACAAATATAAAATGTCCAGTGTGTTATATCAGTATCAAAAGTTCATCTGATCTCATCCAAAAAAAAAAAAAAAACAGAATCTTACAGGGCACAGCTTGGCAGTTCAGTACAGATATTCTTCTCTGCAAGACTCTGAAACAACAATCAAATGAGTAAAAAAGGATGAACCCTTTGCATCCACTATCTTCCTAACAAATCAAAAACCAAAATGTAAAGACATAATAACATAACATACTGTGTAAAATTACTGCCCAACAAAGTTTAAAAGAACAACAAAAGTGGATATCTCAAATTAGAGAACATCTTCTCATGGAGCCATATTGCCAGTGAATTAGTGGGAAATGATTAGAGGAATCCAACTACTGCCAATGGAACTTCTTCCCCTTATGCTTATGGATGGCAGTTTCAGCCAAAACCGTAAATGTATCGGTTTCAGACCTGGATGATTCGAAACTGGAGTCTGAAACCAGGTGAAACCGGACGAATTCCCCTCTTAAGGGAGTTCACGTCCACCTGATACGCCCAAAACCAGGGGAAAGGAAACCAATATGTTTTGGTTTCGGAACTGGTGAAACCTGATACCAAAACCGACACTGCCATCCTTGCTTATAATTATCCATTACTCCAACTCCGCAGGAACTATTGGAAGCTGCTGTTCTGCCAAAACCAGCTGGTTGGCCGTTTTGGGCAAACCAGAACTGACTGGGACTAATTAACTTCCAGATCAAGTTTTTAAAGCCATGATACAGGGAAAGAATGGTTAAATACTTCGCGATAGATCTAAAGAGGATGAGGATGGAAGTATACTTAAAAAAGGTTTAGATAGTTATCTTTGGGGAAAAGAAATTTCTTTATCTATTTATCAAGAAAAAAAATGCTGATCCTAAAACAGCACATGTATTTCAATAAAATACAACATTAGTGATATCTGAGTATCTTTTTTATACTGAAGTCTTCAAAAATCAAAATAGTACTGTGGATGTTGCATATGATCATATAACACTTGAAGTGGGGGTTTTGCACTACAACTCATTCAGCACATGCAAGAGGGACATTATGATTGCATATCAAGTTAACATGCAGCCATGAGACACCAGTGCGACTTTTAACTGAAATGTTCAACCCAAGCTTACAGCGGCAGAGAGAGGGGGATATTCAAATGGCAGTGCAAGGGAAATTGAAGTACAAAAATCAGATTAAATTAACACACATTAACCCATGCAATGAGTCAGAGAACAAAAAATGAAAGTAGGCCAAGATAATTTGATTTTATACATGGTGTGGAAGCAGTGTTCCGCCTAGTAGCAATGACCATAAGACGCATGGTATAGATCTCTGTCCTATTTGGTTTCGTATAGACTTGTTACCTAGATGATTTTCTGAAGTACAGACAGGGGGACAAAAAAACAAGCATCTTAGTCAAATGGAATGCACACAGTTATTACTTAGAAGAGAAATTTTGGATGGCAATACAGGCTTAAATTTATCTTCCGACTGCATAAAAAGGGAACCGTATTTAAAAATAAAACAAAATCATACTTCAAAAATTTATAGAAGATAACCATTTTTATGGCTCTATCATCAGCCTATCTACACTGCCACCAAGTTGAAGAATATAGCTATTATTCTACAGGAAGAAAACAGCATATACTCAACCAAGTGGCATGGAAAACAGGGTTTTGTGCTATAACTGCACCAATGCGACGGGCTGTTAAGAGTATGAATTCATCAATAATCATGTGTGTGCACACAGAGCTCCAGTGATGAGTAACCTAAAAAATCTAATGATATATCCTACCAGAAGAGAAAACCCACCATAAACCAAGTGGCACAGACAACAGGTTTTTGTGCCACAACTGCACCAATAAGACCTGCTGTTATTGGGGTAGATTCATCAACAATCATGTGTGTGCACTCAGAGCTCCAACGATGAGTAACTTGTGCACCTGAAAAAAAAGTATTGGAGCATCTGTTAACAAGCAAACAGAGTATAAGCAATAAACTTTGGAAGTAAGGTAGTTTATGACAAGAAAATCACAAAATCCAAAAGAACCACCAGGAAAAAAATCTGAGAAAATACCAAATTTTACTTGACATACAAATCCAAAAGACTATTTGAAGAAGAAGCAAACAGAGAAATTACGAAATAATGCATGGAATGTCCAGTGGAAGATATTTATTTAGAAAATGCCCCTCTTTATGACAAGTGCAGAATAAAAGATAAGCTTGGATATGGTATGTAGGTGATGAGGTTTAGTCACACATCAGACGATCTATGTAGGTGTTAAGGTCCAGTGACTCCAGTCCCACATCAGATAATCTGAGTCCCTTCTCTCTTTATATATAGAGGATTTCCTCAATCCAACTGGCAGGTTTTATGTTAGAGTTCATGCCTTTAACATGGTATCAGAACTAGGTTTTTTCTAACTGGACTGTTGTACCCACTCAATAGCACCATTTATACTACACCATTCTGATTCGGCACCAGTAGGTGTTGAGGTTTAGGACCATGTTGGATAATCTGTGGGTGACTTCTCTCTTTATTCTATAGAGGATTCCTACAATTTAACTCCAAGGTTTTTGGTTAGAGGTTGGGCCTTTAACAGAAGGAATAAAAACATTAAAAGATGTATTTACTTGCCTCTGCCGTGTGTGTGGAAATTCAACATGCAGATTGCATCTGCCATCTATTCTCAGGCATATGGGGATGCAAAACAAACATAGAGAAAGGAATCCTCTGTCTCATTGTTAATTGGTCTTTCTTTACTCTTTTAATCAATTGTTTCAAAAAATTGCTCAAAAATCTTTAAACCTTACAAAAATCAAAAGTCACATGCTTGACCGACATCAAAATCAAAAGGCAAACATAAACTGGGATGCAAACCACAGAGAACAATCTAACATGGGTATGCACTGAAGACAAAATTTTTCATAGAAGTCCTTTTGATCGTAGGAACGAAAACATATGGCAATCAGAGTGCAACCTTTTCACCAGAAAATGATGTAAAGAATTACACCTGGAAATGGACTTGGAACCAAGGATGGCAGTGTTGGTTTCGGACTTGGTTTCGGCCTGGTCTGAAACCGAAATCTATCAGTTTTGGTTTCAACCTCGGCTGAAACTAGCCGAAACCTGTCCAAGGCAATTCAAAAAAATCTGAAAATTCCTGAAAAAATTAGGAAACTTATAAAAATCATTGGACATGCATTTGAGTTTGAGTAAATTCGATTAAGTGCTAGAAGTAGGCGTTGGACATGTTAAACTAATATTCGCTACATACTAAACATGGAATAAGTTCAAACAGTACAATAAACATTACAAACACAAGTAAATGTTACAGAAATTAAATGATCTCTACCCAAATAATAATGCACTAAGATGGATAATCACCGGAAGACTCCCTCATCGTATGGCTACTACTGTTCATACCCATAAAAAAATACATATATTCACTATAACCAAATAATGATGCAACCAAGTCATGCATCTCTCTTTGGATCCCTCTTGGATTATAAAGTTGTTGGCTTGATTGGAATCTAGAATAAGAGTAAGAAGCAGAACTTTGAGGATAAGAACAGTATGTTTACCGATTATTGCTATTGGCTGGAACAGGATGAAATTAAAATCCTGGTTGACAACCACACTCATACATCCCTACTTTGTATTGGCTACCTACATAACCTGATTGATATCTATAGTGGCTCTGTGAATCATGTCCTCCTTCACTATGTCTATATCCTCGGCCTGTGTCAATGTCGAAAGAGGAAGTAGGTGCATATATGCCACTGCTAGTAGTAGCATTTACAGCTACACTATGATCATCAATCGGTGCATCATCATCATTATCATCATCATCATCATCAAAAGCATAAGAAACAATTGCCTTCTAGCCTTTGGCTCTGTTTTCTTTTCTTTTGGTGTGACCATCTCCTGCATCTTTATAAAGAGACCCGTGGCATTTGCCTAACATAAATTTGCTTCATCTGCTCAATTGTCTGAGTCATCACCAGTAGCAACATAGTCCTCTCAGTCATCCCATGCACTGATGTACTTCTTCTTAAGAATGGAGGTAGCTTGACCATTCTAGAAGTGACTAGCCAGCTATCTGATTTTGAGTATCGAGTTGGCTCAAACTCAAGTTGCTACTCAGCGTCATGAACAAACTCAGGTTGCTTTTCCACCTTTTGGTGCTCATATGTCACTCTTGGGCTCTTGGTTGGCTACCTGAATTCTGAATCCCTTGGCTCATCTCCATCTAATATACCTTATGTCCATGTTCTGTCATCAGGATCAAAAACGGGCTCATCAATCTGCTCTTGTACCTTCACCCAAGACTATAATGGATTGTCATCATCAAATAATGCGTCCACACCAATTTCGCCAGCTGTATCATCTGTGACGCGTTTGTCCCTCAATTGTTGTCTCAACTTTATGTTCTTTATTCTCAATCTCATGTTGTTGACTTGCTAATGTTGTTTGACTCAATACCCTAATTGTAATGTAAACCAATGGATTACTGTCCAAATCCCTATTATTCACCATTATCCACCACTCAACTGTTCCACCAACTATAAACAAATAAATGTAAGATGTAAATGAAGATTAGTTCCTCATGATGTACTAATACATATTGACTCAATTTAAGCACAAAGATTTAGTATACCTAAGCTCACTCTTCCCGCAACGTCTTGCAATTGTGACTTTAGAATATCTATCAGTCCTCATTCTATATGCATCCACCTATAAGGATAAAGTAACATATTAATATCAGTAATTAAATAACTTCTTTTCCTCTTATGATTTTATCCAATAAAAAGCAACCTGTAGCTCGATCTGGAGTCTCTCTTTTTATGTTCTTGATAAACGACCAATGACTTTTGAGTAGGGGTGTAAACGGAACCCGATATTCCGACCCGATTCCGATAAAAATTATCGGTTTCGGAATCGAAAAATGATACCGATAGCTTATCGGAATCGGTATCGGATATTCCGATAAGCTATCGGAATCGGAATCGGAATTGAAAAATAATCGGAATCGGTTATTCCGATAAATTATCATAAACTCAAAAGGTAAAATTATGGTAAACACCTTAGCTTATCGGAATTTCGGTTCCGGTAATGTTATCGGAATCGGAACGGAATCAGAATTAACCATTCCGATTTTATCGGAATCGGAATCATATTTCGGTTATCGGAATCGGAATCTGTGTTTCCGGTTCCGAACCCGACCCGTTTGCAGCCCTACTTTTGAGGTGTCTTGAAGCACCTTGCCATCAACGTTTGCATTGGCATGTTATATACATCGAAGGTTGAGGAAATAACTTGCATTAGTCAATGATTAAGTAAATATAAGATGTAAGTTAACCCAAAGGGCAATGAACCTTATATCAGTACAATTAATCACTCACCAACTGCATACAAGTCATGGTGTAAGTGTTGTTCCATCTGTTGTTAATAATGTTCCACCACTTCTGATTCTCGTCTGGGAAGGACATTCTTCAACTCTAACTTGGCACGGTCCATGACCTCGTACAGATATCTCATATCATTCTTGTCATCGTCATCCACCATTCTTAGGACCTTGATAAGAGGTGTGACTATTTCATGTAACATAAGAAACTATGTCTCACAATTTGTTATCTTCCACGATGTGACAACATTTAATCCATATGAGCATAAACATTGGATTTGTCTATGTACTCCAGTAGGGAATTGTGGTACATGAAAGACTTGAGGTCATCATTATATCTGTGCAAGGACTCCAAAGAAATGAAATTCCAAACAAATCTAGTTAGC
The DNA here is from genome assembly GCA_014218235.1 of Colocasia esculenta. Classification (NCBI taxonomy): domain Eukaryota; kingdom Viridiplantae; phylum Streptophyta; class Magnoliopsida; order Alismatales; family Araceae; genus Colocasia; species Colocasia esculenta. The sequence continues at coordinate 90,779,714 of CM024765.1, read as the reverse complement.
CTTGCAAGGATGATATATCGACCCCCACTTGTAGCCCTCTGAACATGTTCAAGATCCTAGAATGGCCATATATGCACAGAGTGATTTCCTGTAACTGATCAATTATCTTCTTCACATTTTTGTCCTTCCCAATGTCTTCAAGTATTAAGTCTAGACATTGTGTTGCACATGGGAGCCAATATAAATGCATGCGCTTCTGCATCAACTTCTTTTCTGCAACCTTGTAACTCGCTCCATTATCCGTGACTACTTAAACAACATGTTCCTCTCTAATTTGTGCTACTATATCATCTATCAAATGAAACAAATATGTTGCATTCTTTTCATAATTTAGTGCATCAAATAATTTCACAAAGATTGTACCTTCAATACAATAAATCAGAAAGTTGATCATGGACTTCTTCGGGATACCAACCATCACATATAATAATGCATCCTCTCCATCTAAATATGCTTAAAGCTTTCAACCTACTGATGAAACTCCTTAATCTTTCCCTCAAGGCCACGCCCATATATGTCTCGACATAACGGGGCCTTAAAGCCAAGGCCAACATCTGCTACAGTATCAAACATAGGTTGGAAATATTCTAATTCAGCTACATGTGCAAGCACACTTGAATGGAAAAACTATTTGCAAATACTTTTAAAAGCAGGCCCTACAGATTCAATTGACGTTTTAACCCCTCTCAATGTCTGCTTGATTTTTGACCATATAGCACTTTGTTTTCTATGCACATAGTTGTCTATGGGATGTAGCCTCTACAGGGCTGCATCAATGTCAGGACAATGTGTTGTACTAGTTGTGCTGGAGTAGGTCCCTAATCTAGATCCCACAAGTGCTTTTCCCCTCCATCGAGCAGCATGCTCATGCTCTATTGCTTCACTCAGCTCTAAATTTAAAGCCTCAGTGTCTTCCTCCTCATCATCATCAACCCTCCTTCCCCTTCTATGTACTCCGCCTGAAATCTCCTCATAAATTTCAACTTGATCTTCAGCCCTTCGCTGCATCCTCTCCGTCCAAAAGGCACTAATGCATTTCCTCCTTCACTGCTCAAGGAGCCATGTCGCATTGCTTGACCCCTCCTCTTATCCCTGCCAAATGCTACTTTCCTCTAATAATTCCACCATGTCTCTCCTTACCACAATGATTACATTTAACTTTTCCTCTTCCAACATCAACTAAGATGAGGTGCACCCACCCCAAATCGTTTTGTTCTTACTGTCCCTGACCTTCTTCACGTCTAGTCATGATCTTGCACCAAGACAGTCAAAGACAATTTGTTGTAAGCATGGTTTGGCGGATCGAATCGGATCGGCCCGATTCCCCCGAATCGGGGCGAATCATGGAAAACCCGATTCTCGATTCCATCGATTCGGTCCGATTCGCCTCATATATATATATTATTATATCATATTAGTAATATATATTATACATTATAAATATCATATATATGATATATTATATATATTATACCCATGAGAATCGATCCGATTCGGATCGATTCGGGTCGATTCGGGGGGAATCGAATCGGATCAAGAAAAATCCGATTCGCCTCCCGATTCCGATCCGGCAAACCTTGGTTGTAAGCATAATGAAAAAAATGCAACGAAGTTTAATTAAGCTTTAAATTATGCTAAATTGAGATAATTAGACAAAAACCCCAATTTCTACCTGCTAATTAGGGTCACATTTGGGAATTTTGCCCAATTACTCTTCATTTAATGCAATTAGCAGCATGATCCCACCGCAAAGCATTCATAAAACTTAATTGAGCTTCAATTAACACTAAACTTATCTAATTAGATAAAAACTCCCAAATTTAAACCACTAATTAGGCCCTAACTTGGGAATTTACCCTAATTAGATGGCTTGTAATACAATTAGCAGCATGGCCCCACCCTAACGCATTCAATGAAGCTTAATTAAGTTTTAATTGATGCTAAACTTTCGAAATTAGACAAAAACCCAAATTTAAATCACTGATTAGACCCTAATTTGGACATTTACAATAATTAACGTATAAAAACCTATATATAGTAAATAACCTTACCCACAACAAGAAAACTACAAACAAAGAAAAAAAATCAGCAAACTTACTAGATCCTTGAGGAATCTTCAACCTAAGGAAGTAAACAATGACTGTAGTGGCGGCTATGCACTGTAAAACAACAACAAACAGCGGCGGCGGCGGCGGCAAGATCTCCTCCCAGCAGCAAAATGACCTCCCAAGCTCCCCCCACCCCTCCTCCACCTCCCCGGTCGCAGCAACCCCTCTGATCTCAGATTTGAGATGTGTCAAATGTGACGGTTTCGTCTAGTTTCAGACGTATAGGGCCAAAACACATGAAACCGGATGAAACAGGAACCAGCTTCGCCCTAAACACATTAAAATAATATTTTTATGTTTCAGACCTTCTACAGTAAGCAGGCCTGGTTTCAGATCAGGGTTTTGCAAGGCGAATCGGATCGGACCGATTCGGCCGAATCGGATCGGATCAGGGGAGATCCGATTTGTGATTCGGGTGATCCGATCCGATTCGCATGGGTACATACATACATACCCTTTCTTCTTCATACTTATTTACCTGAATATCATTTAAGTAAATGAAACTATTTATAGTTTTATTTACTTAAGATATTACATGTAAAAAAGGAAGTACCCCCCATTTGAATCCAATAAAAATATCAAAAAATCGTATCTCTTACCAATAAAAAGTCAACTCTCCCATCGAAGAAGAAAATCGTGATTTCGGTGATTCTAGCGAAATGCTAACTTTCTAATCTCTCGTAATTTGGCCTATCTAAAAAATTGATAATTCAAATAAACCATATGGAACACTAAAAATCTAAAGTTCGGTAAAAAAAATCAAATGTGCATGTGACTTCTCCAAGGGAGCCGCTCTCCTACTGAAAATTTTTTTAAGAGATTAGAAAGTTAGCATTTCGCTAAAATCACCGAAATCACGATTTTTTCTTCGATGGGAGAGTTGACTTTTTATTGGTAAGAGATATGATTTTTTTGATATTTTTATTGGATTCAAATGGGGGGTACTTCCTTATAGTTTCATTTACTTAAGATATTACATGTAAATAAGTATGAAGAAGAAACCGTGTTCCCCCATGGGTAATATACACATATCTATATATATACATAAATATATATATATATATATATATATATATATATATATATTAATCCTATGCGAATCGGTCTGATTCGGTCCGATTCTATGCGAATCGAACCGAATCAGGGAGAACCCGATTCGGTCCGATTCACCGCTCCATCAAACCATGTTCAGATTGCCCAGGGCCGAAACCGATACAAAACTGCCATCCATATACGTTTCAGCTAAAACTGCCATCAATGTTTGGAAATAGGTGATGATAGCACCATAGCTGGCTTGATGTTTTAATGACCATACAGCCAAATTTAACTCTAGAGATATATCAAGGCATTTGCAGAACAAGACCCTAGATGCCGAATTCCTTAACATGCTTAATCATCCAACTTTCATTAGCCAATTACACTTGACTGCAAAGAAAATCAAACGTACAGAATACTATACACATAACATATCTTTGATTATCACATGAATTGCCTTGTATTGATCAGTAGGTGGTTACCACTTACCAGTAGCTTGCCAACTTCCCATAGTCAATTACTGGAGAATCTTTATCAAGCTAGCCACCTATGCTGTTTCCCTAACCATCTAGTTTATGACAGTAAAGTGCCTTCATGACAGCCATCCGTGCTAAGTCTAATGTGAATTCCAGAACAACTTTTCAGAAGCTAAAATATATAATCATTATTCTGCTTTAAAACTTGGATTACTATACTAAGAAGCCAGGCTAATATGACAGGAAGTCAGAAAATGATACAGAAGCATTCATGTGAGACAATTGAAATAGAAAAAGGAAGAGACAAATAATGAAAAGGGACAACAAGATAAGCATCATTCTTAGTCTCAGGAATTGCATAAGAATATAGGTGGAATGCCAACCAAGTGACGAAATAGTGTCATCTAGGGAATGGTTTGCTCCAAGAGGCTTTGAGGAATCAACAAAAGCTATGAGAGGAACAAAGCAGAACCTGCAAGAAAGTCCAATAAGCTTCAGATAGACAGTTTACCAGTGTCCAAGGGCTTTAAAAGTAAATTATTCAAAAGGAGAGGGAAATAAGCGCAGCATAAAAATACGGAAAGCTCTGAATCAGCATAACTGTGTACAAGTGAACTGTGAGGCAAGGCAACAACATAAAAGAATCCTTACAGCACCTGAACGTCGCAATGCCAGTTCCAAATGATATCAAGTCCCCATCTTTCAAAACTGCCTTTTTATTTGGAAATGTATTTACAGCCTGACTCCCTGAGTCCTTGTTGATAAATGTGCCAAACTTAGATAGATCCCTAATTCGAACATTTGGGAGATCATTAGAAGATCTATTGCGTGAAGAACTCCGGGGAGCCATTACATCGACAATGATCTCTGCATGAACCCGAGAAACAGCCCTGTCTGTCTGAATAATGACATCGCAATCTGCAAAACCAAGAACACAGTTGACAAGCAAGAAAATGCTCAAAAAGCAGAAGTATGCGAGCAACGTGGAATGTGTAACATGTAAAGCCTATTTATTAATTAAGATGTGAAAGGCCCACCACCAGCTATAGCAACCACATGATAAAACCATCAGTTAGCAAAAAAGCTCGTGGGAGATCACATGTACTAGTCTTTGATAAGAGGCAGAAGAAAATTCTAAGATTTTGAAAGTACTAGTAAAGCGTTATGCAACCCTCTCCTATGCACGGCAAGTAAACTTCAATTTCTTGATTTTCGAGTACGTTTTCCACACTTAACATGAAATTTTGAGCACAAGATAAACTTCCACCAAGTGTTCCAATGACCTTCAACTCATTCAGAAGAACACTTAGCTTGGTCCAGTCGGCTAGCATCTGATAGAACAGGAAAATAACCGGAAAAATGAGGAGAAGGATAGTTTAGTCCAGCTCGTGCAAACTCGTGAGTGATCATTCTATATACTCACTTTCACAAGAATCATAATAACCACCAAAGCCAACACCGATCACATTCACAGAAGTTGCTCTGCTTACCTTTTCGGCCAACCTTGTATGTTCCTTTACAGAAAATATAGTACTTGTGGGCACCTGCAAACCCGTCTCCGCCGACCGGGAATAGGAAAAGAAAATAATGAGAAAAAAACAGAAGAGAGTGGGAAAGAGCAGGAGCAGATACAGGGACGCAGAGTCGAAATGGCATCGCCATTCGCCATCCTCGTCGTCAGGTCTGCGGCAAAGTAGAAAAGCTTTGTGCAAAGGAGGGGAAGGGAACGCAGGAGGATGAGAAGAACCTGGAAGGGACTCGAGAGGGAAGAGCCCCCAAACCATCTCCACTTCACCTTCCTCGCCTGGGTGGTGGTGACCGAGGACGGTGGGGTAGTCGGGGTTTTAGAAGCGCAGCGGTGGTGCGCAGCAGAACAAGAGGTTTCGTCTGGCCAGCGACTGGGCGTCTCACGGGTCCGCATTCGACTATTCGAGTCCCGGTCGGACTCGGCCTTGGTTGATCTCAATTTTATTTTGAGAAATTTAGTCACATTATTACTATTATTATTAACTCTTGTTACTGCTACAGTAACAGACTCGGCTCCAGCCCAGTGACTCCCAAGAGAAGACGAGTCAATCGCGCGCGTCAGTCACCGAGTGCTGTACCTGCCAAACCACCGAGTGACCTCGGTGGGAAAAGACTCCGATGCTCAAGTCAAATTCAGTAGGTCGGAAAAAGAGAGTTTTCGGATCAGAGAAAGCGTACCCCTTGTGCGAGAGATGTCTCATCGTTTTATATTGGTTCCGTGTGTGTGGTTACAGTAAGTGGATCGAAGACGTGCTCCGGGATCTGTCCGAGATTCTCGTTAACTGATTTAGTGGCGCCAATTGCGGACAGCTCGCGGATGCAATCCTCGGGTTGTCTTGCTATTAATGGGATTTCCATAACTGTCGCGCGAGAGTGGCTCAAAGGATGTGGTCCGTGATCTTTGGACCTTTCCCCACTCTGACTTTCCCTCGTAGCAACTCGGCGCACCAGAGGTTTCAGTCTTATGAGCTCTCATCGCTCGCTCTTGAAACAGTTCGGCCGACAAAGCTCGTCCGACCAAGCCATTGGGAGTCAGCATAATGCCGAGCAACCCCTGCCTTGGTCAGGATGGCTAGACCGAACCGTCTCAGGGTTCAACTGACCGAAGACCCTCCTGCACCAGCCTATCGAGCGACAACCCATATCAATCCCGAGCCGAGTGTCCGAATGACGAACCGTATCACTAGCCCCCCAGCTTTTGCTTGGGTCGTGGTGGCGAACTGAGGAAAAAGTGTTAATAACTAATATTTAGATGCCATCGTACACCTTTTCGCTGATTGCGTGGCGCGTTGCCATGATCATGAAAAGACACTGCGAACGTCGGGAAGACAAGACTTTTGACTTCAGCTTTGAATGACGTGCCGACTCGACTTCCATCAGTAATTATGGCAGCTTTCGAAACGACGGACATTCCCATCGACGTCCCGTCTTCTGACCGTTTCCCCACGATCGTGATCCGTGCTTGCGGCCCGTTGACTACCGAAGAGGCGACATGTGGATGAATCGCAGCGCTCCAGGGGGGGCGCGATTGGTGTCTGTTGGATTGGGACAACCTCTGGGCCCTATAAATAGCATCGCTAGGGTCAAAAATGGGACCTTTTGCGCGCAGGCTTTGCAATCTGTCGAAGCCGAGTTCCCGAGTTGTGGCGGAGTGATCGAGTGCCCTTCGCCGAGCTTCCAGTCGAACGTCTTCGTTTGATCTCTCCTTTCCCGGAGGTAATCCATGGGCTCACCTTCTGCTTCCCGGTCTCCTTCTGCTTCTACCACGGGGTACTCTCCTTCTGAGGGTACCTTGATCCACCCCTCTTCTTCTCGCTTGTCCTCCGCCTCCGCGGCTTCTTCCGACGCTAGGCCGGCGGCGGAGGAAGACGAGGTCGAGCCTGTAGTTACCCTTGGGACGTACGTGCCTAAGGTTTCATCTGCTCCGTCTTCCGGTGTCCGCAAGGCGGCTGACTCCGTGGCCGATGCCGTCACGGAGATAGACCAGGCGACCGTTGATGGGATCACCAGGCATCCCGGGATCGCCCTTCCTCCTGACTTCGAGATATATGCTTCGGATAGCCTTCGAGCCCACTACACGATGGAGAACGACTTTTGTTTGTACTCGGAGTCGGTGAAAGCTGGCTTCTGATATCCCCTCCATCCTTTCCTGGTCCACCTTCTGTGGTATCTAGAAGTCGCTCCTTCTCAGTTGGCCCCGAATTCTTGGAGGTCGGCTGTCGGTTTTTTTGTGGCTTGCGCCATGGCCAAAGTTCGGCCCAGCATTCGCCTTTTCTTCTATTGTTTCTCCCTTAAAGTTTCAGGATATTGGTTGTTCATCTCGGCCCGGACGGGTCGACATTTCTTCGATCGTTTCCCCTCCTCTATCCATCACTAGAAGAGGAGTTTTTGTTTTATCCATAGCTCGGAAGGGTGGGAGTTCCCGACCATCTGGTCAGCCATCAACCCCCAGGGCGAGGCCTTCCGGCCACCTGCTGATATGAGCGATGCCGAGCTCTCGGACTTTGACTCGCTGCAGGCGGTGTCGGTACCAGATTTGCGAGAGCCTTTAGCCGACCTATTCGAGTTAATTCGGCGGGCCGACATAGGTCTGGCGTCTGTTTTAGGAAGACTTCTTTTGCCGTTCTACATTTTAGCATGGTTGACTGACTGCTGTTTTGCCTTTTGACAGCCATGGCCAAGCCGGCGGACTACCGATCCCTTGCCGCCCAACGCTTCGCCGCTGGTCGGGGGAAGAAGAAGATGGCTCGGGAGAAGTGCCCTGCCGAGGAGGTCGAGGTCCAAATCATCAAGCCCCCTGTTCCTCCGGTTGTGGCTGCCCCCCCCCTCCCTTCGGCCTCCATTGCTCGAGAGGCGGAGAAGACGTCGAAGCGGCCGCGGCTGGTCAAGGGTGGTTCGTCGAGTGCTGTTCCACCTCCGCCGAGTCGCCCAGTTGCCCGCTCGACTCCATCTTCGGGGCCGAGCCCCTTGGAGTGGGGTCAATCATCGGCCCCCGCGGACGCTATTTCCCGAGCGGCCTCAATGAATACCTCCGACCTCTTCGAGGAAGCATTCCGTGGCCTTCAACAGCAGCTGGGCGTGCTCGTGGCACTTCACCGCAGGACGGACCAAGTTCGTCGGCCGAGAGTCACATACATTCTCTGGAGAAGGAGGTCGCCGACCTCGGGAAGAAGAGTGCTGCCCTCGAAGGGTCGATTGCCGCAGCAGCTGCTCGGGCCAAGCAATCGGAGGAACGAGCAGCTTCCTTTGCGAAGGCGGTGGATGAGCTCAAGACCTCTTTGGCTGAGGAGAAGGCTGCTCGGGAGTCTGAGGCGGCGGCCCATGAGAAGGCGAAGGTGGACATGGTTCGGGTCGTCGCTGAGGAGCGCCAGAAGGCTGTGATCGAGTACACCAAGTCCGAGGTGCATCTCGACCAGATAACTGGCCTGTTCGTGGATGGCTATAAGCACTATTTGTCGGCGGTTGGTAAGGCCTTCCCCGACTTGGACCTTTCGTCAGTGTAGCCTCCAGACGACGGTGACGAGGCCGACGAGGAAGCCACGCCGACTGCTGCCGCCACCACCGATGCGGGAACCTTGGCTTCGGTCCCTCCGGCAACCGAGCCTTAGCCTCTTTTGTACTTCTCTTCTCTTTGGCCTTCCGGCCGCTTTTAATGAATATATCTTTTTGTTTTCGGATGGAACCGTGCTCTTACCTCGTTGGGACCTATTGACGTATCGAACGAGTTGCGCTAGGCCGAGGGGGCGCCAGTTATTAGAACGTTTCTATTTAGGGCCTAGTGGCATAGTGTCCATTCAACTTCGAGCGCCGAATCGAAACCCTTTAGATTTTTGGGACGTCGGGGCAACCTCGTCTGAGGTCTCATGGTCAAAGGTTCGAGAGACGAGTGCTAAAATGACCTTGCACTATAGCTCTATGAAAGACCTGAGAGGCGAGTGCCGAGGCGAACTCGTAGCTGGAGCTCGGAATGCCAAAGTGACCTCGCGCAAGAGCTCTAAGGGCCGGAAAGACCTGAGAGACGAGTGCCGGAGCGAACTCGTAGCTGGAGCTCGGAGTGCCGAATCAACCTCGCGCAAGAGCTCTAAGGGCCGAAAGGCCTGAGAGACGAGTGCCGGAGCAAACTTGTAGCTGGAGCTCGGAGTGCCGAAGCGACTTCGCGCAAGAGCTCTAAGGGACGAAAGGCCTGAGGGACGAGTGCCGGAGCGAACTCGTAGCTGGAGCTCGGAGTGCCGAAGCGACCTCGCGCAAGAGCTCTAAGGGCCGAAAGGCCTGAGAGACGAGTGGTCGGACAACCTTTATGCTCACTTCTTCATTTCAAGGATGATAACATTTGAGATGCTCGACATTCCATGTCCTCGGAATTGCCGAGCTGTTCAGGTTCGCCAAGCGATAGGCCCCTTGTCCCAAGTCCTCAATCACGCGGTACGGGCCTTCCCAAGTAGGTGAAAGCTTCCCTGCTACCGATCTTGGATCTGAAATGGCGAGCTTCCGGAGGATGAAGCTTCCTACTCTGAAGTAGCGAGGCCTCACAGCCTTGTTGAATCTTCTCTTCATCTTCTGCTGGTAGATTTCTACCTTTAGCACCGCCTTGTCCCATCGCTCTTCTATCAGATCCAACTCGGCTTGTAACGAACGATCGTTATTTTCACGATCGAACCCAAGGACTCGTCCTGAGGGTACGAGCAGTTCTACTGGTGTGACTGCTTCCACGCCAAAGGCCAGCGCAAAAGGGAATTCTTAAGTGGCTTTGTGGGGGGTTGCTCGATATGCCCACAAGACGTGGGGGAGTTCCTCGACCCATCGGCCTTTGTGGGCGTCCAGTTTCTTCTTCAGTCCATCGAGGAGTGTTCGGTTAGTCACCTCGGCTTGCCCATTAGCTTGAGGATGGGCTACCGAGGTGAAACGATGGTTGATGCCGAACTCCGCGCAATTGCGATGAAACCTGGCATTGTCGAACTGTTTTTCATTATCGGTGATGATCGTCCGAGGTAGCCCAAACCTGCAAACGAGACTTTTCCAGATGAATCCCCAAGCATTGGAGTCAGTGATCTTCGCCAAAGGCTCGGCTTCCACCCACTTGGTGAAGTAATCGACCGCGACAATAAGGAACTTCCGCTGGCCCGAGGCTGGTGGAAATGGGCCGAGGATGTCCATCCCCCACTGCGCGAATGGCCATGGGGTGGCGAGCGGCTGGAGACCAGCAGGTGGTCGCCGGTCTACCTTGCTGAAGAGTTGGCACTGCGGGCATCTTCGCACGTATTCTTCAGCATCCTTCAACATGGTGGGCCACCAATAACCCTGCTGAGTTACTCTTCGGACCAGGGACCGTGGTCCTGTATGGCTCCTGCATGTGCCCTCATGCACCTCGGCGATTATTTCCCCAGCTTGAATTTGGTTGACGCACCGTAGATGAGGGAAGCTGAAGCCCTTCCTATAAAGGTCATCACCGATCATAAAAAAACCTTGATGCGCATCTTTTTACCTTTAGGGCCTCCTCGTTGTTACTCGGAAGCCGCCCATCTCGGATATACCCAATGATTGGGGTCATCCACGTCGGCTCGGCCTCGGTGCACATGACTTCCGTAACTCCAACTGAAGGCTCGCCGAGCTCCTCTACGAACACGGAAGACTCTTGAAAAGGTTCTGGGATAACTGCATACTTGGATAGCACGTCGGCCTGCGAGTTATCAGCTCGAGGAATCTTCAGCAGTTCCGCCTCTTCGAAGTCGTCCATCATTCTCCGGACCTCAGTCACGTAAGAAATGAGCTTGTCCTCTCTGGCCTCGAACTCTTTCAAGACCTGGCTGACGACCAGCTGGGAGTCGCTGTGGACTCGGACTTTTGTCGCTCCCAGGGTTTTGGCCGTCCTAAGTCCGGAGATGACGGCTTCGTATTCCGCTACATTATTAGAAGCGAGGAAGCCGAACCGAATTACGTACCTTAGGATGGGGCCATCTGGAGATTGCATGACGACGCCAGCTCCGCTGCCTCGGGAGTTGGACGCTCCGTCCACGTATACCAGCCATCATCCAGTGGACTCCTCCGGCTCCAGCGGCCTCGCCGTGCCTTCGAAAATGAAGTCGGCCAAGGCTTGAGCTTTGATGGCGACCCGAGGCCTGTACGATGTGTCGAATTCGCCGAGCTCGATGGCCCACTTGGCCATCCTCCCCGAGGCCTCGGGTCGGCTAAACACTTGCTTGATGGGGGCATCGGTTAAGACGACGATCCGGTGCGCTTGGAAGTAGGGTCGGAGTCGTCGCGCGGCCATTACGCGTGAGTACCCCGTCTTCTCAAGACCGGAGTAACGTTGTTCGGCTCCGCGTAGTGCTTTGCTGGTGTAGTATACTGGGACGTGCCTTCGATCTTCCTCGTGCACCAACACCGAACTGATGGAGTAAGCTGTGGTCGAGAGGTATATGAACTGCTCTTCTTCTGCGACATGCTTACTCATAGTAGACACATTAGCTAAATGAGACTTGAGCTCGTCAAAAGCTCTCTGGCAGTCATCGTTCCACTCGAACCGCCCCTTCTATAATACGTCAAAAAAGGGCCTACATCTTTCAGCCGACTTCGACATGAACCTACTTAGGGCAGCTATCCGGCCATTGAGCCTCTGTACCTCTTTAACGGTCCTTGGTGTTGTCATGTCGATGATGGCTTAAACTTTGTCGGGGTTGACGCTGATGCCTCGGCTCGAAACGAAATAGCCGAGGAACTTCTCGGAGCGAATGCCGAAGACGCACTTGTCAGGGTTCAGCTTCATTCCGTATTGGCGTAAGGCCTCGAAGGCTTCGGCTAGGTCCCGAACATGGTCTTCGGATCGCTTGCTCTTCACCAACATATCTTCGATGTATATCTCCATAGTCTTCCCGATTTGTTGCTCGAGCATCATGCTGACGAGCCTCTGGTATGTCGCCCCTGCATTCTTCAGTCTAAAAGGCATTCGGGTAAAACAGTATAGACCTTTCTCCGTGGTGAAGGCGGTTTTTTCTTCATCCCCGGGGGCCATCCTGATCTAATGATACCCCGAGTAGGCGTCGAGGAAGCTCAGGAGCTCGTGCCCGGCCGTGGAGTCGGCGAGCTGATCGATGCGAGGAAGAGGGACGCTGTCCTTTGGGCACGCTTTGTTGAGGTCGGTGAAGTCCACGCACATGCGCCATTTGCCATTTGCTTTTTTGACAAGGACGACGTTGGCCACCCATTCGGGATAAAAGACATCCCGAACAGTTCCTGCGCGCAGGTACTTGGCTAGGCTGTCGTCCACCGCTTCTTGCCGATCAGCCGAAAGGGGCCGCTTCTTCTGACGCATCGGCCGAGCTTCAGGGTTCACATTTAGATGGTGCTGGATGACTTCTGGGGCAATCCCGAGGAGGTCGTCTTCTGCCCAGGCGAAGACATCGCTGCTGCTTTTGAGAAATTTGACCAACCCTTCCTCCGACTCCCGGAGCTCGGTGCCGATCACAATTGATCTTTCTTCTGTGATTTGGATTTGCTTTGTTTGTTCAGAAGGCTCGTGCCTTTACACACTTTCATTGTGCACATGCTCATACTCAAAAACAGCCGGTTCTTTGGCTTTTATTGAATTTACGTAACACCGACGGGCCTCGGTCTGGTTTCCAGCGAAACTTCAGTTTCTGATGATATGTGGATGGGACCCCTCCTAGCTTTCCCAGAATCCCTCGGCCGAAAATGGCGTTGTAGGCCGACTTCACTTTCACCACGAGGAAGTCGGCCTCGACGGTTACAAGGCACGGCTGAGTTCCAAGAGTCACCTTCAGCCTAATCGACCCCTTGGCGCTGACTGACGACCCGCTAAACCCGAATAAAGGCGTGGCCACGGGTTTTAACTCGGTGCTTAGGTCTGTCATTTTTACATAACAATCATAGAAAAGGACATCGGGAGCCGCTCCACTGTCCACCAGAATCCGATGCACACTGTACCTGTCGATGTCTGTGCATATTACAAGAGCGTCATCATGGGGGAAGCTGAGGCCGATGACGTCGTCCTCGAAAAATGTGATAACGCCGTGGGGTCTCGGAGCCGAGCCCCCCAAGTTCAAGCCGACGGCCAACGCGTACGCCTTCTGCTTTCTTCCGCTGTCTCCTCCTCCGGCCGAGCCCCCGGCCAAGACGAGGATCGCTCCTTTTCCACCGCGAGCTCCATGCTCCTCCTCGGGTGTCTGCTCCTTTGCTCGCCCGTCAATGACGTTCCTTCCGATGATACCGAGCCGCAGCCTGTCCGAGATCTCCATCTTGAGGCTTCGGCACTGGTCGTTGATGTGCCTGTAGCCCTTGTGATACTCACAATATTGATCTACTCCGCGCCCTGGTGGAGGCCCAGGAAGCGGCTCGGGCTGCCGAAACTCGGGCAGTCTTTTTATGATAGGCAGGATCTCGGACGCGAGTCTGTTGAAGTTGGGGAGATCACGGGTGCGCCTATACTCGTCCTATCGGCGATTTGAGCCCGACCGCTTGTCTCCACAAGATGAGGACTCGTCCCGCCGAGGCTTCTTCGGCTTCGACGCCTTGCTTGACGACCCCAGCTCAGATGAGCGCCCCAGCTAACCCGCTACGCCGAGGGCATACTCCAGCCTCGCGTACTTCTGCATGCGGGAGAGTAAATCGGAAAGACTCACAGGCGGCTTCTTGGCGACGGATGCGACGAACGGCGTGTTGGTGCAGACTCTTGTCAAGATGTTGACGGTTGTCCGCAAGTTGAGGTCGATCACCTTCATGGCCTCTAGCTGGAATCTTTTGGCATAGTCGCGGAAGAGCTCGCCATTCCTTTGAGCCACGTGCCACATGTCATCGGTACATAGGGAATGTTGCACCGTGTTGTAGAAAATGGTCCAGGAACTGCTGGGCGAAGTTAGGGAAGCTCGTCACTGACCGTGCCGGCAATGTTTTGAACCACTGCAGCGCCGCATCATCGAGGGTTGACATGAAAGCTCGGCACTTTAGCGCGTCGGAGAGGTTCACCATCTCAACCTGTCCCTGGAAATTATCAAGGTGGTGGACAGGGTTAGTAGTTCCGTTATATCGCCGAAATTTTGGGAGTTGCAGCTTCATGGGCACTTGTGCCGAGGTTATCTCCTCGACGAATGGTGAAGTGGAAAGTAACGTTGTCACTGAGGGAACCCGAGTCCCTCGTTGCAGTGCCTCAATTTTTCGATTCATCTCCTGGAGGTTGCTCCTCCACCGAGGCTCCTCCGGCAGTGTGCTCATAGCCACCGGCGTTGACTCGGCCGAGTCGTGGTCGACCTCCGGCATCTTGGCGGTTCCGTGGTCCGCTACCACGGCGGGGACTTGAAGGGCCGGCGCAGATGCCGCTGCTTGGACGTCGGCGTGACTAACCGACACTGCTGGGAGAGCGGCACGATCTTCTGCTGCCTCTGTGCCGCCGATGCCCGGATCAGAGATATTCAGGCGCCCTGCTGCCTCACCCTGCAGTGCCACGACCTGCTGCCTCTGCTCCAATCAGGTTAACACTTCATGAAGTCCCGCAACGAGGGCCTCGACGCAGTCCAGGCGGGTAGAGGTGCTGGATCCTTGCTCCCCGGTGCCAGAGCCCCCGCCGGCGACCTCCGCAACTTCAGTCTGAGGGACGATCTCTTCTTCGGACGGGTGCACCACGATTTTTCCCTTGGGAGCCATGAGAGCAAGCTTTTCGTTAGTTTCCCACAGACGGCGCCAAAAATATTACTGCTAGAGTAACGCACTCGGCTCCAGCCGAGTGACTCCCAAGGAAAGACGAGTCAATCGCGCGCGCCAGTCGTCGGGTGTTGTACCTGCCAAACCACCGAGTGACCTCGGTGGGAAAAGACTCTGACGCTCAAGTCAAATTTAGTAGGTCGGAAAGAGAGAGTTTTCGGATCAGAGAAAGCGTACCCCTTGTGCGAGAGATGTCTCATCCTTTTATATTGGTTCCGTGTGTGTGGTTACGGTAAGTGGATCGAAGACGTACTCCGAGATCTGTCTGAGATTCTCGTTAACTAATTTAGTGGCGCCAATTGCGGACAGCTCGCGGTTGCAATCCTCGGGTTGTCTTGCTATTAATGGGATTTCCATAACTGTCGTGCAAGAGCGGCTCAAAGGATGTGGTCTGCGATCTTCGGACCTTTCCCCACTCTGACTTTCCCTCGTAGCAACTCGGTGCACCAGAGGTTTCAGACTTACGAGCTCTCATCGCTCGCCCTTGGAACAGCTCGACCGACAAAGCTCGTCCGACCGAGCCATTGGGAGTTAGCATAATGCCGAGCAACCCCTGCCTCGGTCAGGATGGCTAGACCGAACCGTCTCAGGGTTCAACTGACCGAAGACCCTCCTGCACCAGCCTATCGAGCGACAACCCGTATCAATCCCGAGCCGAGTGTCCGAATGACGAACCGTATCAACTCCAAAAGCTTTTTTAAAGTGATTTCCTGAAGAATTTGCCAACTTTCATGTTCAATGTGTCTTACTTACATTTTAATTTGTTATTTTTATATAATTTCAATAAATATCTTTATGTTAAGAAGTAGAAATTAAAAGTGACAAATATTAGTGAGGAGGTGGTTTCCCACTCATTAGACCCACGAGCCCAATTCAGCCCATTATGGTCTGCCTGCTTGTGTGCTCGCCCTCCGCGTGTCTCCGAACACCTCGGAGGAGGTCCAAACATACCACTGCTTGGATGCGGTTACCCCTCACCTTACTAGTTGTTCTTGGACTTTGGGCTCCATCAACCGAGTAGCTCGAGGACCTTCGTCGCCTGGCATAATTGCTCATATGTCGTTACTCGTACCTCCCCATGAAGGTGCATAACTTCTCGTAACTAAAGGGCAGCAAAACTCCACATGATCCTAACAGTTCCCATGCCATGATCAGATTAGCGCCTCCTCTTTAGACCATAACAGTCTGCCACAGCTTGTAGGTGCATTAACTACCCATACTTTAGCTATATAAAGGGATCAAAACCCTCGATGGCAGAGGTAAACAATCACTCCACCTCAAACTTCCTAAGACAATCTGTCGACTCTTTGACTAATTTAGGCATCAAAGGGATTTCTCATGGTTCTTCGAATCGAGCCCCTTTGACGTCTTTCCTTTTTTGAAGATCTGTTCATTCCCAACTCCTGGTTGAGTTCCCTCTCCCTCACAAAGTGTAGAACATAGCTGGTCATCCTCAACCACTTTTTGACTACTACACTCTTATGGTGTCGTTTATGGGAAACAACGGCTACTACTCGTGGATGTAGATCTTACCAGAACGTCGGCAACCACTGCACCTGCTCCCCGACGCTCACAAGGGGAGTCGCTCAACCATAATCCTCCAGGCAATGAGGATGTCATCACACCTGCCACTGCTTAAGAGGTGGCAAAGATCTGATGTAACGTCGCGCATTTTTCAGATCCCCGTGGATCCAGGTTTAGCGGGTTTGGTGGCCAATGTGTGGCCCATTAGCTTGTGTTTCAGATGTTCGCGTGAGTTGTGAGGCTTGGTGGGCCGGCCGTTGGGCCCAAAGTGCTCACAGGTCTTGTGCCTAAGAACGTGACAGAGGCTTGCGTCGCGATCTGAACGCGACGGCCCTTGGGGTCGCGTTCCTGTTGCCGCTGTTTGGCGGTCATCGTCTGCATGGCTGTCGCGTGTCGCTCACCGGGTAGTCAGCTGACGTCGGCCTTGGGAAGGTGACAGTCACCTAGGTCGCGATCGGGTCGCGGCGGAGGTGCACGTCGCGATCCCAACCGCTATGCATTTTTAAAGGAGTTTTGGCCAGACAGAGTTGGGGAAGCTCTGCTCGGCCAGGAGGGGAGCCTGCCGCGGGCTCTCGAGCGATTTGGCTTGTTGGGGTCGTGTTCGGCGTGTTCTCGCCGCGAGGACATCGTGCGGAGCGGGGGTGTAAAGCCCTCGAATTTCCGTCGCATTGTTTGTATTTGTGTGTATACATTTGTGCTTGTGTATGTATATACATATTTACGTACGTATTAATTAGTACAATTATGTGTGCATGTGTCTATACTAGATGTAAATAATGCATGTATTGAATGGTGATAGTATGGATACACTACCATATACATATTGCATGTATATATGCATGGTATGCATGGTTTATGCATATTTTAGAGTTCTGGCCGAAGGCCAGATTGGCGTCAAGACCAGGACGTCGAGGAGGTGTCAGCGTCCACCCATGGACGCCAACACTAATCCTGGCGTCTAACGATGTGGACGCCGATTTCTCTGACCTGCATGCGTTGCAGAGCCAGAAATTCTGGAAACAAGGGAGCTCACCCATTGGGGAGCTGTCCCCAACGGCTCTGAGAGCCATCTTGTCATCTTGTGAGTGGGAGAGAGACCTCCCCATATGTCTGAACCCGGATCTGTCTTCCCCAGCCCTCTCTTCACCCTTTGCAAAAGAGAAACAAGAGGAAAAACCCTAGCTTCTGAGCTGTGAGGAAACCCCACTTTGCACCCAAGAATCTGACCCACTGAAGCTGGATCCGGCCACATCTTCGACAAGAAGCTAGCTGGACTGAAGGAGAAGACCTCCCCGACATTTTCTTGCTGTGGAGATCATCCAGGAGCCCGGAGGAAGGAGATCTTGGAGGACGTTCTGCACCTTCTTGGGACTGCCCAAGGGGGCTTCACCAGCACCTTAGATCCATTGGAGCAATTTCTAAAAGGCAAGTGACCCTACCATAAGGTTCCCGTATGAGTCTAGGACGGTTTTAGCATTTTTGTGTATTTTACTTCGTGTCCTTGACCCCCAAATTCACCCCAACTTGAGGGCTCGGGTTGTGTTCTGCACGGACCTGCATTGACGGCAAGGTCATTGGACGCTGAGATTATGCTTGGCGTCCATCGACCGCCGCTGACACTGAGTTAGCGGCCAGAGACCGCCACCAAGTTCATCTGGACAGAACAGTGACCTGTTCTGCCCTTCCTATACAACTATTTTCGGTATGATTTTCGTGATGAGGATATATGGTAACCCTATACACTATGTATACTGTTAAATGTGGTGTGTGGATGAGTGTGATGTGTGGTGGTGAATGTTAGAAATTATTCTCCCATGAAATTTCAAGCATGATTGTTGATAATCTTGCCAATCCATGTTATTATTAGGACTAGTCTGAATGCCCTAAGTTTTGTCAGATCATGAAGATTAGTGAATCAGTATACGTATACTCAATTTTTGATAAATTGTTCATGCTTGCATAAATTGCTAATAAATTCGGTTCGGTAAATGAAAAGGCATGCAAGAAAGATTTGTGGTGATCGATCTATGGTTGTATGATTTAGGGTAATTCTGTATTCTCAAATCATGCATATAACAGTAGTCTATGTTCAGACAGTAAGTGGCAAAAATGCATGATGGTGTTAAACTCCATATCGACCTAAATTGTGAATGGCATGCTAAATAGGTGTTTTATTTACTGTAAATCCCATTTAGCTCAGAAAAATCTGAAAATTTGAATGTATGATCTAGAACCCGAAAATAGCATGTGGTTAAAATTTCAGGTCATTTGGACCAGTGCATAAGGAGTTATGTACTTCCCATGAGAAATGTAAAAAAAAATCTATGCATGTCACCGTAAAGTGATTAGATATTGTTTAAACCCAACCTGATTGGTGAATTTACTGTGTGTTAAACTCCTGAAATCTGTAGTGCCATGTCAGGAAAACAGAGATATACATGTGAGTGAGAAAGTGAATGAGAGAAAAGTGATATGTGTAAAACTATGTGTAAATCGGTAAAATGTGTAAATGTGTAAATTGTGCAAGTGTGACATTGCTTCCACAGGGCAGTGGAACTGTATCGGAGAAAAGTCCCCCTGAGAAAGTTCAATGTGTAAGTGACCCTAAGGGCATTAGGGGGAAATCCTGGAGGTGGACAAGTACCACTGGTTAGGGTGGAGACTTGTTCTCCCGGTCTGCGCAGTCCAAGAGTCGCCATTGGAATGCCTAGATGGCGTCTATGTGTAATGTGATGTGTATATGTCCTTCTTTGGTTTGGACTATGTGTCACGGCACCTAAAATGTGAATGTGTAATGTGTAATGTGTATGTGTTCATGTGTTAATGTGTAAGTGAACAATGTGAAATGAGTATGTGTAAAGTGCAACCATGTGAAATGGAAAACTTGTGTAAAGAAAATGTGAAACTAAAAATGTGAGAATATGACATTGGAATCCATGTGGGACAAATCTGAAACCATGTGAAATCAATAATTTCATGTTGTTATCATCATGTTTATATGTGCAAAAATGTTTAGAATCCATGTTAGGGGTAATTGATGAGCACGTGTACAAAATGGTATGATTGGTTGTTCACATGGTACGTTTTAAACAACAATGTAGCTCTCATGTGTAGGTTTACAGCCATTAAACCATGTGAAACCAGCAACTTAAAGCATGTGAAAATGTCTATGTATGTGCTTAAGAACATGTAAAGTCCATGCTAGTTGTGTTTTCCCTTCATATATGCACCGTGTTCATGTTGGTAGCTCTCATGTCTTGGTTCTTTAAAGGCAAAATTTCACAAGTAAATGGAATATAGAGCATGTGATAGGTAAGTTTTATTCTTAGAAATCTGAAAGCATGATCCATGTGTTAAATTGCAGAACTTTCATGATAGGTTGCAACTTTCAAATGACTAGCATGCCATGTGTTGAAAATTTTGAATGTGCATGTAGAAACCGCCATGACTTATACGTGAATGTTATGAGTAGTGTTGCTTGCTGAGTCTTTAAGACTCACTACTTGCTTTGGCGTACAGGTATAGACAGTGACGAGACTCTCGTGGAGGAGACAGTGAAGACGGACTCCGAGCGTGGGGATTAGTCTTTGGAGTTCTTTGTGACTTGTGCATTTCATAGTATGTAATTTGAACGTTGTATTAGAGTTATCATGAAAAGATGTATAAGTGTGGACATTATGTATTAAATTTCAGCAATTTAAATTATGTGAACTTTTAGCTCTTAATGTTAATTGCGAATTTCATGTATGTTTAATGTGGATGATGAATAAATGAAGACAGTTGTCTTTTACTTCCGCTACTCTGTTGTATATTCGTGTGTATCTCAGTTGTTCGTATCGTTTGGGTAAATGTCCCACTGTGATGACGCTCGCTATACCGACGTGGGTTGGTATAACCGTACCGGTATAATGAGGGCCGTCGCAGAGATTGGTATCAGAGCAACCGGTTGAGATTGCACATGAATATACATAAGTCATCATCCCCATTGCATGCTAAGTATGTCCACGTGTGTAGAAAACACTAATAAGAAGTGAAAAATAGATAAAAAAGTGGTTAGAAAACTTAGTAACCTAGCTCTAATGGTGGCTGAAATTTTATTACAGTCATGGCTTCGAGAGGTAGGCGTGGTGGATCGTCGGCCCGTGAGGACGAGCCGAGACGTGATGAGCAGGCGGAGCAACAGGCCCCGGCACCGCAAGGTCTTGTACTTCCCCCATCGCCGCCTGTGGACTATGGAGTATTTATGCAAGGTCTGATGCAAGCCATGCAGACGCAGGCACATACCCAGGCAGCACTCCAGGCTCAGTTAGAGGCCCAGGTAGAATGATGAAACAACTAGTAGTTGCTATTTAAATTGCATGATATTGTGTTTACTGTGTATTGCCTATTGTTTAATGTAGCAGGCTCAGGCACCAGCTCAGGACCATGGTGGACCTCCCATCATGGAGCGATTCAAGAGGATGACCCCACCCCTTTTAAGGGGGAGAGTGATCCATTAATGAGCAGAAAGTTGGTTAAGGGAGACAGAGAAAATCTTCCGAGCCATCAGGTGCCCTGATGAGGATAAGGTGACGTTACCCACCTACATGCTACAGGTAGACTTTTAATTTTGAATGTTTGTATGTTCTGCTTAAGTTAGAATTTGTTAGTTGGTGCTTATGAAGGTATATTGCAGGAGAGAGCGAATGTATGGTGGTCCTCCCTACTACGTACACGCTTCGAGGGCGGAGCTGTTGACGTGGCGTGGGACGCGTTCGTGAGGCTCTTCCGAGCCAAGTTCGTCCCAGAGCATATCCAAGACAAGATGGAGCAGGAGTTCCTATCCTTGACGCAAGGCTCCATGACCGTGCTGGAATACGAGGCAAGGTTTTATGAACTTTCTAAATATGCACCGCATATCATGGAGGATGAGCGCAGGAAGACGAAGAAATTCCTGATGGGACTCAAGCCATCACTGCGGACGAGACTCGTGGCGTTTGACCACCGCACGTTGGACGAGGCTCTCAGCGCTGCCTGCAGGCAGGAGGGAGAGATGGAGCAATACCTGGAGGAAAAGAAAGCTTCGCAGAAGAGGCCGGCAACGGCATTCCAGCGGCAAGATAAGAAGAAAATGGTGTACCAGACACCGCAGAAATCAGTGGCAGTCAGCAACTCTCAGGTACCTTCTGTACATTCCCCTGGTGTGAAGAAAGAGTGTCCCCATTGCGGGAAGATACATGGTGGTTCCGAGTGTTGGTTGGTAGCGGGTAGATGCTTGAAGTGCGGGAGCAGCGACCACAAGATCAAAGATTGCCCACGACTTCAGCAGGGAACTCAGCGTGGAGCGCCAGCCCCAGCAGTAGCGGCAGCCACGCCAGCTACGGGAAGACCAGGAAGGCCTCGAGCCCCAGCTCGAGTGTTTACTTTAGCTCGCGAGGACGCCGAGTAGGCGGAGCATGTCACCGAAGGTACGGTTTTGCTTTTAGGTGTGCACGCTCGGGTTTTGTTTGATACGGGTGCTACTCACTCGTTCATTTCCGAGCGGTTCGCTAGGCAGTTAGCCCTAGAGTCAGACATAGAGTCTGAGGAGTTAGAGGTCCCTTGTCTGTGCACACCCCTGCGGGTACGGTATCGACTAGGAAGTGCATTCCGTCGTTACCTGTGTGCATTGAGGATATATTCTAGATGGGTGTTTCTTCTTGCTAAAGATGAAGGACTATGATGCTATTCTTGGTCTGGATTGGCTAGAGGAGCACTATGCGTTAGTGGATTGTCGTCGGAAGAGGATTGTTTTCTGCATTCCTGGTGAGGACGAGTTCTCTCATCCCTTGCCAAAGAACCTGGCGGGAAAGTTAGTCATCTCTGCCATGAAGGCGATGCGCATGGTGAACAAGGGTTGTGACGCATTTCTTGCCAGCGTTATGCTAGTACCCGATGCTAGTTCGTCACTGACTCTTGCAGAGATCGATGTGGTGCAGGACTTCCAGATGTCTTTCCCGATGACTTGTCTGGATTGCCACCGGATAGGGAGATAGAGTTCACTATAGAGTTGCTTCCAGGCACCTCTCCTATCTCGAAGGCCCCTTATAGGATGGCACCTGCAGAGTTAGCAGAGTGAGGAAGCAATTGCAAGAATTACTTGATAAGGGATTCATTCGCCCTAGTGTTTCCCCTTGGGGCGCACCTGTACTATTCGTCAAGAAGAAAGACGGGTCACTTAAGTTGTGCATTGACTATAGAAAGTTGAACCAGGTGACTGTGAAGAACAGGTATCCCTTACCTTGCATTGATGATTTGTTTGACCAGTTGCGAGAGGCATCAGTCTTTTCTAAGATTGACTTGCGATCTGGTTATCATCAGTTGAGGATTCGGAGTGAGGATGTGTCCAAGACGGCATTTAGATCCCGTTATGGACATTATGAGTTCTTGGTCCTTCCTTTCGGATTGACCAACGCCCCTGCAGCGTTCATGGATCTCATGAATCGGGTGTTTAGTCCGTATTTAGATAGCTTTGTGTTGTGTTATCGATGACGTGTTGGTCTATTCCCGGATGAGGCCACTCATCGTCAGCATTTGAGGTTAGTCTTAGAGGTTCTTCGTGAGCACAAGCTGTATGCTAAATTCAGCAAGTGCGATTTTTAGTTGCGCGAGGTTCATTTCCTCGGGCATGTTATCTCCGGCGCTGGTGTTGCAGTTGATCCAGCGAAGGTCCAGGCAGTATGGATTGGGAAATCCCCAAGACCCCTTCGGAGATTCGTAGTTTCCTTGGGTTAGCTGGTACTATCGGCGATTCATTGAGGATTTTCATCCATCGCCGCCCCTTTGACCCAGCTACCAGGAAGGGAGTGAAGTTTGTTGGTCTGAGAAGTGAGAGTAGTTTTCAATTATTGAAGACTAAGCTCACGTCAGCCCCGGTGTGTCTTACCGAGCGGTGTAGAGGATTTGCTATCTACACGATGCGTCTCGGATTGGTTTGGGCTGTGTGCTCATGCAGCAAGAAAGGGTAGTGGCTTATGCTTCTTCAGTTGAAGGAGCATGAGAAGAACTATCCGACTCATGACTTGGAGCTCGCAGCAGTGTTCATGCACTAAAGATCTGGAGGCACTATCTTTATGGTGTCAGATTTGAGGTGTTTACTGACCACAAGAGCTTAAAATATCTTTTCTCCCAAAAGGAATTAAACCTGAGGCAGAGGAGATGGATTGAGTTCTTGAAGGACTATGACTTCGACCTTCAGTACACCCTGGAAAGGCGAATGTCGTAGCGGATGCTCTTAGTAGAAAGAGGTCTTCGCTCCAGCAGGATTGGAAGATGTTGGAGGATGCGGTGTACTCTATGACCGAGTTAGAGCCATCGCTGTGTCAGGCTTTTGTAGCCCAGCTATCCCTTAGATCTCTGTGTTGGATGAGGTGATTGGGCAGCAGAGAAGCCGACCCTAGATTGTTAGAATTAGTGGGTAAGGCGGGCGTTGCTCGTGATGAGGGCGGTGTGATTAGATTTCAGCACCGTGTTTGTGTCTCCCGATTTGGTAGATGTCCGTGAGCATGTGTTAGCGGAGGCTCATAGATCGCGATTCTCTATTCATCCGGGAAACACTAAGATGTATCAGGATTTGAAGAGATCATTTTGGTGGTCCGGCATGAAGAAGGATGTTGCGGATTATGTGTCTAGATGTCTAGTATGTCAGCAAGTGAAGGCCGAGCGACAGCGACCATCCGGCCTTATGCAGAGGATGGATATCCCAGTGTGGAAGTGGGAAGCTGTCACTATGGACTTCGTTTCGGGTTTGCCTCGATCTGGAAGGGGCAATGACTCGATTTGGGTAGTTGTATATAGATTCTCGAAGACTGCTCATTTCTTACCTATGAAGAAGAAGCAGTCGGTAGAGAGTTTAGCTAGATTGTATGTTAGTGGTATCATTAGATTGCATGGTGTGCCGAAGTCGATTATTTCGGATCGAGATCCGAGATTCACTTCGAGGCTGTGGAAGGGTCTTCAGGATGCGTTAGGTTCGGAGCTGAAGCTCAGTTCGACGTTTCATCCCCAGACCGATGGACAGTCCGAGAGGACTATCCAGACGCTCGAGGATATGTTGAGAGCGTGTGTTCTGGATTGGAAGGATGATTGGGAGCGTCATTTACCTCTTGTGGAGTTCGCATACAACAACAGCTTTCATGCTAGTATTGGTATGGCTCCTTTTGAGGCGTTGTATGGTAGGCCCTGCAGATCTCCGTTATGTTGGGAGGAGACTGGTGATAGGCAGTTGATCGGACCGGAGTTAGTTCAGGAAACTTCGGATAAGATCCAGCTTATCAGGAAGAGGCTTGTTGCGGCACAGGATAGACAGAAGAGTTATGCCGACAACAGGAGAAAGGATTTGGAGTTCGAGGTTGGCGATCATGTCTTCTTGAAGATATCGCCTACTCGTGGTGTCGTCAGATTTGGCAGGCATAGCAAGCTAAGCCCTAGGTCATTGGCCATATGAGATTCTCAGGCGTTTGGGCAGCGTGGCGTATGAGCTAGCTTTACCCCAAGCTTTGGCTAGCGTTCACCCTGTATTCCACGTATCTATGCTCAGGAAGTATGTCCGAGATCCGTCTCATGTGATTAGTCATGAGCCAGTGGAGATCCAGCCAGATCTTTCGTATGTCGAGCAACCAGTAGCCATTCTTGACCGGAAGGTTCAGCATCTCGGAACAAGAGAATTGCATCGGTGAAGGTCCTATGCGGAACTTCTCACGAGAAGAGGCTACGTGGGAGCTTGAGGATGCGATGAAGAAGAAGTATCCTCTTTTGTTTGAGTAGTGTCGTTCTAACTTCGAGGACGAAGTTTCCTTAAGGGGGAGAGGGTGTAAGGCCCTCGAATTTCCGTCGCAGTATTTGTGTGTGTACATTGGCTTGTGTATGTTATACGTACGTATTAATTAGTATAATTATGTGTGCATGTGTTTATACTAGATGTAAATAATTCATGTATTGAATGGTGATAGTATGGATACACTACCATATATATATATTGCATGTATATATGCATGGTATGCATGGTTTTCTGCATATTTTAGAGTTCTGGCCGAAGGCCAGATTGGCGTCAAGACCAGGATGTCGAGGAGGTGTCAACATCCACCCATGGACGCTAACACTAATCCTGGCGTCTAACGATGTGGACGTCGATTTCTCTGACCTGCATGCGTTGCAGAGCTAGAAATTCCGGAAACAAGGGAGCTCACCCATTGGGGAGCTGTCCCCAATGGCTCTGAGAGACATCTTGTCATCTTGTGAGTGGGAGAGAGACCTCCCCATATGTCTGAACCCGGATCTGTCTTCCCCAGCCCTCTCTTCACCCTTTGCAAGAGAGAAACAGAGGAAAAACCCTATCTGAGCTGTGAGGAAACCCCACTTTGCACCCAAGAATCTGACCCACTGAAGGTGGATCCAGCCATCTTCCTCGACAAGAAGCTAGCTGGACTGAAGGAGAAGACCTCCCCGACGTTTCCTTACTGTGGAGATCATCCAGGAGCCCGGAGGAAGGAGATCTTGGAGGACGTTCTGCACCTTCTTGGGACTGCCCAAGGAGGGCTTCACCAGCACCTTAGATCCATTGGAGCAATTTCTAAAAGGCAAGTGACCCTACCATAAGGTTCCCGTATGAGTCTAGGACGGTTTTAGCATTTTTTGTGTATTTTACTTCGTGTCCTTGACCCCCAAATTCACCCCAACTTGAGGGCTCGGGTCTGTGTTCTGCACAGACCTGCATTGACGGCAAGGTCATTGGACGCTGAGATTATGCTTGGCGTCCATCGACCATGCCGCTGACATTGAGTTAGCGGCCAGAGACCGCCGCCAAGTTCATCTGGACAGAACAGTGACCTGTTCTGCCCTTCCTATACAACTATTTTCGGTATGATTTTCGTGATGAGGAATTATGGTAACCCTATACACTATGTATACTGTTAAATGTGGTGTGTGGATGAGTGTGATGTGTGGTGGTGAATGTTAGAAATTATTCTCCCATGAAATTTCAAGCATGATTGTTGATAATCTTGCCAATCCATGTTATTATTAGGACTAGTCTGAATGCCTTAAGTTTTGTCAGATCATGAAGATTAGTGAATCAGTATACGTATACTCAATTTTTGATAAATGTTCATGCTTGCATAAATGCTAATAAATTCGGTTCGGTAATGAAAAGGCATGCAAGAAAGATTTGTGGTGATCGATCTATGGTTGTATGATTTAGGGTAATTCTGTATTCTCAAATCATGCATATAACAGTAGTCTCTGTTCAGACAGTAAGTGGCAAAAATGCATGATGTTGTTAAACTCCATATCGACCTAAATTGTGAATGGCATGCTAAATAGGTGTTTTATTTACTGTAAATCCCATTTAGCTCAGAAAAATCTGAAAATTTGAATGTATGATTTAGAACCCAAAAATAGCATGTGGTTAAAATTTCAGGTCATTTGGACCAGTGTATAAGGAGCTATGTACTTCCCATGAGAAATGTAAAAAAAATCTATGCATGTCACCGTAAAGTGATTAGATATTGTTTAAACCCAACCTGATTGGTGAATTTACTGTGTGTTAAACTCCTGAAATCTGTAGTGCCATGTCAGGAAAACAGAGATATACATGTGAGTGAGAAAGTGAATGAGATGAAAAGTGATATGTGTAAAACTATGTGTAAATCGGTAAAATGTGTAAATGTGTAAATTGTGCCAAGTGTGACATTGCTTCCACAGAGGGCAGTGGAACTGTATCGGGGAAAAGTCTCCCTGAGAAAGTTCAATGTGTAAGTGACCCTAAGGGCATTAGGGGGAAATCCTGGAGGTGGACAAGTACCATTGGTTAGGGTGGAGACTTGTTCTCCCGGTCTGCGCAGTCCAAGAGTCGCCATTGGAATGCCTAGATGGCGTCTATGTGTAATGTGATGTGTATATGTCCTTCTTTGGTGGTTTGGACTATGTGTCACGACACCTAAAATGTGAATGTGTAATGTGTAATGTATATGTGTTCATGTGTTAATGTGTAAGTGAACAATGTGAAATGTGTATGTGTAAAGTGCAACCATGTGAAATGGAAAACTTGTGTAAAGAAAATGTGAAACTAAAAATGTGAGAATATGATATTGGAATCCATGTGGGACAAATCTGAAACCATGTGAAATCAATAATTTCATGTTGTTATCATCATGTTTATATGTGCAAAAATGTCTAGAATCCATGTTAGGGGTAATTGATGAGCACGTGTACAAAATGGTATGATTGGTTGTTCACATGGTACGTTTTAAACAACATTGTAGCTCTCATGTGTAGGTTTACAGCCATTAAACCATGTGAAACCAGCAACTTAAAGTATGTGAAAATGTCTATGTATGTGCTTAAGACATGTAAAGTCCATGCTTGTTGTGTTTTCCCTTCATATATGCACCGTGTTCATGTTGGTAGCTCTCATGTCTTGGTTCTTTAAAGGCAAAATTCACAAGTAAATGGAATAGAGAGCATGTGATAGGTAAGTTTATTCTTAGAAATCTGAAAGCATGATCCATGTGTAAATTGCAGAACTTTCATGATAGGTTGCAACTTTCAAATGACTAGCATGCCATGTGTTGAAAATTTTGAATGTGCATGTAGAAACCGCCATGACTTATACGTGTATGTTATGAGTAGTGCTGCTTGCTGAGTCTTTAAGACTCACTACTTGCTTCGGCGTACAGGTATAGACAGTGACGAGACTCTCGTGGAGGAGACAGTGGAGACGGACTCCGAGCGTGGGGATTAGTCTTTGGAGTTCTTTGTGACTTGTGCATTTCATAGTATGTAATTTGAACGTTGTATTAGAGTTATCATGAAAAGAATGTATAAGTGTGGACATATGTATTTAAATTTCAGCAATTTAAATTATGTGAACTTTTAGCTCTTATGTTAATTGCGAATTTCATGTATGTTTAATGTGGATGATGAATAAATGAAGACAGTTGTCTTTTACTTCCGCTACTCTGTTGTATATTCGCGTGTATCTCAGCTGTTCGTATCGTTTGGGTAAATGTCCCACTGTGATGACGCTCGCTATACCGACGTGGGTTGGTATAACCGTACCGGTATAATGAGGGCCGTCACAGGGGGAAACGCCGAGAGTTTGTGTTCTTCGCGGAGGTAGGGAGTTCTACCTCGATTTGTGTTGTGGATTGCATGTTAGCTAGTTTATTGCTTTGTAAACCATAGATACCATGTTTAGGTGGTGAAATAAGCATGAAAACCAGGTTGGTTTACTGTTTTGGGGTGGTTTATGTGGCTAATCTGGAGAGAGGATCCAGATTAGGGTTGTCGCATGTGAAGGTGACAGGCCCGGCTGTCGCGACCAGGTCGCGACAGGGCAACCCGTCGTGATAGTGTTTCCTATCGCGACATGTCGGGGTGGCACAATTTCATGGCGCCATTGAACCCTGCCGCGTTAGTGTTTCTGATCGCGGTCCATCGGGGTGTCGCGAGCTGATTGTGACTGAACCCCATGTCACAACCACAACCGAGTGTGCTTGTGGTGTTTGTTTTAACGGTACGATTATTCGATTATTTATTAAGTGTTGTGCATGGCACCGGCTAGTGGTGCATTGGCACATGTAGTGCTCGTGGGGGTATGTAGCTCACGAGGTGAGCGTGTTTTTAAGTGGTTGGCATATCGCTTGTGTTATATGTGCAGAGCTTATGTGGTTTGGGTGTGTGCATGGCACACACGTTGTCGTGGTGTAATTTCTATGATTTGTCATAGAAGTTGGGCAGTGAGGTTCCTGTGCGAGCCTAGTCGTGACTTACTGATGTTTTCATGATTTGTGTGTCATGCATGTGTGTACATGGTTAGTGGTTCGACGTTATGACTATTATAATATAACTTGTGTAGTTACCTTGAGGTGGTTGGGCAGTGAAAGTCATGTATAGACCTAGCCCTGGTTTGTTGTTGTCTTTTGAAGAATATTATATTGATTTATGTGTTAAGAGGTGTGTGTTGCTATGGAGGTCACGGGGTGACCAATGATAGGCAAGATTAGGTTATGTGATTGTGGTTTGTATATGTGTTGGTGTAGGATAGCTTGAGGGTCACATGGTGACCGATGTTAAGCTAATCCTAGCACATGTATATTGTGATTTATAAATAAAGATTATATAAGTATATATCGTGGTTTATGTGTTGCCGAGTTTGGTGGTCCGGTGCCTGTTCCGGAATACCTCTGCAGTCGGGTACCCCAGGTTCTGTGTGAGCCAGGCACGTGTGTTTGTTATGCTCGGGATTTGTCTCGATACTTGTGTTGTACCGTCGAGGTCTGTGTCGTTTGTCCTGGACACCCTCACTCCTATGTTTGAGTTGTACGTCCGGCTGAGGGAAAGACGACGGAGGGCAGTGACTTGAGTTTATTTTTCGTCGCTTGTAGCGCGCTCGTAGTTGGAGGTACGGACACCAGTAGTCGACACTGGTCCCTAGCTAGTCCTGTTTTCCAGTGCCTCACTTTAGGGAGTTTAGGCCTGAGTCCCTAAAGGTGCCAGGCGTGGGCCTGCATTTGTGTGTGACTTGCAGGTGTGGTGTTGGTTGGTTTCCACTGTTCTTTGACTTGTACTTGTGGAGTGGCAGTTGGACCCTTCGTCCTTGACTGCGAGACTGAGAGGTAGTTCTTGTGTTGTCCAGGTTGGATATTGGTTTGATCAGCCAGTAGTCTATTCCCGTGTAGTGGTGTCGTTCCTTTCCGACTCGTGCTTTGCCACTGGTGGTGGCTTGTGTGTGACTCTCGGGTTGTGGTCTTACTCGTTGAGGTGTGCCCTGGTGTTGGCACTATTGTAGTTGTGGTTAGTAAGCGGTGACTCACTGGTTGTGGTTTGACTTTCATGGTGTGCCCCGCTGTTGGCACAGTTGCATCAAGGTTTTGCTGTGGCGGAGTGCCTTGTGTGTGGCACTGGTTTAGTTGTGGTTTCCGTGGTGATACCTCGTGTACCTGTACCCTGTAAGGGTAGTGCTTTGTGATGGTACCTCGTAATGGTAGGTACCCGTACCCTTCATGGGTACCTGTTTCTCGTGGTACGTTGGGTACCAGTCTTTCCAGGTGGTGTGGTGGAGCGATGCTCCGTGGAGGTCATGTGGTGTGACCTTCCACTTATTGTGTTTTACCCATTCTCGGGTAAAGTTCCGATTATGGTTCTAATGTGTGATGGATTGGCATCATGATAGCCAATCCTGTTACTAAAGTGTGACATCTAATATATCGTGGTTTAGGGGTATAAAGGACTAGCTCTTGGTTAACAGTCTTATTACCCATGTGTTTGAGGTTGCCTGTGAAGCTTGTAGCCTAGGCAGGTGGTTTGTCGGTATGGCTTGTAACTTAGGCAACCAGTTGTGGTAGTAATGTGCCTGTGAGGCTTGTGGCCTAGGCGTTTCAGTTGTTGGACGGACTAGTGATGCTGTGCTAGTCCTGTGGTCCCACTTTCTTCTCGAGAAATATGTATTTGTTATGTATTATTGTTAAGCTGTTATTTATTATGAATGTTGTGAGCATGACATGGTTTGGCATTTTGTGTTGCCAGTGAGACCCTCAGGGGTTGAGGTCTCTTTAGTGTTGCGTGTGGTTTTGGTGGTTCCCCTACTGAGCCTGTGACTTGTTGAGGCTCACTCCCTTCCAGTTCTTTTCAAGGCTTACCGTTTGTATGGCTTGAGGAGGTGTTGTGGCAGACTTGTACCACCAGCAGTAGTGTTAGTAAAGTTGTGTGAGCTTGTGCTCCCTCGGATATGCCCCAGGTAGTTGTACTTTTAAATTAGACATGTAATAATGTATTGGGACAATTGTAAATTGATATGTGCAGGTATGAGCACATGTACTTTCTTGTGTCTTATATTGTTGTGGTTTGTCTTTTATATTCTTATTGGACACTTGTGTGAAATATCTCTTGAGAGACTTCAGTCCGTTCGCGGGAGGCGGATCTGGATATGGAGCCTTAATGGGCATAAATATCCAGGGCCGTCACATCTGAGGCCAACTCTAGGTCCTCTTGGAGTTATGTCAAGGACTGTGGGCCCAATAGGTGTCATTGGCCCATCAGGAACCGGAGCAGCAAGATGAATCCGTTCGTCGTTTAGTCACTCCTCCCTCGTAGACGGGTTGAAATGACCCCTACAGTTTGCAACAATGAAGGTTTGTCAACTACAATCCGAAGTTGGCACGACGACTCTGTCAGGTCGGAGATATGGAGCAGCACTTGGAAGATCAGGCTTACCAGACAAACGATCTAGTCAGAAAAGCCAAGGGGCAAGGGGGTAGTCAATGATGACCTTGACTTCCACTCCCCCTTTTCCTGCCAAAATCTTAGAGGCACATGTGCATCCCAAGATGCCGCTTCCGACCATCGTCCCTTACGATGGCACTACAGACCCCCACAGATCATTTGCATGGCTTTGAGTCGCACATGGTCTTCCACGGGGCCTTCGATGCGGCGAAGTGTTGCGCCTTCCAGGCAACCCTGAAGGAGAGCGCTCGGGCCTGGTTCGAGGCCCTGAGCCTTGGGTCCATCACCTCCTTCAGGGAAATGAAGAAGGCTTTTCGTGATAATTTCATCGGCGGAAAATGTCAACCTTGCCTAACTGTCCGACAACGATGGGGTGAGCCTTTCTGAGACTACGTGAAGAGGTTCCGAGGAGGCCCTCCAAATTCTTATTCTAGATGTGGCCCTTGGCACCAACACGCTTATGCAAGGCACCAAAGATGCCTTCCTTTAGCACACTTTGGGAGTACAACAACCAGCCACTCTAGCCAAATTCCTCACTCTCGCCCAGTGCCACATGACCTATGAAGAGATGTTTGCCGCCAATCATGGAGACCAAGGTGAAGGTTCTGACAAGAAGCAGCAACCCGATCATGGTTCTAACCGAGATCGAAAGAAAAGGCGCCGCAACAACGAGATTTTAGTAGAAACGTTGGATTATGCCATGAATATATGCTTAATACTTGCCGGTGAACTCAATGCAAAACCAAAGAACTAACAAATGGGATGGTTGTCATCTACCAAATGCAGTGTTTTGCTAATTTACAACCTTTTTATATGATTTTCATCTGTTACCAACACTCCAACCAAGTGCCATCTCTTGATGGGATTTTTGGAGCACCCTTTGATGCCTGCATCGACTCGACAGTGATAACAAAAAAAAAACATGAACAATCAGGGTTCGACGAAAAATTTTATGTAAGAAAACGTTTGAGAAAAAACTTCATATAATGACTTATTTGGTACATCAAAAAGTTAATTCACGAAACTTTTTTATCTAAAATTTATTTTTGATATTTTTTATGAAACTTCGTAAATTACTTTTCTCGATTTCTTTTCTCAATAAAATTTTCATCAGTGAGACTACAATCTCTACTCTTATTTTGGCATCCGACGTCTGACAATCGACGGCGACCAATGACCAGTTCTGACAGTCGGTGCCCAACAGTCGACGTCCGGCCCCCGATGATCGACGACCAACGCCTAACAACCAACGACGGTCGAAGCCCCGATGGTTGACGCCCAGAGCCGACCTGTTGACTAGACGATCGACACTAGGAGCATACTTTTTATTTTTTAAATATTTTTAAAAAACTATTTCTGAAAAATATTAAAATCTTTTCAAAAAACTCATTTAGAGCAATTATAATTTTTATTTTTATAAATATTATTCTTTGGAATTTTTTTCCTATAAATATATTTTACAACCACACGGACCCTAAGTCACTTGATTCTAGATATAATCTTTGCTGCTCGAATTAAGATGGAAATAATGATCTAAACTCTGAAGACTTCTTGGTGTAGAGAAGGTCTCAAAGTTGAACGTGTGACACGGCAGGGAATTCCAAGTAGGCTTACGAGTATGTGGGGATTGGGATCACCATACCGGCATCCGGTTTCTTCACTCGGTCATCTCTGTATTCATCCATCTCCATCTGTCCACCAAATGACTCGTGAACCTGGAAGAAGAGCTCTCAAGAACTGAAGTGAAGCAGCCCCTTGGTATTGAATGTGCAAACAATCGACCTGCCTGTCATCTAGCATTTTTGCTCTGGCAGAGTGGTGGTACTGAGCACTTTAGCCAGCCTCCACCAAACTGTTCCCAGCAATCTTTGTGACCCCTCGTTGTTTTAGCAGTTCTCCGACCATAGCCACATCGTCCCACCTTCTTGCAGCAGCGTACATGTTGGACAAGAGAGCGTATCTGCCGGCATGGTGGGGTTCCATCTCAATGAGCTTCTTCCCCAGTCGCTCACCGAGCTCGACTTCTCCGTGAATCCGGCATGCGCCCACCAGAGCTCCCACCGAACCAGGATGAGGCTCGACTGGCATCCTGTCTACAAAATCTAATGCCTCTTTGATCAGTCCTGCTCTACCTAGCAGATCAACCATGCAGCCGTAGTGCTCAGGGAGGGGCCTGATGTCATAATCTTGGGTCATCAGCTCAAAGAACCTCTGGCCCTCGTCAACCAGCCCAGAGTGGCTGCACGCACTGAGCACCCCAAGAAATGTTATGGAGTTCGGCTGTAGACCTGACATGACCATCTTCCAGAAGAGCGCCAAGGCCAGCTTCTCATGCCCGTTCAGGGCCAGACCTGTCATGATCGAGTTCCATGAGTATACATTTCTTATGGGCATTTCGTTGAAAACCCGGAGGGCACTGGAAATGCTCCCACACTTGCCATACATGTCCACTAGGGCCGTCCCCAGCGTCACGTTCATCTCAACCCGGTATTCTTGGACATAGCGATGAATCCACTCACCTTCTTCCAGCGCCCGCATCTGTGCGCAAGCGGACACTGCGCTGACCAGCACTGCCTCGTTTGGCGCAACTCCAGCACCGACCATCTCTTTGAAGGTGGCCAGAGCCTCTTTGCAGAGTCCGGACTGTGCATACCCTGAGATGAGTGCGCCCCATGAAGCCGTATTCCTCTCTGGCATAACATCGAACAGATGCCGTGCCTCCGTGGTTCTTTTGCCCCGTGCATACCCCGCAATCATTGCATTCCAGGACACTAGGTTTTTAACGGGCATCCGATCAAAGAACCAGCGAGCAAGGTCTAGATACCCCCAGTCCACGAAACCCGTGACCAAACTTGTCCAGGATACCACGTCCGCCTGGTGGATACACTGGTCGAGCAGCCGGCGAGCGGAGACAAGTTCCCCACAGGAGGAGTACATGGCGATGGCATTGTTCACCACAAAGACGTCGGTGTCCAACCCGAGCTTCAGGACATGGCAATGAAGTCCCCGCCCCAGGTCGATGTAGCATAAGAGGGAGCAGGAGCGGATCAGGAAAGGGAATGTGAAACGGTTCGGTGAGATTCCCGAGCGCAGCATCTGGATGTAAAGGCGCAGGCCCCCTGTGGGCTCATAGCTCTGGGAGAAACCCCTGATCATGGAGTTGTACATAGGCAGCGTGGGGCGCCAGACGCTCGCGAAGAGGGACTCGCCGTAGCGGAGGTCGCCGGCACTGGAGACAGCACAAAAGGCCAGCAACCTAGAGATGGTGAAGCGGTCTCGAGAGTGCCCGGTGGTAATGGCGTACGCGTGGGCCGCCTTCAGCTCCGACATGGACAAAAAGGCGTTTAGAGATTGGTTGAGGTCCGGGTGTTGGAGAAGCTCCAGCTTTTTGGCCAGACGACCACCGGCGGCCATCGTTTCTCCACAGTCGCCAACTTCCAAGTTTTGATATGTGAGACAATCTTGGCACCAGCAGGGGAATCCTTAACCATCCGATTGATGAGGACAACAAATATGACGGGCTTGAGATCTACTGAGTGCCTATCACAGTAGATTATTACGGGAAGAGGACTAGAGGAGAGCGCGCGGGAATCTGGTAAGCTCTCTTACCTCTGAGAGCATTTCCGCTGAGCCCTGTCACTGCATGCACGCGGCGGCATATGAGAGTTGGCCCAAACCTCGCGGCGATTTCCTCTGCAGAGCACCCAGTTCGGACACTGCTCGAGTCATGCAGAAACGCCAAGCAGCTCAAGCAGTTCCATGCCCACCTCATCAAAGGAGACGCCGACCCCTTCGGCAGCTCCGCCTCCAGCTTCCTTCTCTCGTTTTACGCGGTCTCTCCCCATGGAAACATGGCCTACGCGGTGGCGCTCTTCTTCCGTCTGCGGAACCCCAGCATCTTTTCTTGGAACTCCATCATAAGAGGTCTATCCTCATGCAGGAAGCCAGAACAAGCTGTGAGCTTCTTCTCTGAGATGCTCCGGAGGGGCTTCCGGCCGAACAAGTTCACCTTTCCCTTTGTGATCAAAGCATGTACGGAGTCCTCTTTGATCCGATCCGGACTTTCCGTACACACGCATGCCGTCAAGAGTGGACTGGAGTCCGATCCCTACGTCCACAGCGCACTGATCCACATGTATACAAATAGTAAGAACCTTCACACCGCACGGAAGCTGTTCGACCAATGCTCCGAAAGAGATGTGGTCTCCTGGAACTCCATGATTGATGGGTATGTCAAATGCGGAGAGTTAGACCTCGCGCGCTCTGTGTTTGATAGGATGGCCTGCAGGGATGTCATCTCGTGGAATACGATGATCAATGGCTATGGGCTAATGGGAAATCTCATTCAAGCCCGGAGCCTGTTCGAGCAAATGCCACTGAGAAACGTGGTTTCTTGGAATTCTATTCTTGCAGGTCACGCAAAATGTGGTGACGTCGAAGGCGCATACAGGATCTTCTCAGAGATGCCTCATCGGGATGTTGTGTCATGGAATGCGATGTTGGCATGCTATGCACAAAGCGGGCAGTCCAACGAAGCCCTTGCACTCTTTAATGAGATGCACAGTCTAAAGGTGAAGCCTACTGATGCAACGATTGTGAGCTTGCTATCAGCTTGTGGTCATCTTGGAGCTCTAGACCAAGGAGAGTGTGTCCATGCCTACATGAAAGAACACATGATAGCTATCAACACTGTTCTGGGAACTGCTCTTGTTGACATGTACGCAAAATGTGGGATTATATACCGTGCGAAAGAAATCTTCGATGTCCTCGAGCACAAGGATGCGCTTGCATGGAACACAATGATAGCTGGCCTGGCTATGCATGGCCATGCCCATGAAGCACTGCAGCTCTTTGATGAGATGGTAGAGACGGGGATTAGACCAGATGATATCACATTCATTGCACTACTTGGCGCATGCAGTCACTCTGGGATGGTAGATAAAGGCCGCCAACTGCTTCAATCCATGAGCACAACTTACGGGATTGATCCGAAAGTGGAGCATTATGGATGTGTCGTCGATCTGCTCGCTCGAGCTGGGTTGTTAGAAGCAGCTATGGAGGTGATAGGGAACATGCCCATGGAACCCAATGCAAATGCGTGGGGTGCTTTGCTTGGCGGGTGCAGGATCCACGGGAACATCGATGTCGGAGAGGGTGTCGGGAAGCGCCTTCTCGACCTTCAGCCAAAGCACAGTGGCCGGTAAGGAGAAATAACTCAGGACTGACTTATGTTTATTGTTCTCTGCAAATAACTTCCTGTAGCTTATAATTATCCCCCATTCTGCTCAGCTCAGTTTCATCAAGGTACTGTGGGACACATGACATATAATTCAAAACAAACACTTGACACATAGCACATGCTGTTGCATCTACAATGGAATAATAGGATGCTCTACCGTACGTGCATATGCTTCTCCTTAGAAAAATACCAGTATCATATCATTTGATGGCAAACATGATGTACAAGTTGCTTGGCTGGAAATTGTGGCTGAATATTTGTTCTGAATTTTCTTGTTTACTCTTTCTTGTGTTGCTCAATATACAGCTATGTCTTGCTCTCCAACATATATGCCACTGCCAACAAATGGGAAGAAGCTAGAAAGGTGAGAAAACTGATGAGTGCCAAAGGTGTCGCGAAGTTACCGGGTTTAAGCGTGATCGAACTGGAAGGGGCAGTCCATCGGTTCACTGCTGGCGATCAAACCCATCCGAAGACGGATGCCATCTACAACAAGCTCTTCGAGATATCCAAACAATTGAAGGTTGAGGTTGGGTACGCACCGGACACGAAGCAGGTTATGTTTGACATCGAAGAAGAGGAGAAGGAGCACTCGCTGTCTGTCCACAGTGAGAAGCTGGCCGTGGCTTTTGGGCTGTTATATTCACAGCCATGCACCGTCATTAGGGTGGTCAAGAACCTTCGAGTTTGCAAGGACTGTCACCAGTTCATGAAGCTCGTTTCTAGGGTTTATGGACGGGAAATTATAATGAGGGACCGGAATCGGTTCCACCGGTTTTTCGGTGGGGAATGTTCTTGCCTGGATTATTGGTAATTTATATAATCGATCATTTGAGGTTTTTTTCCCTCTCTTCCTGCTTTGCTTTCCACTGTTTAGCACAATCTTCCGCAACTTTGTTGTGTCATGAATGGGTGAACCTTGGAGAGGTAGTATATTTCCTAACCCAGGCTTGATGTACAAAAAATCAGCCATATTCCTTTTGCAAATTAAATTGTTCTTCAATTTTAATCTTACCACCTATTAATAATTAGTATGCATAGATATTAGTGAATATCAAGGTTAATACCCGAATATTATAGATTGAGAGCAACTTGGTGTCCACACAGGGGGCACCGCACAAGGGTACGTAGGCAGGCCTGCACCGGACATTTCTCTTATAATTTAGCATGCATGGAATGGTGTGACCCTTTTTGTTTAGAAATCAGGATCAAAATAGTGCCTAAACTTCTTTACATATAAATAGAGAGAGCGTCTAACTTAAATCCAACTTTTCTGAACCCGAGAAGCAAAACATGCTAATTCTCATGAACCAGATTCGGCAAGGAATTACCAGTCTTATTCACCAGATCCACCTCAAATCGTCCACGAAATCATGGTGATTCAAATGATCACGTTCTGCTTTCATCTGCTTAGCCATGAAAGCCAACACCGCGTATATCTCTGCAGCCCGTGGATGCCCTCTGTCATGAGCAGTGAAGCCATGGACTCCCCCATCCACCTCCACCGAACTGAACCCGGGCGCCTTCCTGACGCCTCTCTTCTCCATGACCCGCCTCATCCTCCTGGCCTCGTCCCACCGGCTGCCGACGGCATACACGTTCGACAGGCCGATGTACCTGCCGTCGTGCTCCGGCTCCAGCTCGATAAGCCTCTTCCCGACGGCCTCTCCGAGCTCCACCCACCCATGGGTCTGGCAACCGCTGAGCAGGGCGCCCAGGACGGAGGCGCTCGGCTCCACCGGCATTGTCTGCACGAAGTTGAATGCCTCTTCGATGCGGCCAGCACGCCCGAGGACGTCGACCATGCAGGCGTAATGCTCGATCAGCGGGGTCATGCCGTGGGCGCAGAGGGCCCTGAAGAAGCTCCATGCGTCCTCCACGAGTCCGCCATGGGCGCAAGCACTGAGCAATCCCAGGTACGTGATCTCGTCCGGCTTGACACCCAGAGCTCCCATTTCCCCGAACAGCTCCAGCGACTGTCTGTACAGACCATGCATAGCCAGGCCTCCGATCACCGCGTTCCAAATCAAAACATCCGTCTTTTGCGCCGGGATGACCCGGAAGACGCTCAACGCTTCGTCCACGGCGCCACACTTGGTGTACATGTCCACCAGGGAGGTGGCAAGCTGGAGGCTCAGCTGCAGGCCCTGGCTCTCCACGTACCGGTGCATCCACCTCCCCTGATCAAGAGCCCCCAGGTGAGCGCAAGCGCACAGAACGCTCACCATTGTGACCGTGTTGGGCCCGGGGCCTCGGGCTCGCATTCTGTCGAAAACCGCCAGCGCCTCCCCGTACTCCCCGCACTTCACGTACCCGTCGATCAGAGCGCTCCAAGACACAACGTCCCGCTCCGGCATCCGGTCGAACAGCTCTCGTGCGGCCTCCACGTCGCCGCACTTAGCGTAACCGTCGACAAGCGCGTTCCACGAGACCAGGTTCGGCGCGACGATTTCCTCGAACACCCTGTGGGCGGAGGTTATAACGCCACACGAGGCGTACATATGCAGCAGCGAGTTCTGGACGTAGCGATCGCGCTCGAGCCCGCCCTTGGCAACATGGCAGTGCAGCGGAGACCCGAGGCGGAGCGACGCCAGGCGTGCACAGGACCTCGCGAGGAAAGGGAAGGTCAGGTAATCCGGGGAGACCCCGGCGCGCAGCATCTGCACGTACAGGGCCATTGCCTGGTTGGGGTTGGCGGCCCTGGAGAAACCCCTGATGAGGGTGTTCCAAAGGAAGGTACTCGGATTGGGCAGGCGCCGGAAGACCCGGTAAGCGTAGTGGACGTCACCCGCCTCCGAGACGGCGCAGAACAGGAGGAGCTTCGAGAGGACGAAGCCGTCTTGGTGGAGGCCGAGAACGGTGATCTGGGTGAGGATCTGCTGGGCTCCTCGCATTGATCTGCAGCGGTCGAGCAGGAAGAGGAGGTGGTCGACGGAGCCGCATGTTCTGGCGAGTGGTTGTAGGGTCACCATTCGGCAGAGCGCGTGGGCGGAGGGGGGCACTTCTCATGGTCTCGTTGTGGGAAGTTTTCCAAGAAGAGAAGCGAGAACAGCAGGCGGGCCAGATGCTGCCGCCCGCCTGCAGCGCCGCCGGAGAGGAGAAACGGAGGAGGACGAGATGAAGTAGCACAGCCTTTGGCCGCGGCGCTGGCTGCCACGGTGCTTAGGGAGGAAAAGGAGACGTGAGCATGGTGATGAGCTACTCGTTTCTTGTTTTCCTTCATCCAACACGGCCCATGTTCGAATGCTATATTGGAGTTTTTCTTGAACACTAGTGAGTTTATGTCACTGTTTACGAAAAGAATCAAACGATTTTGAGTGTACGATAAGAGAAATGTTAGGTATTTAGACGCCAATCACAAGTTTGTGTGATGGGACTTGCATTTTGTAGGTAGGTCCCACACACATTGTGTCAGATTCTTGGATATATGATACTTGCACTCATCATATATTTAGCATTTCTTTTATCATAAACTCAAGTAATTTTAATTTATGATAACTTCATGTTTAATTATTCAAATTAAGATTATACTTTAAAATTGGTTTAAGATAAATCTAAACGTATTTTGATGTGAGCATGCACTAGACAACTTTCTGTGAAGAGCTTCCATAGGTACCTCGAACTAGCGCGCAACTGGATCGTGTATTCATTTTCTTGGTTTTGAAAATACTCATATAATTTATCTAAAAGTTTTAAAAATAAAAAATCAAATTTTGTTAAGTTTAAAGTAATAAAAGTGTTAGACTGTGTAACTAAAAAGATTCATTTTACGTATACCTTTGTTAAAGTATAATTGGATCATAATTTATCTTACATTTATATTTGCACTAAAAATATATTAACTTACACTAGAAACCTTACTATCACCTATCGTCACAAACCAGTTGGAAATCGTCAATAAATTTGCACAGTATTAGACCTTATCCAGTAGAAATGACCATAATACACCTCCTTGCACGCAAGAGAAATCTTTTTGAGATAAGAACTTTCAAGAGTATAAATATGTAAGTAACATCTAATGGTCACTAAAAGAGTCAGTAAAAGAATATTTGAAGGATATTCAACGAATCCATGGCCACAAGTGATAATAGGATTTCCAGTGCAAATAAAACTATGTGTGGTGGCATTTTTCTGTTAGGGCCAGAGCCAAACGGGCCCCCACCGGAGAAGATGGGGAAGACAAATGCCTGTGCGGACAGGAGCCTGCAAAACCAGAACTGGATCAGGAGGGGCCCGGTTGAAGAACCGGGGAGAACCCTCCGATGCCTAAGTCAGTATGAGACTTGAGAGGCTTGAAGGAAAAGGGGGTTCTCGCGTGTGAGTCGCGCGAGGGCGAGTGTGGGCATCCGAGAGCGCGTACCTCTGCATGGAGGTTACCTGGGCCTCTTATAGGTGATGGTACAGAAGGAGTGGGACGGGACGTCCCTTGATGTCGCCGAAAAGGACGCGTCGATTGGCGCCCTTGGCGGGGAGTTATGCGTTAAGGCGCCCGTTGAGGGGTTCGGCAGTTAATGCGCTGCTTGATCGTGGGGCACGTGTCGTGTAGCCGTCATAACTGCCGCGAGGGGGCGAAGAGCTGCTTGGATTCTCCTGAGCGGAAGGTACCAAGCAGGTAGCCTGC
The DNA here is from genome assembly GCA_014218235.1 of Colocasia esculenta. NCBI lineage: Eukaryota > Viridiplantae > Streptophyta > Magnoliopsida > Alismatales > Araceae > Colocasia > Colocasia esculenta. The sequence continues at coordinate 90,738,233 of CM024765.1, read as the reverse complement.
TCGGTAGGCTAGATCTGTTGTTCGGTAGCTGAGCCCGCTGCTCGGTACCTGGTACCCGGGCGTTGCTTATGCCAGCGGATCTATGGTATGATTCCTGCAGATCCTGTTTGGTAGATAGTGTCTGAACGAACAGGATGAGGGGTGTCCGGAGACTACCCTTGGAGACCCGGAGGGTGCTCGGCGCGGAGGCTGCTCGGTGCTCGGGTGCTTTGGTGATTGCGGGCTTGAGCAGGAGCTGCCGTCTACTCGGTAAAGGCAAATCTGTTAGAGCAAACCGTGCAGTGCTCGGAAACTGCCGCTAGGACCCTTGGACGCTTAGCAACTGAAGCGTGTTCGGAAGCCGGTTGGCTAAAGCCGAGGACACGTGGCGCGAGGGCCATAGCCGTTTTGCTTTGTTGGGTCTTGATGGGCCTATGAGCTAGGAGGCTAAAAATAGCCTCTACACTTGCCCCCCACCCTCTCAAGTCTGCTAGGATGTGATCGTGAGCACTTGAGGAGGAGATGTCTCCATGCCTGCGGCGGAGCAGCCGATTGATTGCGACGAGGCGACGTCCTCCTGAGAAGCGTTTGCAAACGAGGTCGGAGGTTGCTTTGGCAGGCGTGGCTGCCGAACTGGTGGCAGGCAAGGTGGATTCCGCTGGTGTCTAGAGACTCGTGGGATCCGCGCAGATCGAGCTGAAGAGCTCGTCAACCCGGGGTTGAACCGAACACCTCTGTCTTAGGACGGGTACCGCGCTGATCTTCTGAGCTGAGGAGCTCGTGACCAGGGGTTGTACCGTTCGCCCGAATTCTTTAACTAGCGTTGTCCTTTTTCCTCTCTTTTCTAGTTGTGTTCTGTTCGAATCGGAATTCGTCGGTGTCTAGAGGCTCGTGGGTTCCGCGCAGGTCGAGCTGAAGAGCTCGTCAACCTGGGGTTGTACCGAACACCTCTGTCTTAGGACGGGTACCGCGCTGGTCTTCTGAGCTGAGGAGCTCGTGACCAAGGGTTGTACCATTCGCCCGAATTCTTTAACTAGCGTTGTCCTTTTTCCTCTCTTTTCTAGTTGTGTTCTGTTCGAATCGGAATTTGTCGGTGTTTAGAGGCTCGTGGGTTCCGCGCAGGTCGAGCTGAAGAGCTCGTCAACCTGGGGTTGTACCGAACACCTTTGTCTTAGGACGGGTACCGCGCTGGTCTTCTGAGCTGAGGAGCTCATGACCAAGGGTTCTACCCTTCGCCCTTTATATCAACCGATAGAACAACAAAGAGAGAAGTAGGACGCTGGGCGAAGAGGCTTTTTATAAATAATAAGCCTTTGACATGTTGGGTTCTCGGTATGATTTTGCGCCGAAGGTAGGCAGCTTTTAGAAACCTCTTCTGAGAACCCAAAGACCTGATAAGGTCCTTCCCGTTTCGGGGCGAGCTCGCCTGCTCGGCTCGGCTGACTGCCAGACTCTTCTCGCATGCAGTATGGCGTTGGGCGATGAAGAGGAGGTCAGCGAGGGTAGGCGGTTGCTGGACCCCAAGCGTCCTCTGAAGGAAGCCGTCGCGAGTGCCTCGGATGAGGGCACTGGTGGCTAAAGAGACGTTGAGGCGCGGGATGCGAAGTGCTTCTGTCCGGAACCGCTGGATGTAGTCCCAGAGTGCTTCGTCCTTCTTCTGCCGAACAGACAGAAGAGATGCCGTGGTGAGCGGCTGAGACCTTCCGGCCAGGAAGTGATCCCGGAAGGATTTTTTCAACTGGTGGAAGGAAGAGATGGAGCCTGCGGGGAGGGCTTCGAACCATGCCCGCACAGCCTCCTCAGCGTGATTGGGAAAGACCGGTATTTGGCCGCGTCTGATGCTCCGTGGAACACCATGTGCGACTCGAACCATGGACGTGGTCCGCTGGGTCAGGTGCCGTCGTAGGGCGCGATGGAAGGTAGAGGCAGTTTTGGGGAGACCCAGGCCTCCAGGATCTCCGCGGTGAACGGGGAGCGGAAGTCCAGGTCGTCGTCCCCCAAGAGTCTGCCTCCTGCCTTCCGGATCATCGCGTCCATGCGGTGCTCAAGGTCAGCGACGCGGCGGAGGCATCTAACCAATTCCTGGTCGGCAGGCACTGAGCCCTCGCGCCCGGACGCGTGGGAGCTAGAATCGACGTCGGAACGCGTAGGGGCCTGAACCGCCGCGGCACGGCGAGATGAGTTGGCTTGCCGCACTGGTGTTCGGCGTGCGAACGGGGGCGGTTCTGCATGCTGCTTCTGCGGCGCTGGAGGGGCGCGAGACCGTCGGTGAGGCAACTCCGCTAGATGCTCCGGTGGCGGGGGAACCGTCAGGGCCGGTTGTCTGGCCAACTGGGCCTGGAGGCCCTGACAGATTCCTGTCAGATGTTGCATCTGCCGTCGGAGCTCTGCTATCTCCAGGGCGGTCGCAGGTACTGCAACAGCAGGATTGTCGCCGGGTACACCTGCGGGGGCGACAACGGCATCGACAGGGGGGACTCTGATGCACGAGTCCGTGCACAGCTGTCGAGACCTCGTCGCCCTATTACTGTAGTTCTGGTGAGAGGAACGTCCGCGAGCCATGGCTGTTGTCGTTCCCACAGACGGCGCCAAACTGTGGTGACGTTTTCCTGTTTGGGCCAGAGCCAAACGGACCTCCACCGGAGAAGATGGGGAAGACGAATGCCTGTGCGGACAGGAGCCTGCAAAACCAGAACTGGATCAGGGGTGGGCCGGTGAAGAAACGGGGAGAACCCTCCGATGCCTAAGTCAGTAGAGACTTGAGAGGCTTGAAGGAAAAGGGGGTTCTCGCGTGTGAGTCGCGCGAGGGCGAGTGTGGGCATCCGAGAGCGCGTACCTCTGCATGGAGGTTACCTGGGCCTCTTATAGGCGATGGTACAGAAGGAGTGGGACGGGACGTCCCTTGATGTCGCCTGAAAAGGACGCGCCAGTTGGAGCCCTTGGCGGGGAGTTACGCATTAAGGCGCCCGTTGAGGGGTTCGACAGTTAATGCGCTGCTTGATCGTGGGGCACGTGTCGTGTAGCCGTCATAACTGCCGCGAGGGGGCGAAGAGCTGCTTGGATTCTCCTGAGCGGAAGGTACCGAGCAGGTAGCCTGCTCGGTAGGCTAGATCTGCTGTTCGATAGCTGAGCCCGCTGCTCGGTACCTGGTACCCGGGCGTTGCTTATGCCAGCGGGTCTATGGTATGATTCCTGCAGATCCTGTTCGGTAGATAGTGTCTGAAGACGAACGGATGAGGGGTGTCCGGAGACTACCCTTGGAGACCGGAGGGTGCTCGGCGCGGAGGCTGCTCGGTGCTCGGGTGCTTTGGTGATTGCGGGCTTGAGCAGGAGCTGCCTGGTCTACTCGGTAAAGGCAAATCTTGTTAGAGCAAACCGTGCAGTGCTCGGAAACTGTCGCTAGGACCCTTGGACGCTTAGCAACTGAAGCGTGTTCGGAAGCCGACTGGCTGAAGCCGAGGACACGTGACGCGAGGGCCATAGCCGTTTTGCTTTGTTGGGTCTTGATGGGCCTATGAGCTAGGAGGCTAAAAATAGCCTCTACACTATGTAATAGGAGTTTTAGTGCAAATAGATATATGACAAACTATGGCGCAATTACTCTTTTAACGGGGATATATATGTAAGAAAACTCTAACCAAAATATATATAATTATAAATTTTCACTATCTAACTGATAAAACACTATCAAGGATAAATTAAAGATAGCCTCAAAATTTTGAAGATATCTTCAAAGTCTTAAAGATATCCTCACTTTATTCTTGATCTATCTCCATATCAAACATGGTTATTAATGGTGAGACTTTATATATATACACGTGTATATATATATGGAGAGAGACACACACCCCACTTGCTTGAAGCTCTTACGGAAAAAGTTGGCAAAATATTATTTTGAGAAGCGCTTGGTACCTATGATATTGGTACATCTAACAAGTAACAAGAGCAACCATTTCTTATCAGACTCCTAATGATTTGTGGCAAACAAGCTAAAGAAAATTGTCACATATTCTCGTCCTCATAATAAAAACAGCTGTACTTCATTGACAAAGTTGGAAACCGCTTTCAAGTAGCAGGAAAATACATGAGCATTCATGGAGTAGTCCCAGAGCTACCTATGAGACGGAAATCTCACATCCCACACCCCCCAAGAAAGAAGAAATTTGTGGAAAGAGGAGAAAGGGGGAAAAAATGGAAATTAAGCTGACTGTTGCAGCTGTTGACGGCCTACTATTTGTACAATTTTTTGACGTAAGAATGTTAGCGACCACAAATTTGTACTGACATTCAGTTGAAGACACCATCTGTAGAGAGGTCAGAAGCAGACCATGGAAAGACTACCAGAGAAGACACCAAAAGATGGGAATGTGGTAAACAGCAAGGGAATTCTAACCTGCTTTGCAGTGAAATATCTCGTGCGTCAGTATGGGAAATGTAAATGTAGAAGTTATTCAAGCCAACTGATTGATGAGGATCACCCTCATGCAGAAAAACCATCTCCATTGGTGATCACATAGGTAGAGATGATGCTCGACATAGGTTCATAGAGACTCCTGGATACCACCTTCACAGAATCTCCATGAACCATCCTGCTCTCTCTTCAGCATATAAAGGATTTTATATGAGCTGCAAATGAATCGATGGTAAAAAAACTAACCAAAAAGCATGCACTAGCATGCTGAAGTAAAAATTTTCTGGTTGCTAACCTGTAGTAATTTGGGTTCTTGCGCTGGGTTCCATCAACAAGCTCTGCTGCTTCTTCAAGCACTGCCCCTATTTCGGCCATCTCCCCACCAACTCCATCTGATACAATGTCAGCATGCAGGACAGACGATCTTAACAGGACGAATCTCCAAAAACATGACTTCCGTTTTGCAGATTTTGCAAGAGCTTTCCACTGTGTAGCAAATGAATAAATATCAGCATTACTGTTTTAATGTCGTCAAAAACAAACATAGATATGCAAATTGGTAAATGATTACCTGAGAGAGCATTGCTTCAGAAAGAATGTCAGAGAGAATCTCAATCTGGTGACTGGGTCCTAGTGCCTCAGCCTTGATAGCTTGCCATTTTCTCAACAATGCTTCTGCTTCTTCCAGAGGCATCTTTCTCTTGTGAGTCATGTCCACAGCAGCAGCAGATGCCTTAGACAAATTCAAGTGAACATCAGGAGACCGTGCATTTTCCAAGCTTCCTGCATCAGTTGGACGTTTAAGCTCTTTCTCCAACATTTTGAACTGTTTCAGAAGCCTTGAAACCACGTTACTATGATCAGCAGAATCACTACTCATTCTGGAATCAGTTCGACTAGTTCTAATCCATGAAGATGTACTTGTTTGCTCTCCACTAGAAGTAGCATTCAATCTAGATGGATATACTGAATGTCCAAATTTTGTGCTGCCCAACTTGACTGTGGAAAATACAAGACATCCAAGCATTGCCACATAAGCAAAGGTACCTGACGTATTTACCATGGTCCAACAGCTTTCCACAATCCCTTTTCCGTGCTTATTTGTCTTCAGTGGCATTGATGGCTTGCTAGTATTACTATTAATTTTGTCTACTGTAAGCTGATTCTCTATGTTGGGTGGAGCCAGTTGCTTCACAGCCTCTCCTAAGTGTCTTGTTGAGCTCCCATGTGTATTAGCATCCTCCATAGATTTATGTTCAAGAGAAAGACAAGAGGATGGTTTTCGTCCCATGTCTGGTATTGCTTTAGCCGATCCTTTTTGGTAGTTGACCCCATTAAGAAGCCTCTTTTGACCTCCAAAGTAATTAGCCTGCAGAATTTATGTTTGACTTGGATAAATAAAATATTTTGATGAACATTCTTATCAACAAAACTCTTGACTTGAGAATATTCCCCCAGACTCACCAGTGATGGAGAGCAATCCCGTGTGTCTGGAAACACACCAAGCACAGATTCCTTAAGCCATGTTTCCTGTTCAATTTCAGTATGCACCTTGGCATAAGACAATTTATCCTTAAATAGAATGATGTCAATAAAGACAGTGAACTTGAAGTTAAACAAAAAATAGCTTACCTTAAGCAAACTCCACTGGGATGGTCAAACCCAAAAGTAGAAACAATTTAGCTTAATTTAATTGAGCATTTATGGCCAAAGATAGAGAGAGAGAGAGAGATACAAAAACGTTCAGGATGCCTATCCTTATTCAATGAATGGGACCTTGGGAAGAGGTCCAGGAAGCTTACAATCCCAATGTTTTAGTACTAAACCTAAGGTACAGGACCAAGAAGGACATTCAATTAGTTATCCATTGTCCATTCAACATCATGAGACCATAAGGTTGCCAAGTCCCTTATCCGGATTTTCTTCAAAGGTAGGAGGAGAGGTAGCTATAAAGGAATCTAGATACTTGATTACTGTGGCCAAAGCATCTTTCCTATGGTTGAGCTGACATAAGGCTGGGCCCAGGACAATCATCACGACCTGGAACACATACATAGAGAGAAGATATACACAGAGGCATATCTAGAGACGTTTTTTCGAAAAGCCAGATTGTATCACCAACTTAATAACAAAAGAGGCAGTACAATCAGGAGAGTAGATGAGAGGCTCCTAATCCTCTGCAGAAGAAAAACAAGTGCCAAAGGATGTTTTTATCCCAGCTACAGATGAGAGTTACTGTCCTTGCACAAATGTTCTATATATACATACTGATATATGTAGGGTGATATCCAATGAGACCAGGCACATCCAATTTAGATCCACCTTTGATAGATAACAGCAGTAACTAAACTTTATCATTTTTACCTCAGTTACCAGGCTCTTGCCATTTTAAACTGTGTCAGCAAGATACCGGACCTTGCCATACATATTGCCACTCATTGTTCAAAGGGCATCCATCCCTGACCAATCTGCATGGACAATTCATTCTTCTGCAAACCAAATGGCTCATTTTGTTTGATAGACAAGGGGCTCTGATAACCCTTATCCATGCAGAAAGCCACTAACCCTCTTTGATTACACAGATCGGCTAAACTGGTGTAAACATGGATACCATGCTATCCACACAGATATGCAATCCAAGAGCCTGGGCTTGGATAGCTTATTCACAATCGATTAAAGCCATTTCAAGCACTTTTAGCCTATTGCAGGGCACTATCCGAGATCATCCCATTTATCAACAGTAGATAAACTCCTAGGATAGCCCACCCACGTGTCAAAGGGTAATAGGACTACCCACAATTACAAATAGCCTATCTGCCAAGAAAAACAGTGCATTTTGTTTACCAACCACCATCAATGAAAAAGACAAGAAAAGCATACAGTTAATAATTAATGAATCATAAATCCCCATCATTATATGTCAATCTCCCACACCTCAACATGTGAGACTCCATCAATCCAAACCCAACCCCCTTCACCAAAAAAAAGCCAAAGCACTGTGTTCCATGGTCAGGACTTGCAATCTTCTTCAAGATGTCATCTCTACCTTGAGTAGCTTTTCTCCCAATCCAGCCTAGTAGGCAACTCTATCCAGGAACGTCATTCCTCCTTCCTGGCCCTTCAAGCGTGTCCCAACTTCCCTGTACAATTCCCTTGGATTGTGCGGCACCTAAAATTCTCCCCTATTCTTCTCTGCCATTGCTTGTTGGGCTTCCATCTTCCTCTCTCACATCTATTATTTACTTTCATGGACATCACCTGATCCTTATACTTGGACCAGAGACAAAACATGCCATTTTCACTTTATTTGCCTCTATAAAAGCAATAAATATGATGCAATCTGATTACAATAATCAGACTCTTCCTCTTGAATTCCTAGTACTAGGCACCTATGCAAGTAGAAACACTGTGAGAATATAAATATTTCTCAACAGGAGATGTCCATCGCCAGAGAGATGCTCAATACAAACATATACACCCAAAATAAAAAGGAAATAGATAACTATGCACTGTGGTGTCAGAGAAGAAAAAAGCGTTCCAACCTCTGGATCACAAAGATTTACCAGTCACATATAGAACTTTTTTTTTGCGTTCCAACTTGAAACCAAACACAGATCAACGAGATCATGTCTACTATAGAACATGATGCGGGACAGAGTGGGGACAGCGAAAGAAGAAGGGAAGAATCACCGGAGTCTCACCGGAGAGGGGAATAGAAGGCGAGAGCGTAGGCTTCGTGCCCTCCTCTTCACAGGGACCACCTTGGGGTGGAGCTTCTTCTCAAAGCTCCTGTCTTCTCTATCGCAGAGAATAACATAATTTCTGCAAATTCTTTTTCATTCCATCAATCAATTCATCACCTCAAAATAGAGCATTACATGTGTTTATATAGACTTGGGCTATTCCCAGTCATAGTAGACTTCTAATAAGACACCAATTAAAGACAAACTTCATTCCCTAATAAGACTTAACATATTAGAGACCTAAAGAAAGGAAAATACATAATCCTACCAAAATAAGACTTGACTCAAGTAAAGAAATATAAAATTACATAATAAAAATCTAATTGGACTCTAATTTGACCCTTTTGGAGTCTTGGACTACTTTATCCTTGGACTTTAGAATAGTGCGAAAATGAACAAAAAAATTACAGAAAAATAAGAAATCTCCAAATGGGCTCCAAATGGGCCAAACCATTGTTTCAGCTTCTCGCTCCCTATCATTCTCCCCTGGTTCGAGAAAACTCGTCCTCGAGTTTTGAAGTGTCGCAATATCCATACAAGAGGCAGAGGAATAACAAAGTCATGCATTAATAAAGTCGCCATAGAGATATCCAAATTAATATGCCTTCTGAAAAATTACAGTCTGCATAGAATGTGCGCATCAAGATCACACTATATCATATCATAGAAGCATTGATCTCTAGTAAAATTTCGCAGATCACCAACAACTGTCAATGATGGGTCTATCTCAAAGACATCATCACATATCAAATGAAGTCCAAAATCAACGAACAAGTCATGATTCCAAGCATCAATAGCCATAGACTTCACACATACATGATCAATAATAGTCACCAACTCCAATGGCTTTTCATCAATCACAGTCTTCTCTGAAAGCACTGGCTTGGCAGTAGTAGAACTATATTTGGGAAAACAAAATTTACCTCTTAAATGCGGTGGCTGGATGATACAAATAGACTAGTTAGAGTCTATAGCAAGGTTCGACGCATCGGCGAATCGGGGCGAATCGGGTTTTTCCTGATCCGCCCCGATTCGCCTGATCGGGCCGATTCGCATGGGAATCGGTCCGATTCGATGGGAATCAGGCGAATCGGGTTTCTCCTGATTCGATCCGATTCGGCTGAATCAGACTGACTCGATCCGGCACGCCAAACTATGGTCTATAGTAACATGTCGCTCTTCCAACCACTCTTTTTCTAAAGTAATGTAAGATCTCGAGGGATCAACAACGCACCATGCTCCATCAAAATAATTAACTGATTTCAACTGAGTTGTGCCTAAAAATTTCTTGTGAAATACGACAAAAGCTCGATCACCATCAACAATAATCTCACCGGTTTGTAATAAAATATTAACAATAGCTTGTGAAATATAATTGTCTTGATACTCCTCATCGAGTACTATTTTTGTCGACTTCTCATTTGGTAGACGGACGAGAAAGGTAAAATTCATGTGGCACATGTGTAAGAGATTACCCAAACTGAGACCAATAATGTGGAGCTGGATGGACTGCTGTAGGGTGTGGGCCACTGATTGATTGAGATTCATCAAGACGATAACTACGACGCAAACGACACGTGAAACGGAGCATGAATAAAGCTCCTATGCTATCGGTACGATAGCAGTCTAAGTGCACCGTCGTGCACTGTAGCTGACAGGGTGTGGCCAAAATCAGGTCAAACAAGTTGACCAGGTTCCTTAAAAGGGTCACGGCCTCTTCTACCTCACGCTCCTTCTATCTCACGCAGGGAAAGCAAGATAGGGGAAGTAGGCGACGACAGGGCCAGTGCGGGCGGCGGAGCTGGCGACGGCGGACGACAGCTCTGGCCACTTCGACGGCGGCAGCTCCAGCGGAGGACGACCCAATCACCTTAGAACAAGTGGCCCGCGTGGAGCGATGGCCGTGCGCAGGCGAAGGCGATAAAGGCGGTCACAGGGCCACGCAGGGCAAGTGGGCTGGGTGCTACAGTTGAGGCGCCGACGAACATCAGCGGGGGCGATGGCGACGGCGGACGCCGGTTGCGGCGATGGCGACAGGGGACGCCGATGGCGGCTCTGACGAAGGGCGGCCTTGTCTTCCCCTTCTCCTTCTCCGGTTTCTCTCTCTTTCTCGCTAGCGCCTTCAACTGGAAGAACCGAGCAAGGGGAAGAGTAGAGAGAGGTTATCGGAGGGAGTAGAAAAAGCAAGGGGGTCGACAGCACCAGAGAAGGGAGGTGGGTGGCCGGTGGATAGGGGAGTGTGGAGTGGCGGGGTTTGGGGGCTGTTGAACCCAAAAAATTGTTCATCATAATTTTCCCAATGAAAAAATACTTGTTTCGATCTTTTAAGAACAAGTATATAAGGAGATAATATTTATTCAGGTGCCCGGATACAAACAACTCCCCAAATCCTTCAATCTGAATTTTTGAGACAAATGAATAAAAAAGAAAGCATTTGTTCTGATTTTTCAGGTTAAATCGCAGAAAGCTGAAAGTGGTCCCTCCAAGATGAAACGGAGTGGAAACCATCTAAATCCCGGCATCTCCAGAATAAAATTCCCCCCAAGAATTTTATTACACTTGTTCTAAGTGTTTGGAACAAGTAAACGGAGAAAAAAATATTTAGCCGGGGTCCCGGGTGAAAGAGAACCCATCGGGCTATTTATTCAGAATTTTCAGAGTGAATAAATGAAATAAAATCATTATTTCGAATTTTCGGAATAAATAAATACAGAAAAAAAAATATTTCTGTACATCCCAAAAATGTCGGAGGAATATTCCCCCCGAACACGGCTACAGAAATCAGTCATTTCATGACGTTCCGGGACAAAATCCGACCCCGGAAAGATATTTTTAATGCCCCGGATTATCCTGGCGGAAGTCGTCCTACGTGGCGCGTGATATGTCATATGTGCAAAGGTTACGTCCGATACCTATGTCCGTAGAAAAAGACGGCGTGAAAATGATGTAATTCTCCCGCACAAACCGACAAAGTCAAGAAAAGTCTCCTTGGAACAAACCACGTGGCAAAGCAAATGGCCCATGTAGGTTATTTATAGGAGAAAACAGAAAAAAGGAGGACCACCGGTGAGACAACTCGGTGGTGTACACCACCGGCCAGCAAAACGCACCACCGGTGGAAGAAGCCGTGGGCCCCACCATCCGGTGGTATACCGTATACACCACCGGGAATGTATACCACCGGTGGTGTACACCACCGGTGGAAGAAGCGGTGGGCCCCACCATCCGATGGTACACACCACCGGGAATGAATACCACCGGTGGGTGTACACCACCGGTGGAAGAAGCCGTGGGCCCCACCATCCGGTGGTACACACCACCGGGAATGCATACCACCGGTAGGTGTACACCACCGGTGGAAGAAGCCGTGGGCCCCATCATCCGGTGGTGCACACCACCGGGAATGCATACCATCGGTGGTGTACACCGATGGAAGAAGCCGTGGGCCCCACCATCCGGTGGTATACACCACCGGGAATGCATACCACCGGTGGTGTACACCACCGGTGGAAGAAACCCAAGTGGGCCCCACTGTCCGGTGGTATACACCACCGGGAGAGGGGAACCGATGGGCCCCACCACTGCCAGGCCGCCCAGGCTGGGCGTGCACTGTGCACGCACACTGCGCGCGCACGCGCACGGGAACAGTGCGCGCGGGTGCGCCAGCCCTGTGCGGGCCGGTGGTGCATACCACCGGCCACACAGGCCGTGGTGTACACCACCGGGGGCCCTCTTTGGGGCGCGCCCCCCATGCTCCCATGAAAAAAAAAATATGGGGGAGGGGAAAAGACAGAAATAAATGCACCTTCCGGTGGTTGCACCTAGGTGTTGCCTCCTCTTTGCTCAACCCCTATAAAAGGGACCCAATGCTCCAAGATCAGGGAGAGAAGTCTACGAGAAAGAAGAAGCTCCAGGTTCTAGGAGAGAAGCTCCAGGCAGAAGCAAGAAGAGGAGAGGGAGAAAATCGCCCCTCCCTTGTGTGTGTGCTGTGTTTGGACTGAAGTGGGAAAGTTTCTTTGACTTGCCTTGTACTGTTTAAGGCAAGTGTGTGTGCTATGTAAACTTGCATAAACAAGTCCTCACAAGTTTAGAAAGAGGGCTTTATGACCATTCTACAAAAGAAGCAAAGGAATGAAACGAGCCACTTGATATATGTTTGGACATAATATTATTTCCTACACAGAAAAATTACAGAAAAACCCTGTCTTCTTTTTATTTGTACAAATGACCAAAATACATAGTCATTTCAAATCTATCAACTTTTACACATGGATAAATGTTAGAAAATTCCTGAAAAATCAGAAATGATGTCCTAAAGGGATAGGGGCCCAGAAAAATTACAAAATAACCCCTCCCTATAAAAAATTGCAAATTAACCCTCATGTGGTCAGAAATTGTGAACCAGTCCCCAAAATATGGAAAAATTGTGAATCAGTCCATGTTTTAAGGGGGGATTTTGCATGCCAGTCCCTGAATAAAGGGAAATTTATATATCAGTCCCCATTTCAAGGGAGATTTTGCAAATCAGTCCACTTTTTGGGGTTAAAATACAAATCAGTCCACCATTTTGGGACGAAATTGCAAATCAGTCCCTAGAAATGAGGGGAATGATGAACCAGGCCACCATCTTGGGACTAAATTGCAAATCAGTCCCTAGAAATGAGGGGAATGATGAACCAGTCCACCATCTTGGGACTAAATTGCAAATCAGTCCCTAGAAATGAGGGGAATGATGAATCAACCCACCATTTTGGGACGAAATTGCAAATCAGTCCCGAGAAATGCGGGGAATGATGAATCAGTCCACATTTTTTGGGATGCTTCACAAATCAGTACTAATTTTGTGAGAAATGAGGCTAATCAGCCCCCAATGTGGATAAATACATTGACGAAATGGCCATAATTCCACATGGAAAGATGAACCCGATGTGAATGGGGTCTTTCTTGTCTATAGTATGTTTTCGATAATCAGGTCTATCCATGTATCAAAGGTATTCGAGTTCTTCTCGATGTAAATAAAACGTCGCTTTATCGACGGGGAATGGTCCAGTACACGACACCCAAATCGCCTGATACATGAACGAAATTTGTCTGTTTTAACAGACTGGCACGCCCGCAAAATAAATAAACATTCACAATCTATCTTTTTCTTCCAAAAGATAAAAGATTTCTGAAAAAGAATATTTTCGTGTGTTCCAGAAAACAGGGGCGCAGACAGCCGATGCGGGCTACGGGCTCTGGTAAGTCAGGGCGAGGGAGAAGGAGGCGCAGCGATGGTGAAAAGGGGGGGTGCGTGGTGCCTGCACGCAGATAGAGAGAGCCTGGGGTGGATCACGGACGGTTGGGGTGTCGTGACGGGAGAGAGGGGGAAGGCTAGCGGACAGTGCACGAGAGAGAGGGAGAGGGTAGGTGGAGGGCGAGAAGTTGCGGCGAGGACGCGACGGATTTTGGCTTCGTGGAAGAAGTCGATACCAGTTCTGATATCAAAATTGAAGTGGGACAAAGTGGGGACAGCGGAAGAAGAAGGGAAGAATCACCGGAGTCTCACCGGAGAGGGGAATAGAAGGCGGAAGTATAGGCTTCGCGCCCTCCCCTTCACAAGGACCACCTTGGGGTGGAGCTTCTTCTCAAAGCTCCTGTCTTCTCCATCGCAGAGAACAACATAATTTCTGCAAATTCTTTTTCATTCCATCAATCAATTCATCACCTCAAAATAGAACATTACATGTGTTTATATAGACTTGGGCTATTCCCAGTCATAGTAGACTTCTAATAAGACACCAATTAAAGACAAACTTCGTTCCCTAATAAGACTTAACATATTAGAGACCTAAAGAAAGGAAAATACATAATCCTACCTAAATAAGACTTGACTCAAGTAAAGAAATATAAAAATATAAATAAAAATCTAATTGGACTCTAATTTGACCCTTTTGAACTACTTTATCCTTGGACTTTAGAATAGTGCGAAAATGCACAAAAAAATTACAGAAAAATAAGAAATCTCCAAATGGGCCAAACCATTGCTTCAGCTTCTTGCTCCCCATCAGAACAACAATGAAAAGGTGTCAAGTACAGCTATTACTGTGATCATTGATCAAAAGACAACTGTAGCAGCTGACATACCAGTGATTGATTTGCATCAGTTTTGCCATTCGGCTCTTTATTTGAACTTGCAAATTCCATGTTGGACAATACAGGACTTCCACTAACTTGAAGCTGGTGAAGTTTTTCGACAGCAGCTTTTTCAAGGCCCTGAACAATGACCATCCAGTTTATTCAACAAATTTAAAAGGGGACAAAAAAAGAGAGGCTGTGATTGCATACCTGCCCAAGTAGCAGTGAGCACAATGATTCCTCAAACTTCAAACCTATACCCTCAGAAGCAATCAAACAATCACAAATATTTTTTGCTTTACTGATCTGCATGTCAAAAGTGGCAAACTTAAATGCAGCTTAACAAAAACCCTAATCAAACAATCCCCTAATATCCTGAAGCCTACCAATTCCTTTTGTCTGGTTGAAAAACCAAGAGCAATGTGAGCAATCATGGACACATAGAAACAACTGAAATCAATTATGATTCTTTGGTTCTGAGATTCAAGGGATTTTTTGTTCTTGCGAGTAGCAGCCAAGGTATCCCAAGAGAGAAGATCCACTATTTCAGCAGCCATTAGTTTATTCAGTGCATGGCTTAGAAAGCAAGGCCAATCCTGAACTCTACAGGAAGTTTCAACCTCCAGTCCCTGTCTAAGCAGCTCTTGCAATGCCGCAATTGCTTTCCGTCTTCGTTCACCATTTTCAGGTGTCTGAGGCAGGCTTAATAGCTCAAGTGTGCAAGCAGGAGCCAGCTCCTCCAAAGATTCCTCAATCTGGATTCAAGCTCACCAAAAACATCAAGACATTCCTTTTGAGAAACATAATAACAAACATGAAATGACATGCTTAGGTGCTTACCTGTGACAGTAGAGACATTTTCTCCAACGAAGGTCTGCTTCTAAGAAAGTATTGAGCACGAGCAAGTGCCTCAAACCCTTGAGATACTTTGTTTTTCTCAAAAGCAATCTTTGCAATTGAGCACTTCAAAAAAGATATTTGGGAAAAATGAGAGCTTGATAAGAGAAGATTAATTAAATAACATCTCTATGTTGTCTAATAGACATTTCTTACTTCTGCTAGCGCCATTGCGAGAAGTAAATCATGAGTATATGACTAGCATCCTGATGTTGGAGAGCTACTCTGCCAATGTCAAGGACCAATTTATCTTCACCAACCTACATGAGTGATCAAAACTTTGACTTTATCACAAAAAATTGGTTATATAGTCTAAAAAACCATAAACAAAACCTCTATGAACAATAGTATTCCCAGAAATATCCTTTTTCTGTCTACAGATCTTATTTGCCACCTTGACCACGAAGGAATACATCTCAGGGAATATTTTTTATCTCTCTCCCATTTCTCAACTTTTTGTTACAATGAAAATGATTCCTTCTTGTGGAGAATC
Source organism: Colocasia esculenta (assembly GCA_014218235.1). Taxonomy (NCBI): domain Eukaryota; kingdom Viridiplantae; phylum Streptophyta; class Magnoliopsida; order Alismatales; family Araceae; genus Colocasia; species Colocasia esculenta. The sequence continues at coordinate 90,722,593 of CM024765.1, read as the reverse complement.
ATCTCCCAGGACCCTTTTTGCTTAATGAGGGGAATATCCGTGATCTATTTTTCCAGGAAATCCAAGAATACAATCTCTCAACAGAAGGACTGGTGAATCCCAAGCAGGATTTCTTTGGTTAAATGCATGAAAAAGTGCAAATCCTAATAAAAAACACTGGTGAATCACAAGAAGCAATATCTTACCTGGTTCAAAATTCAGAGCATGAAAATATTCAAATCCTCATGCCACCATTCAAAGGAAACAACCATCTGAATAAAGAAAGGATTGAGGTTTCTCCTGTCATTTTCCCCATCTTATCCACATAAACTCAGCAACAAATCCACTTCCTTACTCAAGTAATCCCCTCTCTTACTAAACCGCAATACAATAACAATGAATAGCCAAGCAGACAAAGTGACTTATAATCACCATCATTCCACCAGAGAAGTACATCCTTCCTATAATCTCATTTTGACAGCATGGACTGTTTATTTCCTGCTAGACGAGTTCCAGATGTTATGAATGTAGAAATTCTCCATGTGCCACTGTTGACACCAAAAATATTCAGTAAATCTTTTTTGAATATTTTGGTGATAAATAATTATACATGGACAAATTTGCTAATTATGGCATAAAATGGTATAAAACCATGGCCATGTGATAAGGGCAAAATGTCAAAACAGCCCCCGGAATTCCAAAATTCTTGAAAACATCAAGTTTCTAGGAATTATCAGAAATTTCTGAAAACCAAAATTCCAGAAATATCCAAAACCAGAAATTCCTGAAATATTCACACTTCCAGATAATCTGAAAACCCTCATTACCCAATTTCTTGAATTTTCAGAACTCAAAACCCATTTTCCTGAAATATCAGGAATTTTCAGAACCCAAAAATCCAATTTTATGAATTTTCAAAGTTCAATACCTCATTTCTACAATTTTCAGAAATATTTGAAAACCTAAAATCCCTCAAATATCCCATTTCTGTGATTTCCAGAAATACCATATTACCAGAAATTTCAAGTTCTCAGAAATCCATATTTTCAGAAAATGTCATGTTTTCTGTAAATACCTGAGAATCCAAAAATCCCTCAAAAATATCATTTCTAGAATTTTCAGAAGTTCCCCAAATCCCCAAACTCCAATTCCAGAAATGCCCTAAACCCAAAAAAATCAGAAATATCAAATCCCAAAAAAAAAAGCCAGAAATCCTAGAAACCCAAAATTTCCATAAACACAAAAAAATCCCAAACCATCACCCCCCACCGGCCTGTCCGGTGGTGTGCGCCCAACCGGTGGTTAGCCTGGCCAGTGGGGCCCACCAAGACCCCACCGGTGGTGTACACCACCGGTCTGTCCGGTGGTGGTGTACACCACCGGGAGGCCCAACCGTGGTGTACACCACCGGGGGTCCCCCACCGGTGGTACTTCCACCCGGTGGGGTCTTCCCCCTGTCCAACCCAAAGAAAAAAAGAGGGAGGGGAGAAGAAAAGACAGAAATTAAATGCTTGCCCGGTGGTGTCTATGTCCGGTGGGGTGTCCACCCCTCACCCAATCTCCTATAACAGGAGACCAATGCCAAGGAAATGGAAGAAATCTGAAATCTGCCAAGTTTGGGAGGGGGATCTGAAATCCGGAAGAGAAGACTTGGAAGAGGCCAAGTCTGGAGGAGGAGCCTCTGCTCCTGTCGTGGAAGTCGTCATGTCTGTGCTGGCTTTGGGCAATTTTCTGTAAAAGATCCCCCAAAAAAGATGTATTTGCAATGTTGTACAAAGTGTACAAGAAGCCTATGGCAAATGCTAGTCTGTTATTCAGAAGCTTTACGGGTGAAGAAAAGTCACTACTATTTCTGGATCACGTTAGACTTTTTACATGAAAATTGCAATTATACCTGAAAACTTTATATAATTGCATGCCCAGAAGAAGTCATAAAATTCAGAAAGATAGCATGTTCTGAATGGTGGGATATTAAGTACATGTTGTGTATTGCAAATAAATCCCTCTGTAGGGAAATGTTGCAAATAGACCCTGTTCAACAGAAAATTACATAAATGCCCCCCTGAAGGGTTACAAATTTCAGAAATGTCCTCAGAAGGACAGAAATGGTGCAAATGTCCTTCAAACGATTGAAATTTGCAGAAATGTCCTTCAAAGGACTGAAATTACAGAAATGTCCATTTTGGACAGAAAATTGAAGAAACATCCTCAAGGGGGAGGAAAATTGCAGAAATACCCTTGGAGAGTAGAAATTGCAGAAATGTCCCTCAAAAGGTTCCAAACCCAAAGACCTTGAGAGGGGAAATTGCCCAAGTGCTCCCGCTTGTGCGAAAGTCATTCAAGCTATGTTCGAACTTCACAGAAGCCAACAAAATGCTGTCAAAGTTTGGAAATTACAAGAAAGTCCCCTCAAAGGAAGAAACTATACAAGGTTCACGCTGTTTACACGACTCAGTGGAGCGGGACCTACGTCATTTCTCTGAAGTGGCGTGCGCTTTCCTGAGTCTGATCTACGACTAGCGAGGGCTTGGGATCATCAAGAAATGACAAATATACCCATGGAAGGCATGAAATGATTGAAAAGTCCCAAGAAGTCGAGAACTGATATAAGATACTCGGAGAAGCCAACAAATGACGGAAATATCCGAGTATGCCAAGGAACGGCAGAAGCATCCGAGGAAGTCAATCAATGACGGAAATATCTGGAACTGCTCGAAAAAGTCAAGAAATGGCAGAAGTGTCTGAGAATGTCAAGAAATGACAGAAAAGACATAGAATGCCAAGAAATGGTTGAAGCACTCAGGAAAAATCAACAAATGACGGAAATACCCAAGACTGCTTAGAAAAACCAGAAATGACAAAAATGTCTGAGAAGGTCAAAAAATGACCAAAAAGACATAGAATGCCAAGAAATAGTTGAAACACTCCGAGAAAGTCAACAAACGACAGAAATACCCAGGACTGCTCGAAAAAGCCAAGAAATGGTAGAAATGTTCGAGAATGTCAAGAAATGACAGAAAAGACATAAAATGTCAAGAAATGGCAGAAGCATCCGGGGAAGTCAATCAATGACGGAAATACCCGAAACTGCTCGAAAAAACTAAGAAATGGCAGAAGTGTCTGAGAATGTCAAGAAATTACAGAAAAGATATAGAATGCCAAGAAATGGTTGAAGCACTCAGGGAAAGTCAACAAATAACAGAAATACCCAGGGCTGCTCAGAAAAACCAAGAAATGGCATAAATGTCCGAGAAGGTCAAGAAATGACCAAAAAGATATAGAATGCCAAGAAATGGTTGAAGCACTCTGGGAAAATCAACAAACGACAGAAATACCCGGGACTGCTCGGAAAAGCCAAGAAATGGTAGAAATGTCCGAGAATGTTAAGAAATGACAAAAAAGACATAGAATGCCAAGAAATGGTTAGGGGTAAACAAAGTCCGATTCGGTCCGGTTCACCCCTTATTTTTTAGAAAACCGAACCAAACCGATTACTATAGCAAACCGAACCGAACCGGTTCGGTTCGGTTTGAACCGAAATTAAAAAAAAAAAAAAAACAGGTTTCGCGCGGGCGGCCGCGAGAATTGATCTCGCGACCTCCGCGGGAGGAGGAAATGCCATGGTGCAAACCACTGCGCTACAAGTGCCTTTAGGTATATGTAGATTATTAATTAATTATATACATATATTAAGTTTAAAATATGCAAAAAATAAACGGTCAAACCGAGATTCAACCTCGCAACCTCCATTGTGAGGTCGCGCCAGCGCAAAGAACCACTGCGCTACAACCAGTTTTCCTGTAAAAATATATTATTAATTAAATATATATAGATATTCGGTTCAATTCGGTTTCCTAACCTGAAACCGAACTGAACTGTGTGATCCTCAAACCGAACCGAACCGGCCGGTTCGGTTCGGTTTTTTCGGTTTGGACCATAATTTGAACACCCCTAGAAATGGTTGAAGCACTCCGGGAAAGTCAACAAACAACAGAAATACCCAGGACTGCTAAAAAAAGCTAAGAAATGGCGAAAATGTCTGAGAAGGTCAAGAAATGACATAAAAGATATAAAATGCCAAGAAATGGCAAAAGCACCCAGGTAAAGTCGACCAATGATGGAAATGTCCGAGCACTACTCGGGAAAGTCGAGAAAGGACGAAAAGAACTCGAAGATATCAGCCGATAGCAGAAGGTTTGAAAGGGCCAAGGAATGGCAGAGGTTCCTAGAAATGTCAGAAAATGGCAAGGAGCTCTTGAACAGTCATGGATACGATGCTGTTCAAATCTCCTCCAGGTTTCTTCTTCAAAACATAACATTGGCCAAGTTTTCAGCTCTCTGATCATAGTGGTTGATACTTGCAAAAATATCTCAACGTGGGAGGGCTGCAAAATTCTCAGAAAGGGTGAAAGATTGCAGTAAAATCCCAAAAGGGGTACAAACTTGCAGAAACTTGACACGACCACCATAGTTGTCAAGGCGTTCGCCTAGGCGCCGCTTAGGCGTAAAGGCGCCCTTGAAGAGGTAGGCGATCTGGCCGCTTTTCTAAAATGGCAAAAGGCGCCTCTAGGCGTCGCGGTTATTGGGTCGCCCAGACCCACTAAAATATCCAGTTGCGGTTTCTAAAAAGGCCAAAACCCCACGCCCCAAACCCCACCCGACCCCGTTGACCCTGTGTTCCCTCCCTGATCGCGCGACCGGCGAAGCACCGAAGCTAGGGCTTCGAAGGGCCACTCCGAAGCCATCGTCGCCGGCTCCGGCGTCCACCATCACCGGCTCCGGTGACTCCCTCCGGCCTCCACCGTTGTCGCCTCCGCTCCACGGCGTCCACCCTCTTCGAAGGTACCTCGCTCTCTCTCTCCCTCCCTCTTTCGACTCTGAGAAAGACATTGCCGGAATCGTCCGGCTCCCTCCCTCCTTCTCTTCTCTCCCGTCCCTCTCCCTCCCTCCCTTTCTCACTTTCTATGTTTCTCATCTCCGGCCTCCCTACTCCCTCCCTCCCTCTCTCACTCTCTCGTCTCCCAGTGCGCAGAGGGCCTCCGCCCCCTGCTCCCTCCCTCCCTCTCTCACTCTCTCTCTCATCTCCCAGTGCGCAGAGGACCTCCGGCCCCCTGCTCCCTCCCTCCCTCTCTCACTCTCTCATCTCCCAGTCCCTGCTCCCTCCCTCTCTCACTCTCATCTCCCAGTGCGCAGAGGGCCTCCGGCCCCCTGCTCCCTCCCTCCCTCTCTCACTCTTTCATCTCCCAGTCCCCTGCTCCCTCCCTCCCTCTCTCACTTTCTCATCTCCCAATCCCTGCTTCCTCCCTCCCTCTCTCACTAGATCTCTCATCTCCCAGTCCCTGCTCCCTCCCTCCCTCTCTCACTCTCTCATCTCCCAGTCCCTGCTCCCCTCCCTCCCTCTCTCACTCTCAGACTCTCTTATCTCCCAGTGCGCAGAGGGCCTCCGCCCCCTGCTCCCTCCCTCCCTCTCTCATCTCCCAGTCCCCTGCTCCTCCCTCCCTCTCTCACTCTCTCATCTCCAGTCCCCTGCTCCCTCCCTCCCTCTCTCACTCTCTCATCTCCCAGTCCCTGCTCCCTCCCTCCCTCTCTCACTCTCTCATCTCCCAGTGCGCAGAGGGCCTCCGGCCTCCCTGCTCCCTCCCTCCCTCTCTCAGTGACACAGTCACATGACTGTGGTCACTGTGCTTACAGTGACACAGTCACTTTTATTGGTTAATTATGTTTATTAATATGATGTACATTTTTTTCTAGAGATACAATGGATTGCACTTCTAAGATAGACGTGAAGAAGAAAGCCAGTCTAACGACTAAGCGTAATTTTTCTGTAATTTAATTTTCTGCAATTTTTTTCATGCTTCTGAATTTTTTTTGTATTTTTCATATATTTTATTATGTTATGTATATTAGGAAATATGTATTTTAGATTTTTTAAATTAGTGACTTAAGTGTCGCCTAAGCGACGCCTAAGCAGACGCTTAAGCGCCTAAGCGCTTAGGGACCCCATGAACGCCTTGGTTCGCCTTGACGCCTTGACAACTATGACGACCACTTAAAGGTCTCATTACCATCAAAAGGTGAGGGTGATCACAAAGCAAATACAACGGGCCGACAATGATCATCTTGGTGATCCAACGACCCGACCGTGGTGAAATTCAAATCTAACGGTTTGATCGTGATGATATTCAAATCCAACGATCTGATTGTGATGAAATTCAAATCCAACGGTCTGATCGTGATGAAATTCAAATTCAGCGGTCTGATCGTGATAGAAGCAAGTCCAAAAGGGTCCGATCGCGACTGAATGAAATTCTAAGGACCCGATCATATAATCGGGACCATTTGTAAAGGTCTTGAAAGACCATTTGTATTTCCAATTACATGTGTGTAAGCAATGAACATTTCAAATTTCTTTGCAAGAGTATGTATTCATGAGAGACGATCATCAAGATCAATATTGTCACAATGAATAGAGACAAAAGGCGTTCTTTGACAGAGAATCAAAGGTGTTCGAGGTCACCTCGATGTAAATTAACATCGACTTCGGTCGGTGGGGAAATGTCCAGTACACAACATCCAAATCGCCTGATAAATGAATGAAATTTGTCTGTTTTAACAGACTGGCATGCCCGCAAAATAGATAACCATCACAATTTATCTTTTTCTTCTAAAAGATAAAGATTGAAGAATATTTCGCGTGTTAAACAGCCACAAAATTTATAAATAATGTATCAATAATGTAACATTCTGTGTATTTGATAGCTATTACAATTTCCAGCCACAAAATTTATAAATAATGCATCAATAATGTAACATTCTTTATATTTGATAGCTATTATGATTTCCAGGCTTGTAGACCATAGTTCGAGGTGGGAACCTTGACATAGCAGTAATATTGCTCCACTGTGGTCTGGAGGTCATGGCTCGGAATTCAGAAACAACCTGTCTACAAAAGTAGGGCAAGGTTGCATAAAATTGAAACACCCCAACTCACAGTGGTTGGATCCTCATGGCACTGGCCACCATTTAGATGGTTTCCAAGACTCAAGTTCAAAAGCCACATTCAATTATTTCAATATTTAAATTAATTACATTTCCCCTCTGTCAGGAAAAGTATACATTCAACTTTTCTCATTATTGTGAAGGCCTGAAATGCAACATGGGGACCATGCAGCTCAATAAACCTATTTCACATCCAGTAATTCCTGAAAAGACCATTAGGTTCTGCCTATCACCTTCAGACTTCATTTAAAGTGTTAATTAATGGGGCACAATGAAGTGTAGCAGAATATTTATTAATAATATGCTCATAGTTATTTTATCTGATAAAGAAAGACAAATAAATGACAATAGATATTAGACTCTAAAGGCATTCCCTTTATTCAAAAAGAAATGAAGTGGAACAAGCTCATCCAAGAAAAGAAAAAAAAGATGGAAATCTTCTACCACAGTAGTCCATCTTTTCTTCTTCTTTTATTATCAAACACAGTACGGATAACATGTTAAGATGTTTTTTATGAAAATTAAAAGCAAAACAGGTTTCAATGATATATCCCAAAAGTTACCTCTTGCAGGAGACACAAAGCAGCAGGCAGCCAAGTCCATGGAATATGAAGAGATGCCTTTGGCGGTACTTTTTCTTTTATGTCACCAGCATATTCTGGTTCAAATAGAAGCTTGTCCCTTACATCCATCAAAAGGTCCTGGGAACCAGAAAAAGAGACCATAGATTTACTTAGCCACCTTGTCTCTTTCTATTGTTTATTATCTAAGCAACGATAATGTTTTAATGACTTGACATTTCTGATAACCTGACGGGATAGAATAACATCCATTGTATATCCGTCTTCAATATCTGAACCCTTCAACTCCATCACTGTCTTGACAACCTGGTCCTTCTCTGCTTTTTCAGAAACACCTATAATCTGCTCATCAATTATTAGAAAGCAACTAACAGGTATTCTGCAAATGGAGATAGACTCTTGAGACATTTAGAAGGGAAGAAGTAACAGCAAGAAATTTCAGCATTGCTTCACACCAACATCAAAGTTATTATATGCACAAATAGAGATAGATTCACAAAAATTGGGTTGGATGCTAATGGTGCTATGGCCTCTGCTATAGAGAGAACTATTGCTTCTAAATGTTGCAAGAATTGCGAAATAGGCTAGTTTCTTATCCCTCTCACATCATCCTGACTCCTCTATATGTCACAATCCTGATGGAAGGATTGGCAACCTTAATCTTCGGTAGGCAACATCTAGTGATTAACATGTCCTGTGCGGTGTGCAGACGCCAAAGATAAGGTTCCCAATAATGTTGTTCTTCTCTACTAAAGTGAAGACCTTCATGTTACCAAATGACGAACTTCAGAACTTTTTTTTTTAAAACATGACGAACTTCAGAACTTACCAAGACCTGAGAAGAAACTGAAGTGATTAACAATGGTGAATTTGCAGCAGAAAGAAAATGGATGTTACTGCTTCCAGTAAGGGGAAATTCAACAAAGTAGTAGATCCACAACCCTTTTGTAGGTATGATATCTTAACATTTAGTCAGTCAGTCTGGTTTCCTTTGAAGCATCAACTAACCAATTCCCTTTTTTTTTCTCTAGTGAAGATATAAACCTATCAATTTTTAATAAGCAATTTCTAGATCATGCAAGAGTACTGGCATAGGGGACTGAAAAGATTACATTCGTAAATAACTCAAAGGCAGATCAGGGAAAAGTATATTTAGATTAACTTTTTGTACAAAAAGCAAGAAGCAAAGAATGGATAGAAGGGTAGCAGAATTAGATGAACAAGGGCTGAAGTCAAACAAAGCTTAAAGCAGAAGAAAAGAAGTTAAAGCATATTCACAGGTGAGAAAGAGAAGAAACCCCTCGATAGAAATGCAGTGGATAAACTTCAATCAGAGAATACATGAAAGACTTATGATCTTGGGATGTGTGAAGAGTCCCCAAGTTGATAGAATGCAGCCACACACAGTTGCAGCCCTTAGTCCAGTCACCAAAAGTTGGCAACTTGAATATCATGCCTTAGGCCCTATTTAGGAAGCGCAAAAACAGACATGAGTAAAGAATTCCCGACGAGACTATCTCACAAGGATTGTTCAAGTCATAACACCATGGGTTTTTGGACTCAGCCGATCAATTATGTCATTCAGATTTCAGAAGTTTGTTGTTGGTTTATAAGAGTTTATAAATCGTTGGCCTCCTTTTTTCCTTTTCCTTTTATTTTTTAACTGTTGGATCAAATGTGATAGATGTAAAATCAGATCACACCAACTGCTTAGGCCATATCATAGCCTAAGGGGCGTACAGAGTGCTGCTGTTTTTTGGTATGCTGGGAGCGTATAACAGTTTTCATGATGGGCCTTTGGCGTCCAAACATTTACAGATGGGTAAGGATGTCTCAGATGGGAGAGGGTTAAAATCCTTTGTGGAATATCAAATTATTTCACAGGTACCAAAAGTCATGAAGGAAAGCACATGTACTGCCTAAGCTCTGATGATCTAGCTCATCAACAAGCAAAGGCCACCAAGTAAAAATTCACCCTGACTAGATAGTAGAAGCATTTCTATGGACCATTGTAAGAGATGAAGTAGCTGGTGGCTTTGTGCAACCAGACTTTACACTCAGAATTGAGAATATCTTTGAGACCCAAAAAAAAGATTGACCTCTGAACTTGGCCGCCTTTCAAAAGTATCAGACCAATTAAAACAAGCCTAGACCTGGAACTTTGCTAGATACTTTCAGTGTATCTATACTCTGCTGTATTTAGACCATTTGCTAGCTGAGGCTGCTGCCTTCAGATTTGTAAAAATTGGCAACTGAACTCAGTCAATGAAACATAACTGTTGTCAGACGATTGAAGCCTTCTGGTAAAAGTTTGCCCGTAGCACAGTAGCACACCCTCATATATGTTACAAGGCCGTATCGTGAACTATGATACCGTGTCTAAATTATTGTAGTCATCTAACTTAAACTCTTAGGACAACGAACGGAGAAGGCATAATAGCTGTGATTTCTTTATTTAATATAGAACTACACTCTGCGATAAAAATGCAGATTTGCGGAAAACGAGATGAGAAAAAAAAGAGCATCCAATCAAGCAGAGCCCAGAAAGCGACAGCGGCGATGATAAAAAAGGGTAACCACCTGATAGCAAGTGACGGGGATTTCCACGCTCGACCGAACCTGCCCGTTCTCCACGGCCGGCGCGTCCGAGAGCTTCACCCTCCCGCGGACCACGACCCCGCGGCACCCCGCAGGCGGCGGGCCGCCATCGAGCACCCTCCTCAGAACCCTATTGTCGACACCGTCGCCCGCGCACACCGGGGAACCGGCGGAGACGAGGAACGCGGAACCCCCCCGCGGCCCCTCCGCGGCGCCGCTCCGGCAGGAACTGCACGGGGGGACCGAGCAGAGCACGGCGCGAGCCAATGCCATGTGAATCCCCGAGCGGACCTAGTCGGTTCCAACCCGCCGGCGCACCCCCTTCATCTCCGCGGCACCCATCGCGGCGCCGTTTTGTACCGTACAAAGGGGAAGGAGGAGCGGAAAGCGGAAAAAGCGAGGCCGGGGAAAAAGAGGAAAGCGAGTTCAAACAATGCCGTTGCCGCTGACGAGGGCATCCCCGTCGGCGGCGTCGGTGGCCGCTAATAAGCGAAGAGCAGGGGAGCACAGTCGTGGCGCGGCGCTGCGGAAGAGGACTGAAAAGACGGACGGGTCTAACCATCAGATGGTTGGGAAGACCTGATCAAGCGGGAGGAAAGGTCCGACAAGAACGAGGGACCGTTATAATAGAAGGAAGGATCCCAGCGGAAAGGGAATGGGCAGGCACAGTGCGCCATCGTGGGGTATTACTATCACCTTCCTAGTTTGTAGTACTTGTAGAGAGAGAGAGAGAGAGAGAGAGAGAAGTTTCTGCACATATGCTCCTAACGTGAAAATAAGCCAAATTATATCATAAGTTCATATTTGTATATATGATCCCTCATCCCTCCTTTGAAAGTGAATTAATTATCATTCATGTTATTTTCATAATTTTTCATTAGCAAACTGTCTAAACCTATTAACGAGTGATTTAGAAGAAAAAATATATTCTATAGATATTTTTAAAGGTGTTCATCGATCTAGTTTGATCCTGATTGACTCATTTTTTACCGACTCAAATTGAACCAAATCATATGGTCATCGGAACAAAACGAAACTTAAATTACTTCAGTTCGGTTCATTTCAAACCAAAATTCTAAATTTAATTATGATTACATTTATTAATATTTTTATATATTTAAAATAAGAATAAAATTAAAAATATGTATATTTATATGTAAATTGTTCATATAACTATTTATAATATGTATATTATATAAAATATTAGTATAATTATATTTAAAAATGATTTATTCAATTTATATGGTTCAATTTAATTTTATAATTTGTGAAATCAAACTAAACCGAATTGAGGTCTAAATCGAATCAAACCTGTCGATTCTATTTGGTCTGATTCGATTTTTCGGTTTAGATCGAATTATGAAGAGTCTTGGATATTTTGATGAAAAATTATGACATGGATATTTTGATCATTATTTGCGTATGAGGGTTATGTTGCAAATACTAATCTAGGAATTAGGACACCTTTTATCGATGCACAGTCCCCAAAAAGAGGGGGGAAATATGATGGCTTCAAAGATAAGTTTATCCTATCAATCTATCAAGATCTTTTCGGATCATTAAATTGTGCTCGTGTGTGCTTTAGTGATCACTGTGGGGCGCACACACGAAAAAGGGATAATGTGTTGTGGGCTAACACATGTTGTCTTTGGTCTGTTAGAGCCTTTTCTTACTCTTCCCCATTTTTTCCTTTTGTTGTTCTTCTCAAGTATGCTGCGCAGTCGGAGATGACGAATGGAATTTGAAATTTGGGTAAGGAAATATTAAAAAAATAAACGGAATATATAATAGCGATATGTTTAATTTGATGTACAAGGGATGACTCAGTGGTAAGACTGCAAACGGGTCGGGTTCGGAATCAGAAACACAGATTTCGATTTTGATAACCGAAATATGGTTTCGATTTTGATAAAATCAGAATGGTTAATTTCGATTCCGTTTTGATTCGATAACATTATCGGAACCGAAATTTCAATAAATTAAAGTGTTTACCAAAATTTTATCTTTTGAGTTTATGATAATTTATCGGAATAATCGATACCAATTTCGATTTCGATAGCTTATCGAATATCTGATACCGATTCCGATAAACTATCGATATTATTTTTCGATTTTGAAATCGATAATTTTTATTGAAATCGAGTCAGAATATTAGAATATCGGGTTCCGTTTACACTCCTACTCAGTGGTTAAAACTCCTCAATGCACACCTAAGTTAAAATACCCGCCTCTACGTTACCTAAAAAATATAGAAATATAAAATATCCAATTGAGACAAAAATACTTATTAACATAAATATTTCAAAAAATGGCAAAAAAAATTTACAGAGTAAAAGCTCCCGTATCAACAATAACTCTGTAACTTTACTTTCTTGATACCCTTTGCTCCTTTCCTTACCTTACTCTTTTGCTTTCGTTCATATGCGGAACGTCAAAGACAATTTTTTGCGTTATGTGACAGTTCTTTTTACCCCGCGCGGTTAGATGTGATCTGGTCTTTTGATGTTCCACACAGTGCTCGCAAGACTTTGATGTTCCACACAGTGCTCGCATGACTTTGATATGAACATTTGAATAATTATTTTTAGATGCCTCAAAATTAAAATCAATAACTCTATTGTTCTGTTTTATGTTCAGAACTGGTGCAAGCGATTGAGATCCATTAATATGGCTACATAGTTATACGTTATTTTTAAATTTTGATCGCCATCGGAATTCTGACACATTGAAGCTATAGTGCTTCATCAAAAGCGAAATATAAATATGAAGAAGTACATGATGTCCCGCGAATTGTCGGGATAAGAATCGGTTAAAAGTGAATGACTTATGTATAATTTGTTTATTAAATTCTGATTAAAAAATGTTTCCTAAAATAAAAGTTGGAGAAGGATAATCTTAAACCTTAGCCTTTATATAAATAAAGGTCTAATAAAAGCTCAATCTGGCCAGGCCCAATAAACGATAGCCCATTTTAGGTCTACCAAAAAATGTCATGAGTGGTCCATCGACCCATATGGAAGGCTCCTTTTTTTCTGATCTTGGCGATCCTGATTTAAATATCAAAGGTTTTTTTTTTAGAACCTCTGATTCTTTTCTGATCTTGTAGACTGTTAGTAAGGACTTCTTAACTATCCACTGTCAAATATAAGATTACCCTCTTTAAAAACCTTTGTTTGGGCAATTCTTAAAACAAAAACCAATCTAGAACTCTGGACATGAGAAGATTACAAAACCAGGTAGATAACAGTAATTATAAGGTCCTAACAACCCAGTGCCCTGAACAGAGCTTATTAACCTATATATGGAGAGAGATTTGTGGTTGCGTGAGGACACACAGCAAAAGACGAGCACTCAGCTTCCATATCTCGTGAAATTCTGATATAGTAGTTGTAGCTAAATATATAAATCACCGGAGCATGCGAATGCGATGATCTGTTTGTTTAGAGGAGGAGCTTCCTGGAGGAGCGGCACCACTGATCGTAGCAGCTCTGGAGGTTGGGCCAGTCGAACATGGAGAGGGCGAAGTCCTCCATCCAGTTCGAGAGGATCAGCTCCTGGTCCTCCCATGGAAGCCCCTCGATGAGTTCCTCTAGCACCCCTTCCATGTCCCTTTTCTCCGGCGCCGTCAGCACGGGGCAGCTCGTACCGTTGCCGGCGTAGCAGAGCAGGGGCAGCCACAGCGCCAGCGTCCTGAACCTGACCTCCCTCGGCGCCTCGGCCTCCCGGCGCGCCAGCGCCCGGAGCAGTAGCACGGAGATCTTGACGATGGGACCTTGGACCCGGGGGTGCGCGGTGAGGGACAGCGAGGCTAGGTCGGTGGCAAAGCTCCACCACACCACGGCCTCGTCGAGTGCGCCGCACGTCCTCATCTTGTTCGCCGTCCACAGCAGCTCCTGAGCCAGCTTCTCCGCCTCGACGCAGTCGCGCCTCCGCGCGGGGCCGGCGTCTCCGCCGGTCCCCGCCGGCAGCAGCCGCTGTTGCCCCTCGCCCCGCCCCACCTCCGCTGCCGGGAGGAGGCAGAGGAGGCTCTGGTAGTACGAGGCGAGGAGGGACCCCAGCGGGAGGAGCTGAAGCACGCGCGCGGGCCACGTGGCGAAGGCACGGTCGGACTCGTGAGACGCCTGGAGAGAGCGGCGCAGGCGGTCGCACGTGCGGCCGAATGTGGAAGAGAGCGCCTGTCGGTTGATCTCCTGCAGGGACGCGTCGCCGTCGGCCTCGTTCTCGTCAAGGATCCTCTCCGCCGCGCTGAGTACGAAATCGTACTTCCTGGAAGTGACCGGGATATCGCTGAGCAGCGACAGGACCTGCATGCAGTGCGCAGAAGTAGATTAACCACTGCTTAAACAAGGGAAAAAGATCGATCTTGGTTTTATCCGGAAGAAGGTGGGGGAAAGCGTGGAGGTCTTACATGGCACAGAGCCCTCCCCACAGCTCTGGTGGTGGAAGTCCCCGCGCCGCTACTCCCAGACGCGCCGCCACGCAAGACCAGAGCTCTCGCCTGCGCCGGTGAAAAGCCGCCGCTGGCCTCCCCGAGGAGCAGGCCGTGAGGAGCATCGACTCGGAAGCTCGGGAAGACGCCGAAGGTGGGGAAGAAATCCGTCAGGATCCGGAGCATCCAGATGGTCAGCCACAACGTTATCATCGTCAGGTACCGAAGGTGGTCCATGGCCTTCCACCTCTCTCCGTCGCGTGTGGCCACCGTGCTAGAGGAAGCCACCGCCACGAGCATCTTGGCAGCCACGTTGGTGGAGGAGACGAGCAGAGAGTTGAGCAGGTGTGAAGGCCGCATGACCGAGACGTACTCGGGGGTAGTAAGTTGCAGCCCCCTCCCCGCCATGGCCGTGCCCCTCTCACCCCGGCGATCAGTGCGGTTGATGGCGGCGCTGTGGGCAGTAATGCGAACTGCCAATTGCTCACAAGTGCGGTGGCCTTAAGACCTGCGGGAAGCGGTGAGGTGTAGACGAACCGACACCGCCCGTCGACACCAATCTTGGGCGTGTAGCCGTGGGATCCCCAGAGGCGGAAGAAGCTGCCACCCGGTTCCTGGGGTGAGTACTCCCTCGCATGTGATGGTGCAAATCTGTTGCAGAAATGGACAGCCATGGTGAGAGAGGAAAAGCGTCTTCTCTGCCCGCGGCCTGGTTAACCCGTGTCGCCGGTGCCTAGCCGCTACCTTTCGTGGTGTTTGGGCATGTTGGCTTTTTAGCTTCCCTCTAAACAGAGGTGGCGGTCTCTCTCTCTCTCATGCTGGCTTCTGACGTGTTAACTTCCAAAAGGTGTACGAACAAAAGTGGCTGGTTCCCTCGCCGTGTCGATCGTGGGTGCTTGCTGGCCACGGACAGACCTCTGGAGGCCGAAATCTTGAGACCCTGACCACAATCCGTCTCCCGAGATCCAACAATGTGAGCAATTTAAGACGGGAAATAAGGATCAATAAAATCCTTATGCCCACTAATCGTGTGTTTCATTCGAGGTTTGTCGTGTGAAACGTCTCCGCGGTGTCTGAGTTTATCTTGATACGATATGAATGGAATCGTGGTATGTAAATACGGTTCAATTGAGTTGATCTAATTAATAAATGTGGAAATGGATTTTTGGGATCCATCACAAATTAATTTAAAATTTAAATATTCTTTTATCATGTTCTCATGTGTGTGGATGTGTATTGCGAATTTAAGTCCTGTCGGGTGTTACTTGAGCGACAGTGACGAGAGATGAGCTCGCAATCACATAGCGCAGGCGTGTCAGTCACCGAAGTGACAATAAATATTCTGTCTCCGAGAGTCGAAGGATTTTAAGTCTATTCTTGCGCCGTCTGACTTCGTCAAACGAAAGTGGTGATCGGGTCGGGACCAAGATCTCGCCGTTGCCTAAGCGCAACGACGTTAATTATATCTTTTGAGAGGGAAAATCCTTAATTAATCGCCAGAATAAAATATCTCGTGGCCTTTAATGAAAACATAAGATATGCGTGGAAATGTAAATCTAACTGCACCTAATGCGAGACAATTAGAGTATAACACTCAACGCATTCTTTTATTTCAAGATCGTTTAAAGAGTTGAGTTGATTTCAACATTATTTGATTTTTATTTATTTCTTTTGATCTTTTGCATTTTTTTTGTACTTGACATTTTTTCATTGGAATTATTTTTTTATCTGTTGATCTTTTGATTTGATTTAAATTTGGTTGTTTGATTTAATCTTTTGCTGATTAGCTTAACGTGTTTTTTTTTATCTAAGATCTCTTTTCAATTGAATTTGTTTTCTTTAAATTTATTTAAATTTGAAATTCTTATCTGAACTTTGTTTGGGGCTATAAGGTTTTAGCCCAAGGTTATTTAATTTGTTTGTTTTTTTTGTTTGAGATTATTTTGTTTGATCTGTAGATTTTAGGTTCATTTTGGAAAATCTGTTTTGTTGTATTTTTTTATTTTTATGCTGTTAGATTTGGTTGCAGATTATCATGCTATTATTTTTTTTATTTAACTATAGCACCCAGATTTATTCAGATGATTTAATTTACTCCCTTCTCCTTATTAGCAATTACTCACCCATGTTTGATTAGCTTTTGTTTGTTTGTTTTTTTAATTTATCTGGATGGGAGGGAACTAATTATGAAAGCGCATGGATGTGTGCGTGGGTCTATTTGGTTTTTTTTTTTAAAGAGATTTGCATGCAGGTGTGCATACGTGAGTGTGTCTTTGTGTTCAAATAATGAGATTTCCTTTGTATTACGCAGGAGCATATGTGGGTAAGGATGGGAACTGAAAGGTGAAGGGTTGCTCATGCATACAAGGAGGCTAAACGGTGGTGATTACTGTAGACATGTGTTGGTGCAGGGGAGAGGATGCAATGCTGGGCGTATGTGGAGTTTATTTGGATTTTTAAACTGGGTTTGGGTTTGAATGGTGGCTCACAGACCCTCCACCGTTCAGCTCATCATCTCCACACATGCGCACACACTAATTTACTGAGTTTGCATGTATAATGCTTGAACGGCGGGGTCTGTTATATGCACCGATAAGGCTGAATGGCGACCTTAGAAGGGCTGAACAGTGGAGATTTGGGGGCTTGTGCATACGCACAGGAGGTGTGAACGGTGGGGGTTCATGTGTGTGCTGACTTGCTTGAACGGTGGCTCCCCGGCCCTCCACCGGTCAGCTTTCCATTTGTAAGCATGATGTTTGAACAGTAGGGAATGGTTTGTGTGGGTGGAGAGCTGAACGGTGGAGGTTGCTACACCCATCGATGAAGCTAAACGGCAGTCTCGTGAGTGTGGAATGCTGAATGGTGGCCACTATACGATAGCCCCCAAATAATCCTTTTCATCATCAGACTTTTCTTTTCTTTCATTTATTCTGATATTATCATTCCCCTTTTTTTTGTTATTGTTATTTTCTTGTGTTGTATTAATATCTTATAACATATTTTTTATTTATTTATTTTCTATTGTTGGGGGGTCTCATTCAATTATTGCCCATTTGTCACTTCTGTTGCGATTTTGTCCTTTGTCCTGTTTGTATTTTTCCATGTCGAACACGTTGACCGGATGATGTACGATGCGTCAATGGTCATTTATCTCATTTGTATAAGTACAGACGTGACGCAAACTGTCGAGATCACAATTGCAGAAATAATGTTAAGAATCCGCGAAAATTTAGTACGACAAAATCCAGTTTGATGGTAGCTACCCTTGCCCACCGTATGTCAGGATATCACCTAGGGGCGCTCACCCATAAACCAGAGGCGTCGCCCAAGGGGCAATGTTCTCCAGACAATGGCGACATAATATTTGTCAAATGCCGGATTGCAACACAAGTTGTCCGGTGATTATATTGGCACAAGCGGATTCGAAAATCATCACAGAAAAATTCGGCAGCACCTCCCCTTAGTCTACACCTTGGGGGGATGTGCATGACATTCGTCCACCATGATGGAGACGGTGCCAACAACGATGTTGATGCCGAAGCAACAACAACACGGCACACGGCACCGATTCCCGAGTCATACCCGGGAGATCGGCATCTGCTGAGACCGCAAACGAAGGCAAACCAATAAAACGTCATTCCAAAATTAAACACCATTTTTTTTTTAATTCTGTTCACAACGTATACTCATAAATTAGTGATTTTTAGGGACCCTTGGGTTTCATACATGTTGAAGGAATGTCGTGAAACCGAGGAATGAAGGTGAACGGTGATATCAACAAGACCACCGTTCACAGTTCTTGGACTAAACAAAAGAGATTAACTGCTCAACAATGAGTGCAGCAAGGTGAACGGTGGCATTGGCAAGGCCACCGTTCAGGACTTCTTAGGTAGAAAAGGGAAGCGACAGTGGAGAAGAATGTTGAACGATGGTGTTGATGAGGGCCACCGTTCAACATTTCAACATCCACCAGGGGAAAAGGTAATTGGCAGTTTACAAAGGGGTAAGGAATGATGAACGGTGGCATTGGCAAGGTCACCGTTTAGGATTTTTAGGTAAAAAAAAAGAAGCGGCAGTGGAGAAGAATGTTGAACGGTGGTGTTGATGAGGGCCACCGTTCTACATTTCAACATCCATCCGAAGAGGAGATAGTGTAAGGATTAATTGGAAACTTTTTGCGCAGGATCAGTGCGCTGTAGAAGAAATTTGTAGGGGGATAGATCAACATTTTGAGGGGGATTTAAATAGATAATACAGAGCACAACTAAGTGACAGCCGATGCAGATCATATGGAGGATGAGAGCTCAGCAGTGAGATGCTCAAATTAAACGGCGAGTCACTATCCCTGCATAAGGCGTCCGTGCAGACTCAAACCACATAGACAATCATATGAATTGATTAATAATCAGAACAAACAAATAGCAACTGGGATAATTTAATCCTTGAGCACAGGACATGGGTATTACTTGTATCCCACACCCAAGAACATCTGGGATCTTACTTATGATAAGGACGAAGACGGATCATATCTTAAAGTGGAAGAAAACACCGAAGTAAAATGAAGGTAATTACAATACTATTTTTTTTAGAAGGTCAGCGATATGAACTGGGGAGGGGGTTTCAAGTTTGCTCAACTTCCCTGTGAACGATACTGGGTATTGAGTTACCCTGCTTATCGTATAGGGAAGACCCCACCTTTTTATCACATAGAAATCGGTAAAGGTAGATGAAAGAATTAAATGCATACTCTCACGTAAGACATATAAACATATAATATGCACAATCTGATGCTTCACATGAGGAGCAAATCCCCCTTTCTATTTCGTTCAAAGCAAAAGTACAAGGGAAGAAAAAAAAACAAAGCAATAAAATAAACAAATGACAGGGGAGGGAAATTGCATGGGAGGCTGGACCCTCTTTTTCTCTCTGCTCTCTTCCCTTCTTGAAGACTTTTCCCACAGTTCCCTTGTACAGAGAACAATCGCTCTCCTCTTCTCCCTCTTATGGCTCCTTCTTCGGTTGCCAAGAACCAGAAACCCTCAGCGCCGCACATAGCCTTCCTCTTCTCCTCTTGCTGCTGACCTCTCTCTCTTCTGATTGCGATCCCTTTTTGCATGGGAAAAGGCACCTTTTAAGGGACGCCTTTTGAGGGCTGATGTGGCAAAAGCCTCCCCTCAGAACAGACCCTTTCTTCTTACCTATTTACAATGGTTGCCATTTGTGTGCTACTGCAGACCAAGCAACACCTTTTCCTTCTTGGGTTGATGGCCATTTGTAGCCCAATAGCTGCAAAGTGGGTGCAGACAATAAATAATAATAAATATATAAAAATAAAAATTATTGAACCATATCTACTATATCACATATTCATCAAATTTCTTGTACGGTACAATATGATTGTTACGGCAAAATTTAATTTCATACATAGATGATCTTATTAGATTGAATGATAATTATTATAAGGTGTAATCAACAACCGGTTCATTCCTTAACTCATCATTTATTTTTAGGTCTTTTGACCAATTGTTTTTAACAACCGGTCCAGTTATAATAGACATTTACCGTAAGTTAACTGACGATGAAGAAAAGTGAATTACGAAAATACCCATCAAATGAACTGGTTGCGTTGGTGTACAGAAGACTGGGTAGTTCCTTCCTACAAAGTTGTCTTCCTCGGTGGCTTGTCCATCTGTTATAGAGAAATAGTCTTCCACCATTCCTGCCAATTTTGTACAATCCGATTCGGTTAAAAAACTCTAACTTTTTATTATATAAAAAATAAATATTATTTGTGTCAAATTATGTTGAAAATCAAAAAATGCTTAACATAGTAAGGCGCGACCAACCGTGCTTGCAATAATAAGTATTTCTTCGTTACAATTTATGACTGGGTAGCTCCTCTTCTTTTTGCAATTTCTGCTTATGAAACAGAAGATTGGGAGTATTTCATAAAACAATTTCTACTTATCCTATACCTATTTATATACATAAACTTACAAGTCAAAACCTGTAGTCAGAAAATTTTCAAACATGTAACAGAACATAGAAAAGTTGTCAGAAAGATACATGTAAAAGCGCTGCTTATCAAACATGTAACAAAACATGTATTGTTCACATTTAAGGCTCTCCATCCCTGGAATCTCCAACTTATTCTTTATTTCTACTGGGTAAATTCTAAGAAACATGTAATCATCAACTTGACCCACATCAAATCATGCATTATTCACATTTAAGGCTTGTAAATTATTACTACAACAGCATCAAGCCCCATGTGAAAAATATCAAACATTCAACATCTTTCTTATCAACTACACAAGAACTTCACTAAAATCTAAAACTTTATAAACCATAGAAGACATATATGTCTAACATAAATCTAAGAACACAATCTTTTCACACACTATCAAAGCACACATAGAAGACATATGTCTAACAAACATAAATCTAAGAACATAGTTTTTCACACACTATCAAAGCACACATAGAAGACGTATGTCTAACAAACATAAATATAAGAACATAGTTTTTCACACACTATCAAAACTAAAATACATCAACCTAAACACACACTCATTGATGCAGATAACTCGCCATCACTCCCATCCTCATTGTCGGTCTCTTTCAAGAAGGAAAAAAGTTTCGGCAAAGATTGTGCAACCATTCTTGTTTTTTTGAGAAGAGATTTATGACGTCTCAATTCTTTCTCCAATAATGCAACCTCAGTCTCTAGATTCTTGATCCGTTCATCTTTTTTACAACAACAACTTGGAGCAGTCTGGACGAAATTCTATACTTCATCACACCACATGAAGAAATCACAATGCCTCTCCTATTGAAATACATAAAACAATATAGATTTTAATATATAAATGAAATCAGTTATACATTGTATATTTAAAAATGATAGTACAATTTGCATCACCTTACATTTATAAAACTTTCTCCCTGGATTTTGATCAGTTTGACTAGTTTTTATCATACAATAACCATGTCCAAAAGTGCATCGCATCATTGGAATGGGAGATTGGCTTGCCATAGCTATATTGCATTTAAATTCAAAAATACAAGATTAGAGTATGACTTCTAAACATAATAGATAACATTTAAATTAGATTGAAAAGAATAAGAAAAGTTGCATACCATTGTACTCAACAATTGGATTAGAGCATGATCTTTTATTATGCCCTTTTCCTTTGCATCTAGAGCATGTATATGTCATTTTTTCTCCTTCTAATGTTTGTTGAGATGGAATCCTCTTCTTTTTTGGTCAACTTGATTTTCTATTTGTTGCAGGAGGTTTGATTTCAATGTCATCAACACTTATGTCTGGTTTATCTACATCTGAGATTGGGTGAATAATCTCCTTATAACAATTAGAATAACACTCAGTAGTGAAATACATTGAACAATACTCCTCCACGTTACCTCCTATTTTATGTACCACTGCACAAACATGCTTACATGGTAATCGTGAGACTTGCCATTGCCTACAATTGCATGTACCCTCATGTAGATTAACCACATGAAAAGGCCTACTAACAACTTCAAAGACAATGCCATTTGAACAATTGACATGAATACCGCGAGATGAATCCATTAAATTCTTCACATATGCATCAATTTTTTGGCACAATCGTGTTTCCCAATCAACACACTTGTTTCTCCTTTTATATGACAATTATACGAATACGATCCATCATAGCTAAAATAGGTAGATGCCTTGCTTCAAGAATCCAAGCATTAAATGATTCAGTAGCATTTGAATACATCTCACCATATCTTTCACCTTCAAAAAATGTGTTTGACCAATAATTCGGATTTGACTCTCTAGCCCATATTTCAGCTTGTACATTTAATTCACGCATTTCTCACATGACTTTCTCAAAGTCCACAACTACTAAGGCATATGATGCTTGGCTAAGAAGTTGGAGAAGTGTATCATTTGTTGCTTGTGAGCATTTTTCCTCTTAAATGCTTTGCAAAATTATCTTGCAAATGTCGTAAGCAAAAAGCATTGTAGGATGTAGGAAAAACCGTGGAATGGCTTGAAGTAGACCTTTACACCTATCAGAGACAAATGCTAATCTGCGTTATGGAGAAACAACTTTTTTCAAACAATTCAAAAACTATTCCTAATTCTCCTCATTCTCTGCATCACAAGCAGCATATGCAAGAGGAAAAAGTTCATTCTCTCCATTAAGGATAGTAACATCAAGAAGTTTACCTTGATACTTATCTTTCATGAATGTACCATCCAAAAAGAGAAGTGGCCTACATCCCTAATGAAAGCCAACCATACATGCATAAAAACATACAAAAAATCTTCTGAAACGACCTTCACTAGTGACTTCAAGCTTCACAACACTACCTGGATTAGATAAGTCAACTGCATTCTTATACCAATGTAATTGATCAAATGAACATCGCTCATCACTATGAAGGCTCTTATACGCCACATGTCATGCCCCGCTAATTTAGCAGCGGAATAAATCAGGGAGGCATGAACAACGAGTATGGTAATAAAAATTGCGCATACATTTGCAAATATCAGAGCAACTAATGAACAATAATTGCAATAAAAGTCATCATTTTATTGATAATTCATCTAAACTATTACAACCACTAATTCAGAGCCAAAACACCGGGCTCAATGACTTTATTACATTGGAAAAGAAATATAAAGTAAATACCTAAATAGACTCTAAGGTACTAAGGACATTCCATCGCTATGACTTCAGGACGTTCATCACTCCAGTCCAATCCCGTTGTTGTGTGTAAGGTTGTCACTTGACTTACCTGAAAACACAATAACAAATAACGAAGGTGAGCGATAACGCTCAGTAGGACTTAATATCTCGTGTAAACAAGCATGCTTTAAGTGATAAATGTCTTGTAAAGCAGGTTAACTAGAGAGAACGATCAAGTATAGTCAAGAGGGTAATAGTACAAGATAACGAGCGAACGATAATACATTTCTCAAGAGTTTTGCAAAATTAGGATGACAACATAACGAGATAGCGTGTAACAAGATAGTGTATAACAAGATAGCGTGTATCAAAATGACATGTAATAGAATAGCTTGTATCAAGGTGGCGTGTAACGAGATAGCTTGTATATCAAGATAGCGTGTAACGAGATTGCATGTGAAGAGATAGCGTGTAAAGAGGTAACGTGTATGGTTGCACCACAGTGCACTAGTCGAGTACGGCAATAGTCACTTTGAGACAGTAGCCGTTTAACGATAGTACATTACGTCTGAACTCCTTAGACTAATGTTATAACAGTCAGTGCTAGCACACTAACAGCACATAACTGGTACAATATGTCTGAACTCCTCAGACTAATAGTAAAACAATTAGATGTCTAGCTAATGTCGAGATAGTCAGAACCGGTGCAATGCAGAACACCGTCAATAGCCCCTGCAGGTATTTTCGGGTGGCTCTCTGCCCCCAGGACTAGATTGGAGCCCCTCGGACACTCCCCGTGCCCTGCACACTACGCATTCAAGTCAGTAGGGTCACCGGACCCACATTATGGCGCTAGACAGTCATGTATAGTACAAGCAATAGGAGCCGCAACAGTTAAAGAGTCTCAAGAGAGTACTAGATGAATAGACGAGATAGTAGAGTGAACGTGAATAGATGAGAGTACAGGGATAGTAGATGAGATAGGGGTATAATCGTAAAACAACGATAAACCATGATAGTAACGGTTGCACAGCACCAGGTCGGGTACCGGCAGTCTGGTAGAAGTAGTCACCACCGCCCACTAGCCGTGCTAAGAACACTGGCCAGGTGGTCCGGCGTGATCACAAGATAAGAGAGATCTCACTAAGGCCGTTTGGATCGTACTGATCCCTAAGAGTGTAACGGGATTTAAAGGTACAATCAGCTCGTCGGCAATGGACGTGCGCCAAAGCCAAGAAGACTTACGGAGGCCTTGACAAGGAGTCCCTAGTCCAGTCGAGAGTATTTCCGGTGGAGAGGTGGTCCAAGTCAAGAGAAAAGTGTGTAGAAAATGGGTCCGTCGTGCCTCGAGTGCTCGAAGGCCGAGGGAAAACGGTAACGATGTACAATCATGCGAATAAAGCGAAGACATGTGTCATTTAAATAATAGGGAAAATTAGGTAATTAATTTCACTTAATTACCAGATACATTATTGAGTAATTTACTAAGGTTTAATGGCAACATGATGGTTAAGTGTGTGCAAGTGTATGAAATCAAAAGAGCATGATGGGTTTTGCACAAGCCTTTAAATTAATTAGATTCATGTAATTTATTGCACATTAATATTTATTCAGATCAAATTATGAATAACAATATTTAATTAAGACTAGACAATGACTAATTAACAAGTAGAGCAAGGGTATATAAGCAATTTCGGGCTCTGGCTAATTTTCTGTTAACGCGACGGGGGTACCCGTCGCGACTCCAGGTCGCGACAAGGCAGCTGGGCGCGACAAGTGAACCGGCCAGTCTGGCTCGGTTCGGGGTGGATACCGCGGTGGTTTAGGTCACCGCGTTCTTAACGCAACATGATGGCGGGACGCGACCCAGCTGATATCGCGGCGGGTCGCGCCGTTGCGATATCAGGAGAGTTCGACCCTTTTTTCCCTTTTTCCAGGGTTGATCAGATTTGAAATAGGGATCTTCTAAATCCAATATAAAATCGTATAATGACCTATAAATCACGAATCTAGTTTCAAATGAAAGTAGACACATAGATCTATCAGCATGCACGATTAATTTGAAATTAGACAAGATTTAGGCATGCTTTGAACATGTTACATTCTGATGACCTAAACAGGCATAGTCAGGGTTCAATGAATTTATTGGAGATGAATGCTTAATGAAAAATTATAAAACTAGTGGCGTTTGAAAGCTAACAAGATGTAGTATTTTAGAGAATTTTATCATGATAGGTCATCAAGTATGCACAAAGTTTAAAGGTTATCATGAAGAGTCGGGTACATGCTGCAGATAGGGATTCAATGATTTAATTCTCCCTCAAAAGAGGTCAAAATCGAGCAAGACTAGGTGCGTTTGAAAGATAATAAGATGTAGTATATCTGAGAATTTTATAATGGCATGAGAGCATGTACACATCGGGAATTAGAGAAAACATGAGATATCAGTACATGAGAACAGTAGGATTTCACGAATTAAATTCGCCCAAATGGGTAGACGAAATACAACAAAAACATAGGGCTTTTGAAGAGGTACATGAATGCTACCTAGGGTAATTATTTCACGATTTTAGCTTGAGAGATTGCCTACCTTTCGTTGCAAGAATGAAAAGCTAGAGTTTTTGATGAAGAACAAGATGAAATCCCTCCTTTCCAAGCTCCTCCTTCTTGCTCCTTCGTTCTCCAGCCTCTCCCTTCATCTCCTAAAGTCTAAGCACGAAAATGAGGGTTGATAGGGTTGTATTAGGATGTATTTGGTTGCTACAAGAGTTCATCCTCTCTAAAACTCTTCCTTCTCCTTCCAACTCTTTAATTTCTATTTATCCCATTATTTCTTGCATTATCCCACCTAATAGGATAGATGAGAGGTTTAATTTCGTGGGTAATGAGTTAGTATAAGTTTAGGTCTCTTTTCTATATATATAGAGTCATAATAGTGCCTTAATTACCTCTTTTTAATTATGAGATAATTTAGTTACGAATTTCACTATTTAATATGAGTCTTCTCTCTTTAACCCAATTGTCTCTCATCTAAATCTCCTTTTTAAGATTAAGATAGAGTCCTATTGAGTTATACTAGGTTTAGAACTCTTTCTAAGATGATTAAGAGTTAAAATACTCATTATCTTAACCCTTTTCTATTTATTAATATTTTAGGTACGAATTTAACTTAATTATCTCCCATCTCATGATGGGATCTTCTTATTTGAGCCCAACAATCTATGTTAGGTCCATTATTAAAACTCATTACTAATTTAACTTAATGGGTATTGATTTAATTCAAATTATTCATCATTTATCCTTATGTAAATCTATTTATCACACTTATTCAAGTAGTTTCATATTTTTAAATTGAATAAATATTATTCATGTCAATATTTCTAATATTCATCATTTGAGTAATTACTCTTAGCCCAATAACTTATGTGAGTTTAATTGTACAACCCATGTACTTACTTTACTTAATGAGTTTTTATTTATCCTTTTATTAGAGAATTTATTGATGGGCCAAGATTGTCCATTGGTTCAAATATCATAATAGGCTATCATCCCATATTATTTAAAGTCTACTCACACGTTTATTTTAATTTATAATCCACTCTGGCTCATATAATAATGAGTTCTCTGACTTATTCCTTAATTATGCTAATAAGTCGCATAAATTCTTAAAATAAGTCCAAATGATTTTTCTATGCCCAAATTTCATGGTGGGTCATTAGAGGACATTATTTAAAGTACAACTACTAATTTTACGAAATTTTTATATGGGTTTATACGCATGCAATAATGATGCGTACTTTTTAACTAATTAGATTTATTAATAGATAAAATTTCAATTTATCTAAAAAAATTTTAATTAATGGATTTTCCGGAGTACTACATCCTCCCCCACTTAAATAGAATTTGGTCCCCAAATTCATATGATATTATATGTCTACCAATTCTATTCTGAATATCTCATTCCATCATCTCCCCCACTTGGGGCTTTGCTATCGAGAAAATAATATGAAATTGAACTAAGGGTTTAGTACTGATACCTTGTCTACCTTTATTGGCATGATTTGTATCCAAAAGAACTTGTAACCGTCTTTGGTGTGGAGTTTGGTTCTTCTTTGTCTGGCAATCGATTACTCGATGTTGTTGACTTCCACAATACAAACATCTACCCAGTTTCTTCCAACAGTTTTCAATCTGATGCCCTGGCTTTTTACAAAATTTACAGAATTCTTTCCGCTTTGCTTCCCCTTTCATTCTCTTGCTATCTACTGTATTTCTTCCTTTATTATCATGGGAATGGGTAGCACGTTCCCTTTTCAACACCTTTTTCTTATGGATCTTTTTAAGAAGTCTCATGGTGTCCTCTACTATTTGAGCTCTCGATACTATGTCTGAATATACTACAAGGTCTAGCGGAGCCAACTTTTCTCAGAACATAGGTCTCAATCCTTCTAAGAATCTCTTTGCCTTCATCTTTTCCGTACTCACCAAATGTGGTGCATATTGTGCTAGTCTTTCAAATTGTGCTTCATATTCTGCTACAGACATCATTCTTTGTTTTAAATTGGCGAATTCATAATTTGCCTTCCTCTCACGAATCCTTTCAGAAAAATATTTGGTGTTGAAGAGTTCTAAAATTCATCCCACTCTATGTTGATGTCGGGTAGTTGTCGACTGACAGCTTCCCACCAAGCTCTAGCATCGCGGTCCAATTGGAAGGTTGCCAGAAGGACTTTCTCATGTTCTGAACATTGCATAACTCTAAAGATCCGTTCCATCGTCTTCACCCAATTTTCTGTATCATCGGGATCCGGAGTTCCATTAAACCTACGAGGATTCATTCGTTGGAAATTCCCGTATAAGTCTCCTACCCCATTCCTTGCTCCTGCTTGAATCGCGTTGTTAAGAGCTTGAGTTAACCCTTGTACGGTGCTTTGCAAGTCTCGAAATTGTCCATGCTCACCAGCCATCTCCACTAATCTCCTGCGAGCAATAATACTTAATTTATTTCTTTTTAGACTTTGGGTGCTTAAAGTATTACCAAGTTGATACATATATATATATAGATAAATGTATTCAAATCTTAACCATGGTTCTACCCAATTCTCACATAGGTATGGTGGTTGACTTAGACACATGTCAGGGTAGTTCACCTAGAACATCATAAGACCAAAAATATCCTAAAAAGGACATCATAGGCTCTGATACCAACTGTCATGCTGCGCTAATTTAGCAGCGTAATAAATCAGGGAGGCATGAACAACGAGTATGGTAATGAAAATTGCGCATACATTCGCAAATATCATAGCAACTAATGAACAATAATTGCAATAAAAGTCATCATTTTATTGATAATTCATCTAAACTATTACAACCACTAATTCAGAGCCAAAACATCGGGCTCAATGACTTTATTACATTGAAAAGAAATATAAAGTAAATATCTAACTAGACTCTAAGGTACTAAGGACATTTCATCGCTATGACTTCAGGACGCTCATCACTCCAGTCCAATCCCGTTGTTGTGTGTAAGGTTGTCACTTGACTTACCTGAAAACACAATAACAAATAACGAAGGTGAGCGATAACGCTCAGTAGGACTTAATATCTTGTGTAAACAAGCATGCTTTAAGTGATTAATGTCTTGTAAAGCAGGTTAACTAGAGAGAACGATCAAGTATAGTCAAGAGGGTAATAGTACAAGATAACGAGCGAACGATAATACATTTCTCAAGAGTTTTGCAAAATTAGGATGACAACATAACGAGATAGCGTGTAACAAGATAGTGTATAACAAGATAGCGTGTATCAAAATGACATGTAATAGGATAGCTTGTATCAAGGTGGCGTGTAACGAGATAGCTTGTATATCAAGATAGCGTGTAACGAGATTACATGTGAAGAGATAGCGTGTAAAGAGGTAACGTGTATGGTTGCACCACAGTGCACTAGTCGAGTACGACAATAGTCACTTTGAGACAGTAGCCGTTTAACGATAGTACATTACGTCTGAACTCCTCAGACTAATGTTATAACAGTCAGTGCTAGCACACTAACAGCACAGAACTGGTACAATATGTCTGAACTCCTCAGACTAATAGTAAAACAATTAGATGTCTAGCTAATGTCGAGATAGTCAGAACCGGTGCAATGCAGAACACCGTCAATAGCCCCTGCAGGTATTTTCGGGTGGCTCTCTGCCCCCAGGACTAGATTGGAGCCCCTCGGACACTCTCCGTGCCCTGCACACTATGCATTCAAGTCAGTAGGGTCACCGAACCCTAGGGCTGTAAACGGGTCGGGTTCGGAACCGAAAACACAGATTCCGATATCGATTCCGATAATCGAAATATGGTTCCGATTCCGATTCCGATAAGAATGGTTAATTCCGATTCCGTTCCGATTCTGATAACATTACCGGAACCGAAATTCCGATAAGGTAAGATGTTTACCATAATTTTACCTTGAGTTTATGATAATTAATCGGAATAACCGATACCGATTCCGATTATTTTTTCGATTCCGATTCCGATAATTTATCGGAATATCCGATACCGATTCCGATAAGCTATCGGTATCATTTTCCGATTCCGAAACTGATAATTTTTATCGGTATCGGGTCGGAATATCGGATTATCGGGTTCCATTTACACCCCTACCGGATCCACATTATGGCGCTAGACAGTCATGTATAGTACAAGAAATGGAGCCGCAACAGCTCAAGAGTCTCAAGAGAGTACTAGATGAATAGACGAGATAGTAGAGTGAACGTGAATAGATGAGAGTACAAGGATAGTAGATGAGATAGGGGTATAATCGTAAAACAACGATAAACCATGATAGTAACGGTTGCACAGCACCAGGTCGGGTACCGGCAGTCTGGTAGAAGTAGTCACCACCGCCCACTAGCCGTGCTAAGAACACTGGTCAGGTGGTTCGGCGTTATCACAAGATAAGAGAGGTTTAATTTCGTGGGTAATAGGTTAGTATAAGTTTAGGTCTCTTTTCTATATATATATGAGTCATAATAGTGCCTTAATTACCTCTTTTTAATTATGAGATAATTTAGTTACGAATTTCACTATTTAATATGAGTCTTCTCTCTTTAACCCAATTGTCTCTTATCTAAATCCCCTTTTTAAGATTAGGATAGAGTCCTATTGAGTTATACTAGGTTTAGAACTCTTTCTAAGATGATTAAGAGTTAAAATACTCATTATCTTAACCCTTTTCTATTTATTAATATTTTAGGTACGAATTTAGCTTAATTATCTCCCATCTCATGATGGGCTCTTCTTATTTGGGCCCAACAATCTATGTTAGGTCTATTATTAAAACTCATTACTAATTTAACTTAATGGGTATTGATTTAATTCCAATTATTCACCATTTATTCTTATGTAAGTCTATTTATCACACTTATTCAAGTAGTTTCATATTTTTAAATTGAATAAATATTATTCATGCCAATATTTCTAATGTTCATCACTTGGGTAATTACTCTTAGCCCAATAACTCATGTGAGTTTAATTGTGCAACTCATGTACTTACTTTACTTAATGAGTTTTTATTTATCCTTTTATTAGAGAATTTATTTATGGGCCAAGATTGTCCATTGGTTCAAATATCATAATGGACTATCATCCCATATTATTTAAAGTCTACCCACACGTTTATTTTAATTTATAATCCACTTTGGCTCATATAATAATGAGTTCTCTGACTTATTCCTTAATTATGCTAATAAGTCGCATAAATTCTTAAACTAAGTTCAAATGATTTTTCTATGCTTAAATTTCATGGTGGGTCATTAGAGGACATTATTTAAAGTACAACTACTAATTTTACGAAATTTTTATATGGGTTTATACGCATGCAATAATGATGCATACTCTTTAACTAATAAGATTTATTAATAGATAAAATTTCAATTTATCTAAAAAATTTTAATTAATAGATTTTTCGGGGTACTACACTACATCCTTTCCAAGCCATGCTTGATGATAAGGCACATCAACACCATACTCCCTAAAGATATCCTTCTTAATATGTATAGGTCGATATAATGGTGTATCTTGAAGTTTCTCCATTACAATAGAACTAACCCATTTCTTGGTTGCTCTAGGATGCCTTTGGGTGCTCAAGCCCCTTCCACATGTGTGAACATTGTTCAATGATTTGATTTTAAATTGAGGTCCACACCCAGTTTTAATTGCATGTAGACTCCATTGACAAGTAGTAACTTTACATGCAACAGTAACTTGTGCTTGCTCATTCCTAATGAAATGGTAATCAAATACTCTTGAAATAGCATACCTACTGAGGTCCATACGGAGTTGATAAACACTGCAAAATATTTGGTTAGAAGAATGGATCAAATCATGCCATAAATCACTTCTTAATCTCATCTCTTCACTTAAATTCCCAGAACGAGTATGTATCGCATTATCAGAGACGGAAGATTGCTCACAAATGGTCTGCAAGCAAGACACACATAAAAATCTAAAAGAATTATTATATCAAAATATTTTTTTATAAAATTTTATTCACCTGCACCCTCAAGAACTGGTAACCGGAAAAAGGAAGAAGGAGGGATCTAGAGGAAAACCAGAACTGGGTGGGGGGGGGGGGTACCTATGGGCGTCGGGCCGGCCAGGAACCACCTGCTCGCACCCAATCAGAAACTCCTGCTCCCAAAAAAACCTCTGCGCCCTCAAGAACTGATCACTGGAAAAAGAAAGAAGGGTTTTTCAAGAACGAGATCAAGAGGAAACTCAGAACTGGGTGGGGGGGTACTTGTGGGCGTCGGGCTGGCCAGGAAAACCTCTACGCCCTCAAGAACTGATCACTGGAAAAAGAAAGAAGGGTTTTTCAAGAACGAGATCAAGAGGAAACCCAGAACTGGGTGGGGGGGGGGGGGGCATACCTGTTTCGCATTGGCCAGGCTCTCTGCTCACCCCTCACACCTTCTTCCTTCGCGCCAGCCAGGCTCTCTGATCACCTGTTCACGTCGGCCAGGCTCTCTGATCACCTGCTCGCACCTCCTTCGCCTGCCCGCGCTTGAGATTTGCCCCTGCCGAAGGAAGAAGGTTTCGTCGATTTCGCCCCCTGCTGTCCTCCGCAAACGGAGGTGTCACGGAAGGGGTTAAACATAATAGAAGTAGTGATGTTGGACTTTAAAATAATTTTTTAGTCAATGGACCAAAAAATAAATCAACAGTCAACAACTGGATGTTAAATTGAAAAACCCTTATTATAATTGTATAAGTACATTTATTATATATTTAGGAGGGGTCTTCATTGGTTGTGATTTGTGACGGCCGTATATTGTGTGTGTCTAATAAAAACTTTTCTTAAGTGCAATAAATATATTTGTACTAACATAAAAATATTTTTCTATTAGATTTATGTTCATAACATTTTCTACATTCTATCACGTATATTTTTCTACCAATTCGCTTATCATGTACCCGCAGCCACCTCCTTTCATCGAAATCGATCCATAATTTTGGTGGTAGTGGGCCAGTGGCCCCTTCCGCCCTTGCTCCTCCCAACTTCCGTGTAAGTGGCTAGAACTCCATCGTCTTCTTAGGCAGCGTTTGGGAGTCCTTATTACAACGATTTTGAGGGAAAAATCACTGATAAAATCCAAATGGTTACCAAATAGAAGTAGTCCACCTATGCTTGCGTGAAAGCGCTTTGAGTGCTGAAGAGGGAGATGGAGAGAACAAAAGTTCTCTTTCCATCTTTTGGAAATCGGTCTCCAGGCCGCTTTCTGAGGAGTTGATGCAGATTTTGCATCTAAAATGTCCAAAAACTCCTTATCCAATGTAACTTCTCACACAAAAGTAGGGGTAATATAGTAAAATGTCCTAAAAATCTCCATGTACGCTACGACTGTTCCAAATGAAAGACTTCAACTTTTAAACTCATCATAACAATCTGGAGAGATGTCAGAAACTTTTAAAAATCAACTTTTGAAAAATTCCATTTTTGGGACTTCTGTCCACGGTGCTTCTGCGCTGTCGGTGGTGGAGTACGGCCGATGACCACCATAAAGACTTGACAGTGTCCTCCTCCATATAAATAGCTCCCTTTCGATCATGCCGTCTTTGTGGGGGGATGGAGGTCTCTATGGTTGTCCGGAGCTTATGTTGTAGTTGAGCAGAGATGAGGGATACTTTCGGCAATGCGTGGGTTGCCATCCGCTCGCACCGGCTTCTTTTGAGAGTTGAGCAAATGGAAGCTTCGTTTTCGGTATCGTACGATGTTCTCTAAAATGACGGGAGATTCATCATTATGGGTGTTGTTATGGGTAGCTCCTCAGCTGCTCGGTTTAACTAGACCTCGTCCGCTGAGTGGACTCGAGATCGACGACTAGGCCGGACTGAGCCAGACACAATTCAGAGAAGTCAAGAGTGGCACCACGTACGAACCCAAGTTGCACGTCTTCCGAACCAAATTGAGGACACCTTTGTCTCGACCTCAAACCCGACGTTCGCATAATCATGAGGCTTTCCAAAACATGGTTCACACGACAGTTAATGGAGATGTTCATGGAGGGTGTGGTGGCTGTTTTCTGCCACCTAAGCCTATTGTGTCAAGGCCCATCAGCGCCTTCCCTTTTTGACGTGGCCTCCTCAGACGATCCCGCGCCTCCCTACGGATCGGGTGCAAGGGGACCCACGCGCCAGTCGCCCCTAGCGAAGCGTTGCCGAGCTCGTTAGCAGACGGTTTCCGAACATGGACGTTAATCCTGCTGCACGGTACAACCCTGGATATCACCGAACAGCACGTTCGAACCCCCATGTGGGTCACCTACTCGGAAGGTGTGTCCTGCGGGTTCCGAGCAGGTTCTTTGGCTGACGCCGCGGTTATAACCGCCCCAGGCCACACGCTCCATCATCAAGAGGCACGAACTGCCTGGCATCCCAACGGGCACCTGAGCGCATAACTCCTTCCGTTATGCGCCCCCATCAAGGCGCCTTTTCAGGCACGATCTGCCAACGTTACGCACGTTTGTCTTGGCATCAACGCCTATAAAAGCACAGGTACAGGACCATGCACTGGTACGTTCTCTCTCACGCGAACACCCTCCTACACTCACAAACCCCCTGCCTTGCGAGCCTCTGACTGACTTAGGCATCGAAGGGTTTTCCCGGTCTTCACCGGGCCCCCTGATCCAGTTCTGGTTTTTGCAGGCTCTCGTCCACACCGGCGTTCGTCTTCCCCATCTTCTCTAGTGGAGGCCCGTTTGGCTCCGGCCCAAACAGGATTACACCACCATAGAGGGAAAGATCCTAAGATCATGCTCCCATTAAGGTCACATTTAGTATGAGTTGGCTGGCCATTTATAGCAGGGGTCGATTTAGCTGGCCTGCGGGCTATAATCCCAATTGGCCACCATCAAGGGCATATCTTTAGCAGGATTTCCATATTCACTCTGCAGAAATCCCTTTCAAGCAACCCTTATAAAAATGGATGAACATCTTTCGTCCGAAGGTACGTAATCTCTGAAACAGCAAACTCTTGTCTCTTAGCTCCCGAGCTGACTTGGTCGTCGGAGTGTTTACCCACCGAGGAGCTTTGGTGGTCTTACGGGTCAGGAGCTCGGCTACGACTACCTCATCACCGCACCATCTTCTCTTGGGTCTATTCGACTTGAGCCGACCCCATTGCTCCAGCAACAACATATGTTATTGAAAATATAATGTAAATATTTTCATTTTATATTAATTTAAATTTAGTAGATTTTTAAGAAAAAAATAATTACATGTCTTTAATTGAAAGAGAGATTTATTTTCAATTTCTGTAAAAAATAGTTGCATCATAAAATCTTCACTTCTGGTGGAACTTATTTTTTAATTCTTAACCATGTGAAGAAATTCTTTTTTTACGAGACTTATTTTTTAATCCATCATATATTTTTCATTTTTGATTTTATCCTCTCCACTAATTTTTGTGTTCTTTTTTCTTCTCTCTTTTTTATTATTTTAAAATAAAATAGATATGATATTAAAATAAAATAAAAAAATACATAGCTTAAAGTGAAAGAATATATAACTTAAAGTAATACAGGGGTTAAAGTACAACAATACATGACTTAATACAACACAATATATGGCTTTAAAATATTAGAGAATATGTGAACATTCATGATATTAAAGCATAAGAACATATCTCTTAAAGTAAAAGTTTATTTATTTTAAAGTAAATGTTCAAATGTCTTAAAGTACTCTTTTACTTTAAGATATTCGAACATTTATTTTAAAACTAATAATATTTATCTTAACCCATTACTTTACTTTAGCATTACTTTAAAATCAATTAACTTTAACTTTAAAACTATTATCATTAACTTCAAAACCAATTAATATTTACGTGATCTGCGCTTCAGCTCTTTCTTGTAGGATTTGTGCTCCCTCCTTAGTTGAGTTCTCGGTTTAGCTGCCGCAAAAGTATCAACCACTTTCCGACCCATCACACTTCCTAAAATAGGGAAGCACTTTTTTTAGATTGCATGATGTCTTTTGTAGATGACAACAAACAGAAATTTTTTTTTTTTGAATTCAGGTAAAATTTGAAAATTTGTTTAAAATAAATAAAGTTTACATAGTGTTGTATAAAATGGAATAAGATTATAAGAGTTAATAAAAAATTCCACTCTTTTTCTCATATTAATTTATTTCCAATGCAAAATTTATGAGCTATATTTAATCAAATATTTGTTACACTTAGTCATTTATTTGTCAAATAATTTGCTAAGGATGATAAGTAGTTTTAAAAGTGATAATATATTTAAATTATTTGTCACCATTAACAAATTATTTGTCACTCTTAATATTAAGAGTGACAAATAATTAGCTAAAGATGATAAATAATTAGTTAAAAATGACATATAATTAATTCAAGATGATAAATAACTAGTTAAATGTGACATATAACTAATTAAGATTGACTAATGAGTTACATAGGGAATGACACATGACATTAATGACTTTTGCTAGGTGAGGTCAATGCACTATGCCTACAGGCCAATAAGTATGTCTTGTTGCATATGTGCATGTTAAAGGTTTTCAAGGTCAAGATCTACTATTATCTTGGTGTTGACAGTGTCAACAAAGGGTGACAAATAATTTGTTAAGAGTGACTATAGACACGCGAATTTGACACCATCGTGGGCAAGTTTCAAATTGCGCTGTAAATGCCACAAAATGACCCTCTTTTGCCTTCCAGGAGTTTTTCCTATTTTTCTCGATTTTCCCAATTTTTCGGTGCTTCCCCTTGTTGTTCAAAGGATTTGGGCAGAAAATTTGAATCGCGGCGGCCCACAAAGCTTTGTGGATCTGCCTTGAATCACGACGGGGCATCCCGTCGCTAGGGCTGTTCAAATTATGGTCCAAACAGAAGAACCGAACCGGCTGGTTCGGTTCGGTTTGGAGGATCACACAGTTCAGTTTGGTTTCAGATTTGGAAATCGAAATGAACCGAATATATATATATATATATAATTATATAAATAATATAAATTAACAAAAAAAATACCAGTAGCATAGTGGAAGAAGGCATCCTGACGCGCGCGCGGAGGGCGCGCGAGTGGTCGCGAGTTCGAAACTCACTTCTGCCCTATAAAATCCATCTTTTTATCTATTTTTTTTCCAGGAAAACGCCTGTGGACACCTAAAATTTCTGATGGGCCCATTTCCTGGCCGGCCCAGTCCCCCATCAGAGCAGAAACCATCTATTTAAATAGTCCACTTGAAGAGCCCTTGAACCCAAGCCCACATCTCACCCTATGCAAGGGGGTGAGATTAAGCAATTGTAACACCTCCCAAAGGTGTTACCCGAAAAGGAAAAAGCTGTCTCTGGGCATGGGTGGTGGAAGGGTCATTTTCGGATGGTTTCTAGAAGGCTTTATGAAGAAAAAAAGGCTTCCTTCGGTTCCTGCGTGAAGAGGCCAAGGAGAGGGGGGCAGAAGAGGCTTGGAAGAGTAGAGAAGAGAAGGAGGAGAGGAGTCTTCTTCTCCAACAGAAGGGCACCTGCTGCTGCGTTTTTTCTGCCTTTTGGAGAAGCCCTCCCGTGAGCATCTGCAAGAAGAGGAGAAGAGAAGTCAAGAAGAGAAGCCAAAAGGTGAAGAAGAAAAGAGAGAGATGAGGGTGTTACCATTCTTATGAATGGTCTTGTCACAGGGAGGAGAGAAGAGAAGAGTGAGGTGGCGATGGGCTCTCTTCTCCTCCCCATTTTCTTTAAATATTCTTGTACTCCTCCCTTTATGATGCCAAGAGAATGTCTTGTTTATTGTATTCTTGTCCTCCCTTCCTTTACATTAAATGCTTGTCTCTTCTCCTTCACTTCCTTTTTTGTTGCCTACATGGAGAGGATGGCCACGGATTGTGAAGAACCACCACTTCATATGGTTGGTTTCTTCTCATCCAAGGAGCATACATAAGACCACTTTATATATTCCTACCTCAATAAATGGGGTTTTGGGAGGAATAGAGCCTAATGGGCCTTATGTAAGCCCTCCATGCATGCATTAAGCTCACTGTTTTGCATGTTCATAAGGGTCCCTTTAACTGTTTTAAACTTTTAATGAGATCCCTAACAGCCCCCCTTTGCTTGCTTGGGCCGCCCCTTCTCTTGGAGCCCACATTTGTGTATTGTGTGCTACCAAAGGAAGCGGGTTATCTCCTGGGATTTGCCCATTTAATTGCGTTGTTTCCTTGCTGTTTTGAGTCCCCCAAAAGTGCAGGTTTCACTGTTTGGGCCGCCCCTCCTATGGAGCTTATATGGGCCCTTGTGTTGCCCCCCCCAAGAGAGGGAGGCTTCCTCACTGTTTGGGCCTCTTCAATGAGACTGGTTCTCACTGCTTTCAGCTTCTAAGAGTGCAGATTTTCACTGCTAGAACAAGCCCCCTTGCATGTGTTTTCTACCTTAGGAGCATGTGTCTTTTGTTAGCAAGTGGGTTGAGCAATTAATGCTCATACTCTAAGCTTAACATTCTACATAAATGACACATCAAACCTTCAGTTTTGACACTCAAAAGATCAGATTCTAACAGTCTAAAATAGCCCTAAATGTGTGTATGTCTGCCTTAGAAATAGTCTCCACTTGCTAGCAAATGGGTTAGACAACCAATGTCTATGCCCAAAGCTTAGCATTTCATGCAAATTGGCCCATCAAACTTCTGTTTTGAACCCTCAAAAGTGCTGATTTTCACTGTTCTAAACAGTCCCCTCTAAGAGTCCTCATGATGGGATCAAGTCCCTTTCGCAAGCATGGGTTGAACAATCAATGTTCATGCCCAAAGCTTGATATTTCATGGATTTGGGCCCATTAAATCCCTGTTTTGATCCTCTAAAGGGGGGCGGTTTTCACTGTTTGAGCGGCCCATTAAGAGGTCTTGGTGAGTGGGGGGATCTCCCATGCTAGTCAAGGGTTGGACAATCGATGTCCATGCCCCCATGCTTAGCACCTATGGAGAGAGGCCCATTAAGCCCATGGCTGGCCCAAAACCAGCGGCCCACTTGCAATCCCGGTTAGATAATGAAATATCTATACCCGGGTATGTGGGCCCATATGGGTTTTACCCACCGACCGATGTTGCGTGGTCATGGTGCCATCTCTCCCTTTGAAGGCTTGCCTCGGAGGGTGGTGCTATGTGCCATTCGGGTTATGTCATCATTTGGCATATACCCTCTCTTTTGGTACCGTCTCCATTTTGGTGGGCGTGTACCGTGCTCTCCCCTGTCGACCAAGATGAGGGAGATGCTGCCGGATTTTCTCCAGGAGGGTCGAATCGGCAAGGGTCTTTTCAAAAATAGAAACCTCCAAAGTCTAATGGAGTAGCACCGAATCGTGAATAGAGCCACTTGCACACCTTTTAAAAGAAGAATAAAAGAATGAGAGAGCTAATTAAAAGAATTTCATCATGAGGGCAACCATGAGCGAATCAAAGAGTTCTACGTTGCACATGTTTTTTTTAAAAGAGCAAGAGACCAAATATAAAGAAAATCTTTTCATGATAAAAGTAAAAAAGGGGGGGAAATAAGCAAATGGGCCATCTCATGTTTTCAAAGGACCAAAAGTGAAACCTTTTTCACGTTAAAGAAATGGGCTCTCTTATGTTTCCAAAAGATCAAAGTGAAATCATTTTCGTTGAAGAGCAATGGGCCATCTTATGTTTTCAAAGACAAAAAGATGAGTGGAACCCTTTTGATGGATCACCTCATGTTTTCAAAAGACCTAATTAAGGCTCAATTTCTTTAAAAAAAAGAGAGGGGGAGAAGAACAAAAAAGGACCCAAGTGAAATCCTTTTGTAATAAAAAGTAATAGATCATTATGCTTTCAAAAGAATAAAACTCGAATAAAACCCCATTTTTTTTTCTTTTGTAATAAAAGAGCAAATGTGTTTTCAAAAGAGCAAGAGACCGACTTAAGAATGTTTTTCATGTTAATGGAAAGAATGCATGGGCAAATGGGTAAAAAGACTCCATCACATCTAACTAAAAGACCCGGCAGCCTCGAATAGGCATCGTGTCTGTTTATCATTCCGGTTTGATTTTCGAGTTGCACTTTTCATCGGATGTCTCCGTATCAAGGCCACAAGGCTTTTCTAATTTCTGGCGATTAATCAAGGGTTTTCCCTCCCAGAGGGATGTAATTAACGTCGTTGCGTTTAGGCAACGGCGGGATTTTGGTCCAGGACCCGACACTCCACTTTCGTTTGACGAAGTCAAACGGCGCGCACAAATAGACTTAAAGCCCTCCGACTCTCGGAGGCAAACCATTTGGTTGTCACTTCGGTGACTGGCACGCCCGCGCTGCGCGAATTGTGGATTCATCTCACGTCACTCTTGCTCCTGTAGCATCCGACGGGACTTGGATTCGCAATACGCATGCATTCATGAGAACATGAGACAACATGATAAAAAAGAACTTAAAAGATTTTAATCTTTAAAATTTTCCCATTCCCACAGCGCCACATTTCGCGTGGGAAACTCCAGCGAACCCGAATCCGGTTTGAACCGAACTGAACCGGTTCGGTTCGGTTAGGTTCAATGAAGGGATTCGGTTCGGTTCGGTTTCCCCAATTTTTGGGGAAACCGAACCGAACCGTTGTACACCCCTACCCGTCGCGATTCACGGCGCCTGTGAATCTGAGAAGTTGCCATAAAGTGCTGCTTGCCTTCTTCTAAATGATTCTCAATTTCCATTTTAGGGTTTTCGGCAGCTTCTGAATCGCGGCGGCCTTCAAAATTTTCCAAAATTGAAAAATTACCTTGTTTGAAAAGCGTCCACTTCCGGACGCGGTTCTAATTTTCAAAATGTTTTTGCAAGCTTTCTATATGTGAAATTACCTGTTTTGAAATGCGTCCACTTAGGTGGACGCGATTCTACTTTCCATATTTGTTTTGGAAGCTTTCCAAAAGCGTTTTTTGGCAATTATGAAACACATCCATTGTACTGGACGCGATTTACATCCGTGTTGTTAGCCGAAAATGGCAATTCTGATTCGTGTCCATTATCCCAGCCGCTATTCAACTTAAATGTCGTCCACTGTACCGGACGTGATTTAGACTTTTTTCCCTATAAATACAGACCCAAGGCCAGCCTTTTCAGAGTATCCTTTTATGCCACTCGGTGAGCCTTCATATGCGCTTTGTAGTGAGAGTTCATTAGAGTATGACATATCATAATCCTTATAGCATATTTGAACTTATTCACTATATGATATCGTAAAATTTCTGTCATAACTATTGCATTTAAGCATCATGCTACGGAAGAACATATGATTGAGGAGGATGAAGAAGATGAAATAGTTATAGAGGAGGATGCAGATGAGAATGAGAGCATGGGCGAAGGAGATGATGAGCGATTAGTTTATGTTGCCAAGGTTATTAATGCAGAGCTTGAATATGAGATAAAATATTCAGATATATTCACCTCTTATGAGTGAATAAATGAAGTGATATTGATAAATTCTCACGAAGACAATGTTGAACCTTGTACTGAAAATAGTGAAGAGCCTCATGTGGGACAAGCGTTTGCAAATAAGAAAATTTTGATATAAGGTGACAAGAAGTCATAAAAGATGTTTACAACTCAATGCATTCATGGTACCTGTGCATGGAGGGTTCATGCATCAGTAATAAAAGGGTTTCAATATTTTAAAATCAAGAAATGTGTCGGACCTCATACATGTGTTAACCCAATATTGTAAAGTTCCAATCGTCATGCGCTTCTCGTTTTGTTCAAATATTAATTTTGTCAACTATGAAGATAAAGTTAACAATTACACCAGAGGAGATTGTGAGGAGAATATTGGAGGAATATCACGTTGAAATTTCATATAAGAAAGTATGTGTAGCAAAATGCTTGGCCATGAAAGAAATATTTGGTAGGTGGAAATCACTGTATGCTACTCTACCTAGACATCTAGCGGCACTTCAACTGACAAATCCTAGGACAATTGTGCACTTCACATATGCAAAGCAATCCATCTTCCGTTTTCAAAGAGTTTTTGGTCATTTGCATCTTCCATACATGGTTTCCTACATTGTTGACCATTGATTAATGTTGATGGCACTCACTTGCACAAGAAATATCTCGAGGTTATGATGATTACCACTGCTGTAGATGCAGACGATGGTTTATTCCCTCTTGCCCTCACTATTGTTGAATCAGAAAATGGTGATAGTTGGACATAGTTCTTGGCATGCATCAAAGAGAAGGTGACAAACATAAATTGGCCTTGCAATCATTTTTTATCGACGAAGAGGACTGGAGCGTGCTGTACGTGAGATGTTTTCTCCTCCTATTGGTTACCATCGTTGTTGCATGCGACATCTTGCTGATAATTTTTAAAAGATATTTCGTGATAAAATATTGACAGGTCTAGTATCACTACAAGAAAATGCGCTATTTCCGACGGACGTAATCCGTCGAAAATCCGTCGGTATTCAGTCGGAAAAGGCTTCTTCCGACCGCTTTCCGTCCAAAGCTCGTCGGAAACTTTCCGTCGGAAATACTTGGTCAGAAATTTCTGACGGATGATAATTCCGTCGGAATTCGGTCGAAACCTCCGACGGATATAATCCGTCGGTAAAGCCGTCCATATTTTCCGACGAAATTGCCGACGGTGTTTAGCCGTCAGTAATTTACCAGTTCTGACGGATACTTATCCGTCAGTCAGTCCGTCAGTATTTTCCGACGGTATTACCGACGGTCTTTTTCCGTCGGTAATTTATAAGTTCCGACGGATACTTATCCGTCGGAAAATCCGTCGGAAAAGTCACATTTTTTTTAAAATAGGCAAATAAAAATGATTTGTCAACATTACTACAATGTCAAATCTGCTACAATATTCATAAATTTAACAAATACTAACAATCAACATAAAATCATAAAATACAATAAATATAAAATCATATAGAATAATGAATACAAAAATCAACATAGATCTGCTGGATCGTCTGCTGTCCCTGTCTCGTCATCGTCTGGAGCTGGATCCTATATTAAAACAAATTAAAATGAGAAACATTAATAATAAATAAAAGACATACAGTATTTTCAAAAATGAAATTTAAAACATGTGATTATTTCTCAAGCTTAATACAATACTATTTTTAGATCCATCATTTTCTTAGGTGTTTTTAGATCCGTCCTTTGAATGCCCAACCCAATCCAGAGATCCAAATTGGATTCCGTCAGTTCCCACACGTCACTTTAACCCACCCGGTCGTGTCGGAGAAAACGACATGTTGATTGGATCCCTATTTGGGATTTTAGACCCCCGGGTTGCGTCTTTTAACCATTTATATATGTTTGGCCGTGTTTTTAGATCCGTCCTTTGAATGCCCAACCCAATCCGGGGATCCAAATTGGATTCTGTTAGTTTCTACACGTCACTTTAACCCACCCGTCGTGTCGGAGAAAACGGCACGTCGATCGGATCCCTATTTGGGATTTTAGACCCTCAGGTTGTGTGTTTTGACCCTTTATATATACTTGGGTGTTTTTAGATCCGTCATTTGAATGCTCAACCCAATCCGAGATCTAAATTGGATTTCGTCAGTTCCCACACGTCACTTTAACCCACCGGTCGTGTCGGAGAAAACGGTACGCCGATCCGATCCCTATTTGGGATTTTGGACCCCCGGTTGTGTGTTTTGACCCTTTATATATATACTTGGGTATTTTTTAGATCCGTCAATTGAACGCCCGACCCAATCCGGAGATCCAAATTGGATTCCGTCAGTTCCCACACGTCACTTTAACCCACCTGGTCGTGTCGGAGAAAACGGCACGCCGATCCGATCCCTATTTGAGATTTTGGACCCCCGGGTTGCGTGTTTTAACCATTTATATATGGTTGACCGTGTTTTTAGATCGGTCCTTTGAATGCCCAACCCAATCCAGGGATCTAAATTGGATTCCGTCAGTTTCTACACGTCACTTTAACCCACCCGGTCGTGTT
The DNA here is from genome assembly GCA_014218235.1 of Colocasia esculenta. Lineage (NCBI taxonomy): Eukaryota > Viridiplantae > Streptophyta > Magnoliopsida > Alismatales > Araceae > Colocasia > Colocasia esculenta. Next base: position 90,678,843 of record CM024765.1, on the reverse strand, counting down.
GGAGAAAACGGCACGTCGATCAGATCCCTATTTGGAATTTTAAACCCCCGGGTTGTGTGTTTTAACCCTTTATATATACTTGAGTGTTTTTTAGATCCGTCATCTGAGTGCCCAACCCAATCCGGAGATCCAAATTGGATTCCGTCAGTTCCCACACGTCACTTTAACCCACCCGGTCGTGCCAGAGAAAACGGCACGCCGATCCAATCCTTATTTGGGATTTTGGACCCCCGGGTTGTGTGTTTTGACCCTTTATACATATACTTGGGTATTTTTTAGATCCGTCAATTGAACGCCCGACCCAATCCGGAGATCCAAATTGGATTCCGTCAGTTCCCACACGTCACTTTAACCCACCTGGTCGTGTCGGAGAAAACGACACGCCGATCCGATCCCTATTTGGGATTTTGGACCCCCGGGTTGCGTGTTTTAACCATTTATATATGGGTGACCGTGTTTTTAGATCCGGCCTTTGAATGTCCAACCCAATCCGGGGATCCAAATTGGATTCCGTCAGTTTCTACACGTCACTTTAACCCACCCGGTCGTGTCGGAGAAAACGGCACGTCGATTGGATCCCTATTTGGGATTTTAGACCCCCGGGTTGCGTGTTTTAACCATTTATATCTGTTTGACCGTGTTTATACATCCGTCATTTGAATGCCCAACCCAATCCGGAGATCCAAATTGGATTCCGTCAGTTCTCACACGTCACTTTAACCCACCCGGTCGTGTCGGAGAAAACGGCATGCCGATCCGATCCCTATTGGGATTTTGGACCCCCGGGTTGCGTGTTTTAACCATTTATATATGGGTGACCGTGTTTTTAGATCCGGCCTTTGAATGTCCAACCCAATCCGGGGATCCAAATTGGATTCCGTCAGTTTCTACACGTCACTTTAACCCACCCGGTCGTGTCGGAGAAAACGGCACGTCGATTGGATCCCTATTTGGGATTTTAGACCCCCGGGTTGCGTGTTTTAACCATTATATCTGTTTGACCGTGTTTATAGATCCGTCATTTGAATGCCCAACCCAATCCGGAGATCCAAATTGGATTCCGTCAGTTCTCACACGTCACTTTAACCCACCCGGTCGTGTCGGAGAAAACGGCATGCCGATCCGATCCCTATTTGGGATTTTGGACCCCCGGGTTGTGTGTTTTGACGCTTTATATATATACTTAGATGTTTTTTAGATCCGTCAATTGAACGCCCGACCCAATCCTAAGTATATGAAATTAATACTAATACTGACCTGAGCTGCTGGCTGTGTGGGGCGTACTCCCTGCATTATTGACATGAACTGCTGAACCATATCGCTGAACTGCGTCTGTAGCTGTACCCGCTGCGTCTCTATCTCTACCCGCTGCGCCTGTAGCTCTACCCGCTGCGTCTGTAGCTCTTCCCGCTGCGTCTGTAGCTCTGTACGTAGCTCCTCCCGAATGATGCCTCTAATGTCCTCTACACCACTGACGGGCGGCGCAGAAGATGAACTCGCGTGTGCCGGAGGAGCGATCGAACTGGCATATGAGACAACACTCGATGAGTATCCAGGCTGTCCCTAAAGCCGTACACTCGACCCTTCCTCGGCACTCCCGCTGCCTCGACCCAAGCGTCCACATCCAAATCTGGATGGGGAGTGCCCTCTGTGTAGCGCTCCGCCATCGTCCTGTCGTACGTCTCCTGTAAAATAATTTAAAATTAAATTATTGAAAACAGATTACTTTAATATCATAATTGAATTCATAATTTAAAGCTTGACTTACAGCAATCGTGCGGGCACTCTCGGTAACATAGTCATCCGTCCCCTTCCGCTTATGAGTCCGGTCAAATAACTCGCGGAAAGTAGGGGCACGCTCCAGGTCGTGATGCTTAAAATTCAACAAAATTAGTTACTTTCACAATAATAATCCATATGTATATATGAATCGAACAATAAAATACTTACCAATTTTTGACTGTGGGTCGCATAAGATACGGATCCACTAGTATGCACATTCTTCTCCGGTTGAGTTGCTCTGTTGCGTATTGCCGCCTGTGACCGCTGCTGCCATGGTCCAGCAGCCCAACGCGCAAAGGGACTCCCAATAGTCCGTCCGCAGCCAAACAGGGCCGTAATCCACCCAAGCCATAGGATCCCGGTTGCCTGTGGTCTTCATTGCCTTGTCCCGTGCCTCCCACATCGACTTTCTTAAATTAGTCTGGGCCGTAATCTCCCAGACGGCTCGAGCCCGAGGGAGATCCTCGGGTCTCGTGAACGCGAACCTCCGCTGTAAGAAAAATAAATTAATCAACGTTCTGCAATAAACCCAAATTAATAATAATTGAATAAATGACTTCAACTCTTCTAAAAAAAAAAATACCGTAAACATGTCAAATAATAAATTCCGGACTGGCACTGGGAAGTCTCTCCATGCATCCACTGGTCCTGGAATATGTGCGTGGACCAACGTCGTAATATAGCGGGAAGCAGGACTGGGATCTATCTTCCCCCTGCAATTCCACATTAATTTTCTACATGAAATGTATATCCTAAATAACAAATACAGTAACACTGAGATGATGAACTTTACCCTGAGATCCAGCATGGTTGTCGTCCTGGTAGCTGAGGCCCCTCCTCAGCTGCTGGATGCTGGCTCTCCACCTCTGTTGAAAACAATTTAGTACACTTTTATGTATAAATTGCAAGAGACCAAACATACTATTATTGAAACATGTTTACCTTGTGGTGAGGAAGAAGACGAAGGTGGCGTGGACGGGGAGGCAGTCCCTGCAAAATTTCATACACATTAGAAATTATGAATTTCAAATAAACAAGAATATAGAAATTTACCTGTCGCTGGGACGACGGGCGTGGACGGAGAGGCAGTCCTGCAAAATTTCATACACATTAGAAATTATGAATTTCAAATAAACAACAATATAGAAAATTACCTGTCGCTGGGACGACGGGCGTGGACGGGGAGGCAGTCCCTGCAAAATTTCATACACATTAGAAATTATGAATTTCAAATAAACAACAATATAGAAATTACCTGTCGCTGGGAAGACGGGCGTGGACGGGGAGGCAGTCCCTGCAAAATTTCATACACATTAGAAATTATGAATTTAATAAACAACAATATAGAAATTTACCTGTCGCTGGGAAGACGGGGTGGACGGGGAGGCAGTCCCTGTAAAATTGTATGTACGTTAGTTCTCGTGAAATCAATATAAACAATAATACCCATATGGTTTTTTGTGTACATATGCATATACCTGTCGCGGACCTGGAGGCAGACGTGGACGGGAGGGAGTCCCTCTGCCAACGGACGTGGCAACCGTCCGACTGCGTCTCCACGTACCATATCTCTATTGATACAAATAAAGATATAGCAAGTCATCAGCACTCAATTTGAAGTAGCAATTTATTATGAACATGTAATGAACAACAACACCAATTTCTTACAAAATATGCAGTATATATCTATATTCATCATCAGATGCTGAAGACATGTTTAATTCAGCATCATCTTCATCATCTGGAATTCATCCTCATCATTTGGGAGTCTTCCTACATCAGACTCCACCTCCCGCTCAACGACATTTGGGTCAACTTCTTCTTGTTCGTTATCCTTATGTAAGGAAATTGTTTCATTTATATCATGAACATTGTACTGCGTAGAAGCTGCCAACTCTCGTGCGTCACTCCGATCTGATTGGAAAAAGTTGTCATTAACACCTTCGAGCTCATCATCAGTCGGGAGAAGCTCATACTCAGGGAATAGTCTTGATTTCACTCTACATGCAGCCCACCAATCTCTAATTTGAGGGATGTATAATTTGAATAATAAACTTGTTGGGCTTGTGCCGCCAGGATGAATGGCTCATATGTACTCAATTTGGACTTATGCTTCACATCGATTAATCCATATGTTGTGTCATGACGAATAGATGTCGGGTCAAACCAATGACACTTGAACAGAAATACATTTGGTCTTGTCCCAAAAATTGCAGTTCAATGACTTCTTCGAGAATGCCATAATAGTCAATTTCATTTTCATTGTAGGCACTTCCCTTCACACATACGCCGCTGTTCATCGTAGACTTATTCGTCCATAATCTCTCGTGTGAAATCTGTATCCATTCACAATGTAGCCTGGATAGACACGTACAATCTTCGAGGGGCCAAAACTAATCTGTTGTACTCTTGAATCGAGAATGAAGCCTTGTTCAACCTATTATGAGATAAATAGACAAACATTGAATAAATGACTTCAACTCAGTCTGCATAAAAACATAACACTTATGTTTCAAAATAATTAGACACATACTCGAGATCTTAACCAAGTAGGAAAAGACTTCTCCAGTTCCTTTTCAACCTGCACGTCAGTTAGACGTGGATTTCGTCGCAATATGACCGAGTCAAACTCTCTGCAATGTAAATGTCACACAACCGTTAGGTTCTGCAGCAATGCACGCAAATGATGACGAATAAGCGTGGAGAGCTTACTGAATGTCCCGGGTCTAGTTCTTCGCAATTCATGAACACGTAGATCTCCGCAGCTACCAACTCTATGTCTTGGAGTGCGCGAGTAGATGAAGATCCGAACGCCCGTCCGGCACACTTGAATACAGAGAGTCGGTCTGACACCTCGGAATCTCCACCATCATCATTACGTGGAGGTTGAGTGCGTCGGGTTCGTATTTCCGTGTCAAAGTACATCGAACAGAAGTTCGATATCTCCTCAATGAGGTACGCCTGAGTAATGGAGCCCTCAACTTGTGCTTTGTTACGGACTTTCATCTTAAGATTGTGCATGCACCTACGACAATAATTCAAATGCATACATAAGTAATATAAAAGATCGTCGTAATGGCAATAAATTGAGATGTAGAAATATACCTCTCAAACGGATACATCCATCGAAATTGTACTGGTCCTCCGACCCTTGCCTCATATGGTAAATGGATGATCAGGTGCTCCATTGAATCAAAGAATGCTGGAGGAAATATCTTCTCTAATTTGCAGACTGTCTGAATTATATTTTGCTCTATATTTTGCAAGTCATGAATTTTGAGTTCTGATGCAGATAAAATCCTGAAGAATTGACTCAGCTCAGTCATTGCTCCCCATATTTGTTTCGGCAACAACTCACGAAAAGCAAGAGGCATCAGTCTTTGCATGAAAACATGGCAGTCATGACTCTTCATTCTGTATATTTTCCCTCGTTGACATTTACACAACGCGCAATATTCGAGAGACATATCCATCCGGAAATCTCAATTGCTTTAACCATTGCAACACTTCCTTAATCTGTCTGGCCCCAAGCACATATGCAGCTTTAGGTTGCACCACTTTCCTTGAACATGCTGTAGCTCTAGTTCTGGACGTTTGCAAAGTACTTTCAAATCGACCCGTGCCTTGACGTTATCCTTCGTTTTACCTTTGACGTCCATAACTGTGTTGAACACATTATCAAAAACATTCTTCTCTATATGCATGACGTCTAGGTTATGACGTATCAAAAGTGTTGACCAATAAGGCAATTCCCAAAAATGCTTTGCTTCACCCAATTGTGATCCTTCCCAAAGCCAGGGATTTGTCGGGTACTACCAGCCAGTTGTGTTACAGTCGGTAAGTTCTGGACCCGCCTCGCCATGTTTCCACCAGACACCCGTTCCATATCTACCTCCTCCATCACAGTTGTATTTTTAATAAAAGAATCCTTTTGCTTTCGGAAAGGATGGTCACTGGGTAGAAACCGCCGATGACAATCGAACCAACAAGATTTTCCCCCAGATTTCAACACAAATGATTTAGAATCCTCCATGCAATAAGGACATGCCAACCTCCCATGTGTGCTCCAGCCAGATAACATGCCGTAGGCTGGAAAGTCACTTATTGTCCACATTAATGCAGCCTTCAGATTGAAATTCTGTTTTCTGGATGCATCATAAGACTGCACACCATCTGACCATAACAATTTCATCTCATCAATCAACGGTCTGAGATATATGTCTATATTCTTTCCTGGACTTTTTGGACCCGGAATCAGCAATGAAAGGAACAGATTCTCACGCTTCATGCACATGCCTGGCGGAAGGTTATACGGTGTTAGGAATACTGGCCAACATGAGTAAGATGCCACCGAGCCTCCGAAAGGATTGAAACATCTGTGCATAAACCAAGCCGTACGTTGCGTGGATCCCTTGAGAAGTAAGGATGAGTACGGCTAAAATGAGCCCAAGCTTCACCATCGGCAGGATGACTCATTTCACCTTCGTCGCGACGGACTCTTTCTGCATGCCATGTCATATGTCCAGCTGTCCTCGAGGACATGAACAATCGCTGCAATCTGGGTGTGATAGGAAAGTACCGCAATGACTTATACGGAACATCCTTCTGCTTTGACTTGTGTCCCTCTCTTGGGCTTGAACCTATCATGCTTACAAATACAACATGATGTCTTATCTGCATCTCTTTGTAGTACAGCATACAGTGATTCGGACATGCATCAATTTTCATAAAACCAAGCCCCAAATCATTCACCATCTTCTTCGCACGGTAAAAGTCAGCAGGTAACCTCTCTGATTGAGGAAGCATGCTCTTGACCAGTAAGAGAAGCCGGTCAAAACAACTCTCGCTCATATGAAATTCAGATTTCAAATTCAATAGCTGCGACACTGCAGACAACCGTGTATGCTTCTCACAACCATCCCATAATGGCTCATCAGCATCTCGAAGTAACTGATAAAATCTCTGAGCTGTATCATTCGGCACTTCTTCATTTGTTTGATCTTCATGAATATTGAACTCCGGACCAGCAGCATCGACAACCATGTCTACGTACGTACTTGTGGAGGCAAAGTAATTAGCTGGTGCAGACGACTGAATATTCAACTCACCATGACACGACCATAACTCATAATGGCCAACAAATCCTCTGTATACAGATGATGCTGCACATCCCATGTCGATATCCACTTTCTGTTCTTACAAGCCGAACACGGACATCGGATGTTACCCATCGGATCAACTGCTACTGATGTATTACTCAATGCAAACTCAATAAACTGTCAACTCCGTCTTTAAACTCCTCGGTCACAACTCCATTCACTATTCCACGGTACATCCATGACCGATTCTCCGACATTTTTCCTACAGATAAATGTCATGTCCCGAGTTAAAATCCAACACACCCTCACATCATTCAAGTACCATACATACGTTATATGGAGAGTCCCAGAGCTAATGGGTGAAATAAAGCGTTGACGTAAAGATAAATGAAGAGTAAACATACATGAATATCAAATAAATTTGAGCACTATATAAATACTTAATGGTATTGAACATTAAAAACAACACAAACCGTGATGTCTTCATATTAGGCCACCACCACTTGATCGGCTCTTTATTCACCAGCTTCTCAGTAGATTCCTAGGGAGTGAACTAACCACTGATATCCCTAAATATAGTTTGACAAATACATCTCTTCGTACATAATGGGAAGACATAACTTTGAGAATGTCAAGTTCTTTGACACAATTATTTTTCACAAATTTACACCAGTCTTTTCCAATAAACATGTACATAGTACCACACCAACTGCGTCGTAAGATTACAGAATATCGCACTCCTTTTTCATCTTGAACAATAACAGATAATCCACTTTTATTTTCTAAACTTTGTCTTTCTTTCTTCCGAATAATCTTTATGATTTTCGTCATCTTCTCTTTCACCAAAAGTAAACCATCATGCAATCTTCGAATATCGAGCGGAAATATTTTACGTTCAAACAAACAAGTACTTTGATACGTTGGACATTTGTTCTTCTTTGAGTCTAATTTCCAATCGCGAACTCTCATCACTAATTACAAAAAAAAAATTATAACATTTTATTCATGAGTAATTTAAAATATGAAATTAAATCATAATATGGTAAATATGAAAAAATCTCTCAAATGGCTACAAATAAACATACGAATGTTGAATGATTAACTTGCAGTGTGAAATTTGTGAAAGTAAACAATATGTTTAACAAAGAAAGTCATTGCATTGTTTATTTTCATGTCAAGCATAAAAAATAACAGCGAGCAAGATAAATAAAAAATAACATAATTTACCAAAAGCTTTGAATATAAGCAATTAGGAGAAGGAACTTGTAGGGGAAGGGGGGCGCCAGGATGGGAAGGGGGTGCTGGGACGGCGGGGAGGGGGAGGGGGGGCATTGTACTCGACGAATTTTCATATTTTAAAAAACTTGATTGCGTGGGCAGTCATGTTATAAAAAAGAACCATCAGGCAAGTTATGTGTAGCAGGCTATCAGTCACTATATTTTTCGTACTTTTTTGAGATAATTTATTTCTTTTAATTTGTTAGAATTATTCTATTTGCCGCATAGTCCCTTTGTTTAGTTTCTATATTGGTAGAATAACATTTTCTGAAGAGTACTCTTATCCTTCTTCTGGCGTCTTGTATATAATTTTAATCTCATTTTGATATTTCTTATATATATATATATATATATATATATATATGAAATGCGATTAATTTTATATATATCCTAAATTTTTATCTCATCGCCTACACCCCATAGTTAACTATATTTCCTTATATATATAATGTTATTTTACTAGATCTATCCAATGATAATTAAATGGATGTTGAAAACGGACTAACCTGCCCCTCCCTTTAAAATCCCACCAAGCATAATGGATAGAGAAATGCTGGTTATTTGGGCCCCTGGGTAACCCAGCTGAGCTGGATCGGCCGTGCGGCCGATCCACGTCAGCCAACTACTCGGACGCCGAGTAAATAGCACTTCTCTAATGGATAATGTTATTTCTTTGGCAAAATTTTTCCCCTCCTTTGGTGTTGGGTAAGGATGTTTACATCTAAGTTCTTGTGAAATATTTGTTGCATTCTAACATCTAGCTAATCTGAGAGATAGGTGATAAGGTGCAGATTTTAAAGACATATATGAGGATACGTTAATTTCCAAGGATATATGAATTTCGCTCGTTGTTGTGGGGTTAAATAGGAGGATGAAATTAACCCAACTCTACATTTGGCATGTAAAAAAAATGGGGACAAAGGTGATTTAAATATTTTTAAGATATCCAAAAAAAATAGATGTAAGTGGGGAATAAGTCATCCCCTAATTCCATCTCTTACCCGTTTCTTATTTTTATTTTAAGATTTTTCAGAACCTTAAAAAAAGGGAGGGGGTCAACTTTGTTCTTATTTTTATTTTAAGTACGACAATATGTTAGTATTTTCTTGTGGAACAACAACTTAACAATGATGGTTTACATTTTAAAAATTTTAATGAGATTATTAAAATACAATATGCATTACCAAATCTAACAAATCACTCCAAAAATGCAAAGAGATTATATGTTCTTATCTTAGCTTAAAAAGTAGCTTTAGATGGAGATGGGATGATGAGAAAATTGAGAATAATTTAGTGTACTTGAGTTTTGCACTTTGCATTTGCGTCTCTTGCTTCTCATCGGATGGGTACATTGTGTCCTCTTTTCATTGACTAATAAAAATAGAAAAGTACAAGTATAAAGTGTGTTAAAACTTAAGTGCACTAAATTCTTCTCGAGAAAAATATATCCATACTAACACCATTTCTATCAAACAAAGAGGCCGGTATCATGGAAAAAAAATAAAGACTATCCCAACACTAATATCATTTCTACCAAATGAAGATGGTTATTTTGAAAAATCTATCTCTAAATACCAAACAATGTGCAGGGGAGGGGGGCCGGGGGGGGGGGGGGGGGGGGGGGGGGGGGGGGGGGGCAGGGGAGGGGGGCGGGGTGCAGGGGGAGGGGGGCCGGGTGGAAGGGGAGGGGGGGTGTGTGCAGGGGAGGGGGGTCGGGGGGGGGGGGGGGGGTGGGGGGGGGGGGCGGGTGGGAGGGGAGGGGGGCTGGGTGCAGGGGGAGGGGGGGTGTGCAGGGGAGGGGGGCCGGGTGGGGGGGGGGGCAATCCGCAGGGGGGAGGGGGCAGGTGGGAAGGGGAGGGGGGCCGGGTGCGAGGGGGGAGGGGGGCCGGGTGGGAGGGGAGGGGGGCCGGGTGGGGGGTGGGGGATCGCAGGGGGGAGGGGGCCAGGTGGGAAGTGGAGGGGGGGGGCGGGGCAAGAGGGAGGGGGGCCGGGTGCAGGGGGAGGGGGGCCGGGTGCAGGGGGAGGGGGGCTCGCGCAGGGGGGAGGGGGGCGGGGTGGGACTCACCGGGGAGAGGGCGACACGGCGAGCGGCGCAGGAGCGGCGGCGAGCGGCGCAGGGGCGGCGGCGAAGGCGGAGCGGCCACGGCGGACTGGCGACCGGCGGTGAGGAGGGAGAGAGGAGAGAGAGAGAGGGGAGAGACGGAGAGAGAGAAGAGAGAGAGAGAGAGAGATGAGGCGGAGAGGGGAGCGGCGTGGGGGAGGGTGGGGAGGAGAGAGAGAGAGGAGAGGGAGAGAGAGAGGGGAGGAGAGAGGCATGAGGAGAGAGAGAGAGCTGGAGAGAGAGAGAGAGAGAGGTTTCGCGGGAAAGGTATAGCAGCTTTACCGACGTCTATTCCGACGGGAAATATGTCTGTCGGAATATCCGTCGGTATGTTTCCATTACCGAAGGAAATTTTCGACGGAAATATTTCCGTCGGAACGGCCGACGGATATTCCGACTGACATATTTCCGTCGGAATAGCCGTCAGAATTACCGACGGAAAATAATCCGTCGGAAATGTCCGTCGATAATCCCGCTTTTTCTTGTAGTGTATGGTCTGCAGCTAATAGAACATGCATCTTCGAATTCTAGCATTTGATGACTAAAATTCAAGAAATGAATTATCTGACAAAGAAGTGGTTGGAAGATGGGTTATGAGAGGTGAGTAAAGATATATGATGGGGGTAAGCCATTTGGTATGATGATAATAAACATTTATGAAAGTTTCAATAGTGACCTAAAGGAGCATATGATTTGTCTGGTTTATGGATCAATACGCAAGTGACAAATTATATTTATTTATTTATTTATTAGTCAATAAGGATCCTAGAGTGCATCTTAGTTATACGTCTAATGTACAATAAGTATTTCTTTTGAGATATGTGGAAATTGAAAAGATATGATTTTGTGAAATACTTTCTACCCATAAAACAAATTCAGTGTTTTTCTACCAAACTTTTGACCATTTTCAGTTTGTGACTTTGTTGTGTTTGGTTATATTTTTTTATCAATTTTTTTCTCAAATTTAAAAAAAGAATAGATAGCCACGAACACCACGTTGGTAACTCTCTCTTATTTTGGGGAAGAAATCCTACCTCGTCTAAATCTCTCCCAAAATAAAAATATGTATCCATCAATTCTTTTTTAAAAGATGCACATGCACCTCCCTTTTCTAATCTTCCACGTTGCGGGCGGCCTTCTCTCCATAGGTATGTTTTCTTTGCTGTCGGTAGCCTCTCCCCCCCCCCGCGTCTTCCTGAAACTCTGGTCTGGCTCCTACTTGGCGACTCCCGAGTCTCGGCCTTGGTGAGGACCCTATACACGTCATTTTGGCAACATATCGAGCAAATTTATGTTATACCGCAATGATTTAAAGTGGTTCTCTTCAATTAGCATCTTGAGTGATTTTCTATTTTTTGATTTTTAAAAAAATTTTAAGAATTTTTCTAAGGGGTCTATTTGAATCTAGGATCCAACAACTAACAAGGGCTCATTGGCAAACCCCGATCATGAGTCCAACATGGACTAAACTTGTCTTTGATTGGGGACTCCACTCTCAAGGAGGGAAAAAAGTTTTTGATTGAATTGGCCCCCTACAACATATATAAGGAGAGGGTTGGACTCTCTTTCCCCTATTCGCCAAAGGTGACTCATTGTAATTTGGAAGGATATCTTTATCCTTACGAGGAAAATGAACTTGTAGGGATCAAATATCTATGGAGGAGGTAAGATAGACTTTGGCAAGGCAATGTCGATCTAGATTAAGAGGTGCTCCCTGAGAGAGGGGGACCAAACTTTCTTTGACTAGAACTTTCTCCAATTCGAGGTTATTTTTTCCTATAGATTATGTAGCGTATTGACCGTTCGGATCGTGGCTTAGTGGTTGTGGAGGCCAGTGTGTGGCACCTTAGTATGTGTTACAGGTGTTTACGCAGGTTGTGGGACTTTGTGGGCCGACAGATTGGGCCCAAAGCACCCGCTGGTTCACTGTTTGTGAACGTGACAGAGTTAGGCGTCGCGTTCTGAACGCGACGGCCCTGAGTGTCGCGTTCTAGTTACCGCCGTTTGAGGTCTTCGTCTACATGTCCACCGCGTGTCGTGCGCCGGGCGGGCTTGCTGACGTCGGCAGTGGGAAGGCGACGGCCTCCTATGTCGCATTCTTGTCGCGATAGTAGGGTGCGTCGCGTTCTCAACTATGAGGTGTTTTAGTTGAGGTCAGCCGAACAGAGCTCAGAAAGCTCTGCTCGGCCAGGGAGGAGGTTTTGTGGTAGATTTTGGGGCGATCCGACGTTTTGGGGTCATTTTCGACGTGGTCTCGCCGCGAGGACGTCGTATGGAGTGGGAGAAACGCCAGGTGGTTGTCGTTCTTCACGTTCTTCGCGAAGGTAGGGTGATTCTGTCCCGTTTTATGCTGTGGATTGCATGTGATGCATGAATAGATTGTTAACTGCTTTATAAACGATAGATACCATGTTAGAACAATGAGTAGAGCATGAATAACGGGTTTTTACATCGTTTAATATTGTTTGCATGGGAAATCCGGAGATGGGTTCCTGGATTAGGGTTTCGCTTGAGAAGGCGACGGACCAGGGTGTCGCATTCAGAACGCGACAGCCCGACCCGTCGTGTTCTGCTTCTGAACGTGACCTATCGTGGTGTCACGTTCAGAAGGCGACTGAGGACCCTGTCGCGTTAAGGGTCCTGAGGGCTGTATGCTTGTGCATGGTTATGTCGTTATCAGATTATCGATATGTGTTCTGTATGGCAATGGTAAGCGGTGCATTAGCACCTGTAGAGCTCGAGGTGCATGTTGTTCACGCAGTTGACATGGTATTCACGTGGTTTGAGCGGTGAGCCCGTGGTTTGTGTATGAGTGGCAAATAGTACGACGACTACTGTGGTTACCTCTTCAGTTGGAGCCCCAGGTTTTGTGTGAGCCAGGCACGTGAGTGCTCATGGCTTGTCCAGGTATTTATGTACTGTTGAGGCCTGTGTCATTTTCCTGGACACCCTCACTCTTGTGTAGAGTTGTACGTCCGGCTGAGGGAAAGATGACAGTGGGACAACGACTTGTGAGAGTTTGTGTTTGTTGCTTGTAGCGTGCTCGTGATTGGGAGTTACGGACACCAGTAGACGTACTGGACCCCAACTAGTCCTATTTTCCAGTGCCTCACTTTAGAGAGCTCGGGGCGGAGTCTCTAAAGGTGCCAGGCATGGGCCTGTGGTAGTGTGGTCCGCAGGAGTGGTGTTAGTTGTTCTCCACATTTTCTTGGCTTGTTCTAGTGGAGCAGCACCTGAACTTTTAGTCCGTAGTTGTGAGACTGAGAGGTAGTCCTATGTGGTTTGTCCGGATCGGTAGCTGGTGTCGCGAACCAGTCTTCGTGGTCCGAGTGTGGCATTTTCCTACTTTAGCACGTACACATGGTTGTGGTTTGCTGTTTATTTATTAAAGTTGATTCAATTAATAGCATGTGGTAATTGACATTTACAACTTTAATACCCTACTTAGTTAGTTCTATAAATTGCTAGCGTAGCTTCTTGCTTTGCTACTTGTGAGTTTGGTTTTGCTCGGTTTCTGGGGGAGTTTCCCTACTGAGCCAGTGATTTGCGAGACTCATCCCTACTCCTTTCAGGTGAGGGAGAGCATGAGGCTTTTCGCCCTTTGTCTAGTTCAGAGCCGCGTCGTAGCGGAGTTAGGTCTGCACCACCAGCAGTGTAATTTTCTTTCTTTGTACACCTCGGGGTATGCCCCAGGTTTTCTTGTACTAGTGTCTGGTTACTGTTGAGAAATGTCTATGTATATTTTATGTAAATATTTGTGAGATGACAATCTTATATATATTTGAGTAGTTTCCTTTATATTTCTACGGACTTGTGAATGGTATCCCTTACGAGGCTTCTGCACGTTCGCGGGAGGCGGAGTCGGGTCAAGCTCGTTATTAAGTTAACAGATTTGAACGACGAGGACCGCTACAGATTAACATTAGCAAAAAAAGAAAAAAACCTTCTAAGGTGCACTAGAGTTGGTTACTTGAGCACAATGGTTGTTTCTTGGTCACCTAGTCTTTGATTTAAGTGTCAAAGGTGATTCTTCATAGTACCAATGGGCCTCCCTTTTAACTATGTCCTTATTCAAAGTCTATGGTTGGATTCAAGTGAAGATTAGAGACTCTTTTGATAACTTGATAATTTGTTTACAAATAAATTATAATAAGATATTTTAATTTATAAGATTTTTGAATGGATTATCAATATTTAATAATATTTTATTGGTACTAAAATCTTAATAAGTTATCTATATTATCAAATCACTCATTGAATTAATAATTAACAGTTATCAAAGTGACCCACCAGAGAGAACAATATATGTTATAACGAAATAAAAGAAAAACATCCCACCATTCGTGTTGAGAAAACCTTTTCATCCGATCGATTGGATAAAAAATGCATCATGGATTGCTCGGCCGCTCGCCTAATAAGTCGGATGGTTAAAGTGTGTGGGTCTCAACTGTCCGACCAATTAAAAGAGCTGGACAAATGATTGAGCAACGCATGTAGACCTTTCTACTCAATTGGCGAGGTAGAAAGATTATCTCATTCGTATTTGTGTGTATTCAAATAGAGAAAGATTTAGAACACATTCTTACAAGAGAGCCCTTAAATGTCTATTACATTAATACAATTGAGTACCTAATCAAAAAGTAATATATATATACACACACTATCTTCATATGATGTGTTACAAAGTCTTTCACTTAATATCATCGTACCCGGATAACTAGCTACTCTCGGACAAAAAACTCACCTAATCGACCTGTTATGTCTCGGTTCGATTTCCGAGTCGAACCGCCGTTTCGGGGTTTCTCGATCACGAAGCGGCGCGCAATCTTCACTGCTCCGTCTCCTTTTTCTTTCCCTCTGACTTGGCTTCCGTTTCCAATAAACAAGGGGAGAAGGGAGGACGCGGCAACAAAGCAGGGCATCATTTCCTCATTTCTCTCTCAGCAGCGGCGGCGGCGAGAGCGGAAACAGCAGACATGGCTCGCCAGCAAGCTGCGAAGACCGTCGGCGTGCTGGCGGCGAGGCTCTGCTCGCGGTCGGCTCCTCTCTCTGTCCCTTCGCCATTCTCGTCGTTGGCTTCACAGTCCCGACACTTCGCGGCCGCCCCATCGCCGCCGCCTCCCGTCTTCGTGGACAAGAACACCCGCGTCATATGCCAGGGGATCACGGGCAAGAATGGCACCTTTCACACCGAACAGGCCATCGAATATGGCACCAAAATGGTACGGCCTCTCCTCCTCCAACACTGCGTCCTTGCGTCCTCGCTTTAGAAATCTAATTTAAGCGAATTTTCGGTCAAATCGCTGATGGATGGGGCCGATGCAACGGCCACTCATTCGCTAACCAGATGCTTGGGTTCACAGGAAGGAGATTTGTTTCTACTCGGGAATTACATTAAGTGATCGTTACCCCGTTTACTTTTTGATCTGCGATTATGTATCAGTTGAAAGAGTCCCGGATTTGCATCTCTTGACAGATCATGATGCAAGTGTCGCTTGTCAATAGATATTTAATTCAAAAGATAGTTCGAGGAAAGCTGGGACCTATAGATCGGACGAATGTAGCATTTCTGGGCGGCAATTTCTCTCAACTGTTTTTTTACCGTTTGGCTAATGTTTTAAAAACATCTAGGTGAAGAATGTGGTCATCAACTGCCTGCGCCGACACCTAATATGGTGGTAGCCACCTGACTCCGAAGCAACCTTTCTGTACCTAAGTTCATCCCTTTTTAGATCTCATATACATGCATATTTTGACAATTAGTGGTCATGTTGACTTAAAACGTGGCTCCGTCTGCATCATAAATGTGAATAGATAATCTTATGCCTTCAATTGTGACACAGAAATTTAATGAGCTTCGGTGATTATTATATCAAGAATATAGTTGAAGGGTGAGCTCTACTACTTTTGATAAGATATTTTGATAAAAAGTTGTTATTGAAGAGTCGAGTTGTAAGCAAAATTCAACAAATGCTTGACAAGTGTCCTTTCAAAGACTGCCATTACAGTGTGATTCTTGAATGGAAGATTCATTAGGTTCTATTAAAAAAAAAAAAACCTGTACTCACTCATTTAACCTGCATTCTGAAGCTTTTATTAGGTCTCTGAGGAAATATTGTATCACAAGCATGGACCATACATGTTACACAAGCCTTAAATCTTTCTTCATGGATAATGGGTCATTCTTCCTTTATTAACTCCAACCCTGGTACACCTTCTAAAACTGGGATTCTAGTTGAGAATTCTCCATCTAAATCAAATGATGTTAATGCTTTATGTTCATCTTCTGAAATGTCTGGTGCACTTCTTATGTGGATATTAACCTGTCAATTGGCTGTTAGCTTGTTCACCTCTTGCTTATTCCAGATCATTGAAACTGCTGTCAACCAGTTGAACATCACATTTGCTGCTGCTGACAGCTGCTATATCTGATTGTCAATCTATTCATTTCCACCCTTGTTATGGGATTATGTGGCTCATTTCGTTCTCCAGCTGCTTCTACCTTTGGCCCTCTTTCCTTGTCTCATGTCATTACATTACTTGCTAACATGTTGAATCCCATATTGGTTAATTGTTGTGGAAGGAGTTGGTTGGTGTCATTTGGTTCAAATCTTTCCCACTTTGGCACAGGAATGTAGAAAAAGTCGCAAAAAGCATCACTTATAAAGATACCCAAAGAGGAAAGGAATTCCAATTTTCTTTGAGGGGGGCAAATTTAATCAATCCTCTTATGTTGATCACAGGATTCTTAAAGGGAAGTATAGTCATTTCAGACAAAGATAGAGTTAATCAAACTGAGAATACTATGTATTTGCTCCCTCTCATGTCTATTTTAACTGCTACTTAATGAATTATTCCTGAATTAAACCCCAGAATGCCAAAGACTGCATGCAGTCATTCACATGTAACAGAATGCTATTGTAGACATTTTGAATAAGACTTTTAACATTAAGTCATGAGGCTTAATTTTTCATCAATAGCATTTTCTGGTTGATGCTTGGAGTTCGAAATTCAACAGCTGGAACATCAATTTCCAACAAGCTTGTCATCCAGGCACCAGCCTACCTTTGTTACACAAAAACACAGCGTCTCTCTCTCTCTCTCTCTCTCTCTCTATCTATATATATATATATAGTTGAGTTTTATATCAAATTTATGACACAGTTCTTCCCCTTAATTTCATACACTTCCATTTTGTAGTGTACTAGGGATATAGGCCTTCTGCTAATTGGCAACAAAGTAAATAAGTAACTAGATGAAAATTTGAGCATCGAAAGGAGGTTATATGCTTGAGTTATATCGTCTTTCTGATAGAGGAAAGGGCATGGATGAGATTTTTATGTTCTAGCAAAGCCAAAATAAGTAAGAAATGAGCACCCAAGCCATAAGAAAAATTCCTCTAGAACATAAATGCAAGTGGGATGGCAGACAATGCATCAAGTCAAGTTATCATACATCCTAGGATGGATGGACTTCTGAATTTCATTTTACTGTGGTTCATGACATCAGCACCTTTGTCTTTTGCTGAAGTAAGCTGGTTTCATCACTGAAAAGGATGTTTAGTTGGTGGTAAAAATTGAAGTTTGCTCATCCTTTGGAATGATGTTGTATTGCCTTCCCATTTTGGAGTGCCAGATTGGATCCTGTATGTACACATAATGTTCCTTATTATATAAAAGCATTGATGAGAGGAATACACATCATACAATCTCAATTATCTTGCAAAGTCCCATTATTATGTGGTTATCCTTTTCTTTGTGTCCGGTGTCATATGCCATGATATTGACAACACTGTAATCTATGTTGGAGTCAACATGAGGCAGAAATAAAAATACCGGGATGTATGTGTGCAAAGCAACAGTAAATCATATTTTGAGGGACAAATAAAATATGAGCTATACCAACAAGTTTTAAAGCTCTCATTGGACATCATTTTAGCACCTTAGACCATTGAAGTTGGTGGATTGGTGATAATGTTGGAAGACAAAGTGTGTATGAATGGCTAAACACACAACCCAATGCAATGCCCTTGCCTTTAAGAGTTCTGCAAAAGGCTTCCTGCACCTAGTCTGCAATTCAAGGCACTGCAAGGTCAGTTGTTCTTATGACAATGGGCAAACAGCACATACAAATTGACTGCGACCTGGGTTGAATGGGATTTGCAACTCCACATGAAAGTTTTGGCTAATTATCAACTGAAATGGGAGTGTTGTCCAAATCATCAGAATTGATTGCCTCTTAAATCTGTACTAGGATCTATGAATGGGGAATATCTTATATAGTGTGGAAACATCCACTTCGTCCTTTTTGGTTTTCTGGATGACAATGAGTGACTCCATCTAGGTGTACTCTTATGATGTGACTTTGTGTTTCATGCCCTTTCCTATACTTAACATTTCCTTCCTTCTTTTATTAATATATATTGGGTTTATCCACTTCTGCACAAACTGAAAAGCTAGAAACAAAAGAAGCAGTAGCCCTGGTGTCAGCTCTTGTTTGTAGCCTCACCATCTTAAAGTCAAAGCATTTGATATTGCTCTGGAAATCTCTCTCTATTAAACTGTATCTTGACAACCAGTAGGCTTACATGGATTCCATAAAATTTTTCCTAGATAGTTTCCCTGTCAGCAGTCCCAATGTTAAGGTCTCTAATTCTTTCCCTGCTAACATATTTTAGGGTTTTTTTGCTGGTTATACTTTTCAACATTTGTCTATCAACTCATCAATTTCCCCTGTCCTTGCAATAGGTCGGTGGCGTTACACCAAAGAAAGGAGGGACTGAACATTTGGGCCTGCCTGTTTTCAATACAGTAGCAGAAGCCAAGGCTGAAACCAAAGCAAATGCATCTGTTATTTATGTGCCCCCACCCTTTGCTGCTGCAGCTATTTTGGAGGCTTTGGAAGCTGAGTTGGATCTTGTTGTGTGCATAACTGAAGGGATTCCTCAACATGACATGGTAAGGTCTAGATCTTTGGGATTAATCATTTGATCTATTTTCTAGTAATGTGTCTGACAGATTTTTGACCAGAGAATTCATTCTTTAGCTGAGATTTCAAGAATTGTTGTATGCACACTACTTGTTGGTCAGTTTATCCCTTTTTGAAATAAAAGCGAATCACACCACCAGTTCATTACTAAACGAAGGTCATACAGTCAAAAAGGAGGAGAGATTCCTTCAGGATAGAAAAAACAGAATACTTGTTGCCTGTTGGTCAGATTGTTTATGCATGCTAGTTATTTGTCAGTTACATGTTTCTATCTTCATATATAGAATGGCATACTGCTACATGATCACTTAGACGATTGACCTTTCTGTAAGGCTTGGCAAGCAGAAGCTTGCCATACAAAATTGCTTAGCCTTTTTAATTTATGCCTGGGAGACATTTGCCATTCTATTGATAAATTTATGCGGGACATTTATGTATTGTTTCTTCAACATTCTAGTTTGTTCATCACATTTTGTCAAAATCTTTTAAAGCCATTGGTTATTTGTCATTGTCCATACTGTTGGTTGTATAACTAGGACTGGTCAACAGGTCTTTCAACTGGATGAGTAGAAAGAGGGTCGCTAGACTCTTGGCTTTTCATGGAGAGAGAATTTAAGATCTCATTGTTTGTACTTTGTGGACGCAGCAGCTTTTTGAAAACATCTCAGTTTGAGTGCCTTATTCCTGATGTATAACCTGCACGAGCTTATTGTGGTGTCTTTTGGGCCATGGGCAACCTTTTTTTGCTTTTTGGCAATAGTTTTTGTGAGCATATAGTTTGAATACTTGTATATCCATTGTTCTTTTAAGTTTAAATAAGTTGTAGCATCCACTTAGAAAGCTAGTTTGCTATTTGTTAATAAAAGTTCTATATGCTCAAAATGGATGGGGAGATTTATGACGATGAGGCACACATGATTAAGGTAGGTTGGCAAAAATGGAGAAGTGCATCAGGAGTCCTCTGCGATCATCGCATACCAGTGAAACTTAAAGGAAAGTTTATAGAACGACAGTGAGATCTGCTTTATTATATGGTACCGAGTGTTGGGCAGTGCGAAATAAATACATTAACAAAATGTGTGTGGCGGAGATGAGGATGCTGAGATGGATGTGTGGTAAAACTAAGAAAGATAAAATTATGAATGAGCGCTTCCGTGAGGATTTGGGGATAGCTCCAATTGATAGAAAAATGAGAGAAAATAGACTTAGATGGTTTGGACACGTGCACCGTCACCCTATCTCGACGCCGGTTAAAAGATGTGACAAAATCTTAGTGGATACCAGTAAAAGAGCTAGGGGAAAACCTAAAATGAGATGGTGCGATGTTATTAGAAAAGATTTGGACTTCTTGAGTTTAAACACGACTATAGCACTTGATAGAAATTTGTGGCGGAAAAGAATTCATGTAGCCGACCCTAATTAATGGGATAAGGCTCTGATGATGATGATGATGCTCGAAATGGATGGCCACAACTTGGTGACTTCTTTGTGAATATAAAATACTTGTGAAGTTAGGCACCTTTCAAATGGTATGGATCAAAATAGTCTTTTTCCATGTTCCTTTTTGCTATGTTGTCCTTAAATCATCTTCTTCTTTTCTTCTTAGCTGCAATTAGGTTAGTTACCAATCAGGTCAAACACAAGTTCTTCACCCCCCCTCCCCCCCAACCACCATTTTCCTTGTACATTATAAAGGCTACATCCAAAATATTGTTCTTGAATAGTTTTCTTTTGGCAGAATCATTCTTTGTTCTTATTGTGATTTCTTTTAAATTTAACGACACAGTGAAATATGATAATCTAAGATGTCCTACTTTCCGGACTGCTGAATGTCTGTAGAGAAATGCTTGTTACCTGTCAGGTGGGTAACAAGCTCCTGGCCACTCTCACATGTGGGTGGGGCGCATGCATGTATCTATGATGTACTACTGACTTTTAGATGCCAGCCTTTGTAATGGGTGTCATCTTTCCAGACTGCTTAATGTCAATAGAGGAATGCTTGCTACCTGCCTGGGTGGGTAACAAGTGCCCGGCCCGCTCTCACATGTGGGTGGGGCCCATGCACATGCATTGGTCCAATGCCCCACCTGCATCTGTCTGCAGGCGGGGGGGGGGGGGGGGGGGGACTTGCTGCCTGCCTGGGTGGTAGCAAGCATTTCTCATGTCATTAATGCCCTGGTTTTCTGAATGAACATGGATATTCTTTCCCAACTTTATGTTGCTTTTACATTTGGCAAGCGCTGCATGGACCACCTCATACGAGGACAGGCTTGGGCAGCAGAGTCATTACTTGGAGGCATTCTGTCATGTGGTTCATTAAGTTGTCAGTGACATCTTAAATTATGACAATGTTATGTTTATAGACAATAAGCCTTCTGTAAAGCAGTTTTCTCACAACTTGCCCTTCTTTTAAGTTTTTCTATCTTTTTATTAAAAGGAATATGTTCAAAGGACCATTTGGTCAAGAATTTTATAGCTTAGCTTATGTCAGAATGTTTTATCATGAGCACACGTAGATGTCTGTTCTGATCCACAATTAAATACCAGGTTCGGGTGAAGGCTGCTATTAACAGACAATCAAAGACCAGACTGATTGGACCAAATTGCCCCGGTATTATCAAGCCTGGAGAATGCAAAATTGGAATCATGCCTGGGTACATTCACAAGCCAGGACGCATAGGCATTGTTTCCAGGTCCGGGACCTTGACCTATGAAGCGGTACGTGTCTATATCAATTGATATATGATAATTATTTGCTTAGAGGACATAAATGAACTCATTATATCTCTGACAGGTGTTCCAAACAACTGCTGTTGGTCTGGGACAATCAACTTGTGTTGGCATAGGTGGTGACCCCTTCAATGGCACAAACTTTGTTGATTGCGTAACCAAGTTCCTGGAAGATCCTCAGACTGAAGGCAAGTTACTATGGTTACTAGTTGATTGCATAACTATGTTCCCGCCAAAGGGCCTGGCCTTATAACTCTGACAGGGATAGTTGTAGACTCAACCAATAAAGTCCACAAAGATGAAAAGAAATTTAACCAGCCTGACCTTTCTCAAAGCTTCTAGAAGTGATAAAATGGACAGCCATCTTTAATAGCATTCACGAACGTAAAAGTGAATAAAAGAATCTTACAGTATCCACTTTTTACCCACATTACACTCCTCACCTAGCGATCGATCCTTCATTACCACCATATTTCAGGTGATGGTTGGATAATGATGATGTAATAAGAACTCGCCATAAGCATCTGGCTTTTTTTCGTCATGTGAAAGGCCCTGGCTTTCTTCTCTAAACGTGTCCTTCCACATGAAGAAATTTCAATTATGCTCTTCCCAGATGGTGTACATCTGAATCTTGTTGCTATTGGATTATAGCTACTATCTTGGTTTCTCTTTGGTGTCATAGTTCTTTGCAATTGATTTACCATTTTTTTTATGTAGTATCTACCTATTGTTAGGTCAGAGAATGATTGGCATCTTATCTGGCATTGTTGAATTATTTGCAATTCATGTCAGGGATTATCCTCATTGGTGAGATTGGAGGAACTGCAGAGGAGGATGCAGCGGCTTTAATCAAGGTATATTTGATGGCATTTTCTTTCCATTTTGTTGTACCTGCAGTTGCTTGTCTCAAAAAAACATTCATCCATTTTTTTGATGCCTATATAATTTTGGGGAAATTAATTAAAGTCCATGTCTATAACTGGGAGGGTCCTTACTGTAACAGAATTTAACGTGTGCTGTAACAAGAGATAACGTGTGCTGTAATGAGGTGAATGACTAGAAAATAAGTCTAAAAATTGATAGGGACTTCTAATTAATTTTCCCTATAGTTTTTCCAATTGGAATGTGGGTAGGATCAGGGTTCTGGCATAGATCAGTCGACTGAGGACCGATCTGATCCAATCAGACCTGATCTGGCCAGTCCTTTGTTTGCCTGGAATGTCCCCTTTTTTCCATTTGATAAAAAATCTAAAGAATAAAGAAGAAGAAGAAAAACGTAACCGTGTGTACCTTGAAGGCTTGAACATCCCCTCTGGCCGAATGTTTTCGAGGTTCAATAACTGGTCAGTTCTAGTTTTCACCACTAATGTCAGAAGTGCAATGAGAATTTCTGCCTCTTTGTATCTTGCCCAGGTAGCAGAATCTTTTCCTAAAAGTAAATGGATTTGTGTTGTAGCAGAATTTGTTTATCTATTCTGGTAGGACAAATTCATGCATGTATGAGCTCCTCCTGTTTTCATATTCTACCTTGGTTTCTCTGTTTCTGCATGCTGGCTTATACAACCTTTCTGGATGCCCGTGAGCAGGAAAGTGGAACCCAAAAACCTATAGTTGCTTTTATTGCTGGCCTTACCGCACCACCAGGTCGCCGTATGGGTCATGCTGGAGGTAAACACAATATTCTCATCATTCTTTTCTTAAGATGTTTGCAATTTCATGCATTTTCAAGCAAGTTCGTGGTCTGGAGGATGGTCATATCTTTCCTGACTTATGCCTCAAATACGTAATCGATCGAACATGAAATACAAGTTTCAAAACATTGAGCCTGAAACACATTATTACACAGTTCCCCTTATCCCCATCTTTATGCCCAGCTTGAAGCATTGTCCCTAATAACTGCCTTGCTTGCCTGACGAGTTCATGTCGCACTGTGTAGCTATTGTTTCCGGGGGAAAGGGAACTGCGCAGGACAAGATTAAGACGCTCAGAGCGGCGGGTGTGACG
Organism: Colocasia esculenta; assembly: GCA_014218235.1. Taxonomy (NCBI): domain Eukaryota; kingdom Viridiplantae; phylum Streptophyta; class Magnoliopsida; order Alismatales; family Araceae; genus Colocasia; species Colocasia esculenta. The sequence continues at coordinate 90,654,861 of CM024765.1, read as the reverse complement.
GTGGTAGAATCACCTGCCAAGATCGGCACGGCCATGCACGAGGTTTTCAAACATCGGGGTCTTGTAGATTAGGGCGGGGGGCACGTCTTGCGGCCTCTGGTTGTCGTGTTTCTCATAAAATTCTTGGTTTAGCAAATATTTTCTCCCATTTATTGGAGATCCCTTATTTAGAGGGTGCTTGCATTTTGTTTTGGCGCACCGCACCAAATCACATCGGAACCGGAACGGAGGTCTTCGTCTGGACGAACCCCCCCAGCTCTGTTAATAAGAAAAAGACAGCTTGTGAGGGCAGAACCCTTTGGATTGTTATTTGTCTCAATTAGAAGTTATTGCCGCATTCTCATATGGTACCACCGAGGTTTGCATTGTTCGGATGGCACATTACGTATTTGTTTACAAACCATGTTTGGTAATTCTACGACGTGGAAAAAGGAAAACGGTTAGATTTAGCATTTTGGGAATAAAAATTTTAGGCAAAAGAAATGGACAGATGTACGCGAATGCTAACGTTAAAAGGAGATGTAGACGAGGATAGTTTAGAAAATTTTCGAAAGGTGTGTGATTGTGGGGAAGAGTAAGCGTAAAAACGTACTACTATATACAAATCAGTTACATTTTCTGGTTCGAATAAGTCGACTATGGAAGAGTAAAACAATGCCTTCGATCACTATCCAGGGCGGGCAGATTTGAACGATAAACTTGGTTTAGTCTTTATGGAAGATGACGATGCCATGATGCACCTCTGTAAACAACCTCAACGGTGTCAATCAATTCTTTTGTTTATCTTTTAGGGCCCAGTGAATTTTGTTATTGTTCCCACTACCAAAATCTGCCATAGTGTGCTTGTTATGGAAGAAAAAAAGAACACAATAGATGGGTCATACAGCTCAAACTTAATAATTGAAGCCCGGGATGTCCACAAGGTACATAGCGGCAATGTTCTGTATCTTCGCCACAGAAGCCACAATTTCGTCCATCTGCACCGCCAAATTGCAGATGCACATTACAACACGATCTATGAAAATTGCAAAAAACTGGAATATAAAAAAAAAATGCCAACCACACATACAAGTGGCTATGCTCATATATGGTATATTGGTTCATATAGTTATATATATGCATATAATTGTATATAAGTATTTATAGTTGTACACATACACTGATGGTTACTTATATGTTGATACTTATATTATATATATGTGTATATATATAGAGAGAAAAATGTTATGATATAACGGGGTCTTTTGGTACGGCTCCGCCGTAACATAGCGCAGGTCCTTGGATTTAAATCTTAAGACTGTTTTGACACCCAGTGTTCGAGTGCTCGGGTGCTTGATGCTCGACGTTTCGGTTGTTAGGATAGTCTTTAGATTTGAATCCAATGACCCGCCTAAGTGCTATGGTGCAGGGGAGTCTCTTAGTACGACTCCGCTGTAACATAGCGCGTGCTATGGTGAGACGGAGTCTCTTGGTACGGCCCCATCGTAACATAGTGCGGGTCTTTAGATTCAAATCCAAAGACTATCCTGATAACCCGAGCATCGAGTATCGAGCACTCAAGCACCATGACCGATTACCGAGCGCCCGAGCACCAAAACACTGGGTGTCAAAACAACCCTTAGATTTAAATCCAAAGACCCGTACTATGCTACGACGGAGTTGTACCAAGAAGCCCCGCTGCATCATAACATTTCTCTCTCTCTCTCTCTCTCTCTCTCTATATATATATATATATATATATATATATATGTATATATATGTATATATTGCTTATGGCGATACATATATGTGATTATCATCATATATTTATGGTTATACTTGTATATATATTGTACGTTAGTGGTTATGGTTGTTGGAGAGGGGTAATTTCTATCCTCAGCCCACTGCATATTAACGACCCATTTAGTGATAGCCCATATGGGACCGCTAATAAAGTGTCATGAGTGGCCCAACAGTCCACATAATACTCCCCCCTCTCTTAAAAAAAAAAAAAACTAAGATAGATTCCTGAGGGGCAGCGACTCAAGAAGGGGACACTCTCGAGATACTATATCGAAATGCGCTGAGGGATTATAGCCCAGTTGTCTCCTCCACATTATCTTGGGAAATCTATCCAGACCTTGACCCTGGAAAAGTCTACTACCTCCCTCAGAGTATTATCCTGGCTACACTAGAGAGTAAGAGGAGAACCCTCACTTACTTGACGTCCACAGATCCCCAATATTAATGCGAGGATGATTACAGTGGGTGACACAAGCAATCATTGGGATTCTCTTTTATTAACTCCTAGTACTAATTGATCCGTTATCATAATGCCCATATTCTTTAACTCCCCATTATCATGGCTGTAAGAAGCCAGAAAGATATGAGGCTCGCAGAGAAGAAGTCTATAAATACCCAGGAATATTCCTTAGTACCCAATTAAGTCCTTCGGAGACCATAAAATTTGGTGAAGAGTGATTTTGATTCCTATTTACTACAGTCTATTCTAATTTAAGTATCAAAGGGTAATTCCTAAAAACCCTCTTCTAAGACCCTGATTATTCTTCTATTTTGCAGGAGCACAGCCCGCAAAAAGATCAAAATCAACCCTCCGCACCAAGGACGATGATCACCCTCTTCAGTTGTGAATAAGTGCTTATGGCTGTGTACACGTGCTTGTTGTTTAATATTACTAAATATGGTTATATACATGAATTTATGGTTGTATATATATACTTGTCATTATATATTGAATGCTTGTGATTGTACATTAGTACTTATGGTATATGTATATACTTATTATTGTGCATAAGTATTTATCGTTATGCACTTACACTTATATATTGGTGCTTGTGGTTGTATATATGTACTTTTAATTGCATATAAATATTTATGATCATATATATATGTACTTATATCTGTATCTTAGTGCTTATAATCATATATATATATATATACACACTCATAGCAGGACATATGTCCTTATCATTATATACTTGTGCTTAGGGCTGTATATATACATGTTTTATGGTTATAAATTGGTGGTTTCATGTTGTATGGATATGCTGACTATTGCATATTAATGACTATAGTTGTATACATGTTCTTATAGTTGTTAGTGTTTATAATTAGATAAGTAAGCATGATTGTAATATGTGGTTATCTTTACATATAAATGCTAGCTTATGGTTGTATAGATGTACTTATAGTTGTATATTTTTACTTAATACTAGTATACTGTTGCTTATGATTGTGTAATATGTAATTTTCTCTCCTCATGATTGTATGCTGGTGATGGTTATATATATATATATTTGTGTATTAATATTTAATATTTATGGGTATATATATATATAATATCGGCCTAGACCCGTTGAGCCATTAATGAATCAGGCCTTATCCCACCAATTCATTAAGCCATTGTCGCCCAGGGAGAAGAAGTCCTGTGAAGAGTCTGACTCAGGCCGAGATCAATGCAAGTCTTAGAATCCCATTACAACAAAGACGCCAAGTCGATTCAGAACTTAATCATGACTTTCCAAGTATCCAAACAAGAAATTAGTCTTAAGAGTCCAACGAAAGATTTGCCCTAGAAGTCTGACATCTCAAGGAAGGTTTCCAACTCGATAAAGACACGAGAGCCCAATTGACTTGTGTATGTTCACTTATACAAATATTTTATCGCCACAGATAAGTTAGGGAGCACCCGTTCTTTTCTCTCTCTCTTTCTTCTACTTATTCATTTTTTTTGTTATTCTCCTCCTCGATCCGATATCATACTTGAATGTCAAAAAATCAATCTCGAAAACCTCCCCTTGGGTTGACTTTCTAAAAGTTCGTGTGATGTTGGCATCAACATCAACATCAAATAGTAATGGCAGTTTTATTTTCCCCTTTTACTAGTGGATCCGAAGTCATTTTCTTGGATTCAACTTAAGTAGGTATCCGCAACGATTTTTGCGGTTGTGGAGCTGACCTTATCATATATATATATATATATATATATATTTATAATTATATATTGACGTCTATGACTATATATACATCCGCCTTCAGCACTCCCCCCTTCCCCTCCCCCCTTGTTGTGTTGCACCCTTGCCGGGGGGCCGGGGACGAGGTAGAGCTGACCCTGGGGCTCTCAGTCGGCAAGAGCTCTCGCAAGGGGCCGATGGCGGATGCAGCCGCGCAGGGGCGGATAGTAGAGGTGAAATCCGACGGATTTGTCTCCTCTCCGCTCTCGGCCACCGTCGTTGTTCCTCCACGTCGACGGGGATGGTGGCGCCGCCCTTAACTAGGCAAGATGGTGGGAGATCCACGCTCTCCTATGGCGGGAGGGATGGAGGAAGCCAGACGAGAAGAAGTAGCAGCATATGACAAAGGATCAAACCAGGGGGTGGTGGCCGGTGGGGGGGGGGGGGGGGTGCTGTCGGAAACAAGTAGGGGAGGGGGTGGGGGGGACCGACCGTGTTAGGGACCACCTTTTCCCTAGCACGAGCACGGTCCAGTACGCCCGTGTCGCGATAGCACGACGAATCCTGATATATTTGATGCTTATATATGTGATTGTTCTCAAATATTTATGTATATATTATGATTACATATATATATACATAGAGTGATGCTACAGTATGAAGGTGCAGCTTCATTGTATTGTAACAGCCGCTGTTGAATCGCGATCCAACAGTCCTAATTAAGGTGCGACATGGTCGCGTCGCTGCACCCTAACTTTTTTTTATATACATATAATTATATATGTGTACCTATGTATTTATGATTTTATATTAATGTTTATAGTTGTATATCGGTAGTATAATCCTATATAAATATTTATGGTTACATCTATGTTTCACCTTTATATAAAGTGCGTACGTGGACCAATGATCATAAGCCGACTAATTTGTGGAGTAAAATTTTGGAAGATGAGGGTATAGAAATAGTTATTTTCACATCCCTTGGGTTCAGTTCCAAATTCGATTCTTCTGTTCTTCTTTCTAGTTTCTGGCTCGTTCTTCTCCCTTCTGCGAGACTGCAACCCGCGACGGCAATGGCGGCCAGCCGCTCTTCCCCTCCCTCGTACGCCAAGTACGAGGTCAGGAGGCGGAATCCTGACCCGGGCTCCACTGCGCTGCTGGTGATAGACATGCAGCACCACTTCGCCTCCATCGCCCAGGCCATCCTCCCCGCTCTGAACGCCACTGTCGACCTCTGCCGCAAGGAGGGGATCCCCATCTTCTTCACCCGCCATCGGCACAAGTCTCCAGCCGACTACGGCATGCTGGGGGAATGGTGGGGTGGCGACCTCATCATCGATGGGACTCCGGATGCTGAGCTTCTGCCGGGTCTTCACCGGCGGGTGGGTGACCCGGTGGTGGAGAAGGACACCTACAGTGCATTCAAGGGGACGGGGCTAGAGGAGACGCTGAGGGAGATGGGCGTGGAGGAGGTAATCGTGGCGGGGGTGATGACTAATTTGTGCTGCGAGACGACGGCGAGGGAAGGGTTCATTAGGGGGTTCAGGGTCTTCTTCTCCACCGACGCGACGGGGACATTGAACAAGGAGCTGCACGAGACGACGTTGAAGAATATGGCATATGGGTTCGCGTACCTGGTCAATTGCGAGAGGCTTCAGTTGGCTTTTGCTGGGGACGTTTGATGGCCACCGGTAACTATTTCGCTTTCTTTTCCCATGTAGTCTTCTTTCATCTTGTGTGATCTGCGTCGGAGTTGAGGAATCCGGGTGTTCTTTGTAGTATGTGGCGATGTATGTTCTTGAATCGATACTGGAAGCATGGATTCGGAGAGTTTCCTGCTGTCTTCTCTTGTTCTGCAGTTTTTGGACATCCTATCGTCGCCCTTCTCTTCTTTGTACACTAAGTTTAAGTAGCTAAGTTCAGTAATGTCTATTCCCCAGTCCCTTGTGGACTCTGCCTCAACATAAGGTGCGAGATCAAAATTTAATCTACCAAGTTAACCCTATTTGCAAATTTTCTCACAGCTAGTTGGAAGCAGCAAAGCCAGCTAAGGTCGGTATGGATATTAATATAGGACAGATTGATTGATGGATAACCTTGTTATTAATATAAAAAGATTGGAGTCTGTTGTTTGTTAACCGGAATCATTGAAAAGGTGTACGATCTTGTCTGGCTTTTATCTCGTTTATGATATTTTGGGATTGTAACAAGTAATTTACTGGTTAGAAATGGAAATGTTTGCAGGGTTACGCGTTATGCTTGGCCTATGTACACTGGTCTATTCTTGATAATTACAACACAGAGCATTCATGTATGCCTCTACCAAAGTTGCTTCTTTCCTTTTTGCCTGGGCAGTTTTAAAAGATTAGGGGGGAATAAGTTGTTTCCTAGTTGCGTGGGGATAAACTTTGCAAACAAGAAGTTGTTTCTTTATCTCCCCACTCTTTGACACGAATCTTTCTAGGACTCATGTTACAATACTGCATAGGTGAGGAACCTGGCACGTTGTTCAGGGGTTGACACCGAGCAGACAGTCGAGTTAAACCTTTGCCAAGTCCTAAATTTTTTCATTGGATCTAGCTGGTTAATTAATGGTATCATCGTCTTCTTTTGTTTCCTCTCCTAGCTATGGCATAACTAGATCATGCTTCCATACTTGGTAATTGGTATACTGTACAGTTGGTCACAAAAGCATGGGATTAAGCAGCACTTAATTAGAGTGATAAACAATGCATCATCCTGGTGTTTTTCTCACATCGCATTTTTGTAGACATTAGCAACCTGGCTTCTAAAACTTTGGGGGAAGTGGCAGTGGTATTCCTACTGGAGTTGGTAACAATGTATGTATATTTCACGTTTTCTCCAATCATCACGGCATGATGGATTGAAATCATGGCACCTCTATTTCTTGTGTTGCTGTGTTTTTTGAGTCGAGGTAAATGGCTAAAGCTCAGCTTCTGAACCATACTACCAACATTATATAACTTGGTCATGCCATTTCCTTGAACTTCTAAGATTCATGTTGGTTTTGGTTGCATCTCTTTCTTTGTCTCTTATTATTTTGTGGTGCACATAAATGATGTGTAAATCGGCAGTAGTTACCAAATTGACGAGGGCAAGAAGAAGAATGTTGCCTATAGAATTGAGTTGCCACACACAGATGTATCGTAATCATTATGTATCAAGACTGCTGAAACTCCAGAATTGTGAGGTAAAGCTTGTGCATTTACATACCTGTATGGAAAATGAAAGAGGCGAGTTTCAGGGGATGCTTGAGACATTGGCATCATCTCATGCTCCTCTGATGGGTCACCTGGGAAAAGCTTCTATGAGAACATCTAGTTTATGGAGGTTCTATCCGCGAAGCTCTGGGGTACTGGTGTGAAGGCCAAAGAAAGCTTTCCTTTAGGGAAGACATTCCTGATGGTGGATACAGCAAGGGAGTTGAAGGAATAATGAATCCGAGTTTCATACACGGGTGATGGATGTGGTAGAAACAGGAGGATGATTGACTTCTGACTCAAATCTGAGGTGAGGGTGATAAGACCAACGACCAGTTTGGACAAGTTGATATGGGACCATGCGATAATATGAGCCCGTGAATGAATCAGGCTATGGTCTGTTTGGGAGTCAAACATCCTCATGTGAAGCAGTGGAATCATTTGAATGACCCAAAATAGGATTTTGAGACTTGTGTCCCCTGGTGGTGATTCATGAAGGTGATGAGAGGAATACATTACTGCATGAGGTGAGTGAGGGATGTGACAAGACAGCGAATGGCCAAAACAGCCAGTGGAATCGGAGAAAGGTAGAGCCAACCATTTTTATTTTGAAATGTGAAAGGTAGAGCTAACCATTGAAAAAGAGGTTAAGAAGAGGATACGCGAGGTGGACCAGGTCACCAAAACTCTAAGTGGGGAAAGGAAGGGGTCTCTATGATGGCAGACCGACCTGACGCTCCTTGAAATAGGTGGGCTCAAACCATGTGGATCTGGGAGCCAGAAGCAGAAAAGCATACAGCAGCTGTGAAATGTGGTGGTGGCTGGGGAACAGTAGAAACCATGTGTGGGAAAGCTGCTGACATGGCCAGAGAGGCAGGTTGGGGGGTGGATGTTTTGTAGATCGTAACTTATAAGATCTTCGATGTCAAAGAAACAACTGCTACCTGTGAGCCCATTGGAATGCGAAAGATGACCAAGAACACGATAAGTAAGTTCCTTTTTAACACAGTTTCCAGATTTGGTAATGGAAAGCAAGTTGTATGGAATAACTATAGTGATGAAGGTAATTGGACATATACATAGCTGAACCCAGTAAATGGATGTTTGACTGACCCACTAGGGTCTGTTTGTTTAACCGTAAAATCTCACTTGGAAAAAGTTTTTCAGGAAAACTTTATGTTTTAGGCCATTTGGTAGTCATGAGAAGTAAAATATGAAAAACCATTTACCAAACTTTCCGGATTTTGGCATCCGCGAGAAAAACGCGGATGCCATTTTCCTTAACTGCTGCTGCGCCATTTCATGTGCAGTTCTACTGTAGCTAATTTAGGCACTATTCATTTAAACTATAATTTTATTTTCTTTCCACTCATTTAAATAGTATTTATCAAATTTAATTATTTTTCATTAGTTAATTTATTTTTACTTTTTTATCAAAATATCTGTAGAACACTATTTATTTAAATTGTGTTTTTATTTTATTTCTCTTACTTTAAATTATATTTGTCAAAGTTACTTATTTTTCATTAGTTATCTAATTTTTTATTTTTTAAAAATATTAAAAATAAAAAATAAAAAAATAAATTTTTGATGAATAGTATTAATACACAATGAGTATATGACTATCTCTCATTTGAGTAGATCATAAGATCTCATACTCCTCCATACAACTTTATATTTTCCTAACAACCAAATAGACAATTACGTTTCCGTTTTTACGTAAAAGTTTTTCCGTGAAAAATTATTTCCCTCTAAAATTATTTTACATGCAACTAAATAGACCCTAAGATGCTACCCTGATTCCTGTTTAGAGGTTTAAATATCACGGGGCAATGATAATATTTCATACCAAGCAGATCACATTATTAGTCTTCTTTTTAGTACATCACATCAAAGAAATCATGTCAAGTATTATGTACCAAGGCGTGAATACGCAGATAGAACGATAGATCTACGGATTGCTGTATTGCCACTCATGTTTTCATCAACCCCAAGCGGTACGCAAAACAGTTGGATTCCAATCGGCAGGACATACGATGGGGACAAAAGAGTAACAGGTCTCCCATAAGCCTTTCCAGGTTACTTTTGAGAAGTCCGTGATCAGACGAAGATTTAAAAAAGGAATTGCGTGGTACATGGCCACAAACAAAAGGACATGCATTTCTCAATCTTCCTACTTTTGCAGGTTCACGAGAAGAACAGCTGCAGCTTCCCAAGGCTCGCCCTCCGTGACCCAGCAATTGCCCCTCGGAATAGGTTGTTTGGAAGATACAACAGGTTCACATCGTTTTTGGCAGCGTAACAAACAAAGTCTAGGAGGTGTATTTAACATGAAGATATTTAACCTAAAGTTTTCAAAATAAGGAGCTCGATTTACGTTGGTTCATCATTATTTGGGGTCGGCTACATGAATTCTTTTCCGCCACAAATTTCTATCAAGTGTTATAGTCGTGTTTAAACTCAAGAAGTCTAAGTCTTTCCTAATAACATCACACCATTTCATTTTAGGTCTTTCCCTAGCTCTTTTACTGGTATCTACTAAGAATTTATCACATCTTTTAATCGGCGTCGAGTTAAGGCGATAGTGCACGTTGGCTGAATTATAGAAAAGTTTAGGAAAAGGGAAATACATAGTAGATATTTTTAAACTCTGAACTGGCTCACAAGACTCTGGTTTTAGAAAAATGCGTAGTGCACGAGCGTGTATTGTCGGCCTTAGTGGCACCAGGTAGTAGCGGGATTCGACAATGGTGATCGGTGGTGCTAGACGACGATGAGAGTAGGGGTAGCAACACCCACTATGGGGCTTTGTCGTGTGGACGAGATGTGTACTAAATGTTTCTCTTATTTTTAAATGGGTATGTCAAAAGAATTTCTTATGGTTATGATAGAGTCAATATTATAAACAATTAGTGGAACCGTGGACGTGAGATGTTTTACAATTCATGTGAGGTGGGGTAAGATCAGCTTGTCCGACGAGGCTGAGTTCAATTATCGCCCTGCTCTTCAGTAGCAACCCATGGAGACAGACATGCATGGGTTCGACCCCCTGAGTGCATTGTCTCTGGATGGTCTAATATTTGCCAAGGGCGAGTTCTCGGCCCTCTTGGGCCTCGATGGGGCCCCCTCTCTAGGTGCAAGGCGCTCCACTCTTGCTGCCTAATCCGTCTTTACCACTCTAGGGCACGATCCACACACGACACATGTCTTCAGTTGCATGGAGAGGTTTCTCTTCCTACCCTCATTCTCATCTCTATGTTAGAGAAGTCAACAACATCCTTCAAGTCTCGCCCATGTTGCGGGAACGGTGCATGCCTCCTCACCTGCCATTCCTATGGCCACTCCCACATGGCACATGTTCGACTATTCTCCTATAGCTCGTCTTCACTATTGGGAAGGAGCGGCTCACCGAGAGGACCGTCGATGCACCCTTAAAATGGACTTGGTAGCAATGGTAAGAAGGACTTCGGAAGGCAAGTAGGCTAGCCCATTTTGACTCTCTCTCCTCCTCCAGTTTCGACTTCCCTCCATTTCGTTTCAGCTAGTTTCCTAACTTGAGTGTTGGTGGGTTCTCCTAGATTATTCATGGGTCCTCTTGACCATTCGTTTTGGTTGCAGGTACAACTCGACGTCCCCCTCCCCCTCGCCCCCCAAATAAATTCATGAGTTTGTGGAGATTGGACAAGGTTGTTGTGATCTCTCTAAGTTTTGATGATAATAAAGTTCTTATGTGTTGGTTTAATCAAGCCTTCAAGTAGTTGTGCAGTCAACATGTTAATTTGAATTTTTGCCCAAGTGTGAAAGTGTGAAGAGTCATTTTGAATGACGAATTAAATAGAATATATGTTTGTTATTGAAGTTGCTCATTTGAAATCATCTCAAGTATTCGCTTTGCTCTTTCCAACGATCCTAAGATCAATCATTATAGATGTATATGCTGAAAGTTATAGCTACATGAAGTTTACAGATTCATAGCTCGATGATTCATTAGGAAGGTGTCAACATCCTATTGAATTAGGAAGATGTTTCAACATATCATTAGAAGGTTTTCACGATTGATCTTAGCCTTTTGATCTTGGAAAATATGCTTTGTCAAGTTTGGAAGGTCTTGAGCTGCCCTAGGTCTTGAGCTGAAAAGGGAGTTGATGACTGTGAAAGTGTTTTGGGAAGTTTGTTGAAACAGAGTTCACAAACCAATTCTACACTCCTCATCGACCCAACATCTCTCCCTCAGACTGAAGCTCACAATCTTCTTGTAGAACACATCTACAACACTATCTTTTTGATTTGCAACATCTTTCTCATCTCAACTTGTTATGCTTGTCATTTACATGAGATTTTGAGTGTGGGTGTGGTGCTCTTAATCAAGAGTGCTTGTACATTTTCACGTGAGTGTGTGTGGATGTGGTACAGGTGATCTGGCATGTAAATGTATGGAGTGTGTGTGATCCCTTTAGATCAAGTAGATAGGTCCAAGGATTCTTAGGGAGAGGATTTAGGACAACACTCTGTTAGGCCGAACCTCTTTACAAAGTGCATTATCTTCCCGTTGTGATTGTCTCATTTTCTTCTATCTCCATTCTTTATGCTTGCAAGTTTATAATTTGCTGAAAATTTTTAAAAGTACTAACACCCAATCCCCCCCTCTCTTGGGTGTGATCTATAGCTCATGACCTACAAGGATAAGGCAACTCTTGGGTGCCATCATGCAATGGACAAGCCAGTGACTGCCTAGGACCTCGACCACACCTCGCCCCTAAGTTATGGTAGAGGAGTTGGCTGCCATGAAAAACTAGCTCTAGATGTTGGCAGAGCAATGATATAAACGTTTCGGGATCAGTGATCACGTTTTGAACACAGTCATGTGACACATCACATATATACGATTTTTTTTATTTTTTAAACACTATTAGTCTGGGTGCCCTTATGAATAACCCACTAGAATGTGGTCACCTAGGGTGACGTTTTCTGAACACGGTCATGCGACTCGTTGTGTTTATACGATTTTTTTGATTTATCAGACTTTGACTCTGGGTGCCCCTGTGAACGACATGTTAGAATGTGGCCACCTAGGGTGACACTTTCTGAACACGGCCGCCTAGCGTGCCATGTTCTTGTTCTCTTCTTAGTGGTAGTTGCAATTGATTGGTAAATCATGTTTTGAACGTGGCGACTGTGTACGTCACATTTTGATTTCCTATCCAGTAGTGTACTCTGTATGTAGGGAAGTTGCACTTTCAAGAAGTGGGTTTTGTTTGAATGCTCTGATGTTCGGTGGTGTCGACACTGTGTGCCTAGCCTGACACCCCACTAGTCAGTCATCTCAGTGTTGTGAACACGCATGATGTCGGGGTTGGTCCCTATACTAGAGGCACGAAAAAAGGTTTGAAGCCATCTACTTGGACCCCCCTGTTGTGTGTCTTCATCCAGACAGGGAAAAGATGGCTGGAGGCAACACATTATGTGTCACTTGAGTGTACGTGTAGTTGGGGGAAAGGAGACTTTACGGACGGTTGCTTGTGACTTGCTCCCTAGTTGTTCCATTATTTCTTACAAGCCTCACTCTAGTGGATACTAGATCCTATCAGCGGTAGATGGGCGTGAGAATGTGGCTCGTCCAAGCCACAAATTGTGGTGTTTAGTCTTCACTGCCTCACCCGAGAGCTGAAGTTGACCGGCATGAAGTGGTAGTCAAGTGGAAACTTGACTGTGAGACTAGTGGTTGGTTTAGTCGTTTGTAGCTTTGTCCGAATCAGATGTTGATCTCTATCAATCAGCTTATCGAATTCGAGTTCGCAGGGTAGTGCTTTTCGACTACTGGAGATATTTGTAAGGTACCATATATCGGTAATGGGGCAAGAGATAGTGTGGGTTTCCCTACTAGTTAGCTAAGTTTTACTTAATAAAGCATGCCTATATCTATCCAATTAGAACTGCTATTGTTATTTATACTATAGTTGCTTTGTGCTATATTATCCCTTCCATGGTTTGGCAGAAACCCTACTATGCCAAAGACATTTTGAGGCTCATTCCTTTACTTTTGAAGGTAAGGGCTTGCAAGCCCGACGGGAGACTTGGACCAGTCCATAACAGTGAGGTTGCTTCTCATTTCTACTAGTAGGTCTTTTGTACTCCTCAGGGTATTCCCCTAAACTTAATTTTGAGCTTAAGATATGACTTGGGATATTGTATATATGTAAAACTCTCTTGTTATGAATACATAAAAGCATGTTGTAGTTGTTTAATTTCTTATACTTTCTATAGACTGCAACTTGATGATGCTAAATTCGGATCCTTTTGGGGTTCGAATCTCAAGATCGTTTCACCAAAGGCACCTCAGAAAAAACCTTAGGGATTCAACTGGGAATGCGTCACCTCTTGCAACCGTGTTCAGGATGTGGCTCCCTAGGTGACCGCGTTCTTTCTGCATCACCCACAAGCATGCCATGACTTGGCAAATCTTGAAAATTTGCAAATCGTATGAACAAGGTGCATCATGTAACTGCGTTTAGAATGCGGTCACTGTGTAAACACATTCATATACAATGCTTTGGATGTTTTTCGATCTTCACAGGAATGATCCTCTCATCCTCAAAAATACCAAAAGACGACTTCAAAGGAAGAGTGGAAGAAGGAAAGTTCGATCTATGGATCACACACACAATAGAAACCTTCATAATTACAAATTATCTCGAAGAGAATGATAGGAACACTTCACTTACCCTTACATGGAATTTCATCCCCAAAATACAATAAACCACATGATTCCTCTTTATTCAAATTCATAAATGAAAAATACTACGAGAATCATTTGCCAAGAAGTAGATGATAGTCACCCTATTTTTTGAAAGTCAACACCAACCCATTGGTGTCTTTACGAAGGTTGGCCACCTCTTCCCTGACATTTTCACCACGTCCACATCGCCACCATGCCAGGGACAAGCACCACGTTATCGCCACCATATCCCCTTCCTGCTGTCAGTTGCCAAAGGGAGAGTGCTCATACGGAGACGCGAGGGAAGAATGTGAAAGCTGTTCGGAACAGTCCGATATATATAACAATCGAGTCCTTAGAATGTGATCTCGCGATCGACTACGACTCGAGGAACATGGCATAAGCCTTGATTGCGTTCAAGAGACCAACTTGGTAGACACCTGACGCTCATGCAATGACGCGATGTGTTGACCAATAGCGATAATGTGCCACCTACTGTGCTGTCAAACACCCAATAATAGCCTAAGAATGTAGTTCGAATGTCGACCGCAACCACCCAACAAACCATTGAGAATGCAACTGCCTACCAACTATGTTTAGAACGCAGTTGATCGACTAATCACGTTTTGGGATTTGCCCATAACACCCTTAAAACTTTAAATTTCCCATGTTGCCAAGACCACAATACTTAAGTTCTCTCTGGATCCTGACCAACACTAAGATCCAATAATCTAGAAGCAAAAAGTAAGAGATACTACACAACCACTTCCCATGGTCTAAAGGGGGGAAATGCACTAAAGGAGCCCCAGACATATGCTTAAAAGGATCTAGCCAACAACTGAAGGAGGAGGACCTAAATAAGGGGACAAGAGAGAGTGAAGTACGTAGGATAGCCCATCATAGGCAAGAGGAGAAAGAGGGCTCTCTCTCTCTCTCTCTCTCTCTCTCTCTCTCTCTCTCTACCCCCTTGCATTTTAACTAACTTTTCTCATTTGAGTACTGTTAGAGAATTCTCTCTCGGAATCACACCCAAGACTCCCCTAAATGATGTTCTTTCATCAACTTGAGAGCACTGCGGAGTTTCGAAGAGAGGGATAGTCGATTGCTTTTCACCAATATAGTTTGATTTCATCGTGTTTGGTCTCAAAAGATGACTTGGATAAATCGGTTGCTAGTGTTGTCGTTTGATCTCCTACTAGATCCCACCGACTGTGATGTTTCCATTCCAAATGACTTTGCAAGCAAGTTGGCGCCGAATTATAAAGGCGCAACCACTCATGAAAAAAATCTGCAGCCTAGACCCGTCGACCATTTATTTCTACTGACATCATCGCTTGATAGCGCCGCGTTCGTATTCTCGAGGGGATTTTGACCCCTCCACACTGCATTTATGATTGAAGGGGTGGGGAAACCAAGGAAGGTCCTAAACTCCAACCATATGATCATCACCTCCAAACGCAACCCTAATTTAATTATCTTGAAGTCAAGTAGATTCAATGTTGAAACTAGAAACTAGCATGTATTGATTTACATTCCTATTGCACAATGTAGGCATGATAGGGTAACTCCTTTGGTTAGTGATTTCACATCTCCAACTTTGGGGAAAAATTATTATTAGTTTGAAATCATCAAACAATTAATTGAATTCGACTAGCTCCATTATTTGAACCTACAAAAGGTTGAGTAGTCAGACTAATAAGACAGTGGAAGCAACAAGATAGGGTTGGTGGCTTCCAGCTCGATCGTTGCACATTCGGCGCACAATGAAAACTTTCATAGTGCGTAGCGGCCTCCTTCGGCAAGGTTCACATTTTCTTCTTCGACATTCCAGGTTCTTCATCATCATATCTCACGTTAGCAGAACTGTAGGCGTGTTTCGCATGGCTCGTTGGGTGGGGGTGGGGGGAGTCGCTCCTTCTACTATTCGTCCTCTTGTTATTCATCTTCCTCATCCGTCTTTGTTTTCTCCACCTTTCCCCTCAATGACATACCCCCTGGTGTTCACTTTGCACCCGATCTAAGCCTCTTCCACCTCACCATTTCTTCCTCCTTGTTTCTTTCCACACCCTCTTTTTGTTTCTAGATAGCTAGTCTATCTAGTCTCTGCGGCTTATCTAAATTTGTTTTTCTAGTTTTGTACTTATTTATTTGATCTATTGTTGCCTTAGAGGCTTTTTGGTGCTACCTACAAGCTCCGTTGCTCAGATTTGGAAGATCTTATTTTGAGGGTTTGGAGTCAATGGTTCGTCTTGCGTCTCGGGGTTTGTTAGCACATCATCCATGAATGTGCTTCATCCAAGCTGCTTTACTCTTGCCACTGCAAAAATGAAATGCTGTCCTCCTCCATCCGAGCTGACACTAGTAGGATCCTGATGGTTGCATGTCTCTTCCTCCTTCGGTGTTGTTCGATGACTATTAACACTATATCGTGGATGATCTTGTATTGGCTGTTGGGGTGTTCCCTCATTACTGTACTTCTCAATCCCCACTTTTGCTCCATCATGTTATGTATCTCTTTTGTGATCTTTGGCATTTCCATGGGGTTATGTCATCCTATGTATCATGTTTCTCCTTGAACGAACGAAATCTAGCTTTTATTGTCAAAAAATAAAATAAAAAATAGTCAGACTAATAAGTGTCAAGATGTTTGAGATCAACGGTAGATACATTGGTTTCTATAATTTTTTTTTAGAAAAATAGTTTAATAACATCGTTTATAAACACTCTAAGCTAACATCTCTATATAAAGAAAAAATTATTGTACTTGAAAATTATATTTTCTTATACATTTTGACTTTTCTATTGGCCAATATATTAGGGTTAGAAACCTCATCCTACACAATGCACGCCCTTTGCCAGTTAGCCCTCGAGGGCGGCGGTTTTTTCGAGTGCAGTTGCCATGCTTCCACCTTTTTTATATGTTCATCTCAATCGCAGCCCTTGGATTTTCATCCAAAGGTCATTGCTATAGTGCGTAGAGTCGCACCAAATGTCTCTACTGTCCTGTAGCATTTCTCTCTCTCTTTATTTATATTATCATGGACTGACATATTATCAAGTATTAGTTTTATGCATGTACATTGCACGGAATATTGTTAGGTTTGAATTAATAAATTTTATAAGTAGCATATATGAGGGTAATATTTTTTATTATTTATAAAAGTAGATTTTGAATAAAGACGTGAGTTTTTAGGAATGGAGAGATGTTTAATGAGAAAGAAAAGAGAGGAAAATTATATTAATAAGTTTTTATTAGTTTAAAGAGGGTGAGACTGAAGTTGAGAGTTTTTTGAACGTTAGATATATTTTGGGAAAGTTTAATAAGATAGAAAGTTGGAGAGAGAGAGTAGGAAGATAATTATTTAGACTATATGTATTTCTATTTTTAGGGAGGAAGATGTTATGGCGAGAGTAGAATTGTCCTGGTGCAGTCACGTGGCACCACTAAACTGAGTTATGTTATATTAGTATAGATAGAACTTATGAATTCAAATTAAAATTCTCCGTGTGTCTAAAATTCAAAAAATGTCATATCCTCTACTCCCAGCGACACTGCGAGGGAATTATAGCATTTAAACTCTAGATAAAAATAATGCACTAATATCATTACAACTTAAATATTGCAAAACTTTCTTCTTAAAAACTTTCAAACAAGGAGGACATTCCACAAAAAATTCACTTCTCACGACCGCAGCCAAAGATGTGCCACCCACCCATGATGGCCAATGAAATCGGTTCTTTGCCACTAGGGCTGTAAACGGATCCGGATAATATTCGGATTCGATTCGAATTCGTATCTGATTATCTGGATATTATCCGATTAACAAATATTCGGCGGAGCAAATTTCGGATATGAATATTATCCGAATAATAAACGGAGTGGATACGAAAACGGGTGATCCGCTTCGAAATAGAATTATTTTTTACCATTATATTTTAGATCTAATGATTCATATATAATATATATAATTTATAAATATATAATATATCTAATACTACTTTTTTTAGAAAATATTTTTGACATTTATATTTAAAAAATATATTTTTTTAATTTTTATAATTTTTAGACCACTTAATATTTTTTATTAAATTTATATTTTCGAAGCAGATAATATCCGTATCTACTCGAATCTAAAAATTATCCAATTAAATTATCTACTCTGTATTCGAATTATATTCAAAACAGATACGAATTATCCGATAAATTATTCAGATCGAAACTTAAAAATCCATATTCGCTCGATATCCGCTATGTTTACAACCTTATTTGCCACTCCAGCTATCAAAGCCAAAGATGTGCCGCCGAAACGACCCCACCAGCGACTAACACGTGGGGTTTGCCGACGGAGGCCCAGACAGTGAAGAGGGGACAACACGTGATACTCTCACGCCACCCGACCCTCGCTCCTCCGCCCCCGATGGACCCCACCCTTCCGTAAAAGAAGCCAAGCGTTTCTTCTCTCTTTCCCTCCGCTCGTGCAACTCGGGGCATTATTACCACTCTATTTTGTTATTTTAACTAACAAAAAGGGTCAAAACTAAAATTCCCCTTTCCCATTTTGGTCTCCGCCTCCTTTTTCCCCCATTGGAAACCGCTGCTGCACTTCCTCACTCCCCCGCCTCCCCGCCCGCCTCCTCTGTTTTCCCCTCTCTATCTCTCCGCCTGCAACCAGAGCGTGAAGCAGAGAGATCAAGCCCCGGGTCCAATGGCGGCTCCAGGATCCTACTCCGCCGTCCCCGTTTTCCTGGCTCTCGCCTTCGCGGTGTCTTTGTCTCGAAGAGCATGCGGCCAATGGGAGGAAGCCCATCTGGTGACCAGCTTGCCCGGGCAGCCGGCGGTGGGCTTCCGCCACTACGCAGGCTACGTCGCGGCGGGGACGGGCGAGCAGAAGGCGCTCTTCTACTGGTTCTTCGAGGCCGAGGAGGGTGAGGAGAAGAAGCCACTCGTCCTCTGGCTCAACGGAGGTCAGTGCCGAATTCAACCTCTTTGTTCATATGATATAATCTCAGAACTCCTATGGATCTTCCGTTTCTGCTCACATTACGATCCACAGGGTTTCCTTTTAGGCCGATTCGTGTCGTTCAACAATTGGGCTATAGCGTGTGGTGCTCTCTGTTTGTTTTCTATTTTTGTTGTCGGTGGTAACAGTGCAGAAAAGAGTCGGACGATCCTCTTTTTAGCCACAATTTTGAACTAAAAGCTCTATGAAAGATCCCAAACATCGCCAGGAGCCGATGCAAATCCTCCATCGGTCTAAAGACACGATGAAATTTCCTTCCTCTTTTACTTCGTTTTATTCGTCCTCCCTCTGATGCCGTCGTCCCGACGCTCCTGACGAATATTTCATGGGTTTCATCCAGCGAAACTGCTCCATTTATGACACAAACAGAGCCGCAGAGGTATCGAGTACACATGCCCGACATGCTTGCTTTTGATATAACTCGCATATATGGACAGCAAGATGTTCCCTCCCTCTCTCTCTCTCTCTCTCTCTCTCGCTAAAATGATACTGGTTTTCTGATTGCTCCTTTGGTTTCAGTGAAGAGCAGAGGCAGTGGGAATAGGACTGTTTTGTTTACCTTTGTGAGTCAAAAATGTCTTATTGTGAGGTCGATGTCCTTACGCTCATCCTGTTGCCTCCTCTGTTTCTTGTCTTATTATTTCCTGCTCCCCTCGTCATCTTTTCTCCTTTGCTTTCCTGCTTTGATCTGGGCACCGCCCGTGTCGCCTCTCCACTCATTGCATTCAGTGGACTCTCTCGCTCTCTCTCGACCATTTGCGCATGTCATGGACTTAACAGTGAAAAACAAAAGGGGGAGCATCTGTGAGCATCTTTTGCCATGGATCTCCTCGGTCCAGGACAGTCCATCTACTCTAGGGCGACAGGGTTGGTAGAGAAATCCAAGTACAACACAAGAAGGGGAAGGACGACGCGCCTGCCTTCTTACTCCGCTTTAATCGCTGGGTCTTTGTTCGAGGAGGAATTAAATATAATTTATGGGGAAGAACAAGGGGTAGTTTTACATCTACTGTCATGCCCCCCTTTTTCAAATCTCCTATGATTAAAATTTTCGGTTTATGGACACGGGTGCGAATCCGCATGTTGCCTGTTTGTGCAAGAAGACAAGGGACCCATTCGTGTCATATGGCATTATATATTTCTTATAAGGATGGAAAACTCTGGGTGCGTTTGGTTAGGTGTAAAACCTCATTTTAGAAAAGGTTTTCAGGAAAATCTTATTCCTTACGTCATTTGTTAACCTGAAAAAATAAAATTTATAAAATTGGATCCTGAAATTTCCAAATTTTGGCATCCGCCCAAAAATACGGATGTCATTTTCCATGGTTGTTGCTGTTGCGCTACAGGAACAGCTTCTATACACTATTCATGCAAGTTGATTTTTTTATTTTTTACTCATTTAAATAATTTTTGTTAAATTTAATTATTTTTATTAGTTAACTTAATTTTTACTTTTTTATTAAAATATCTGTAGAATACTATTCATTCAAATAATATTTTTTTATTTTATTTCTCCTACTTTAAATTATTTTTGTTAAAGTTATTTATTTTTCATTAGTTATTTATTTTTTTTATTTTTAAAAAATATTAAAAATAAAAAAAATGATGAATAATGTTAATACATAAGAGTATATGACTCTCTCTCATTTGAGTAGATCATAAGATCTCATACTTCTCCATACAACTTTATATTTTCCTAACAACCAAATAGATAATTACGTTTTCATTTTCACGTAAAAGTTATTCCGTGGAAAACTATTTCCCTCTAAAACTGTTTTACATGCAACCAAATGGACCCTAAAGTTTGGAACAACCACCACGGCCAATGACTTATGGTATTTGATATTTATGGGTTATTTGGTTTGACAGAAAATCACATAAAGTAGTGATTTCAAATTATTGATTTTTTTTAGTTAACCAGTAAAAAGAAAAATATTGTGCGTTCTAAAATTCTTAGATGCAGATGCTTTGATATTTGTTTTTTGGGTAAGTAGATTATTTGATATTTCTAAACTGAAAGTTGGAATTGGCTTGAGAGTATGTCGTAAAGAGAAGAGAAATTTTGGAACTCTGCAATTTCGAATACTCTAAGCATAAGAAACTTGTCATAACCTTTTAATTTTATGGTATTTCATGTTTATGGGTCTGTTTATTATGACATAAAATATTGTAGAATACTTTCATTAATTTGTGTAAGACGTAAAAACGTAGTATTTTACTACACATGCATTGTTTATAAAAACAACTCCGAACTCCTACCAAATTAGTGATTACTCATCGACAGATGCAAAGATGTTTAGGAGGTTGCTAATGTAAAGGGGGAAAATTTTGCAGGCCCGGGCTGCTCGTCCATTGCGTACGGTGCCGCGCAGGAACTCGGCCCGTTCTTTGTGCGTACCAACGGTCCAAAGCTCGCCCGGAATCCTTATGCTTGGAACAAAGGCATGCACCCGTCACCTTCTTCTTCCTCTACACCATTGTTACCACACTGTTGGCCTCCTCTTTGATACGCCCTTTGTTCGTGGATGCGCTTCAAAATTACTGATGGAGATGCAGTGGCGAACCTTCTCTTCCTGGAAGCTCCGGTGGGTGTGGGCTTCTCCTACACGAACAGGTCGGCGGACCTGGAAGAGCTCGGGGACCGCGTCACGGCGCAGGACTCTCACGCCTTCCTGCTCAACTGGTTCAAGCTGTTCCCCCGTTTCAAATCCCATGATTTCTACATCACGGGAGAAAGCTACGCAGGTGGGTATCATCGAGAGAAAATGACTTACACCAAGATTATCTTCTTTTGTTGTAATGATTTGGGATTTGCTTGTCTTTATTCGTGTGCTAATACTGTTTTATGTGCCGATATCTCAGGGCACTACGTCCCGCAGCTGGCCAATCTCATTTATTTGGGGAATAAGGGAGCAACCAAGGACTCGTACATTAACTTCAAAGGCTTCATGGTAATTTTAAATAGCTATGCGAAGAAATGCGCTTTAAATAAAAGCATACATATAGTAGTTTCCTCTTTATTGTCTTTAGCTGGCATTGCACTTAGTAGTGTTTTTGCTTTTCTTTGCTCATT
This sequence comes from Colocasia esculenta, assembly GCA_014218235.1. Lineage (NCBI taxonomy): Eukaryota > Viridiplantae > Streptophyta > Magnoliopsida > Alismatales > Araceae > Colocasia > Colocasia esculenta. Next base: position 90,632,878 of record CM024765.1, on the reverse strand, counting down.
CTTTTACAGAAAGCATGCAGTTTTAAAGATCATTAATTAGTACCAACTCCTTTCTAAGTACGAATCCTCTTAACCATGTCACTGAAGGAGCTCAGCAATCTGCATATGTTCAAGAGGGGTTCTTGCCCTCTTATTTGCAGAAAAAATCTTCCCGGCCGCCTGTGTCTTCGCAAGTAACAGATGCAACTCTAGTTAGCGTGATTATCTTCCTTCTTCCTTTCCTCTGGAGGAAAAGGACGAAGAGAGGAAAGGAAGAGTTGGGTAAGGAAGTGTCAGTGGCGCCAGTGGAACCTGCTACCTTCCTTCCTCTCCACTGTACTGGTAAAATTTGATAATAGGATAAAAAGAGAGGTAGGGGAATTTTTTAAAATAATTTTCTTTTAAAAAATATTTACATAAATATATCCATTTCTAACATAGTTACAAATGGATCAGTACACGGGGCGGGTGGGGTGCTTTGGTTTTTTTTAACCCCTGCGTTTTTTTTTACACGGGTTTAACCCAAAAAAGGGTGGGTTTCTTTGGGTTAAACCCTTATGTAAAAAAATTAAAATGCAAGGGTTAAAAAAAATAAAAACCAAAGCACCCTTGTACTGACCGGCCCCCCTCCTGCGTGGGCCGAGACGATTCGCACTCTGAAAGAAGCCAGCAAACCGAGTGTAGATAGCATCCATTCCAGCTTTATCTTCGTTGCCTCCTTGTGCTGTCATGTCATGAACCCCTTCTGTGGAAGGTGTTCTTGTGACCCATATTATGTTGGCCTGAGATTTCGTGGTCACCTAATTATAACCATATGATGCAGCACGGAAAGGGACCCAACTGATGCAGCGATTCCTGGAATAGAGTAGTTATGTGTTCAAAGGTGTGCCATGATGTCCTGTTTATTCTTCGTCTCTTTTTGCATTTCTCTAGATGTATAACTAGCTGGAATGAAGGGGCCATGTGTATAAATGGTGTAGAAAAAGTAAAGTAGACGATCTTAATCTCCAAGATGGATATCACCAACATGAACGGCAGATTGCCGAAGTGGAGCGTGTAATCCTGAAATAATGGTCGGTCTGGGAGATGTAGACCAGGGATTCTTACAAACAACGTATACGATTCTTCAACATCCCTTCTCACGGCCAAAATGGACTGAAAATTAAATGAGAGGTGGCGCAAATATAATAATGAGCTCTGGCTCTGCTCTGGCTCTGCTCTGTATCTTCTTGTAAATCTCAAAATTTAAATATTGAAGTTGAAGGGCCGAAGATATATAAGCATAGAGAACTCATTTGATTTTTCTGATATAGGATAGTCCGTACTGTTCTCTAACAGGGATGTTAGGTTCATGGAGTCTCCCTCTTTCTCTTATACAAGGGAAGAAAGGGGTAGACCCGTTCTTAAAACCCACCATGTTTTTTCACTTCATACTCTGAGAAGAGTGTCATAGACTCATAAGGATTTAGTGTGAAGGTAGTCGAGAGCAAATCTTAGGACCAAGTCTTGTATATGGAGTCGTTTGACTCACATATCTCATATCTGATGATAGATCAAAATATGTCTCCCATCCAATCCTGGGCTAGGGCAACTTTAGAGTAAATAGGGGAATTAGGGTGAGAAAACGTGATGGGTTAGGGCAGTTTACATGAAATATGGGAATTAGGGTAAAAAAACATGTTTTTTTCACCGTGACCTTACCCGGTAAATATGCAGTTCGATCGGACTTGCACGCCAGAATTTACCGTGCCTCAAGTTTGTGACTTCGTATACAGAAACGTACATCTCACTGTTCAGGTGGCCACCGTCTCCATCCATATACCTGCTTGGCGAATGGCGAAGATGCGAGAAGCACCTTAAGAGAGTACTTCAGTGGTCTCCAGCGCTCTTTATTTCTTCCCTTCATTGAGCCATTGATAACGCAGCATATACGCACCAGTGCTGGACCTGCTGGGTAACTCACTACGCGCCAAAGAACAACTGATCTCTGGGCGCCTTGTGCAGAGGCCAGAGTCTGCTTTAGAAAACAAAGAAAGTGAAAAAACATAACTATTATTTCGATTCCCGGTTGCAAGTTGGAACATCCAGTAAGGTGAAGTATAATCAAGTGGACCTGTGTGTGCAGATCGGGAATGCGGTTATCAATGACGAGACAGACCAGCTGGGCATGGTGGACTATGCCTGGAGCCACGCCATCATCTCCGACCGGCTCTACCACGCCGTCCGCCGGTCCTGTGCCGACTTCAACGCCACCACCACCGGCAACGCCTGCTCCTCCGCCGTCAAGGCCTTCATGGAGGCCTACAACGACATCGACATCTACAGCATCTATACCCCGGTCTGCCTCAGATCCCTCTCTCAGCGTACGAACACCAGGAAGAACGTCCAGATCAAGAAGCTCGCCGTGGCACCTCGAATGTTCGCGGAGCATGTAAGTAGTTGTGCAGACGTTCTTCCCTTGGAAATAGTGGCATGTACGTTGGATGCTGTATCCGTAGACAGAGAAGGTGATAGTAAAACGTTGTTGAAGCCAGGACCTTTGGCACAGCAGGCCAAGTCTCCCGAGAGCTGGTTATGATCCTTGCACAGAGGACTACGTAGAGAAGTATTTCAACAGGGAAGACGTCCAGAAGGCCTTGCACGCCAACCTCACCAAGCTGCGCTACCCTTACACCCCTTGCAGGTCGGTGTTCTCACTAATTCTCTTCCTCGATCGTAAGGCGGCATGTGCAATGAGTTTCATCACACTCTTTCACCATTGATCTGCATGCGTAAATTGTTACTGCAGTATCATAAATGGCATGTCGCAATCTACTCAATTACATTAATGGTACGGTTTTCCCGAGTCCCTGACCTGCAGGACACCCAAATGCTCTATGATATCCCTTCCTTTCTGGTCCAGGCCGGGTTCCCGCCGCCATTAACTGTTGTGGGTACATGCATGAGCCCGCGTATGGCAAATAGTTAATTATCTTCTTGAATTATGCCATTCCTGCTCTTTCCGGCATCGTCCAACTGCCACCGCAGAGAATCTTAAATATAAATGTGAAAAGGACTGTAGCATTGAAGACCTGCAAAGCGACCCATTTCTATTGCGCATGCATGTGCCACCATATAATCCCCTCTTCGAAGTCAACCATGCATGCATGCATCCAGTGGATTTTTACGGGGAGCACGATATAAATCCTTGTAGATTCGTGGCAGTTATATATATATCTAGATGAGAAATGTCTTCTACTAGGCAGACAGGTTAATTAGAAAGATTGAATTGAGTACTCAAATTAACGTCGATTTAATTGGTCTGTACTCGAATCCGATATCTGTCGAGTATGCATGGAGCTCAGACCAATCAAGTCACGTATGAGTAAATCATTTGTTTTTCTATCCAGTCGATTGAATAGAAATGTATATCAAAAGGAAGGTTTCCAATATATATATTATACGATTCTACATGTTTTAGGTTGCATTGAGCCTTCTCGTTTTTCTTCCTTGGGAGTTAGGGCGCCATTACGTACAGAAGGCACTATTTTTTTCTTTCTTCCTACGGGTTTTCATTTATAGCACTTCACATTAAAAGGCTTTCATACGAAACCAGATGTTTTAAGAACAGGGCTATCATCTCTTTCATTCCATGTTTGCCGCAGCGGCGTGATAGAGAAGTGGAACGATTCCCCTTCCACTGTGCTCCCCATCATCCGGAAGCTCATCAATGCCGGCCTCCGCATATGGATTTATAGGTAATTAATTAAACTCGTCTTCTTCAAATCCATCCAGAAACAGACATTTTGTAGATGGGGATTCTGACTGAGTGGTTTCGGATCGATGCGTACGTGTGGTGGCGATGGCCCTCCGTCCGATCGAGCAGCGGGGACACGGACGGCAGGGTGCCGGTGACGTCGACGAGGTACAGCGTTAACGCGATGGGGCTCACCGTGAAGGAGGAGTGGAGGGCGTGGTACCACAAGAAGCAGGTGGCGGGGTGGGTGGTGGAGTACTGGGAGGGCCTCACCCTGGCCACCCTGCGGGGCGCAGGCCACCAGGTCCCCGCCTTCGCCCCTGACCGCTCCCTCTCCCTCCTTTCCCACTTCCTCGACGGGCGGCCCCTGCCGTCCTCTCGCCGGTGAAGGCTTCCAAGTCCCGGCGCGGTCGGCGTCGGTCACTCTTCGTCCTCGGGCTCCTCTGTTTCGTCTCAACTTCCGATGACAAGTAACAACGTGCACAGGTCGCGGCCGGGAGGTAGAAGTTTTTCGTATCTGCGTATGACGGTTGATGCAGTTTTCGACCTGAAAAAAGCGAGCAAATTAAGTGACGTGCATGCTCGTCCAAAAAAACATCATCACAATAAAGATTCCAGGGAAACGTACGTGCATGGTAATGGGTCTTAATCATGCATGTTTCGAGAATTGTCGACAAGAAATGGAAAAAGTGGCTATACCTACCACTCTTACATACGATTGTGTATATTGTTGGTATTATTTTAATTTACCTACAGTTTAGAAGAATAAAACAAATTAATATTTTTTATTTTAAAAAAATCGTAGGTAATATTGAAACATATAACCACTGTTCAACATAACCGTAGGCAATATCCAAATAACCGTTCCCCTCTTCTCCCGCTTCTTTTATCTAGGTGCAATTTCGTTGGACTCTTCCACGCCAGAATGTTTTTCAAAGAAAAATGTTTCCTGTTTGATGCAGACTTCTCAAGTTTGGCATTTACATTCTAAATTTTGTTCTACGCGGAGTCTCCTAGAATTGTAATGTGAAAAAACTTATCCTAAATACAATTTTTTTTCTTAACTACTGTTTGTTGGCCATGACTCCCTAAGTTTGGCATATTATTAACAAAAAATTATTTAGAGAGACGTATTTTAGAATTTTTTTTTCAAATTAGTTGGAGGTTATTAAAATTAAGTAATAGACTTAAACAAACAACAAATGATAATGAAATGGCATGCCGCAGCGCGGCACGCTGCGGTATATCACGGGCCGGTACGATCTGGTTCGTAGCAGGTCAATTTTTTTTTTTTAACTTCTCCTCTCACATACGGTATATCTAAGGGGTTTAAATAGTGTCTAATTGAGATGAAATTTTAAACATAAGTTAATTAAGATGATACAATTATAGCTTTTTTAGTTTAAATTTTTTAATTATTAATTTATCAAGTAAAAATTATCCCAAAATTATTAGATCGACTTAATCTCAACATCTAATGGATTTAAATAGTGTCTAATTGAAATAAAATTTTAAATATAAATTATAGTAATTTTAGTTAAATTTTTAAATTAATTTTTTGTCAAGTAAAATTGTCTCAAAATTATTATGTCGACTTATCTCAACACCTATGTATCAATATTTCTTATATTTATATTTCTAGAATTAACATATTTTTTATGATAATTATGATGACATCAAATTTAAATTTATTTTCAGAACCAAATATCGTCTCGTTGAAGTGCACATAGGGTTCATCGTATCGAGGTAAATCTTGTGTGCACTTAAGGGGTCTAAATGGTGTCTAATTGAGATAAAATTTCAAACATAAGTTAATTAAGAGATGATACAAATTATAGTATTTATAATTTGATTTTTTAAATTATTTTTTATCAAGTAAAAATTATCCTAAAATTATTATATCGACTTAGTCTCAACATCTATGCATTAATTTATGATATTTTATATATTTAGAATCAGTATATTTTTTTAGTAATTATTATGATTTCAGATTTGACTTTATTTTTTGAATCGAATATCGTCCCTTGAAGTGTTCACAATCAAGGATAGTACTAGAATTATATTAATAATATGAAAATATTCTAAAATTAAATTCTGTTGAAGTGCTCATTCTCCACAGGTACGGTACGGTACCATATCATACCACATAGAATACAACACGATCGATCTAGGCAGTACTGTGAACCTTGACTACAAAGCTTTAGAAAATATCTCTACAAATGCATGTTTGAAGATGACTTTTGACTTGATCACTCTACTCTAATCTATCCTAATACCAAACATACCCTAAAATATTTCAAGGTGGAAAGAATGATCTGATCGCTAGCCTATGTACATATTCTCTTAAACAAATTGATATTTTATTTATTTTAAGAAAATGATAAGTTTTATTCTAGAAACTTATTTTGGTATACAATCATAATTAATAGACTATTTTATGCCTAATTACATCAAATAAAAACCACTTTATTTTTTCCGAATTAGGTGACACATAAGAGAGATGACACTAAATATTTCTCATAAAATACATCACATGGTCATCTTAAAAACAATTAAAGACTTTATTATTATTATTATTCAATTTTCCATATTCGAAAGAAGCACATCATCATCTAGTTGTATGACGTATGAAATATAGTTTCTATAGTTTTATTAAAATAAATATTTATTTTAAATATTCATAGATAGGTTCTTTTAACTTCTTCCCTCCCATTTTAACATGTTATAATATATTGAGGGGTGTCTTTCCAATTTTATTTTATTGATGTGTTAATAAACAAATTATTTTTTTTTGCAAATTCTGTAACTGATTCCAATTACTATGCGCAGAAGCCTTCATTCCGTCCACCTCCCCCCACGATGGTATTCCTATTACAGTAAAACTCGTTCTCTCTGAACGGACGAATCTGGTTTTGGCAAAAAGTCCAGGAAGAACTCCAATGGGGTCTATGGCGGCTTGGCTGTTCTGAACTCCCATCAAAGTGCTGAGGGCAAATAGGAAACAGGTGTCGCTGCTTTTCTAGGAAGCTTCTTGGTGAGGAGGTAAGGATGTTGCTTTTTTATTATCTTTTATGAGAAAATTTTTAATGTGTTGTGAAGAATCTTTTGCTTTCTCCCTAGAATATTGATGGCGAACATGGATGACTTCCCCCGGCTGTTGAAGTGTTCTGCGGTTATTACTGGCAAGCATTAGGAAGTGTCTTTTACTGTTACCTGGGTTATTAAAGTCTTCCCGGCCGGGTTGATGGTGAGCAAGAGTCTTTTACTTTTTCCCCTTCGTCCAGATCTAGAAAAGATACTAGCACCAACACCAAAGGTTCATATCAAACAAACCAAAAAATATTACACAATTTCATTATGTTAGTTTATGATAATTAATACCCCTCGTGGCTGAACCTAAGCTAAGAGTCTTTTACCTTTTCCCCTTCGTCGGGCACCTCACAACCCATTTGCCCAGCCCACCCTCAGCAACCCATTAGCCCCTATTGACCTCGTGCTGGCACACCATTCTTAGTAGTACTGTAAGGCTCTACAAAAAATAGTTGCAACTCTCGGCACATGTAGTAGTATCGATCGATGTCTGGTATCACCATACCCACAACCTTTTTCTGTCGGATATATATATATATATATATATAATCATGTCGGCCAACATATTGATGGGAGAAGGTGATATTGAAGTCACATGCCATATTAATGGGAGTATTATAAGAGCTAGTCTGCAAATTGACGCAAATGCTCTGTCCATAATCATGATGCAGGTATTAAAATATATCGTGTTTCTTATATTTCATATGAGAAGAATATAGGACACTTGAGTTGTGTATTTTTTATTACTTATATTTCTCATTTTTCATTGACCAATGAAAAGAAGACACAATTTATCCATCTACTAAAATGAGAGAAGTACAAGTAAAAGTACACAACTCAAGTACATTAAATTATTCTCATTCCATATATTCAATATTTTGGACATCTTGAATGTAAATTATCTACATCTGCCTTCTCTTCCATAGTAGATATTCAAAAGTAGGCAAGCACTAAACTTTCTCTTTATCTAGCTACATTAAAGCAACCCCACACGTGTATTCTTCTATAATTATGTAGCTGTCCATATACTAAAAATATTGAGAAAAGCCACAACGTAGTTGTATCTAAAGGAAATAACTTCATTATAAGAACATATTCTATATCGTAATATTAAATAGAAAAATAATGTATAATGGTCTATTCTACGTTTCCTTTCTTTTGGCGCCGTAGAACTGACTTTCTGATCTATATATTGGTCTTCACATGTCCTACATATATTAAATGAAATAACAATATCAGGTGTTCACAGCCACTGCCACCAGTCTTTGGAATTCTCTTTATTTTCTTACACTTGTTTATATACTTTTACACTAGTTCTTTACCAGTGCGATGCACGGAAAGTTTTTAAATATTTAAATATTAATAATAATAATATCTAAAAAATTAAAGATTCATATAATTGTCACCAATAGAAGACAACTAAAATTTGTTCAAGTCTCAGATTATACTATTGAATTTTAATTTAAATGCTAGCTATTTTTTCTCATATTTCCTCTACTTGGTTTTCAGATAATTATTGTTCTAAAATGTCAAAACATGAAATTAAAAGTGTGGCAACCACATTTTTTTTGGTTTTCATAATGGTTAACAAAAAAGGAAACCAAGATTCTGACCTCACTTAGTTTTAGACTAATGATTAGCAGTACTAAGAATCCATTGATAAGAATTAGAATTCAGAAGTAAATATAACTATAGACAAATTATAAAGGGCAAAAAAATTTGATGATAATGACATTTCAACAAAAATAAATAGAGTGTTAAAGAAATAGAAAATATAAATAAATGAAGAACAAAAAATACCTGTTGAGGTAATGAGTAAGTGGACAGAAGTTGAGAAGTAGGCTACTTTCTCTGCACATACAGGAAAACTGATAAGCTACCTGAAGAATAGCGGGAAGAGGAAAAAAATGTCGAACAAATAGGATGAACGGGGAGAAATTAGGGGAAAAACCGTTGAGTACCTCTCTGATATTGGCGACTGTGAGGCTGCGACGGGAAGCTGCAAGCTCGACGATGCGAGCGCGAGGCACTTTTAATTGAGACTTCAATCTTCCAAACTGGAAGAAAATAGACAGAAAAAGATCAGGCACAGAGAAAAATATTGAAGAGGATAGAACTGAAAAATCTTAAACAGAACCAAAGATAAACAGTAATGTAGAGTAATTTCTCACGGTTAATGAAATAGATAGATAATAAGGTTGCAAACCATCTTTTTGACTTAGCCAGCAGGCCGATAGAAACAATAACAAACAACAATGTTTTTTAAGAGTTTTCAGTCATGTTTAATATTTTCTATCTTAGAATATTAAAAACATAGTCACAAAAGGTCCAACAAAAGAAAAGAAAATTGAATTGTTACTTTAATAAGTCTCCTCAAGGACCAACAAAAGGAAAAGAAAATAGGGAGAGAAAGTTCTCCAAAGCCGACAAAAGGACAGGCATCATTATTTTAGGTAGAAAAAATAAAAAGATACTATTTATTTTCAAAGATAAAAACAGAATAAGAAATGTTTGATCAAACATATGCTCATAGAAACTTGGTACAAACAGAATAAGATGCCACAGACTAAATCACAACTGAATAAGCATAAAATGCAAAACTTGATATTGAGGGAAGTCACAAGCACAACATTGTAAAATGGAATTCCCTGCAAAGATGTTTAACAGATTAAAAAAATGTTGCTTAAAATGGAAAAATAACGCAATTTAAATTATCGGACGGCTAGCTCCCATCAAGTCCTTTTGAACTCATGATGAGACATTGTATGCAGTTCACAGTAGGCAATACAGAAGAAGAATGCTATGACATCAACATCTTTTACATGTCGTAGAACCCATCATACAGCTTGTTCCGTGCAGGAGACGACGTCAAGGTACACATCCACTTCTAGCCGCTTCATGGGACGAACACCAGTCCGAACGATTTGAGGATGTAAAACTTCCCGCCCTTCAAGTCCACCTTTGTTGACATCTTCTGGGGAATTCTTTTTATACAATTACATATAAACATCCCCCAACTCAGAAGAACAAAAATCCAATTGTATTAAATTTAAAATAACAATAGCGCTATAGTCATTTAGTAGTTTACTGTAACTGCTACAGTATCAAATTTAAAATAACAATATTATATTATCTTTTTTATATTAAAAACTATAAAATAAAAAACAAATGTTATACAATCAGATTTTTAAAAACAAATTTACATAAAAAGAGAAAAATGAAAAAAGCTTAAATCTACTATTCACAACTGTTCATAACTGTAGACATTCTTCGTACTCGCTGGTTGAAAGACTCCGGAGCCGATGAGTGGAGACGACGACCGTCGCCGGAGACGACGACGACGACAGCACCCCATCGGCACCGATGAGTGGACGATGACGACCGGCGCCGGAGATAGATATCTCATGGCAAATTTTATGGCAGCTGGTTTGTGGGAGAAATTTTATGGCAGGTATCTGTGAGTATAGATATCTCATGTTCTAACCTTACTGCGGTGGGGAAAAAAACAGGAGTTTGAAGACTGGAAGGCTGACATGAGAGAACGCCGAAGATGGATGTTATCAAAATGGCTGACTGAAAAAACACATAGACACATATTACATAAACCCATAGACAAAATGTTATCAAATAAAAATAAACAGGGCTTGTGCACCCCTGTCTCGATGTTCAGCTGTGCCAACGCCTCCTTCCCCGTGATGATCTCCCCGATGATGGAGAAGGCGATGCCCAGCTGCGCCAGCCTCCCCTCGTTCGCCTTCGTGAACCCGAACAGCGGACCTGCATGGAACCCCCAGCTCGTCAGCCTTCTCCGATATCAGAGTCTCCACGGCTGGCATTTACAAATTTTATGAAATTTTTAAAATTTTTAACAGCTGCGTTTGCAAAATTTTTGGCAAGAGAAATCGATATTTGGCAAGATAATTTTTGGCGGTAGTAATTGTTGAGGCTTCCGTGTTTCTAAATTTATGTGCAATATTTAGCAAGGTTATACAAATCGATTTAATAAGATTTTTTCACGGTTTTAAGTAGGAGGCTTACCTTTTTAATAGATATGTTAAAGGAGGAGATGTATTTGTGAGTTTTTGAAAAAATATGAATATTCTGGTGCTGCCACGTGGCAGCACTAAGACTCCATATCTCAGTTTGAGCGGGAAACAAAACAATTCTGGTACTGCCACATGTATGTCTAGACTGAGTTTTATAATAATAGTATAGATTAGAAGATTCTGGCTAGACTTCTAAATTGCTTCTGAAAAATTTACATGTATGAACTTGTTTTGAACAACGATATGTAACAGCTGCCTTTGGCCTTAAGATGAATGGACAATACTTTGAAGAGGAATGTGTGGACTCTTGATTTCTGTAAATATTTTTAATATGTCTTATTTAATTAATTTTATTTGATATAGTTTCATTATTTTCTGGTCTCCTTTTGCAGAAAAATGACAAACTCAAAGTTATAGTGAGAGTTTATAACTGCAATAAGAAAGGTCATCGTAGGAGTCTCCCTCCTTAATCACTATGTAAGAAGTCTCTCCCTTATTATATGTGTTGAAAGAATTTAGTATTAACTTTTTTTCATATTTTTTATCTATATTTTTATAGATAATCTAATGTTAGGTTTATGTAGGTCTTACCCTTCTCTGGTTTGATGCTCGTTGACTAATATTTGTGCATTGAGATCTTTTAATTTTGATTAAATTAAAGATATATGATGAATATGGATTGGAATTGGATGGACAAAGAAAGGTAAGCATAGTGAGATAATCATTTTTAATTCTTATAATTAAAATCATATTATTTATGATTGTAATTGTGTATTTTAATGGTGCAGAGACACACGTGAATATTATGATAGGGTGGATAAATTTATCGAGTTTGTTTTAAAAAAATTAGCCACCAGATGGAATCATTAAATGTCCATGCTTAAAATATATATGCATGAAGAAGCTTAAAGATGCAATAGGGAGTCACATCCTATGGCTTAAAGATTATGTGAGTTGAAATATGATTTTGAATCTTCCTATTGTTTAAATATGTTTATCAAATTTGTAAATTTGTATGTGTTTATCTTGTAGGTTTTGGTGGATACTTCCAGATGCGAGATCATCTTTGATGATATATGAGTTATGTTGCAGCTGAAGACTTTTAAGAACTTGATCTATATTTGTACTTGTACATGTTAGGTGTACAAGATGATTGTAGGACAATTCATTACTTGAATGAAAATTGTTGGATATATTGTAAATATTTTAATAAAATGTCTATTTTTTAGATGAGATATGTCTGTGAGATTTTATATGTGATTATAATTTTGTTTTATAGGATTGCGAGTGTGGTTATTTGTGTTTTTGATGATAATGGAAGAGTGGTTGTACATATGGTTGATTTAGTACAAATAATTATGTAGAATGACAGGTATTCATATATAGCAATTATTACAAATTATTTATTAATTTATTTATCAAAATTCCTACAGTTTGTAATTGATGGTAATTACCTACGCTCATGAACAAGTGTTAGTGTAGATCCTAAGTTTACCTATAGATCTGGAAGTGTAGGTACATTCCACCTACGGTTATAAATAGATGGTAATTATCTATGCTTCTGAATAACAGTTGGAATAGATTCTAAATATTACCTACAATTTGAAAATGTAGGTAAACTTTACCTACGCTGTCAACACCAACTACATAGAACCATAGGGAGATTAGTAGGTAAAAGTCTTTACCTACGGTTTTTGATCTTTTACATACGGAAGTCAGTTGTAGGTGTAGACTTTATTAAGGGCACTCTCTAATTAGTTAAGGGCACTCTCTAATTAGCATAAATTAAGTACTCTTTATTTGCATGCCACACAAACTTACATAACTGCAATCGATATGTTAAAACTTTTGTAAATTGACTAGACAATAATCCGATTTAGGTTGGAAAGCTGGTCAGTATTCTTGACCGGATCAGTTGGTCGTGCATGAGCGTCGTCCAAACTGATCATAGAGTTCTTGGCTTCTAAAGATTGTCTTAAACCAGTAATACGAGAGGGGAAGGATGTGGGTATGCATAGAACCAGCATGAAATGACATTGTTCTCAAATTAATAATACATTCTTCTTTTACACCTGGCGCTCGTCTAATGTCTCACATCCGGCTATACAGGCAACAAGATTCGTAGGATCAAACAAATCATGTTCGGTTCCTTGAACATCATCTCTCATCAGTTTTTTTACTGTGAAATCCAAGGATCAAATTACCGTCCAATAACATAAAAGAAATGTTTACTGTTGTTTAAAGAGGGTAATAAAAATGATGTGAATTGTCTTCTATGTAATTTTATTAGATGAAAATTTGACAAGATTTTTCTCTCCTTTTTTTTTCAATTAATAAAATTACATGGAGAGTAATTTATATCATCTTATTATCTTCTTTAGAAGACACTAAGACTATGTTTAGTATTTGAATAGATTAGGGATAGAACGAGGTTATCCTCAGAATTTTAAAGATAATCTCAAAATTTTGAAGATAAATTCACTCTATCCACAATCTATCCAAATACCAAACATAGTCTAAATATTTCTCGTAACATAAATTTCACATGGATAAAAGAACCTACCCTTTTGTAAGAATAATTTTATATTGGAAAGGACAGGAATGTTAATAAATACCTTCTCATTATATTAAGGATTTAATTTGAAAGATGCAATTCAATAAATTTTAATATGTTATACGATCCAGACTACTTACCTCAAATTTAAAGACATCAATACCTCGTAATAAGAGCCAGTGTGATGATTATTACCCCTACGAAATTTTACTTGTACCCTCCTGGGTTCCCTAATTGGGTGAAACTTGAAGTTATCACGGTGGTCCTCATGCGTTTGACCAAAATAAAAAGGGAGGATGCAACATAATGGTACAGATGCAAACAGTACTCCACTGGGAGTTCATTCATCGAATTCATCTGGGCTGTTTATTCCGTACTCAAACAATAAACAACACACACTATATATAAATATGGAGTTATGTGAAGGGAACACTGTTCCTGCCCCTCTTTTTCCCAGAAGAGATGGTCAAGATCCTAATTGGGCTTACCCATCTATGTCGAATAGACTTCATCAAGGTGAAGAGCATCCCAGTCAAGTACCCCAAGGGCAAATTCACAGCTTCTACCGTCCTCGCTTCCTCTCGCTTTGCTCCTCGTTGTCCACTCTCGCTAAGCTCCTCGTTCGATCTACTCTCACCTCTAGGGGCGGACACAAGATGAAATATAAAAAGGGGCCGAAGTAAAAAAAATATTAAAATAAAATAAAATATAACGGGAGCCAATTTGAATTTTTTTAAAAAAACTTAATACAAAAAAAGAGCCAAAATGGTGGGGGGGGGGGGGGGGGGTCATGGCCACCCCCACCGTTAACGTGGATCCGCCCCTGCTCACCTCTCACCTCTCTCTTTGGTATGTCGCCACATGAAGAATATAGGGGTATGGAATTAAATAAAAAGATTTCGAAGTCATCTTATAATCATCATCACCTTTTTGTTGGGGAGGGTTTTGGACGGCATGGCTAAGTATTGTGGGTATGTCTTGATCCTTAAGCAGATTCAAGTTATGATCTATCCAAAACTCTGGATATATATTAGGGTCTTAATAGAAAATATATCAATCAAACTACATGGGATGGTTGAGGATGGCCTCCGATATTCGGGGAGTCAAGTGAGAGAGGAAAGTATATCATTCATCTTCGAAGTGAATAAGCATAATTTCTCCAAATCTCTCTCTATCATTCTTATTCTCTTTCATGTATGTGCAAGTGTGTAATTGCCGTCTTGGTCTTGTTCAATCTTAATGAGAAAGAATAATTAATTATTGAATAAAAGAATATATATAGGGAGGAGATATCTGTACATACATCCATTTTTTATTGTTAAAATAAGTAATTATGATCATATATAGGCATTTAAGAAAGAAAAAATGATCATATGTATTCATCTTAGTCGAGAGAATCCACATAAAATCCGAATCCTCGTAGTCTTCTTCCTCCTTTTCTACTCTCTTTTTTTTCCCATTAAAATTAGCCTAGTGGCTAATTAGAACTCCGCTTCAAGAGCAGGAGGAAGTGCGATCGAACTTGATGAGTAGGTCCAAATAACGCCCTAAATATTTGCGTGAATCATTTAACCTGTAAATTTAATTCTAGACTCGTGCCTATCAAGGTGAGGGTGGGAAATGTTCACATTACTCCTGGCCTCTGCTTATATAACAAGAAAATCTCGGATGCCAATTATAAAATTAGTTTTTTTTTTTTTTTGCATTTCATGTCGTCATTATTATAAACTTGTTCTTCTAATAAATATTTCTCTTTTCATAAATCCTCATAGATCACACGGGTAACTTAGCTAAAGTTCAACGTCACATTGGTCGTAGAACAGACTTAACACCGCCACTTCGTTTACCCATGACGAACTCACACGCACAAAAACCATCCTTCTCTATTGGAACTCATGCTTAATTGCAATTATCGCAAATCATGAAATTGCTAATTCAGTCTGTATCGGATACGTTGACGGGGACAAATTGCAACTAAGATCAACGCCACGATTATGATGTTAGAACCCCATTTATTGGATGATTACGTGAAAAATAAATGATGTTCCAAGAAGTTTGGCGTTCTCATTAACTCACGTCAACTGATTTGCTGTGGTCTTCCCTTAATTGTGGTGGTGACAAAACAATGGGGTTTGAGTTTCTGATGTGTTATTAGTTGTGATAGGCCCAGCAAAGCCCATTTCTTTACGTTCCTAGAAAGTAGAAACCCGTCAGATTCAAACTAGTTGGCCGTTATGTTTTGGAAATGGTGAGAAAAGGACTGGTTATTACATGCATGGTTCATGGAGGGTGGGTGGCCGCGTGGGGACCTGGCCTCAGATCTCCCTAATAAAAGGTCCACGGCAAATCTATTCTGGGTAGGATCGTTCATTTGGCGGAGTTCGAACTAGAAAACCCTACGGGAAGGTCACCGAGAAGGAAGACTTGTAGAAGGAAGGAAACAACATGCATAAGAATAGCGTTTTAGATTTGACTGGAAAGGAACTCTTCATGTGAGAAAACCATATTAGATACTCCTTATCTACTGGTTCTACAACTAGCATATGGTTTGACCTTTGGATCCATGGAACAGCATTTTTTATTTGACTGGTGATAGGATTAGGGGCACCCTTGAAGCTCCTAAACATTTAATTGTGGATGCTTTTATCTCTAATGGCAGATGGGCGCGCGCTCCCCACACCTACTACTCCTGACATGATTTTCCTTTGACCTGTCATCAACAACATCAATATTGATGGTTCAAAGATTGACAAAATCATTTGGATTCATGATAATGGCAAATTTAGCGCCACCTCAGTTTGGAATGAAATCAGGAAAAAAAAAAATCAGAAAGTTAATGTGTGTGATTGGATCTGGGATAGACCTACCCCGCGGAGAGCCTCCTTGTGCACCTAGCAAGCCTACCTTAGCAAACTTCCTACTTTGCATAATCTTCAAAGAAAGGGCTGCCATTTAGCCAATAGATGTGTTCTTTGCTGCAATAAGGAGGAATCCAATGATCATCTCTTCTTTCAATGCTTTTACTCTAGATGGGTTTGGAAGCAAATGTTTCTTCGCTTTGATCTTTTCGCGACCCTGCTGACTCTCTCCATCATGAACTTGGCAATTTAAGAATTGCCTTCCACAGTAAAGGCCCCCTTGC
This sequence comes from Colocasia esculenta, assembly GCA_014218235.1. Taxonomy (NCBI): domain Eukaryota; kingdom Viridiplantae; phylum Streptophyta; class Magnoliopsida; order Alismatales; family Araceae; genus Colocasia; species Colocasia esculenta. The sequence continues at coordinate 90,616,331 of CM024765.1, read as the reverse complement.
TTGCCTTGCTAAACTTGTTCTCAGGATGTCTATTTGGAAGATTTGGCAAGAGAGATGTATGAGAATCTTCAAGGGTAAAGAGCAAGCTGTTGGTCGTTTCCTATCCACATTCTGATGGATACTAGATGTGGTATAGAATCTAAACACTTCAACAAACCTCTCACTAACATGGAGAAAGGGATCTTTTCTCCCTTTCTCATTAGCATTAGATGATTGTTATTTACCTTGTCCCCTTATGGCCAAATGATGTATTTTATTTGCAAGATCTGGTATGTTGAATTTTTTTTTCAACTTTTACTACTTATCAAAGAAAACGATATTTTAGGCTCCTGCATGCTCTGCTATTATGGGAATTGGAAGCTCTCTGATATCCTTGTAGGAATAATCAAACATGACACAATAGGGAAATGGTATACTACCAATATATATTGATGGTTCTTGCTTAGTCTTAATGTTTAAAAGAAGTCAAGTCTTCTTGGAATTCTATGTGGTAGCTTACTTAAGGATCTACTCTAAAACCATTATTTGCTTTGCACCACTTGCTTAATCCTTTTGGCATATTGATTCAGATGTTGTTAGGTTACATTTCAAATTGTTGGAGTATCTCATAGTCCACGAGCTGTGTGATCATGAGGCTTATGAGAATTTAGTCTACAAGTTATGTGGTTTAATCCTCCTCTTTTACTTTGTTCCTATGTATGACAAGTAGCTTAGGTCTGTCTGAGCATTGTCTGCTATTTGTACTTTTGTACATTCTTATTAATACTACTTTTTGTTATCTAGCAAAAACAAACATGCATAAGAATGGGCCAGAACAAGTCTATCAACCCACTACTGCTCACTTCCATTTATACTTGTGTTACAACTATGAAGTGTAGCCACAAGATGACAGTTCACCTCATAGGGTGAAGTAAGTGAGAAAGAAAAGGACCAATTAAGGATCATCCACATTTGCACAGTTTCCACACCTCTAACTACCAGTGCACTCAAATGACAAGGAGAACGTTGTCCTTACCGTCTTTCCCCTAGACGTAGACTCAATAAGAGGGCATCAGAAAAACGGTCAAACTTTGATCATGTTTTGGACATGCAAATCAACCCTTCAACCCTCCGACTTGAGTGCCAATAGTATTAGGATAATTGACTAGTGAAATAACGTGCTAGAACAATATCACCAACTACTAACCTCGCGAAGTATAGGAACCATAGACAACGGTCCAAAGACCACGATTCAAAACCCAGCCAGCACGTCAGTTGCGCTCAAGCCAAAGTGTAAACCTTGAAAGTCAATTTGGATAGTAGTTCGTAGACCACAACACATAGCACAATCGCCTCACAAGTTGTAACCTGGGGGGATGGACCCACCATGATCACACTAGAATACGGAATCAATCGAACACCAACCCCAACCACAGATGTCGGGAGATAGGGAGTCAAACTGCACCAAATAGAACCCCAATTACATGGTCCATGCGATGGAAAGACCGGAAACACCTTAGCAATGCCTAAAGAAGCAACACTAAGAACGCAGTCACCACCCAACCCACGTTATGAATGCGCCACTCAAGCCAACCGTGATTCAACTAAGACATGTCTCAAAAATTATAGAAAGACCACAAGAATGTGGCACCTATATGACTGAGTTTAGAACACAGTGCTAATCCAAACCGTGCTCATGCACGGACACCCAGATCATCGAAACACCAGACACTAAGCGACTTCTCAATGAAAAGAAAAGTCAAACCTATTGGCCGTGCTATGAACCCAAAGGGGGGTGAATAGATTATGATCGAATGATAGAAAAAATAACAACAGCATTGAAGCGATGTAAATAAAGCACAATGGAAAAAAGGAACAAAAGGCTAGAATGCAAGAAAGCAAACACACAAATGACATAAGAATTTTTATCATGGTTTAGATCTTAGCGAGTCAAACTCCTACGTCTATCCCTAGGGAAAATATGTCCTTGAGCTTTCATTAAACAGCCATGAAAGGGCAACCTAATTAGTGATAAACCCACACCCAAGTCTTCCTCGCTCAGAAGGCACAACACACCAACGGCATTGATCTTCCTACTACAGAGGACACAAACAACCTAGTATAGCAACACATAGGTCTTCCTCCTGCATGAGGGCACACAATCCCAACTTCTGCAGAAGTAATGCCAAAAAAATATCTTCTTAAAAAGACTAGAAAGGTAGGAAGTGAAAGCTCAACATTCAAAGATCAACAGAGAGAAGGATAAGAAAATATTGAAGCTCATTGTCGATGAATAAAAGGGCTTGGTGATGCTTTTGCTTAGTAAAACTCACCTTGATGAAAGCGCAGAGATTGCTTGAAGGAGAGATGAGAAAGATCTATTTGCAGGAGTGTTGGCTCAGTCTGCTCTCTTTCTTTGAAGGATGGCTCTCAACAGATATGTATGATCTCTTTTCTTTTCTTTCTCCCATCTACTCTTATACTCCTCTTCTTAGTCGTATTTATAGGCACTTGCAAAAACTTGACTGTTGGAGCTTTGTGAGACATTCCTTTTTCTATCTTTTGGACTTTGCTTTTGATAGCTTCTCTTGGCCATTTGTAATTTGATGACACTATGCATTACATTGGTCTTTGAACCGCCTGATATTTTGCTAAGCCTTGATGCTCAGACTAACTTAGGTGATCTTTACTTCTTTATCTGAAATGTATAATCAAACAAAAATATAGATCTTTTAACAATAGGGTTGTATTCTCGTTGTAGACAATTATCATAGAGATATTTGAACTTGCTAGGTTTATATGGAAAGGTCTTACCTGACGTAGCACTATAGCCTATTGAAGTGAACTTGTATGGCTAGAATGTGCATGAAACATTTTGTCTCTGCATAGCTCAAGGCTATCTGTGATGGACCACATCGTTCAAACCCGTTAACCTGATAATGAGCCTGACACGACTCTGTCTCCCGCGAACGAGCCAAAGCTTCGCAAGGGATATCATTCACACATGTTCATAGAAATATAAAGGAAACCATAGAACAGAAGTAAACTTTCCATTCCACAAATATTTACATGGGATTTACATAACCAGTTTCTCAACTAAAACCATAAACCTGTACAACAGAACCTGGGGCATACCCCGAGGTGTACAAAGAGAGAAAATTACACTGCTGGAGGTGGCGCGGACCCTACTCCGCTACGGTGCGGTCCAAAACTAGAAGACGGTTGGGAAGCCTCCTGCTCTCCCTCACCTGAAAGGAGTAGGGGGGTGAGCCTCACTAGTCACTGGCTCATTAGGGAAACTCCCCCAAAAAAATCGAGCAAACCACAACTCAAGTAACTAAGCAGGAAGCTACGTTATAACAATTTATAGAATTAATTAAGCAAGATATTAAAGCTGTAACTTACTTACCGCTTGCTGATCTCGAAAGTAATGTTAATAAATAAATAAACGGAAAACCCAAACAGGTGTACGAGCTAAAGTAGGTAAACGCCAAACTCGGGTCACGTAGCCTGGCTCGCGACACCAGCAACTAACCCGGACAAACACATAGGTCTACCTCTCAGCCTCGTAGCCACGGACGAAAGGTCCAGCTGCCGCTCCACTAAACCAAACAAAAACTGTGGAGACCAACCAAACCACCACACCTACAGGTCACACCCCGCAGGCCCATGCCTGTCACCTTTAGGGACTCCGGCCTAAGCTCCCTAAAGTGAGGCACTGGAAAGAGGACTAGCTGGGGTCCAGTACGTCTACTGGTGTCCATTCCCCCAACTACGAGCGCGCTATAAGTGACTAAACACAAACTCTCACAAGTCACTATCTCACTGCCGTCTTTCCCTCAGCCGGACGGCAACTCTCCCCGAGAGTGAGGGTGTCTAGGAAGACGACAAGATCCTGACAGTACCACTGTACCGGGACAAACCCCGAGCACTCCCACGTGTCTGGCTCACCTCGGAACCTGGGGCTTCCAACTGAAGAGGTAACCACGGAAGGTGTAACACTACCTGCCACGCACACGGAAACTCGTGCACGTTACGCAAACCACGTGAACACATATGGGTCACTGAAACCAGTCACACACACTACCACATGAGCCTGTAGCTCACCATGTGAACACACTCCTGAGGAGCGCAACAAATGCCAAAGCACCACAAACCACCTCTACACACATCGGTTAACCATGCCATGCATTGGTTAAACAGTAACGGATACATACATTAACATTTATATGCAAATAACAACCATCGGCTGTGATCGCGACAGAGGCCTAGGTCGCATTCAGATAGCGACGCCCCGACATGTCGCAATCAAGAGGGCAAACGCGACGTGTCGTCCTGTCGCGATCAGATCGCGACAGGGGAGACCGTCGCCTTTGCAGGCGAAAAACCCTATCCGGGTCCCCTTCGCCAGAAAACCCTAAAAACCCTACCATACATGGTTTCTAATCCATTTTTCATGCTCCTTGTGATGTCCTAGCATACGATCTACGGTTCTTAAAGCTGTAAACACATCACATGACTCACACATAGCGATTACACAAAGAAAAAGGGTAGAATCTCCCTACTTGATGAAGAACACCTAAACGGGCGATAACTCGGCGTTTCTCCCGCTCCACACGTGATCCTTGCGGCGAGAACACGACCAACCAAGGCCATGAGCTCGAATCGCCCCAAAACCCACGAGCAAAACCTCCCCTGGCCGAGCAGAGCTTGTGAAAGCTCTGTTCTGCCAGGGTTTCTTAAAAACGCAGCTCGGTTGGGAACGCAACGTATTGCGTCGTCGCGACCAGGTCGCGACACGGCTACCCATCACGATCCCCTGTCGATGTCAGCACGCCCGCCCTGTGCGCGACACGTGGCGCGCATGCAGACAACGAGCCAAGACAGCGGCAACCTGAACGCGACGTCCCCGGGTGTCGCGATGAGAACGCGACACACCCCTCTGTCGCGTTCAGGGACAGAAAATAACCTGCGTTTTAGGCCAACCAGCCGGCCCACAATGCCCCGGAAATCTGTGTAAGCACCTGCTACACACAACATGGGCCACACACTGGCCACCATAACTAATGTAAGACGATCCGAACAGTCGATATGCTACACTATCACCTTTTGTCTCTATATAGCCCAAGGCTATCATCTTTTCCTATGATGCATTTAATATTGACTGTATACTCAACAAATAATTAGTTCAATAGATATTTTATTGATTACATGTCATTCCGGATATAAGCATGATATGAAAAATGTGTGTTGTAGACATGCGTCACTTTTATATAAAGATAAGTAAAAGATATTTTTTATTTTAGTTCTTCTTGAAATTAAAATGGAGATTTTACATAATTTCAATTTCCGAGAGAAGATGCTACAGATATAAAAGGGTTTTCATAGTGGACTAGGAATCGATTCAAGTGAGAAACAAGTCCACTAATCATGTTCTGGATCATGACTTAGATTACTCTCTCTGAATTTTGATCATATGTTTTCCCAGATAGAAGACTTAGGCGGCATTTGTAACCGAGGTTGGAAAAGGAAAATCACAAAATGTTGAGGCACCGACATCGACACGCTTTTGGGCCTCGTAGCCCGTGCCTTTGGTGGTGCGGGCGACGACGCCTCATCACCCGTGCTTGCTCTCAAAAGGCGAGAGAAATAAAATAATAAGTTTTTATTATGCGCGCTCGTGAAAGGTGACCAAAATAACAAAAAATATTATTTATTGTCACCGAGCCAAAATCTTCAAAAGCGAAAACCTATTTTTTGGCAGTAAAACTTCTCTCTATCTCTCTCCTTCCGACAAAATCTATGCAAGCACGGAAGTCGGAGCAGCCCGATACATTTGAAAACATTGCGGGTATTGTTAGAGATTTTGCACCCAAAATCTCACCTAGAGGCATTTCCAAACACTGCCTTAGACATGTTTCCATAAAGAAACATATTCTTGATTTAACATACATAAATCACATATACCAAGGTTGTGGTAAGGTGCCACACATACAGCGTTTAAACACACTCGTTATGGGATAAACTTTCTGCACTATATATAAATAGCAAACCATTCATCAACAAAATATCATAATATAATACGATACAAATGCAAACTTTTGCATCATTTTCACTAGTACATAAAGGTGACAGTTTACTCCTTGTTAAATACATAGCTAAGGTCGGCCAATTACAAAGTTTGTTTAAAAGTTCTCCTTCCTTTTCTATAACTTTAGAGTTTACTAACGGCTTAAGATGAAAAATTCTTCAAAGCTCCTTAAGTTGTCTAATTTGAAAATTTTTTACAGAAGACAAGGAATAAGTCAAAAGGACTCAGTAGACAAGTCAAAATAGGAAGAATTCACAAGACTTATTGACACCAATCAAATTTAATCATAGATCAGATTCCGAGCAGAAAAGATCATATGATCATATCCATACGAAACATATTGGAAGTTGCTTTCAGATCTTATCAAAGTAAACTTCACACAATCAAAGATTTCATTCAAATAGAAAGCAACAAAACTGAGTTTCTTAACATAGACTAATAGGCATCGAAGCTGCTCTCAAAGAGGATATCGAACTTTGCATCTTCAGTGCCTAAGCGTTCAGCACATCCGATCTTGCCCATGCTCATGAGCAGGGACAAAAATCCCACCTACAGAAAAGGACACACCTCACAATTGTAGAAATTTTCTTGAGAGTTTTATTGTCCACCTATAGTGCAGGACACACCTCGTAAAGTAGGATTTTTCTTGAAAGCTTTATTACCCACCTACAGTGCAAGACACACCTCTCAAAGCAGGATTTTCGTCTTCTTATTAAGGTAAATCTTCTAACAAAATAGAGTAAGATAGCTAACTGTTAGAGAAAAATGTGTCTAAAATCCTTAGCATAATTTCAAATATTCTAAAGATAGAAGGCCTAAGTATAGGGTGTTACAATTCTCCCCCCCCCCCCCAAAGAAAATCATCCGCGAAATTGCCAGAAATTACTTACAAAACAGATGGGGATACATCTCCTCTTCTAACACCAGTCCACATCCTGCCTGGGAACCTAATTACTTCCTTACTAACCTTAACATATTCTGGGTGTGGAAATCATAAACTGCCAATTGGATCTTGAATTAGAGCGTCAAAAATCTTGTTCATCAACACTGATCTAATAGCCATCTGTGCTAATGTTGTGTTCCTTTAGCCTCACGCTGGTGAGTATTTAACTAAATGTCATTTTCTTCCAATTCTGATGAACTAGGACTGCCATTTTTAAATCATGAGCTGAATAGTTCTTCCTTTGGTTCTTTAATTCCTAGAGTGTATGCCTCTACTTACCCATGTGTTTCAGGGCACAGCCAATCCTTTCTTGAGATGCATCAGTATAGATCACAACTTTTCCTAATTCATATGGTGAGCTAAGCACCGGAGATGAAGTGAGCTTCTCCCTTATCTTTTGAAATTGTCTTCACCTCTCCCAATCCATCCAACCGTACACCCTTCTAGTCAACTGAATCAAAGGCACTTAACCAGCTAAACTCAAAGAAGCTTTGATTTCTGACAAGTTCTTGGTCTCTCCACAAAAAAAAAGCCTCAATTCTTACTGGGTCTACAAATGCTTAACCTCTAGAGATTAAAGACCTCAGGAACTGCACTTTTCTTAGCCAAAACTCAACTGTTGAGTTTAGCATACAACTGATTTCTGCTTACTTGATTTCTCTAAGAGATTCCTAGGATTTATCTACCTTCTTCTGCCAGAAGCTTCTTAGTCACTAGAAAAAGACCTTCTTACTTTTCTTTATTGTTTAGGAAGTCCTCAGCCATGATACCTTTACAGAAACTACTGACTATTAATAGAAGACTGTGCCATCTCAACCAAGTGAGAATAAGGACCCAATAGAAATAATGTTTCACATTAATTTAGTTACTGGGTTTTTATGCCTAAAGTCAAAACTGAGCTATACATTTAAGTTTAGTAACTTCCAAAACCAAAATCGACAGATTTCTATTTCCCCCCTATCATAAATGATTTCTGAATTGAACTTCATTTCTAGTTTAGAATTTTGAAATTCAGATTTACATTCAGAGGAGTGATGGATTCTCATTAATTTCGAATGGAAATGTCACATTAAAACCTAGAATTAGTGAAGGGGATTCATATGAGGGTTCAGAATTGAAGATTGATTCTCATATTAAAATTGAACTGGAATTTCATATTAAGAATTAATGTTAAAGTTCCTACTAGAGATTTTAAAGTTGAACCTTAGCTTTAAATTCAGAGCTAAGTTATTTATAATCAGATTTGGGCCTCCCAGTTCCACATAAAATTCTTTATATATTTCAGTTCAGATTGGAGATTCATACCATTTATGGTTCTAAGGATTAACATTGATGTCTAAGACGGTAAGACCTCTATATCAATCTAATAACGAAGAGTTCTCAGCTCCCAAGGTTATGTTATAGTCTTTATAGCAAATACACAAGATCAGGCAAATAACTTTTAGGTTCTTAAATTCATATTCAAAAGGAATTGCTGTCAGTATCTATTTTCCCAACATCATAATCCAAGGCCGGCATCTTATTACAACAGCTAATTCCTTCCTAATAAAATAGTGAATCACATGATGAATGAAAAAATGAAATAAATCCTCAGTTCAAACATAATTGTAGCATGCATTCCTTTGGTCATTAAATTAACCTTTACCCATACGTGGAATGTTCTGAGCTTTCTTGTGTGTTGAAGGGATTATTCTGATTGGTCCCTCCCCCTTGGGCATTCTCTAGCCAAGTGACCAACTTGTCCACATCCAAAGCATTTCTCTGTCATCCTCCAACACTCATTTCTTGGATGCTGATTTCCACATTGAGCACAGACAGGCGCTGTCTTCTTCATCTTCTTCTGGTGTCCTGCTAACTAACCCTTCTTCCTTTTATTTTTCTTCATCTCTGAATTTGAGCATCTTCTTAGTCTTAGCTCACTTCCTTTGTCCTTCAAACGTTCTTCATGTTCCCTTTCTAGAATGAGCGCAATTTCCAAGGCAGATGTCAGATGTTGAAGGTCTAGTAAGGCAATTGACTCCTTATATTGAGTCTTAAACCCTTCAGAATTTTTTTTACTCTTCTATTCTCATCACTAGAAATGTGGGGAGCATACTTCTCCAACTCAGTAAATGTGGGTCCATACCTTGCCACGCTCATCTCCCTTTGTTCTAACTCCATCTCTTTGTCTTCCTTAACCTGTTGGGGAATAAACTTTTGAAGGAATTGGTGTAGGAACTCGTCCCAATTGACATTATCTCCCTTATCTGTGGGTACGTTCCTCTCCCAAGATTGCCACCATTTGTCAACCTCGAACTGTAAAACACTTGGGTGGCCATAGTCACTTTGTCCTCCTCAGCATTTGTTTATTTTTTCCGCTGCGTATTTCGGTCTGCTCGTATTTGTTCGTATACAACGATTTATTCCCATCAACTCTAACACTAACCCTGACCAATTATTGCTCAGGAAAGTTGAGGATTCCATTTTCAAAATTTTATCTGACAATACTAAACTATCTTCCTCTAGGTTTTCCATTAAGGTCTGAACCAGCCCTTGAAAGGATTTCATGAATGCATCTAAATAAAAGATCTCATTTTTTTCTTGTGGCATTTCTACCGAGGGAGTATTAATTGTTTTTTTTTCTAGATGAATCTCCTAGTTCCATAGGTCACTCTTTATTGGTTACACTTATAGCCTTGCCTTTTCCTTCCATTTCCTAAAATATTATCATCTAATTAGTAATTAGCACATCCAATCAGATTATACTAACCTCTTAAATTATAAAGTAACTAAATTCTAACTACCTACAGCACACCCAATTGTTCATATTAAAATCTTATTATTAAGGTGAATGGTTGCAGAAATTTTCAGCCCCATAACCATGCTTTGATACCATGTCTATGACGCTCCACCCGAACATACACGAATCACATATACCATGGTTGTAGTGAGGTTCCATACATAATTAAAGATTTCATTCAAATAGAAAGTAACAAAACTGAGTTTCTTAACATAAACTAATAGGCATCAAAATTGCTCTCAAAGATTATATCAAACTTGCATCTTCAGTGCCTAGGCGTTCAGCACATCCGATCTTGCCCATGCTCACGAGCGGGGACAAATATCCCACCTACAGAGGAGGACACACCTCACAAGTATAGGATTTTTCTTGAGAACTTTATTGTCCACCTACAGTGCAGGACACACTTGACAAAGTAGGATTTTTCTTGAGAGATTTATTGTCCACCAGTGCAGAACACACCTCTCAAATTAAGTAAGATTTTTCTCCTCTTGTCAAAGGTAATCTTCTACCAAAATAGATTAAAATAGCTAACAGCTAGAGAAAAATGTGATTAAAAGTCCTACCATAATTTCAAATATTCTAAAGATAGAAAGCCTTAGTACAAGGTGTTAAAGAAACTTATCATTCCTTGATATAAGAGAGAACACATAAATATGATCAATGAATTCTAGCAGGTTCATGGGGAAAATTTTGTAAACTCATAATCAATTTCCAAAACACACAATTGTTTATCTTGATGGAGTGTTGTACTTCAGATTCAACTTTATACAGCAAAAGATAATCGATTATCGAATGAATGCAAGCAGAAAATAATCAATTTTCGAGGAAACATAATCGATTCCTTCAGTAGGGACTGATACTTCAAAAAAAATTAGCGCTTTACCCCTAATGGGTAACAATTTGATTGTTTCAAAAAATAAATCAATCAACTTCAATGTGATGTCTTCCGCCATACACTAAGCAAAATCAATTCCCGAGTAAAACATATAATCAATTAAGCACATAGTGTCTAATACTGAAGACAAAAAATTTTCTCAACTCTCTCAGAGTGGTGTGCATAGTCAATTTCCCAATCAAAGCCACTAGTTAAGTTTTTGGAGAAATTTCTCTTTTATTTATTATGGCATAAATGAAGCATGTTCAAGAAACTTATCGATTAAAGTCTCGATTCATATATGACATATTTTGTTAATCATATAAACAATGATAATTGTGTGGGGTATGCATTTCAACCTACAACAAAACTCCCAATAGGTGACCCCCAGACTCTCGATCAACTATAACAGGAAGGCCAAAAACATCACATAAACTATTCTAAAAAAAAAACACTAAGAACATGGTCCACAACGGCGTGTTCAAAACACGTCATCCATGGTTGTCGTGACCACCTCAATGTACGTAGAACACTAGAATGCGGCACCCCCTACAATCGCATTCAAAACATGCCACCTATGGTAACCGTATTTTAATGCACCCAACCACAGGGTCACCTCGACTCACGGAAACCAAGAATTGAGGGCCGTATGAGAAAGGTGTATCGCAGGACCACATTCATAATGCAGTGGCTGGTAATAATGCATTCATACATACTAACTTGGGCAGATCTCCTTCTCTCCGAATTACCCCCCATTCCAACCCAAAAACCATCAAAATGAAGAGAGATATTGAGAGAGGAAGGGGAGAACGCCGATTCATACCACAAAACACAACTTCCAAGCAATCATGAGGATAGAAAACACCAAGGAGCTCACAAATCCGACCTCAAACCCCTTCATACAAAAAACCCCCCAAACAAGGCATTACATAACTCTGACATGCAAGCCTCTACATAGCGGGAAACACAAGAACCCATGAATTTGAAGCTATAGGATTGTCACCCTACCTTAGAAACACCAATACCGACCCAGTAGGGTCTTCATAGGTTGGCCATCTCATCTTCACTAATTCCATCATGTTTATGTTGAACCACTCTATGGCTGTCCTTGCATTTTGGTGATAACAAAACTTATGATGATAACATAATGAATATTTTTGTTTCATCTGTGTCGCATCAATCCCATAGCAAAATGCTAAGTCTTTCATTGATGCAATATTTGGCGCACTAAAATGATAAAATCGATGTTTAATCAATATACATCGATTTCTGTTTAAAGTGCCAAAATATTAAGCGCAACGATTTGTTAAGAAGTCGATGCCATAACGATTTCTTCTTTGAGCGCAGTGATTTGGTAAGAAATCGTTCCCATAACGATTTGTTAAGAAGTCGATGCCATAACGATTTCATAAGTGTTCGCAACGATTTCTTCTGTAAAGCGCAAGAAGTCGATGCCATAACGATTTCTTCTGTAAGCGCATTGATTTAGTAAGAAGTCGATGCCATAACGATTTCCTCTTTAAGCGCATTGATTTAGTAAGAAATCGATCTCATAACGATTCTATAAGTGAGCGCAACGACTTGCTCTCACAACGATTTGTTCACATCGATTTGTTTATAAATGAGCAACGACTCTTCACATAACGATTTCATAAGTCATGCTCATAACGATTTCTTCATGGATTCTGTTCAAACACAGATTGCCTTTATATTTCAAATATGCTTGGCGCTTAAATGAAAAGTCAAATATCTTCTGACAAAAAGCTGCATGCATATTTCAGAGTCTTGTCAAAAAAGATATGACCTCTATTTTCAGTATGTTAGCAGAAGCACAGTACCATGCATCGTTTATCATAAACACTCTTTTATGCTAACACTCTCTTCTATGCTCACAGACATCGAAGACCATCGGAGTCTGATTAAGACAAATGAAGAGGAGATGAGCAACGGCTAGAACTCCAACGGATCTCTTCAACGGATCTATTCTAAAGCTGCTCAATATAAAAGATGGAGCATTGCTGAAGAACACAAGAGCCTTTTCTTGAATATCTTTGAAGGAGTGTACATCTGTGAGAAGCACCTTCACGCCACATACACTCAAGGAAAGAGAGAAAGAGCCCGAGCCAAGAAGAAGCATTTCAAGCTCTCAAGCTTCCAAGCTTTCAAGCATTCGAGCCTTCTTTTCTCTCTTCTGTTTTCTCTCCGAGCTCATTGTATATTTGGGGAGAGTTTGGGACTGTGAGCTTTACATGAGTGTTCATCTTGTAAGGTCTCTCAGTCTGATCTTTCTAAGAAAGATCTGTGTCCAGCTGTAGGACTGTATACAGTTGTTAACCCAGCTAGGGGTTGGTGTCTAGCAGAACCTAACTGGGGTTTGTACCAGTTGTCAACCCAGCTAGGGGTTTGTGTCTAGCAGAACCGCACTGGGGTTTGTTCCAGGAGGTTGGCTTCTTTACCTGTAAGAGAAGTGGGCTGCCTTCTTGCCCGGAAAGAGAAGAAGACCTGGTGGGGGATCCAGGGTGTTGTAAGGTCCATAAGGGGGACTGTACCCTTGGTTAGTGAAATCCCAAGAGTTTGCTTGGGGACTGGACGTAGGACTTCCATGTGGGAAGGGCCGAACCAGGATAAATCTCCTGTGTCCTTGTGTGATTGTTTATTTGCTTCCGCACTGCACTCTCTATCACACTGAACTAACCAAGCTTTCAAGTGTTATTTTCTGTGTTTAAGATTCTATTTCAGATTTCAGAAAAACCTATTCACCCCCCCTCTAGGTTGGCTTGCTGCCGTACCAAAAGGGCCAACAGTTTACGCCGCCACCAAGCCAAGGGCGAGCACTACATCACCGCCTCTACATCTCTAACTGGTCATAGGCCACCAGACAGAGAAGTACACCTAACATTCATAACTGTGTTTAGAACACGTCGTTCGCCATGATCGCATTCAAGTCTAAGAAAGGACACCTGACTCACATGCGGGCATCTGTCAGTGTAACGTCGCGCGTTTTTCGGATCCTCGTGGATCCAGGTTTAGCAGGTTTGGTGGCCAATGTGAGGCCCATTAGTGTTGTGTGTTTCTTATTAGATCCTTACCGGGCTTGGTTATAGGTCTGTGTTGGTGTTCAGTATGATGGACATCAACAGTGAGTTGGCGTCCAGGTGGGTGACGTCGACTTTGTGTTGGCGGCCATGGGTTGCCGTTAACATGTTTTTGGCGCCCATCGATGTGGACGTCTACCGTTTATTTTAATGGGTTTTATTGCTTAAACTTGGCGTCGAGCGATGTGGACGCCTAGTTGTGGCGGTTTTGGTTAGCGGCGCAGGGGTTGACGTTAACCTTAGGTGCCTGTGTTTTTAGGTAAACCCGAGCCTTCTTCTTTCCCCATTTTCTCCTCTCCTCCTCCCCCACCTGTCTTCTAGTGCTTCTTCACTACTTCCGACGGTTGACGGGAGCACGTGGGAAGGCCGTGATGCGCGCTGTAGCGGCAGATCGGGCGGGGAATGACGGATTGGAGGGTGGTGTTCGCGGGAAGCTCCTGGGGGTTTCGGCGCGATTTGAAGTTCTTTAGGAGTTTATTTACGTTTCTGAGGTAGGGACTGGACCCCTTGACTTCTCTTGTTTGAATTGTTATGCTCTGTTTGCACATATTACTTGTTAATTGTGTTTTTGGGAAAAAGGGTTACCATCCCGGGAAATTGGGTGGTTTGATCGATCCAAGTATTGGATCTTGCTTTTCTGGTTTAATTATGGTATATAGATGTAAGGGAAAGTGTTTCCCCTTGTTTTTCTATTGTATTTAGGGCTAGATTGCCAGTGCAATCGGTCTAGGGCCATTTTGTGTGTTCTGGCGGGTTCTGCAGTGAAGATCTTGGCGTCAACATCGATTGACGCAGAGTTCTTCGTTGGGAGATTAACGGCTAGGTATCTAGCCGTTGATTGTGGGTAAACGACCAAGTGGTGGTCGCTTACTTGGTGTTGACGGCAAGGGAGATTGTCGTCTATATCTTTTGAACGGTAATCGATGTCGCCGCCAACTTGTGCATGTGCACAGTGTGTTTTTAATGGCATTCTTGTTATAAGTGTTGCGGTGTATTAACACCTGTGGTGCTCTTGGAGCACGGGACTTTTGAGGTCAGTTTACCGGCTATGTAGTTGTGAAATATCACAGGGTTTTGATGTCGTGCAAGTGGTTTGTATATGCATGGCACATCGTACGTTATCATGTTTATTATATATTAATTATTGTGGTGTTGTGGCGATGAGGTTCACGTCTGAACCTAGCCTCGATCTTCTAGAATCTTTTATATAATATTCTGGATGGATAATTAGTAAAATACAAGTGTGATTATTATATGATTATCGTGGTCAGTGTTTAGTGTAACCTTCACTGTCACTTTGTGACCAATGACAGGTCGTGGTATTATTATTAATGTGGTTTATGTATGTGATTGTGTAGGTTAGCTTGTAAGTCACAGGGTGACTGGAACAAGCTATTCCTAACATATGTACCGTGATCGGTAACAGAAAGTGTTTGTATATATATCGTGGTTTGAGCTTGCCGAGTGTGGTGGTCCGGCGCCTATTCTGGAATGCCTCTCTAGTCGGGTACCCCAGGTTCTTTGTGAGCCAGGCACGTGTGTTTGTTGTGCTCGGGATTTGTCCCGGTACAGTGTGGTACCGTTGAGGTCTGTGTCGTCTTCCTGGACACCCTCACTCCTGTGTTTGAGTTGTACGTCCGACTGAGGGAAAGACGACAGTAGGGCAGCAGCTTGTGTTGGTGGGTGTGCAGTCACTTGTAGCGCGCTCGTGGTTGGGGGTACGGACACCAGTAGACGTATTGGTCCCCAGCTAGTCCTATTTTCCAGTGCCTCACTTTAGGGTGCTCCGGCCAGAGACCCTAGAGGTGCCAGGCATGGACCTGCAGTTGTGTGTCTGCAGGTGTGGTGTTGGTTGGTCTCCACAGTTGTTTGACTTGTTCTCGTGGAGCGGCAGTTGGACCTTTCGTCCGTGACTGCGAGACTGAGAGGTTGTTCTTGTGTTGTGTTGTCCGGGTTGGATACTGGCCTGATCAGCCAGTAGTCTGTTCCCATGTGGTGGCGTCGTTCCCTTCCGACTCGTGCTTTGCTACTTGTCGTGGTTCGTGAGTTTGAGACTCGTAGTCGAGGTTTGACTCGTTCGAGGTGTGCCCTGGTGTTGGCACAGTTGTGACTACGGTTGTAGCTTGTGGTGTGCCCGAGTGGTGGCACAGTTTTGATTATAGTTGGTGAATATTGACTCACCAAATGTGGTTTAGTTTGCTATGGTGTGCCCTGTTTCGGCACTGTTTTACTTGCGGTTTCTGTGCTGGTGCCTTGTGGTAATAGGTACATGTACCCTGTGTGGGTAATGGTTTGTGGTGGCACGTCGTATACCAGTCTTTCTGGTGTTGACGTGGAATTGTATTTCGTGGAGGTCGTGTGGTGTGACCTTCCACTCAATGTGTTTTACCTTCCTCGGGTAAACTACCGTATATGGTTTTCAGATGTGATGGATTGGCCCGCTGTAGCCGATCATGTTACTTGGTGTATGTGGTTTCCGACATATTGTGATTTGAGGTATACATGACCAGCTTTTTGTTAGCAGTCCTATTACCCGCGTACTTGAGATTTGCCTGTGAAGCTTATAAGCCTAGGTAGTGGTTGACTTGTGCGGCTTATAGCTTAAATGATTGGTTGTAACTGTAATGTGCCTGTGAGGCTTGCGGCCTAGGCATTTCAATTGTTGAGCGGACTAGTCTGTGGTTCCTTTTTCTTTATAAGGAATATGCATTTGTTTATCAATTACTGTTTAAAGTGTTATTTAAATATAAATGTTGTAAGCATGAAATGGTTTGGCTATTGGTACTTCCAGTGAGACCCATTGGGGT
Source organism: Colocasia esculenta (assembly GCA_014218235.1). Lineage (NCBI taxonomy): Eukaryota > Viridiplantae > Streptophyta > Magnoliopsida > Alismatales > Araceae > Colocasia > Colocasia esculenta. The sequence goes on along the minus strand of CM024765.1, from coordinate 90,599,760 downwards.
TGAGGTGTCCGTGGTTATGGTGTTGTTTTGGGTAGCCCCTACTGAGCCTGTGACTTGTTGAGGCTCACTCCCCTACAATTCTTTTCAGGACTTGCTGAGTGTTTGGCTTGCAGCGGCGTTGTGTCAGACTTGTACCACCAGCAGTTGTGTAGTAGTCAGTGTTGTGTGAGCTTGTGCTCCCTCGGGGTATGCCCTAGGTAGTTGTACTTTTTAATTGGACATGTATTAATGTAATGGGACAGTTGTAAATTGTTATATGCAAGTATGAGCACATGTACTTTCTTGTGTCTTATACTGTTGTGGTTTGTCTTTTTTATTCTTACTGGACACTTGTGTGAGCTATCCCTTGCGAGACTTCGGTCCGTTCGCGGGAGGCGGATCTGGATATGGAGCCTTAATGGGCATAAATACCCCGGTCCGTCACAGTTGGTATCAGAGCAATGTTCAGTCAGAATATGAAAAGACATTGAAGTTACAATGTCCCAATACATAAATTAGTGTCCACTGCTGGTAGTAAGTCTGTGGTTTTGTGTTGGTTAAAGTGGTATTTGTTTAAGTTTTTGTTTTGTAAAATGTGTTTTTGAGTTGAGAATTTGGCAGCCGTTAGCAGTTGTTGAAAGTTGATGTGATTAGAGGTGGTATAATCTGTGTGATTATACCAGTATGCTGGTTTATGATAGATCAGTTTAGTTGTTAAAGATTTGCAGTTAAAGGAATTAAGGAAATTAATAAGTTTGGATATGGAATTCAGTAAGAATACAGAGTTAGCAGAGATAGGTATATGGTAACGAGGTGATGAAGAACAACTCAGGGTGTGTCAGAAAATGATTAAATGTGCAAAGTATAGTTGAGAATCTCAGCAGAGGTATTGTGGCATCAGAGATCTGAGTCAGATGATATCAAGAAACAGTGTGAATGAGAATGTGATTAGTATTATGAAGAGTTTGGCATGATTAAGTAAAGCAGATCAGCTTTAAAAAGAGGTACTGGTACATAAAAGAATAGTGATGATTAAGTGTACCTGAGATGGGGAATTTGAGAAAAGCGTTGTTTTGAATAGTGATAGTAATATGAAGTTTGATATGAGGATTTGTCGTGGTTTGAGCTTGCCGAGTGTGGTGGTCCGGCACCTATTCCGGAATGCCTCTCTAGTCGGGTACCCCAGGTTCTTTGTGAGCCAGGCACGTGTGTTTGTTGTGCTCGGGATTTGTCCCGGTACAGTGTGGTACCGTTGAGGTCTGTGTCGTCTTCCTGGACACCCTCACTCCTGTGTTTGAGTTGTACGTCCGACTGAGGGAAAGACGACAGTAGGGCAGCAGCTTGTGTTGGTGGGTGTGCAGTCACTTGTAGCGCGCTCGTGGTTGGGGGTACGGACACCAGTAGACGTACTGGTCCCCAGCTAGTCCTGTTTTCCAGTGCCTCACTTTAGGGTGCTCCGGCCAGAGACCCTAGAGGTGCCAAGCATAGACCTGCAGTTGTGTGTCTGCAAGTGTGGTGTTGGTTGGTCTCCACAGTTGTTTGACTTGTTCTTGTGGAGCGGCAGTTGGACCTTTCGTCCGTGACTGTGAGACTGAGAGGTTGTTCTTGTGTTGTATTGTCCGGGTTGGATACTGGTCTGATCAGCCAGTAGTCTGTTCCCGTGTGGTGGCGTCGTTCCCTTCCGACTCGTGCTTTGCTACTTGTCGTGGTTTGTGAGTTTGTGACTCGTAGTCGAGGTTTGACTCGTTCGAGGTGTGCCCTGGTGTTGGCACAGTTGTGACTACGGTTGTAACTTGTGGTGTGCCCGAGTGGTGGCATAGTTTTGATTATTGATTATAGTTAGTGAATATTGACTCACCAAATGTGGTTTAGTTTGCTATGGTGTGCCCTGTTTCGGCACTAGTTTACTTGCGGTTTCTGTGCTGGTGCCTTGTGGTAATAGGTACCTGTACCCTGTGTGGGTAATGGTTTGTGGTGGCACATCGTATACCAGTCTTTCTGGTGTTGATGTGGAATTGTGTTTCGTAGAGGTCGTGTGGTGTGACCTTCCACTCAATGTGTTTTACCTTCCTCGGGTAAACTATCGTATATGGTTTTCAGATGTGATGGATTGGCCCGCTGTAGCCGATCATGTTACTTGGTGTATGTGGTTTCTGACATATTGTGATTTGAGGTATACAGGACCAGCTTTTTGTTAGCAGTCCTATTACCCGCGTACTTGAGATTTGCCTGTGAAGCTTATAAGCCTAGGTAGTGGTTGACTTGTGCGGCTTATAGCTTAAATGATTGGTTGTAACTATAATGTGCCTATGAGGCTTGCGGCCTAGGCATTTCAATTGTTGAGCGGACTAGCCTGTGGTTCCTTTTTCTTTATAAGGAATATGCATTTGTTTATCAATTACTATTTAAAGTATTATTTAAATATAAATGTTGTGAGCATGAAATGGTTTGGCTATTGGTGCTGCCAGTGAGATCCATTGGGGTTGAGGTGTCCGTGGTTACGGTGTTGTTTTGGGTAGCCCCTACTGAGCCTGTGACTTGTTGAGGCTCACTCCCCTACAGTTCTTTTCAGGGCTTGCCGAGTGTTTGGCTTGCAGCGGCGTTGTGTCAGACTTGTACCACCAGCAGTTGTGTAGTAGTCAGTGTTGTGTGAGCTTGTGCTCCCTCGGGGTATGCCCCAGGTAAATTGTAAATTATTTTTAATTAGACATGTATTAATGTAATGGGACAGTTGTAAATTGTTATATGCAAGTATGAGCACATGTACTTTCTTGTGTCTTATACTGTTGTGGTTTGCCTTTTTTATTCTTACTGGACACTTGTGTGAGCTATCCCTTGCGAGACTTTGGTCCGTTCGCGGGAGGCGGATCTGGATATGGAGTCTTAATGGGTATAAATACCCTGGTCCGTCACAGTCAGTGTTGACTAATCCACTACCAAAACGTGCTTGGGTGACCGACCGTGTTCTTGGCCATGCAAAAAACACCACTTGACACTTCCAATCAAATGCTACTGGACGATCAACGCACTCAGGTCACTGACCAACAACCAAAAATGACAAAATTGAGAATGTGTTGCATGACCACGTTCACAATGTGGTTCGCCTAGCAAAGAAAAGTCTCAAAACACAAGGAAAAAAGTCACAGTTGGATTATACGGCACCCCAAATCCATCTTAAAGGTCAGGTCAACACCTAAATCTACAGATCAAGATCTGAAAAGCCAATGATGCTACCCCACCTCTATTGAGAAGGAGTGTGAACTTGCTTATTTAAATGATATCCTTCCTTGAGCCTCCACCTGTAGCGGAGTGGCTGCCCCCTCTGCATAAGGGGGGGGGGGGGGGTGGCAGGCAGGGTGCGAGTTTGAACCCGCGCCCGGCCTCTCAATTCCCCCATCCCCGTCCAACTCACTTACCAAAAAAAGATGATATATATCCTTCCTTTCCTCTGATCAATTGTGGTTGATTGAAATTGTGTTTGACATGAATACTTATATGGTAGTATGATTTGTGAGATAGTGGTTTAAAATCTGGTGATTTTTTTATTTGAGTGAAATTTTGAGGCAAATCGAGAATTTGTAATGTCAATATATATAGCATCCTTCTTCATCGTTTTATTTTAAGCGGATAGAACCTTACTTTTGCCCTCACCTAGAAACCATAATCGAGAATTTGTGGTTGAAAGTTAAAAAAAAAGGCTCCCAAAATCACATAAATAACTTTCCAATTAATTAGTTTAGCATTTTTTTACTCAAACTAATTTGGCCAAAGTTTATGAAATCTTACATCCAATTGGAAGCTGAGCCAAAGCTTGTCATCGGCAGCCAAAAGTAGCCCAGACTCGAGCTGATAAAAAAAAGAGGATAACAGTTAAGAGCATCCAAATAGACCTTACAATAATGGCATTTATTGCAACAATAAGAGCCGTATCATGCACCCGTTCGACCACACCCCCTTATGCCATGTGTTCATCTAAGAATTTTGATCATGGTTGATCCACTAAACTGCGCTTAGCACGTACTTAATTCTCCAAGATAATGATCGATCCGTACGTAGAAATAATTCGAATTCTAGCATTTTAACAAGTCAAATTAAATGTTTATCTATATATATAACTAACATTTATTGCAACATTAAAAGCCATATCACCGGCCCCTTCGGCCACACACCCTTATGCCGTGTGTTCATTTAAGAATTTGATTATTGAACCACTAATTAAACTGCGCTTAGCTGGTACTTCTCCAAGATAATGATCGATTCGTGGAAATAATTCGAATGCTAGCTAGCATTATTGTCAAGTCAAATTAAATATTGTTATCTATATATATATAACTAGCATTAATTTATTGCAACATTAAGAGCCGTATCCCCCCCTTCGACCACACGCTATTAACAGGTAGCTCTCCAAGATCATGATCGATCGATCCGTACGTAGAAATAATTCGAATATTGCTAGCATTATAGCCGCCAGAAGAAATGCCATGCCAATCTTGCCAGGTCCAAACGCTATCTTTCAGTTGACCCAGACTGGCCGTTTAAATGAACAATTATGACAAACTCTCAAAGATCTTCCATGTTGGTGCAATAGTTGGTTCATATCTTTCATTTGTTTCCCTTTTCTCTGGACAGATGGTTGGCTCTCAGAATACAACAGAAAGAAAGGGATGGTATACCTAAGTAATATAAAAACCAAGAAATCTCGCCGATCGACTGAATTATAGAAAACTAATTAGGAGATATGGTATAAAGAGTGCGTCTCTATGTTTTGAAAAGACTAATTTTGAAATGATACTAAGCTCCTAGGATATTATTAAATGTGACCCAACTCCATCTTTGACACGAAGTTGAGACCAAGGAAAACTCACAATTAATGCATCCCCTTTATATATGCCTTCACTTGATGGGATGCTTCTTGTGACCCAGGAAACATTTAACCTCATGCACTGTTAATGTCATGATGGTATTGATCTGAAGTCTAAACTAGACGTACCCCAATCACGGAAAATCCGAAATTTCCTTCTATCTGCATCCGGGAGATGAAACATCACTGTAATATCTGTTTCACAATTTGTTGAAGTGTGAAGATCGATGTGTCAAATTTTAGTATGTTCGTCCCTCTTAAGAAATATTCTCTCTTATTTTGAGTTGTGTCTTTTAAATTTTCTTGAAAAATCTTTTTCTTAGAAGAAGAGACATGTGTCTTATTTATAAACACAGACATATTTTTACTTATCTCAGATGTCGGATTAAATTATGTCTTTACACACACGTACTTTTTTTAGTGAGAATAAGAGTGTGCAAATCTTATCGTGACAAGACGTTCTTACATGACATATGATCTCTTATTCAGTTCTCATACATGGTGTCATTGACGATGTATAAAATTTTAGTGTGTCACTTTTAAGAAATATTATCTCTTATTCAAAATTTTATATATTTTCTTAAAAAAAAATCTTGAAAGAAGAGATATGTGTTTTACTTATAAACACATTTATTTTCATTTATCTCCGATGTAGATCTAAATCATATCTCTACATTTAAGTGTAATATGATTAGATAATAACCCATGTGACACCCCTCATATGAGGAGTGATAAAATAACAATCTAATTGTTAGATGCCACATAAATTATTGTCGAGTAATATTGCACTTAAAGTGTAATATGAAAATACAATAAACATTTCTCATTGCAGAAACATAGCCATATGGTTGTCCGTTTCCTCTCTATCTTGTGTCATAGTAATCCAGCAACAAAGCTTGGATTTGATCTGGAGTTTTCCCTGTTGGAAGCAGATCCTGTTTGCTCTTAATTAGTTCCTCCAGCTACTAACCAACAAGATTGCACCTACCCCAATGGTGTGGAGCGACTCGACAAATCTAACCGAACTGAGTCGTAGACTCGCTCCACGGTTTCCTTTGGCCCATGGGTAGCAAACAGAAAAATCATTATTTGGCTTTATCCTGACCTTTTTCTCATGAAGAAACATTCATTCATTTCTTTAGTCCAGGAAGCAGACCGTGCATATTATATGACCTGCAGGTCGAAGAGCTTCTTTTTTCTTTTTTTTTGTAGCCCAATGACATTTGCCATTGGGTGAAAGCAGCCTTCCCTGAGTTCGATATCCGGGGCCCCATCCTTCTGTCCCATGCCCCGCCTTAAATTCATTCAGGAGAAATATCTAAAGCGTACAAGGTGCATCCAACGCAGATTTCGAACCCCGCATCTAGGTGTGCAGCGGCGTGCCCCCCATTCGGGCACGCCTTCGCGCACTATAGGTCGAAGAGCTTGCAAAAAGAAGTGCTTAAATTTACAAAATTTGTGAAGATCTACGTGAAAAAATATTGATTCTATAGTGGGACCCAGAATCCAAAATACTCACTTGATGAAATTGGTCCCGAACTCGCAAAGATAGATGAGAATTGATCACTTTGGGTGTCTAAGGTTGAGAGCTCAAATTGGTAAAGGAAGTAAAGAAATGAAGAAGTTGATGTTAAAGCCCAGATTGATCCGATGTACAAAAAGTCAAATTTAGAATAGAGTTTTCAAAATCTACTTTTTGATAATGAAGTCCAAAGCGATCAACTTGAGAGGGGAGGCAAAGGAAATTGAATGATAGAGAGAGTGGAACCGAGATTTTATGTCGAGACATGCATGACACGAACTTTTATAGATTGATATAGGAGAAGAGGAGTCTAAAGCTCTCGATGTGTTTGGGAACAGTACACTTTGGTGATTTTATTTTTTCAAAAATCAAAATCACCCAAAAATTTTATAGAAACTAGTTTTTAAGGCTTCAAATCCAAGGCCTCATTATTATCTCTCTTCTCTCTCCACATTTCCTCCACTTTTTGAAAATCTACTTTTTGAGAATCCACAATCATTTTTTCTCATTTGAGAACTATAGTGAGAAAGAGTGTGATACCAATCATTAGAATCTACTTTTACCTTTTCCAAACGCTGCCTACTCCAAGAGAGCTTCCTCTAGGCGATCCCCCCTCCAAAATTCTTAGGAAGAGTTGTCATGTTTATACTCACTCTTACATTGATCTCATGGGATGGGATTTCAATCCAAATGTCATCTACAATCTTGATCAAGATCTTTGGATCAGATGGAGTTGATCCTCAAATACTAAGCGTGACTTGGGCCGTCTTACTATTAGTCTGAAAGTAGACCGAGTAGGGTGATATAGCTAGGTCGACCTCTCAAAGTAATTAAAAGAGAATTGTCGCAGTCATGCCGGAAAATATCCTTTAATGCTCAAGTTTGGCCAAAAGGCCCAGAACTATAATCTCCCCATTGGTGAGATTTCATAAATACATTGACCCAAAACGATTATTAATGTATCCAACAGAATGCTTGCAGTTAAAGCATATATATACTTATACCTATACTCACATATACTTTATCTCAAACGTCTAGAAGGACGATTACCTTTATGAAAAGCACGTTCTTGGTGGCCTTGTCCAACAAAGACCTCTTTGAAGTCTTCAAACCTATTTAGTATACAACTCTTGCAACCTCTGGCTAGGTGTCCCAGTGTTGAGGGTGCTGCATATCTTTGGGAGCGGCCCATGGAGGGTCTCTTACGGGCAGTTCTCTCCATGTTCTCCTCCTGGGATATATATGTTCTCCTATCTCACTTAGCGTCATTCTAAAACCTACATTTGGCGTCTTCGAGAATGTGTTAGCAAGCTCTCTGTAAGATAAATAGTTTCCCATCTCAAATGAATATAATAAGATCTGAATGACAACACGGAGGGCAGCGCGTTTTTAAAATTAGAGAAAGACTTTGTGCATTTTCAAAAGTGCACAAAGTGTAAGTCACATGGATAAATTGTCCATGTGGCACCAACTTACCCATGTGCATGGTGCCACATGAGCAATTTGTCCATGTGACTTGCATTTTGTGTACTTTTGAAAGTGCACAAAGTCTTTCTCTTAAAATTATATGCACGAGTTCTACGTACACAGAGTGCAGCTTATCCTTATAACACCACTTGAGATATAGTGATCTCTCTCTCTCTCTCTTTCTCTCTCTCTGTGCCAGCGTGCGACGGTACTTGTCGCCCAGCTCGGATTCCTCTGTTGTTGGCCTGCCGCCTCCGACACGCCATCTAAGTCTCTGACTAGTGTTTGTATCATGTAAGACATATTAGTTTTGCTCGTCGATTGCGGAATCAGTGGCGGATCTAGAATTTTCATTCAGTGAGTGCACTTTTAAATGTACTTTTTTGATCCAGCGAGATCACTAATAGTGAAATTCTACATCACTAATGAAAATTTTTCAATCTAGTGGAGTCATCGGACTCCACTGGCCTCAAAATGACATCACCACTGTGCGGAATATCCAATTATCCACGTCCTCCTGCCTTGGCGGGATGGACACCAGGTGGGTTTGGGAGGGAAGGAACCGGGTTCGATACCCAGTGAAGCGGTTGTTGCGTCAGTGCCTTATTCACTTGGCTGGAATCAAAAAAAGAAAAAAAAATCTAATTATCCAAATCAGATAGCTAACCACCAACTCGGTTTTAATTAAAGCCCCGACAAGACCCCCAGAGATTGAACGGAAGTAGGAACTATAGGCTGATCGAGATGCGGTTTCACCGTCTAGATGCACCTGCCGCATTGTTGGTGACTAAATTTCGCACATCTTGGCCGTAGAAGTTAATAGCTTTTTCGTCAATAAAGGTTTGAAACTTTTTATTGAGAAAAGTATATATAAAATTTTGAACCTTTTGGCACTCAGAGGCCTTTCATGTTGTCGGGGCAGGAGGGGACTCCTTGCATTGGCCTTGTATGTGTGTGTGTGTGTTATCTCGCACATCTTGTGTAGTAACTTTGATTTTTAAAATAAAAAAAAATAAAAAATTTATTTAAATAAATGAGATAAACTGATTTAATTGAATAAAAAGGGAATAAATAGAAATAGAATAAATTAAAATCAAAGTCCATCAAGCTAAATTAGCAATGAGGTGTACTAATGGTTCTAACAAGGTTTGTTGGGCCCAAATAGGGATAGCCCATTATGAGAGGAGAAGTAATTAAGAGAAATTCGTATCTAATTAATTAATAAATGAAAAAGGGTCAAATTAACTATTAAAACAAGTCATATATATCCTAAAAAGAGTCCTACACTTATCATAAACCTTTACCCACGAAATTGGATCCCTTCTCAACTCTATTAGGTGGATAAATAAGAGAAAGTGGGAGATAAAGAAGGAAATTCGGAGTTTAATGGAATGGATGACTCTTAGAATGGCTAGGACTCCTATAGTTAGCCATATACCCCCAAATTCGTCTCAACCAAACCTTAGTTCATGGCTGGAGCTCTGAAGGACGAAGAGGAGGAGTTCTGGACATTAGGAGCTTGGAGAAGAAGGATTGGAGCAAGGGATTTCATCCTATTTTTGTCATCAAACTCTAGTTTTCTTACTCCGTGAAAAAGGTAAGCAATCTCGCAGGCTTAAATCGTGTAACAATTACCTTAGGAAGGCTTCATGACCCTCTGCTAAAGCCCTCTTGTTTCGTTCAATTTCGTCCACCTATGTGAGCGAATTAAATGTTGCAAAACCATGTCTATTTCATGCACCCGAACCCCTTGTTTGCCTTGAATCTTTGCATATACTCGATCCCATGATCTGAAATAAATATCATAAATACTACTTGTTTCTACCTTTCAAACGCCCCTATTTTCCCTAATTTTTGTCTCATATCTACGGCGAATTAAATCATTCTCTAGACATGTGCATGTTTAGGTTGACGAAAAGTAACCTAGCCAAATCATGCTTTACACTTGTCTGTTTTCTAATTAGTCGTTTCCAGTGATAGATCTCCATGTCTAGTTTTGTATAAAATTTATCTCGTGATTTTTGGTCATCCGTATGAATTATTCGGATTTTTGAAGTGCTCGGTGGTTTAGTAGACCCACATGGGAATTGGGAAAACCCCTTTTCTGGGTTCGGGCGGCCCTCTGGTGTCGCGACGGCACGATACGCCGCGACAGCAGGGTGTCGCGACGCCAAGATCCATCACGTTCTGAACGCGACTGTGCGACACGTCGCAACCTGCCCTCCGATCCACCCCAGCGCCCGGTTCAAGAGATCGCGACCGAACCTGGTGGCGCGACCTTATTGCGACCCTAGACCCTGTCGCGACCTGATCTTGAACGCGACCCGAATTTGTGTCGCGACTTGAACGCGACAGACTCCTGCATCGCGTTCTGAACAGAACAGCCAGAACCTGTAATTTACATGTATAACCATGCTATACATGTCAATTAAACCCTGTGTAATCTTAATTAAGTGCTGACAAGGTGAAATTTGACTTGCTATTTGTTAATGAATATTCTTATGTGAAATTAACTAAACTAAAAGCCATGTGCACAATCATGCTTGCTCTCTTGATTTCATCTACACTTGCACACACTAGACGTTAATATATGCTATGAGACCATGTTAATTCACTCAATAATATATCTGGTAATTAAGTGAAATTAATTACTAAATTCTCTATTTAATTTAATTATACTTGTTTCCGTTTTACACGCTTGTTTCATCTACCGTTATCGTTTTTCCTCGGCTTTCGAGCACTCAAGGCACGACGGACCCGTTTTCTACACACTTTCTCTTGACTTGGACCACCTCTCCACCGGGAATACTCTCGATTGGACTAGGGAATCTTTGTCAAGACCTTCATAAGTCTTCTTGGCTTTGGCGCATGTCCTTAGTCAACGAGCTGGTTGTACCCCAAAACCCGTTACACCCTAGGGATCAGAACGATCCATGCCCTTAGTGTTTTTCCTTCTTGTCTCGGGTTCACTCCGAACCATTTGGTCGTGTTCACGACACGACTAAGTGGGTGGTTGTGACTTCTACCAGACTGCCGGTGACCGACCTGGTGTCGTGCAACCGTTACTATCGGAATTTCACATTGTTTTACGGAATTGTCCTTATCTCATCTAATCTCTATACCCTCTTATTTGTTCACATTTTCTCTACACTCTCATCTATCTCGTCTAGTACTCTCTTATCTCTTCTTGGTACTCTCTTGGCCATCATGTGATTGTCTAAGATAAAGAAATGACTAATGTCAGTGCAATGGGGCCTGATCAGGTCCTGGGAGGAGCATCCCGAAAAGTGCCAGTGCCTATGGGAGTTAAAATGATCAAGGATGTGTTACGGCATGCATCCAGTGCCAGTTTACTATCTAGATTAATCTATGACAATCAAAGTACTATCTCTACAAGTGCAAGCGTGATCGTTACTAATGCACCGTTGTGCAATTTACATGTTATAACGTTACATGGCCATTCTATTGATGTTCTTTTCCCTGTGCCAGTTGCTATTGTTCTCTCGTTATCGTGACATGCTCTACATGACTTTACTCTCTAGTTAGCCTGCCATTAAAATATTAACTATTTAAAGCATGCTTGTGTTAATGAGATATTAAGTCTTACTGGGCGTTATTCGCTCTTCCTGCGCATTTGTTTAATGTGTTCAGGTGAGTCGGATGGAGACGACCACACTTACGAGGACGGGACTGAGGGAGATGCTCAAGAGTGACCATTTCAGCCACCAGTGCTATCTAGTAGTAGTTAGTATAGTTATGAGTTAGTGAGTCAGTTAATCATAATGTAATAGTTTGATTTTGAATAAAGTACTCGGGGCCCTAATTCTGGCTCTGATACGTTGATGTAATGATGACTGGTGGAATATTAATGAAATTGAAGTTTATTTGGTATTATTCCATTTGTGCAATGATTTGCAATTATTTCTCACTCTGTACTATTTAATAACTGTAATCCCGCTCCGATATTCCATGCCGGTAGGAAAGACCCCCTACCGCCGCCGAATAGGGCTCTTCTCAACTAGAGAGAGATTTTTTGCTAAAGAAAAAGTTGTATAGCAAGTTTTTTTTTCGAGTTAGAATGAATGGAATCAAATGGTATAGATATGTAAAATAAAATATATAATATATAGATTTTAAATATATATTAAAATATAATATTTTTAGAAAAAAATTATATATATATATATACATTTCCAAATTCGAGTTGGGGGCAGGGTTTTTTATTGGAGGGACATATATAAACCCTTAATGTATTGACGAATGAAAAAAGTAATTAACAAATACAATAAATATCGGTAAATCTCTCTCTTTTAAGTGTTGCCAAAGAGAGACGTGAGATTAATTACCTAAACATAAGGTTACCCTCGATGCTCGCATCTCGTTTTGTTGGGGTGACTTCTTGGGGTGACCACTTTGATTCAAGATTAAGTTATCTACGGGTAGTTTAATTAATTAGGGGTCTACTAATCCAAAAATTAGCGGGCACTATGGGAGGGGGGTTAACCCTGGGTAAATCTGGGTTACTTAGGGGTAAACTCCTTCCCAAATTTTTAGGAGGGGAGATAGTTTATCTGGTACATGTGGGTAACTCTACCCACTTTTTGGTGGGGTAGAGGTGGTTAAGTTCTTTTTTTTTTTTGAAAAAAAAATAAAAAATTATCATTAATTTTTAAATATTATTTTATTATATATTTCATAATTTTTTAAATTTGAAAATAAATAAAGTTAAAGAAGAAAGTTAACCCAAAAAATAAAAATAAACCATGGTAGTTTAAAATCTTCAACCAAAATGGGGCACTTATCTTTGAAAGGGGAGGGGGGCGCCGAATACATGGATGTGACTTATAAGAACACAGTTCCCACATATAACAGAGAGAATTAAACACAGTGTTATAAAATATTATAAATGATCCATTTTGTATTAATCCAGCCTCAAATCATTAAACAATCTGATATATATATTTCTCTATTGCCGTTGGGTCATCATCGTATTGCACCAAGTATTTTCCTCTTTTTTTTTCTAACGGATGGGCATATGTGCCGTGGAGTGGTGGAGCAGTTACGAGGTTTCCAACGACAGGGTGATGCTCTGGGATGCGTCTGACAATGGAGAGGGTGAAGGATCTGCTTTGTTAGGCTGCCAAACTCGGGGCACAGCCAACGCTGCATGCAGGTAGGAAAGCTATAGTGCATGCATGCGTGCCATTTGATCAATATATAGGAGATTCCACAGCAGAATGGTGTTGTAAGAAAGAGAGACGCATATGGGCTCCGACCGGCCCTTCCACAGGAAAACCACATATCAATTTCTATACATGTCATTTAACCTCACATTTACTTAAAGCCAGCAAGTTGTAGGAAACTGGTTGCAATTATATATATATATATATATATATATGCATGAAATTACAATTCTTTTGCTAAATGTTAATTCTTTGATATAGAAATGAACGCCAAAGTTGATGTAGAGGTAGAAAACAAAAAGGCCACATTGTTTAATATGGGAATGTTTAACCTTGACAAACCATAATTATATATAAAAGGGGTGCCTCTGATATATATGTTATAATGCTGTTTTGCTCCTTGCGCATATTGTCATCTATGGCATCCTTCCCGGGAATCTACTTTAACTTTGTAGACATATTTTCAACTACTCAAACTAACAAGACAACTCCAAGGCGGACGAAAGGCAATTAATAAATACATGTAATTTATAAAAAAAATTACTTGCTACAAAAGGGGCGTTTCTCTTGCATGGCATCTGTGTGAGGTGTGTTGATTGGCTAGTGTGCAGCACATGTGGCATGCTGGGGTACTCACTATTCAAGAGGGGCAAGACATGTCCCCTATATATATATTGCAACAAGTACTTCTCATGATCTATAAAATATCTGGACCTACCACCATAAAAATGTATGTTTCATTTTTAGAAATACTTGTTATATATGCAGTACTCTGATTTGCAATAATTCTTGTAAATCTAGATTTGAATATTGGTCCAGAGAAGTTGAGGGGACCCTGGCTCTTGCATGTAGTCACGTCTATCCCAATTGGATTGAGGTGGACTAATCACATTTTCAAATTTGCAGTACTACAGAAAATTCAGCTGCAAACTAGGGTACGCAGTAAATATTTCACTTCTCGAAGCTAACCCACCATTTCTAAAGAGATGACAGCGATATATATGATAGTTTTTTCCCTTCGCACAAAAGCCATCAGACATTTTAAAAGGGAAATTATCAATAACTTCTTCGTGTGGTTAACCCTCCCTGTCTGGCACTGGGCAATAATACACACCAGCAAATCCCAAGGATTAATTACAAGCAACCGAGTTGAACAATAGAAGACAAACATTTACTCATGATCACTTAAGCAACACTAAATATATATTATACTTGTACTAAACATTTACTTATCACTTAACACAAACAAGGATTAAATACTACCCGACCACTCTTGTACTAATTATCGGTTAGCAAACAACCCCCTCTCCCCACCCACGAACAAAAGACACGTCCATCTCCCTTGAGGTTGTGTCTATAGAGGCATGCAGGGAAAGAGATAAGGGAGGCATGCATATGCTGCTGCTGACACCATGGGAACCATATATCTCCTCTTACATAGTGAGCAGCTTGAAATCGTTGCGTTTGGCCACCCATCCCCAGGCTTAGCTACTCCCATCCATACACTTCCCAGTCTAGAAGGGCTCGCAACAACCCCATCCTCCATTGACCTCATCAGTCAAACACCCCAGCCCCCTTCTTCCCCAGTGCTATAACTATACTGCCCTTACCCCTCACAACCCTCATGTCAATTCTTTCTAGTCCTCTTCTCACATCACAACAGAGGACCACCCCCCCCCCTGCTCCAAGCCCAATCCCAATTCCCACCTCAATGGCAGCCCATTCCCTTAATCACCTTCGAACAGTACCACAAGGATCCGCTAGCTAGCTAGCTCCAATTTTTTCAGCTTACCAAATCGAACGGTTACAGATCTAGGAAGGCAAAGAAGACCAAGAAATCCACATTCCTCCACAGTCCCACCGAAAGCTACCTCCCTTCTCCATCCCCCCTTATAACAGACTAGCAGCCTCCCCTTTCTCCCTCGCCATGAGCTCTTCGCCATTGTTCTCGCACCCTCTGAACTCCACCGCCATGAACTCCGGCAACCACACCACTGTCTCCCACTCTACCACAGGGCCCTTCGGGGACTTCCACCTCTGGCAGCTCATGATGGAGGTCCACGCCCTGGAGCTCCTCCTTGCGGCGGCCATCTTCGTCACCATCCATTCCGTGCGGCAGGGCAAGACCCAGGGCCTCGCGACGTGGCCGCTGGTGGGCATGTTGCCCTCCCTTCTCCTCGGCCTCCGGGGGAACATGTACGAGTGGATCACCGAGGTGCTCAACCTCCAGAACGGCACCTTCACCTTCCGCGGCCCCTGGTTTACCAACCTCCAGTGCGTCGTTACCTCCGACCCCCGCAACCTGGAGCACATGCTCAAGACCAAGTTCACAAGCTTCCCCAAGGGCGAGTACTTCCGCAACACCGTCCGGGACCTGCTCGGCGACGGCATCTTCAACGCTGACGATGATGCCTGGCGCCAGCAGCGAAAGGCAGCCAGCCTTGAGTTCCACTCGACCGCCTTCCGCGGAATGACTGCGGAGTCACTGGTGGAGCTCGTCCACGGGCGGCTGCTGCCGGTGCTGGAGGCGTCCTGCCTTGCGGGCGCCGCGGTCGACCTGCAGGACGTGCTGCTCCGGCTCACCTTCGACAACGTGTGCATGATCGCCTTCGGCGTGGACCCCGGCTGCCTGCGCCCGGGCCTTCCTGAGATCCCCTTCGCCCGCGCCTTCGAGGACGCGACGGCGGCCACCATCATACGCTTCATCACCCCTACTGCCATCTGGAAGTCCCTGCGCTTCCTGAAGCTGTTCAATGAGAGGACCCTCCGGCGGTCACTCAAGGGCGTCGACGACTTCGCCTACGAGGTGATCCGCACCAGGAAGAAGGAGCTCGCCCTGGAGTCCGACGACAAGAAGGCCTCGAGGTCGGACCTCCTGACGGTCTTCATCAGGGTCAAGGACGACGACGGGAAGCCCTTCTCCGACAAGTTCCTCCGGGACATCTGCGTCAACTTCATACTGGCCGGAAGGGACACATCGTCGGTGGCGCTGGCCTGGTTCTTCTGGCTGCTCGACCGGAACCCGGAGGTGGAGCAGAATATCCTGGCCGAGATGCGCAGGATCATCAAGGACAGGGAGCGCGACCCCGGCGCGGCCGAGAAGGACGGGGCCACGCTGGTGTTCAGGCCGGAGGAGGTGAAGAAGATGGAGTACCTACAGGCGGCGCTGTCGGAGGCGCTTAGGCTGTACCCTTCGGTGCCGGTGGATCACAAGCAGGTATAAACGCCAATCCTAAACTCTGTTCTGTCTTGCACCACCATGCACACACATCACCACATCGCAATTTTCACAAGCAGATGCATGACGGTAGAGACATACATACTTGAGTACTATACGTCCCCAGTGATTTCTACTGTCGTGTGCCCACTCTATTATATCTTGATGTTTCCCGTGTTATATGTTAAACGTAGGTCCTGTAAAAAAAAAATTATCTCATCGTATATATTCTTACCATCATATCAATAAAATTTCATTTTATTGTACATATCTCTAGAAAAGCTTATGAGTATTGGAAAATCGAAGGGTATAAATGAATGATCTTAATTCTTAACTTAGTGCAAGCATAAAGAATATTATATAGAGAGAGAGAGCGTAGAATGCATGCGGAATACTGTACATGTACCTAGTCAGAGATATCGATATGGAGATCATGCGTGTCTTGCCATCCATGATCCACGCATATGACCCTTCATACCAAGTCTACAGAAGTACGTACCTCGAAAGGGAATATATTCCCGGGGAGTCCAGTTCCTCTCGTTATAGGGAAGAAGTATTTGGGAGGATCGAACTCCACAAATATTTGAGAGAAAAATATAAAAAAATCTCTTAAATTCCACCCAAACTTGATCAGGTTAATTTCTGTCTGAATTTTTATGTAAATTATAGACGGATTCATCACTTTTTTCTCT
The DNA here is from genome assembly GCA_014218235.1 of Colocasia esculenta. Classification (NCBI taxonomy): domain Eukaryota; kingdom Viridiplantae; phylum Streptophyta; class Magnoliopsida; order Alismatales; family Araceae; genus Colocasia; species Colocasia esculenta. The sequence continues at coordinate 90,582,839 of CM024765.1, read as the reverse complement.
CATATTTATGAATTCCTTCTAATCCTCCTATACAGTGAGAGGATCTCTTTCTCGAGGAGGGTATTCGGTTAAGTCGGAAAGTACAAATATTCCAATGAATAGCTTGCTTTCTGCGCCCTTCTGTTGAGATGTTGGTACCCCAACCCAACGGTCCTTTTCTGCTCACCAAACATACATGAACGCATATAAAATATCCGTACCATAACTCCTGATTTATCTGTATATAATATCCCTTTAATTTATTAGTATTCCCAGGATGCTGGTGGGCACTGTTCCCCTTATGGGTGTCTTGGTAAACACGTTGTTCATGATAACACAATCAGCTGAGCTAAAACAATGAAATAAAAGGCGAACCACCCCCATCGGCAATCTATTCCGAGATTATAAGCAAGCTCTGGTGGGTGGTGACCAAATTTTAATTTAGACGTCAACTTCTGCTCCGAACAGGACAGCAATTTAAGTAGGCCTGAAATCAAATAAAACTCATCTAAAAGGGTGATCAACGTACAGCTTCTGTTGAATGATGATGTGTCCCACTTTTTTTTCCCCACTGCTTTTTAGGTGGTAGAAGGTGATCCGTTTGCAGGAGATCCTATTCTTCCCTCTCACACTTTCTGCTCTACTCACCTTCTCCTGCAGGTGGTGGAAGACGAGGTGTTCCCAGACGGAACAGTGCTGAAGAAGGGAACCAAGGTTGTCTACGCCATGTACGCTATGGGCCGGATGGAGAGCATCTGGGGCAAGGACTGCCGTGCGTTCAAGCCGGAGCGGTGGCTCCGGGATGGGCGGTTCATCAGCGAGTCCGCCTACAAGTTCTCCGCCTTCAACGGCGGCCCCCGGCTGTGCCTCGGCAAGGACTTCGCCTACTACCAGATGAAGTTCGTCGCCGCCTCCATCATCGCTCGCTACCACGTCAAGGTCGTGGAGAACCACCCGGTGGAGCCGAAGCTGGCGCTGACCATGTACATGAAGCAGGGCCTGAAGGTGACACTGTCACCGAGGGAAGGGTTCCCACATTAGCTTCAAACTCTGAGAGCTGGAGGAACATGTTACCCTTTTTTAAAAAACTTTTTTATGCGAGTATTGGGGACAGGATTCTGAAGGTGTCGTCGTGTCTGTAGAAAACCAGTAGTATGAGGTTTGCGTGGCTTATACTCTTTCGTTCTGCCTTTTTTTTTGCCCTTTCCTTTTACTATCTTTCTGGTGGGGGAGTACAGTGCCTCCATGTACACTAGAAGGAAAACTTGTGCAATATATAAGTTCCAGCTTGTTTCCACATCTCAAGATGAGAAATATCAATAATGAGCAGATAATATATGTACTACAAGAGCTGATCTTGATTGATCATATGCAACATTTCCTGGGGCCCCCACCTGGTGGGTCGATAGAGCCTAAGGTGATGCGTCCAAGGCCTAATAGAATTTTCAGAAGACAAGGGGAAAACACCCACGCAAAAGCTTCACAGTAAACACATCGTAGGACGTCAGAATGGAGAAAATTATGAAACATAAAGACTACTCGTCTTCAGCTCATATGCAGCATCCACGGAAGCGTGCTGATGGCTTGGGAAAAGAAACTTGGTTCAAGCTCTTCCATCCCATTCTTCATAGAATTCAGCTAGGAAATCCTCCATGAACTTGTGCCGCTTCTCTGCCCTCCGCTTCCCTGCCTGAAATCAGCAAAAGTCCGAAAAGGAATTGTCGGCCACATGGATGGGAAGGAGTAGCAGTCACAAGGATTTTGCTTGGAGAAGAAAAAAAAATTACCATAGATCATGAGGCACTGCAGATGTTGATAAAATTAAATCAGCAAACCAGATAAACAATACTTTGAGTCGTTTGTTCCTTTTTATTATTTTTCCCTTTTGAAAATGGCATATGAAACTTGGCCACTATGTTCATGAGATCAGCAACTGAGGAATAAAATTAGATGAACATGCCAACCCCGCCACGAGAATCCAACAACGAACACATACCAAACGGTATATTTGTTGGCTCAAAGGAGCCTTCATCACTAGCTAGCTAGCTTCTGACTTCGGACACAGTAAATCTTTTGAATCCAGATGCAATACACAACTCTATTAGATTGTGAACATATATCATATAGTCATTGTCGTTGTCGTCGTCATCCATTAATATATTGTTGGTTAGATACACCTTAGCTTCGTGAGCAAGATACCTCTTCGTAGCAAATCTTCTTAAAGGTGGTTGGAATTATCTGGAAGAGGTAATTGTTTGGGAAAACTGAGGATCTCTCAAAAGCCCCGAGAGGCTAGTTCACGAGTAAAAATGGTTATCCTTCTGGTTATAGCTTAAGCTCATGCTAGCAAAGAGCCATACTCAGAAATCCCCTAGAGTTTGTCAAGACACTACGATGCTACACTGTGAAACAGATTAGCCATCATGATTGCTGCAACCTCTTTTTCTAGAACTATAATTTTTTTCATATGAAGCAATGAGTATGCATGTGGTACATTGATATTCGCATCCAAATATGCTCTGGAGACCTCTAACCAAAAATAATTACGCTGGTGGCTCTCATGTCATACCTTTGTCTTCATCAAATCCTTCAGTTTAAGTAGTTTCTCATGAAAATGGTTAATAGAAGTCTGCTTCTCATCCTTTTTCATATAGGTTTCTCTGGATAAACCTGTTCGTGGCAAAGTTGCAGGATCATGCAGTGGATTGTTCTTGCTCCCACCGAATGTGAAACATCGAGCAATTCCTGAAAGTGAATACAAGTTCCAAAGTTGCACATTTCTACTAGTTACTCCAATTAATTGCAACACACTTTTTCTCACTTTATACTGAAAATATAGAAACATCATGCAAATTGATAAACCATTATAGACAAAAAAAAAATGGCAGTTTCATCAAAAAGAGAGAAAAAGTTGATGGCCAGAAATTCAAGTACACCACTTCAGTATTAAGAAAAAGACTCGGCAACCTACATGGCACAGTAATTCAAAAATAGGTGATTCAGTAGTGGAAATCAGGAAACCAGCATAAGAGTAGGCACCAAGCTCTCTTCACGTTAAGTTGTCAACTATTCAATGTTCTCGGAATATGGTAAAGAAGAAGAGAAATGCATCATGTAATGCTGCAATCAAGACTAAGGATATGCTGTGATCATGCTCCAGAAGAGAGGCTACTCTATTAAAAAAAGAATTCACACCAAGATGATGCATGCTAAGTACAACAATTTGCTAACTAACAAAAACATTGATGTCTGCCCAAACCTTAGCAAAAATAGGTCCCTATTACACAGTTAACAATTGTGAATATGCTCCATATCTATTTGTTCCCTCTTCATTCATACTGGAATTTTTCATGGATTAGCAGCATTGCATAAGATATGAGTAAAAGCAATTTAAATATTGAACAAGTAAACTGATAAAATATGTTTGCATTTAATAATGTATGCCAGTTGGACATCCAAGCTTCAACAAATCGAACTCTGCATATAACACTAACCAATGGCACCAATTGCATCAAGGCGATCCGCATCTTGCACAACACCCAGTTCTAAGGAAGAAAGACATGACATATGAGCAACCTCGTTTTTGAATCCTGAAAGTACGAATCAGAATATTAAGCACATCCCTTGAAGTTATAAACCAGATTATCCACCTAACCTATAAACTCGCCCATGTCATTGTGCAAATTAATGGGAATGATGCATGTGCATAACAAGTAATTTATATGGGGTGGGGGGAACCTAGAAGAGAAAGGGAAACAAAAAAAGCAGGCTATTCATGAGGGGAAAAATTGTAATCCTTGGCCAACATGCCAAAATCAATTTGTGAAGCTGACAGCATCCTTGATCAAAGTAAACTTGCAAATTGTTTATAGGATGTAAGTGTTGTAGTAACGGTGTATAGAAGGAACAGTTTTTTTTTTGGGAAATGTGGATAGTACCACATATTATATTGAAAGAGAGAGAGGATGTACAAGGGTATAGGTACAACCAACAAACCTCTATACAATTAGAAATCCACACATGGAAGGTGAAACCACCTTAACTCCTCAGAGCAAAAACAGCGAGGAGTTAAAGCCCTCCACAGCACACAAATATTTAGCACGAAAAGAAACTATATCTCTAACAAAAGCAAAAAGATTGTCCTCTGTTCACTTCTCTTCTAAATAGTCTACTATTCTTTTCATTCCACAAAGCTCAGAGAGTTGCATGCAGGATGATCCATCAAACCAAATTCTCTCTTTAGTGTCCAACACCGGTGCCACTTAAAAAGTTGTTGAATCCCCACAAAATGTGGTAAAGACTGCTGAAGACAATGTCCAATCCTCGACCAGACTCCCTTAGCAAATGGGCAATCTGTAAATATGTGGTCCAAATCCTCCTCTTCATCCCCACATAAACAGCACAATGTAGGTATGTGCGGTAAAAACTGTGCTATTCTATCACAAGTTGGCAACCGCCCATGGGAAACCCTCCATACAAAAACTATCACCTTGAGAGGGCTCTTGGGAACCCAAATTTGAGTTGAGAAGGCATGTCGTACCCCCATCGGCAACGGTAAGGTAAGCCGATCTAATTGAGAAGCGGTCAGCCCTCTCCCATCTCCAGGTCCACATATCCACCCTACTAGTGACCGGCCTAAAGTCCAGTAGGAAGAAAAAGAGCTGTTCAAGTTGGCATGTTACTTCACATGTTAGGTTCTTGTGAAATGTGGGTGTCGAAGTACCACCGGAAAAGTGTGCCTCAAATACTTGGGCCACAGTAGAAGAGGTAGTGTAGTCCCTTATTTAATGTTTACTTTATTTATTTAGTTAGTTAGTTAGTTATCAGGGTAGTTTTGATATTTATCCCTGTTTCAAAAGGTATACTTGTCATGTTTGGACCTTTTAGTTGTAACTGCCTTAATAAATAAAAATTCGCAGGGTTAGAGAGGCCACAAGTTAGTTCTTGAGATTCTGGTTGCTCCCTTTCCCATTCTATTGCCTAAGCTATAGAGATCTAGGGGGGTAAATAGGTCATAATCGTGATATTTTAATTATAATCGTTGGTTAAACCGGTTATAAACAATATTTGAAAGCACAGATAAACATGTCGTTAGTTTGCAACAGAATCAATGATAAGCTAAAGACGCGTTCGATCATGCAAGAAGAAGACAGGCACACGTGCACACGAGGCACCAAGAGTTATCTTAGTTTGGTGTTGATCCACTCAACACCTACGTCCAGTCCTCAAGGGCCAACACCTTGAGATTTTCACTACCCAGCTGAAACTACAGCCAATAGATACAGCACTGGATACAAACCTTCAGTAGGTTCAACAACCCACCTGAATACTTTATGATGCGAAAGCGGGACTACAGACAACGCAAATTCGGCGATAACGATATCTTTATGGCTTGGCGAGAAGTTCCCACAATATTGATGTATTTATTTTAGTTATTTGGGTATTTGATTGTAAGAATAAGGCCCAAATGAGGCCCAATAGCACGTTTTCTATTTTTTGATCATTTTCGGGTGCGAATTTTGCACTATTTTTAGGTCCAAAGGTATTTTAGTCAAAAGAGTCAAAATAGGGTTAGGGTTAGCTTAACTCCTATAAATAAAGTGTAATCCATTGTTTGAGAGGTAATGAAGATTTGATGAGCTTTTAGTGCAGCCGTCTTGTCTTCTCCAGCGGGGTGGAATCCCTAGGGTGGAAGCCCTTCTTCAGCGGGGTGGATTCCCCAGGGTGGAAGCCCACAGTTCTGGTGTTCCTTCTCCCTCCCTACAATCTCGCCACCTCCTCCACGCTGTCCCGCATCACTTTAGGCCTTCTCCTTTAACAGAGGAAGCACACACTAGATACTGACCTCTGGCTGGTTCACAACCACACCTGCTGTCACACAGTCAGGTCTTCACCTTGTGCCAAAAGTGAATCACAACACCTGCAACAGGTCTTCTCCTTTACCCAAGGAGGAAACACAATAGCAAGAGAAGAGAGTGTCGGAGGAAATGTCTACGGTTCGACAGGTAAGGCACAAGGGAAGCACAGTAAATGAACCCAAACGTTACAAAAGGATGTAGCAAGAAGCTCGAGGTGGTTGGGCCTTCAATGCTCAACAAGACAGAAATGAGATGGCTTCTTACACGCATGGAAGTTGAGCAGGTATACTTTCTTTTCCAGGTGAGATCATCTTCAATGAGCTTAGTAGTAAAGAGCCAGAGGAGGACGAGAGTAAAGGCTTGCTAGAGTTGCGACTTCACTTGCACACAGAGACTGTTTGTTTGTTTCATGCGAGTTTTTCTTTGTTTTTATCTTGTTCGGGTTCTCGAAGATTTTTATAGACGAGGTCCTCTTTTTGAACGTTGACTCTCATAAGAGTATACGTTAGATACAACATAGAGAATAGTGATCGTTGAGCTTTCTATGCTACAAGAATGGTAAGGCTTTTGCGTTGCTTTTGGTCCTCTGTTCCTTATTTTGCATAAACCTCGTACAGCATGTCTTGTTGCAATAAATGGAACACCCTTTTGTCCTGCAAAAGAGATTTTCTATCTAGAGAAACCATTGGTTCTGCCTGATGTGTATCTGGGTGAGATCTCAGGATAAACAATAAAGAAAGTAATCCTTGTCCAGGCGTTTGACATATAAAGAGTACTTTTAAGGATTTTAAATATGCATTCAATGTGTGTCACATTGTGGTCAGCAAGAAAAATGTATGCAGGCTATATAAATGAATTATGATCACATCAAGAGTAATTTAGATTGTCAAACCATTTTGCGAGTAAAGCAAGGAGACGTGATAATGAAATTATTAAGACAAGCATTTTTGGGTTTTACTAGTTCTTACAGTAAAGTCTACAGTATAGTTGATTATTTTATTCATATAAGGGTGAGTACAAAACAATTGATTAATTCAACAAAGATGACCAAGAATAATCGATTAATCTAGATAACCGGTTATTTCATACAGAACAGTTCAATTAACCGATTGATCAGAGTTTAAAGTAAAAGCACTGTGATTGCAGTAATTAAGAGTTCAAGTAATAATAGATGACAATGATTGAATATAATTTTTGTTAATCAGTCAAAATACTAGGAGGGTGTGCAACACATTCTTCTCTTCTTCTTACTCTGTCTGTTCTTCTCTTGAAAACAAACATGGTATCAGAGCAATGTTACATAAGGAGTGGGCAGAGCGCCATGTTTCAAGTGTTCTTCAACCTGAGATCTTATTAAGGCTATAAATTGCAGCCTTCTGAAGGAGAATCGTTGTGCGACCCTTCCTTCCTCTTCTTGGAACCACCGGTTGGTGATCTTCCAAGATTCATTCAGTTCTTTTAAGGGATGCACCCCAACTTGGAATGTTTTCAGAGGTCCAAAGACACTTTCTCTTCAGCGCACTCCCTGGTTAGTGGTCCAGGAGTCTCCATCATCAAGCGGCTTGCACTCTTTTCTTCTCGTAGTGATGTCTACCAACTTAGATTCTAGTTCTCGTGCAGGAGGGACTAAATTACTCCCTTCTTCTACAAGTTTTTCTCTTCCAATGGCAGATTCACTTCAAATGACAATGGTAAAGTTGAATTCCTCAAATTATTGTCTGTGGGCTTTATCAGCTCGTATTTTCCTTAGTGGGAAAGGCAAGTTAGGGTGTATAGATGGTACTGTCGCTGCTCCATCACCTTTAGACCCAAAGCGTTCTTTTTGGGATGTGGATAACAACCTTGTTATGGGTTGGATACCTAATTCAGTTAGTCTTGAGATTCAGCATTTAATTATGTATGCCTCTACTGCTTTTGAGATGTGGACTCTACTTCAAAAGTTACATGGGCAGTAGAGTAACCTTGCCCGGACATATCAGTTAACTAGTGAAATTCAGTCATTAAAACAAGTTGGCTGGTCTGTTACTGCATATTTTAGTGAGCTAAAGATCAAGTGGCAAGAACTTGACTCATATACTCAAGACATATGCACTTGCACTACTGATCAAGCTCTTCACCTATAGCATGTTGAATCAACCAAGGTTTTTTAGTTCCTTGCAGGTCTTGATGCGCACTATAACTCACTTTGGGGTTAGATCCTTTCTACAGACAAGTTGTCTACTTTGGAATCAGTGTTCTCAAAAATTCTCAATGAAGAGGACCGTCGTCAGGTGATGTCTGCACCATCCACAGCGAGTTCAGCTGCATCTCCTCTTCGAAATGAATTTGAAGCACATGTTAGTAAGAATACTTCGTCCTCTGTTAGACCTAAGGGCAAGGTACGAAGCACTAGAGCCACCACAATCGTAACAATCATGATGTTGATTTTTGTTGGGGACTCTATCTTAAGAAAAAGCCAGACAAATTTAAAAATGATGCTGGTGGAAAGGGTCATCATAGGGCGAAAGGGAATGCAGTTGCAACTCAGCCTACTGGTAATACACCATAGAATCCCCCTGAGAACAACTCTGCTACAACCTAGGCGCCTACAATGTCTACTTCCAACATTGTCTGTCTATAGAGGATCTTGTCTCAAGTTGACCAAATGAGTACTACTTCTTCAGGTACCACTGAAACAGCACTTAGTGCTAGCACTACCCATCCTTGGTCTAACTCTTCAATCATCAGTTCAGGGACTACTGACCATATGATTGGTATCTCTACTCAATTCATCTCTTATTCGTTGTCTTTAGAATAGGACAAAGTGAATATTGTTGATGGTACCCGAGCCACAATTGCTGGGAAGCAATCCATTCGTCTTGATGTTCATTTAGTCCTTCCTTCTGCCCTTCATATTCCCTCTTTATCCATTAATCTCCTTTCTGTGAGTAGTATCACAAAATCTCTCAATTGTTCTATAACTTTCTTCCCCATTTATTGTGTGTTTCAGGACCTGAGGACACAACTGACAATTGGGAGTGGTCTTGAAGTGTATGGTCTTTATCATTTTGAGCCTGATTAAATTACTGATTTTCAGTCCTTAGCTTGTAATAAAACAAACCAGCTAGCTAGAGATGCCTATTTGTGGAAGTCCCGACTAGGTCACCCCTCTTTTAGGTCTCTTAGGGTTTTGTTTCCTCAGTTATTTGGTCCTACATCTTTAGAGTCTCTTCAATGTCAACTATGTCAACTTGCCAAACATTGTAGAACTACTTTTCCAATTTCAATAAAAAGAAGTTCAGCACCATTTGATCTTGTTCATTTTTATGTTTGAGGTCCCCCTCTTGTTCCCTCTATGGATGATCATCGATATTTTATCACTTTTATTGATGATTATTTTCACTTTTGTTGGATCTATCTATTGCATTCTCAAGAAGTTCCTCAAATTGTCCAAGTGTTTTGTAAAATGGTGGAAACTCAGTTGACAGGAAGGTTAACATTTTCCAGTCTGATAATGCTCAAGAATACTTTGATAAAAATCTGAATATCTTTATAGAAGAAAAAGGAATGATTCATGAATCATCTTGTGCCTACACCCCTCAACAAAATAGTGTAGTCGAATGGAAAAATAGGCATATTCTTGAAGTATCTCGAGCACTTCTTTTCCACCAAGAGCTTCCTAAAAAATTTTGGGGGGATGTCGTTCTTCATGCCTCCTATCTTATTAATAGGATGCCATCTCGTACACTGGACAACCGGATTCCTTCTCTCATTCTTCATTTGTCTAAGCCTCTGTTCTCTCTGCCACCTCGTGTCTTTAGATGTTTGTGTTTCATTCATTGGCTTATGTCTGGTAGTAGTAAATTTGATCCTCGAGCTGTTCAGGAAATTTTATTAGGAGTGTCTTCTACCCAAAAGAGATCCTCGTACTATAAAGAAATATGCTCTTAACAATGTTATGCTTTTTGAAAATCAGTGCTATTATACTTCCACTTAGGATCAGAGGGAGTTCTTCTATTCCTCTGCCTTTAGAATCTCCTTTGGTGTCTGAGTTCCTGTCAAGTGGTACAAAAAATTCAGTTCAGCAGCATTCTCCCAAGGCTAGAGGGCTACAAATGAACCAATACATTCAACGAGTAGTTCAAAGCTCGGCTCAATAAAAGCACAGCACAGCTCGTTTATTAGATTAAATAAACAAAATTGAACAAAAACAAAGCTCGATTCATGAACGAGCCGAGCTTGAATAGATATGTACTCGACTCAATTATGTTCACGAGCAGCTCGTTAAAATATTCGATAATATACTCGTTAAGATAATCGATAAGTTGCTCGTTATGATACTTGAATTCCTTATAATAAATATGAGGACATAAACATTTTTTATTTATTTTTATTGAGTTATTATTGAAGTATGAAATATTTATGAGGACTCAGGTGTAAAAGATTAAATGTCAGGACGTGTATACACAAATCATGCAAATAGGGTCAGGGTCAGGGTTAAATTGCCCGGATAGGTGTCGGATCGACCGATGCGGAATGGTTTTTGGGCCCTCGATCCGATCCAAGGTAATGTTGCCAGGGGCCGATTCCAGGTTGATTCCAAGTCGAGTCCAAGCCAATTCCAGGTTTATTATATATATTAATTAATGTATGTATTAAATTTACATTAATTTACATATTTATGTATATATGCATGCATTAACTATATGCACATATTTATATGCATTTTCTATATACATGTGCTTGTTATTATATTTACATTAATATATGATTGTATGTATATTAACATACACACACATTAATATATGATTGATATACATATTAATTATGTTTATACATTAATATGATTTGTATAAATATGTGCATATTGTTATTATATTTACATTAATGTATGATTCTATGTACATTAACAGACACAAACACATTAATATATGATTGATATACATATTAATTATGTTTATGCATTAATATATGATTGTATGATTGATATACATATTAATTATGTTTATATATTAATATGATTGTATCATGTACTTCATTTTGATGTATTTCAGTTAATAAATGAAATCCTTATGTTTTTTCTATTTTTCATATTTTTCAATTTTTAACAATTTTTGTAGAGAGTCGATCTGACTATCCTTAGCTCAGCCAAGATCGGCTCGGATCGACCGATCCCGAGCCAACTCGATCGGTTTTGGGCCGGCCGATCCGGTCCCGATCCGTTGGTTTTAGAACCTTGAATAGGGGTATATACACAAAATCTAGTTCTAATCAATTCAACCAAATAGGGGTACTACATACACAAAATCTGGTTTGCCAAGGTCTCTAGGCACCGCACATCTTCTTCCTCGCGACAACCTTGTGCAAGTGCGCGGCCGACCCCAATCCAATGCGACTGAGTGAGACCGCAATCGTCACCGGAGTTTCCAACAACCACCGCGGACCCCTCGTTGGTGTCGAATGGAGCTCGCGACGACCACAGCAACCGTAGTGCAGGAATTGTAGCACCCTGATAGTGAGGATGCCCACGGCGCACCACTGAAAGCCGTCTGCAGTGCCCATGGTGGCATTCTCTAGCCGCCCCACCCCCTGCAGCGACCGCCCACCCCCTGCATTGATCGCCCCACCCCGCAGTATGTAATACGCTATGTATCCATTAGTCCTATATCGAAGATAAAAAAACTACTTAATGGACTAAGCTGCTACAAAATGGACTCTGTTGCTCGTTAACAATGCATGCCTTTCTCAGCCTTTTGGCTCTGAAGCTCGAGTTTGAGTCTCAGCTCATTTGAGTAAAAAATTTCAAACTCGAGCTCGAATTTGAACTTGTTTACGCAATCGAGTAGCTTGATGAGCCAAGTTCGAACATCACAATAGTTAACGAGTCAAGTTTGAACAAAGGTGGCAAATACTCGACGAGTATCAAGTCGAGTTCGAGATTCCTAAAAAATGAACGAGTCGAGTCTGAGCGGAGTGCTACTTAGCTCTGCTCGTTTGCAGCCCTACCCAGGGCACTTAAAGCACAAAGGGACCTTCCACTGAGCTACCATCCTCAACGCCAGCTAGGTCCACTCGTAATGTATCTGGTGAGCCTCTCCATTGTTGGCCCACTTACGGTTGGCAGCAAGGCACTTAGAAGGGGGTTGAATAGGATAATCTAAAAACGTAGATAAAAAATCACCACTTTAAAACTTTGGTTAGTGAATGTCATCGTGTGTAATAAAGAGTAGCAATGCGGAAACAATTAAAAGACAATCACACACATGAACACAAGGATTTATCATGGTTCGGCCCTTCCAATGAAAGTCCTACATCCAGTCCCCAAGCAAATCTTGGGATTTCACTAATCAGGTACATCCCCCAAGGATATATAAACCCTCAGCTCTTCGCTGGTCCTCTTTCTTTCCGAGTAGGAAGGAAACTCACTTCTGTTACAGGTTAAGAAGCCACTCTCTTAGAACAAACCCCAGTGTAGTTCTGTTGGTACAAATCCCAACTAGGTTCTACTGACACTAACCCCAGTTAGGTTCTGTTAACACCAACCCCAGCTAGGTTCTTCCCTTAACACAAGGGGAACACTGAGTACAATCCCTCAACTGGACAGACACCCAGCACTTCGACTGGTCTTCTCTTCACCCTTGAAGAGGAACACTGTATACAGTCTTACAGCTGGACACAAGTCTTTCTTTTAGAAAAGAAAGAACAAACTGAGAGCTATACAAGATGAACACTAAGGAACTCAAACTCTCAGTTCACAGACTCTCCCCCAGATTTGCAATGTCGCGCAGAGAGAGAGAGGGAAGAGAGGACAGCTTGAATGCTTGGAGCTTTGAAGACTTCAGCTCTGAAAGCTACTCTTGAATAGGCTCGAGCTCTTCTCTCTTTACTCGAGTGTGTGTGGAGTTAGATGCTTACTGGATGTACATTCCTTCAATGATTTTCAGGTTCGCTCTCTTTTGTTCTTCAGCCTTACTTCATCCTTTTATGGAGTAGAAAGATAGATCTGTTGGAGGTCCTTCTAACCATTCTTCTTCTTCTTCTTCTTCTTCTTCTTCTTCTTCTTCTACTATCTTTGTGTCTAACGGATGCTTGTTTGAGTCTTAACGAATTCCTCATGTGAAAACTACACTCTTGCAGACATTTAATGCATGGAAGAGAATGTTAGACTTCAAAAATATTACGTCAGATAGCCCATACCTCTTATGTGCAGAGGCCTATAATTTTCGCTAACATCCAGATATATTAGGTAAGGTCTTTGCTTTTAGCATAAGGAATGAGTCTTTTTAGTCCTCAGTTTCTACTGACTCCTTTTCTTACCTACCCTGATAAGATAGAAAGTACACAGCATGAATATCTTAAGGATTTGAAGGCTTATTGAATTTTTATTTGGCGCCACAGATATTTGAAATCATGTAAACATCAAAGCATTTAAGTGTTCTTCAATCAATGTGAAGCTCATCAGCAATTGATATGAAATAACTGCAATCGATATGAAATGAACGGCAATCGATGTGTAACTTAAAGACAATCGATATGCATAACAGCAATCGATGTGAATGAAAAGCAATCGATGTTCTTAAGGCAATCGATATGATAAAAACAATCGATGTTTTCGAAGGCAATCGATGTTTAAGGCAATTGATGTTTAAACATAACAACAATCGATGTTCAAACATAACAGCAATCGATATTTTAAAGGCAATCGATGTCTAAGTGAAGAGCTGTCGATGTTTAAGTTAAACAGCAATCGATGTGAGTGAAGGGCAATCGATATGAGATGTTCAGCAATCGATATGGCAATCGATATGGCAGTCGATATCTATGAAGGCAAGCAATAAAACAATCGATATGATCAAAATAATCGATACAGAAGTAGTCAGCAATCGATAGACACTTCGACTGGCCACTTCGACTGACAACTTAAACAGCAATCTATATGAAACTTCGATTGGTAAGCAGTCGAAGTAAAACTTCGATTGTCAACTTCGACTGTCAACATCGACTCATGAAGAAACTTCAACTAATGAAGAAATATAACGTAGCAGTCGATGTTGCGCTTCGACTACTAGCATCGACTGGTCAAGAAATAACGCAGTCAGTCGAAGTTGCGCTTCGACTGCAATCAAATTAAGACGCGATCAGTCGAAGTGAAGAACTTCGGATGAATACAAAGTGGGACTTCGACTGGAATCATTTTCAAGGCGATTAGTCGAAGTGAATAGAGTTCGGATAATATGAAATTTCTTATGCATAAATAATCTTGAAAAAATAGTAATAAATATATTCATGTTATTTATGATAATCATGAGGTTTCATTATCACCAAAATAAAATGATAAAATATAAGAGTGGTTCAACATCCATGACTCTGACCTTCCCATTGCATTCTGGAACTGTTCTAGAGCTTGTACACAGCATCCTATATCTAATTTTGTTTCTTATTCTCGGTTATCACCTACTTACTACTCCTTCTTGAGCACCATTTCTTCTTATCACATATGTCGTTCATACTCTGAGGCTATCAAAGATCCTAAGTGGGTACAGGAATGAATGAGGAATTCTCAACTTTTCATGCAAATGGTACCTAGCCTCTAGTGGACCTTCCTAAGAGAGAGAGGTTGATGGTTCTATTGAGCACTATAAGGCGCGACTAGTTGCTCGTGGCTTCACTTAGACTAATGGCATTGATTATTCAGAAACTTTTGCCCATTTTAAATCTTTGCATGCGATATTAGCTCTTGCGGCTCATTTCTCTTAGCCTCTTTACCAATTGGATGTCAAAAATACCTTCTTGAAATATGGCACCTCCTCCAGGACTTGATGTACAAGGGAGAGTATGTAAATTGAATAAAGCTCTGTATGGGCTAAAGTAATCACCCAAGGCAAGGTTTGAGTGATTTCGCAAGGCTATGTTTAGTTTTAGCTACTCTCAAGGCAATTCAGATCATACTCTTTACTGAATGGCAGGGTGGTAAGGTTGTTATTTTGCTGGTTTATATGGATGATATGATCATCACAGGTGATAACGAAGAGGAAATTGAGAAGTTGAAACAAAATCTTGCACAAGAATTTGACATTAAGGACTTGGGGAAGTTGAAATATTTCCTCGGGATTGAAGTTGCACGTTCCTAGCAAGATATTTACACTTGTTAGAGAAAACATGCTTTAGATTTGTTAGAGGAGACAGGAAAACTTGGCTGCCAACCATGTGACACTCTAATTGAAGCCAGTCATGTCTAAATGACATAGATGGTGATCTCCAACCAGAATTAGAAAGAGGGGAATATCAAAGATTGGTTGGTCATTTAATGTATCTAGGACTCACTCGCCCTGACTTGACATACGCTATCAGTATAGTCAGTTAATATATGCATGCCCTAGAGTTCCACATATGAAGGAAGTTGAAAGGATACTTCACTACATCAAATCATGTCCTAGAAAAGGACTTTTGTTTGCAAGTCAAAATAACCTTTTGATTTAAGGTTACTCTGATGCTGACTAGGCAGGTTCTAAGGATGATATGCGAGCAACTACTAGGTATTGCTTGTTTTTAGGAGGCAGTATTGTTTCATGGAGAAGTAAGAAATAGAGTGTTTGTGCCAGGTTTAGCGTTGAAGCAAAATATCAAGCCATGGCCAACTGTGTTGCCAAGATGGTAAGGCTGAAACTCTTTCTAATGGACCATAATGTTTGGATTTGTCTACCAATGAAGCTCTACTATGACAATAAGGCAGCGTTCAACATTGCAAATAATCCTGTCCAACATGATCAAATAAAGCATATCAAGATTGATCACCACTCCATCAAGGAAAGACAACTTTGGAGACATTTGTCTACCGTGTGTAAATTTGCAGGATCAAGTTGTTATTATTTTTACAAAGGGCAATCCGCTGCTCAGTTTCACTGTTGTTTAAGCAAGCAGGGTATGTTGGATATCTATACCCAGTTTGAGGGGGGGTATTGTAGTAACGGTGTATAGAAGGCGCAGTTTAGTCCCTTATTTTATGTTTTCTTTAGTTAGTTAGTTATTAGGGTAGTTTGATATTTATTCCTTTTTCAAGAGGTATACTTTTCCTGTTCGGACCTTTTAGTTGTAACCGCCCTAATAAATAAAAATTCGCAGGGTTAGAGAGGCCGCAAGTTATTTCTTGAGACTGCAATTGCTCCCTCTCCCTGTCTTCTCTTCTTCTTCCTATATGCTGTCTGTTCTTCTCTTTTTTCCTTTTTCTTTTTAAGTGCTGCCTGTTCGTCTCTTGAAATCAAAAAAAGAAAATAACCTTCCAAATTATTATCTACACAGATAATATTATTTGTGTCTTGGTGTTTTGGTCCCCTTTCCAAGGTCATTCAACTTGATATTGCTTGCAATTATCTACTGTGATACTGTGGCTGTGCAAAGAGTTCGTCTGTTTGCCCAATGTGTTTAAAACAGTCAATAGCCAGTGCAGTACCCTTGCTATTTCTGCAAGTAGATAGAAGGCAAACTATGAGTATAATTAGGCATTGATACTATGCCAATCATGAACAGCTAATAAATTGCCTCAGCTTATTAACTCTGTTGCATTATATTGGTCATTACTGGGTTCTGAAGTCTGTAGTGTGGTTTATCTTTCTTATGTATAGTATACCTAGGGTAGAACTTATTGTGTACTCAGGTATACAAACTTCGTTTTTTGTTAATCAGAGACTAATGATCCATTTATACCCTAATTAATAACTTGTAACATTCTCGTATATGGAATTCTGTGGGAACTTCCATCTAGAATCTATATATAGCCATGCCATGTGGCTAAGTGATACAAAGTTACAAACATCTATAATCTTCACTCTGTGGTTTCATATCAGCACTTCAATACATTTCATAGATAACATGCTTGTATGTTAAAGCTTATTGTTGACATGACCGTGTTGTATAACAGTAATTTTTAAATTAAGCTGCAGTTGATTATACATTGTTAAACTGCATATTTGTCATTTCTTAAATTCTTTTTTATAGTCTTTTCATGAGGCATATCCTGAGCCTTGGCACATAAATTTTATGCAATTGTCTTGGATCCTATTTCATGCTTTATGGTGATTTCTTTTTAAAATTAGTTATGATTAAGGAAACTACTATTGACATGAGAAGTAAACAGTACCCCTCAGAGTCAAACTCCAATAAAATGCTGTGACAAGTCCTTACCAATTCCCTTAATAATACCCAATATCTTCTCTTTTCTGTTGTCATCCAATCCCTCATCCTCAAGAAACCTCTCAACAATTGTTGTGTCCTCGGTCAGATCCCTAAGCCGAAAGTCAAAGATAAGAGATACATAGAGAAGACCTGTACAGTAGTTATAAATTTCATCAAGTAATAATAAAATGAAGAGAGTCCAAATAAAAATCAAAAACATCCACAAAACCATCATTCCAAAACAGCATGATAAGATGGCCGAGAGAAAATTTATGGAAGCTAATAGATGTATACAGACATTGGATGAGGGTCAAGCTACCTACTTGGTGTACTTGTAATCTCCTGTAAGCAAGACAATCCATATAAGTACCAGTTAGAAGATGCAAAACAATTCTGGCAAGAGTCCACCGTAAAGGAAAGAAACATACCAACATCATGGAGAAGGGCAGCAAGTTCCACCTAGCAAAGAACGAAAAAAGTTAGGTGATATGCATCAAGGACAGTGAAATGAATAAAAAGTTTCTTATAACGTGGAGGGGTGCAATCCAACAGACCTGTACAATAGTTATAAATTTCCATACAAGGAAATTCTCATCTCCCGTGGCATTGGTCCTTCAATAGCTGCTATAAATTTCCATGAAAGATCATGCAAAATTCCAGTAGTTTCACCACATCTAATTTTGGGAATATTACATGAATTGCGGCTTAGGGAAAATGCAAATGAGGTTATCATAATTTGATCTTTATAAACCCATTTACCATAAGTCTACTTTCTGTGAATATTTTTGGCTTTTCTGCGTAAACACAATTGAGTTTGCTGTAAATTCGTCCTAATCTACAACTAACATACAAAGCCTGTTTCTGGTATAAACTAATTCTAAGTTTATTTCTAGAAAAATCATTTACGGGTTCTTGAATTGATTTTTTACGGCAAACACGTTCTTGTTCGTCCAGACTAATGTCATATTCAAAGATAAGTTTACAGTAAACCTAACTCAACTCATTTCGTCCTTGCATCCAAACAAGGTTGTAGAGTAAAAACAAGAGTATTGTGCATGAAAAAGAGACCAAAAAAAAAAGTAATCATAATCAGATCTGAAGGCTAGAATTACAAAGTTCCAATACTTGAGTCTAAATGTCGTGATATAAACCAAATTCAATTCTCCTGCGAGTTACCGGACGAAGTATTGGATGGAAGAAGGTTCTCTGTTCCAAGCTTACCACTTCCATGCCGTCCGGAGAGTAGCTGGGGGAAGAAGGGTTAGAGAGGCCTTCTTCTCTGGCAAGAGACAGAGCGAGATCCCGAACCCTGTATGCATGAGCCGCATTATGCGAAGCATCCCGCCCATTCATGGTCGACTCCACCAGCCTCTCCGCGTTCCTCACCGTTTCCTCCCTCCCCATCTCTCTCACTCTCTCTATCTCTATCTCTCTCTCTCTCTCTCACCGCCCCGCCGTCGCGTCACGGGGCCCTTTAAAAAAAGGTAAACATAGAATTAACCCGATTAACCCAGAGTTGGCGCCAAAAAATATTTTGAAAATATTTTTTTTTGGAATTTTTGACTTCCGGTCCAAAAAATTGACTTAGAATTAATTTTAGGTCCAATTTATAAAAAAAAATTTAATTTTAGGTCCAAAGACTGTTAAAATTTTAATATTAAATCCAATCAATTATCTCCCCTTATATTTTTTTCAAAAACCCTATTCTACCCCCGTGTGAAAAGCTCTCTCTCCCCGTGGGAAACCTCCTCCCCCACACATACGCGTTGCCCTACCCACCCCGGCAATCCCTCCCCCACCCCGGCCCCCGGCGAACCCACCCCGACGATCCCTCCCCCACCCCGGCGATCCCTCCCCCACCCCGGCTTCCCCACCCCGGCTCCCCCACCCCGGCGATCCCTCCCCCACCCCAGCGATCCATCCCCCACCCCGGCGCCCACCCCGGCGAGGCTTCTGGCGAGGGCTTCCAGCGACGGGCGAGCTTCCGGCCAAGTATGCTTCTTCTTTCTTCATTTTCTCAAGTGCCGCAATACACTCGCAGAAGGATATTTTGGTGGCGCTATGTGATAGGCACGGCCATTTGTATCTATCTATCTTTGTCCCATTCGCGTTTGTGGAGTGGGCGCCGGCTGGTGGGTTACAATCGGAAAGATCTGGTCGCCAGTTCAGACAGTGAGAGGGAAGTGGGTGGCGTACTAAACCGTGCAAAAAGATAGCATTTTTATTAATGTTTTCTTGTATGAGACATGCTTCAAAAATCTCCCTGATTTCATTGTAAGTTGCTGAATCTCCCTGATTTCATTGTTTCCCGTGGTTGGAAACATGCATCTGTCGCAATGGATAATAGGTCCCTGTTATTGTACAATTTAATTAGCTGAAATATCATTTTTATTAATGTTTTCATGTATGAGACATGCTTCAAAAATCTCCCTGATTTCATTGTAAGTTACTGAATCTCCCTGATTTCATTGTTTCCCATGGCTGGAAACATGCATCTGTCGCAATGGATAACAGGTCCATGTTATTGTACAATTTAATTAGCTGAAAACTATCTAGATGCTACTGAAATCAACTGAAATGCTACTGTCTCTGTTTAGATGCTATTGTCTCGGATATCTGTTTAGATGCTACTGTCTTTGTTTAGATGCTACTGTCAACTGAAATGCTATTGTATTTCAGATATTTTTCTTGCAATTTCTTGATATCTCTGTTCCTTGTATAGACATGAATCATATTCTTGGAATTTTCACGTACAAGAATGAGGCCTATGTAATTCCTATACATAGAGATATGAGAATTTCTGGCATACTTGATGATGTTTGTACTAGATGGACACTTATGAAAGATCAGGTGGAATTAAAATGTCGCATCCCAGACATGGGTAATTCTGTGATGAAATTGGTAAATGGAGGGGACATTGATAGAATCATTGATATGCATGAGATCCTTGGATCAAAAATAATTAACATTGAAGTTCATGTGTTTGGTTCGGAGGAGGTTTTAAGTATAAGGTGAGGATATCTTTCATTTCAAATGTGAATACTCTTTTCATTTTCATTAAGAATAATTCTTATGTGTTTTATAATTTATTTCCAGAACATCTGCAGAGCAATCTTTTGTAAACAACAACATAGCATCTAATGTTTCTGGAACTTCAAGTCAAGAAATGAGGCTAAGATCAGATTTATGGCATGATGTTATCCATTCTACTGGTCAGATTTTTATCTCTGTTGAATATCTTCGGAATGATTTAACAAAGTATGCAATTTCAAGAGGATTTGACTTTACTTTCATTAAGAATGACTCTACCCGTGTTACAGTACATTGTAAAATTACTACTTGTGCGTGGAGTTTGTATGTCATTAGAGTTGGGTTAGGACCTCAATTTAAGATCAAATTTTTGAATATTGTGCATACTTGTGGTGGGGGTTTGAGCACACAGAAACATCCCAGAGCTAGTAAGAAGTGGATTAGTACTATAGTTCAGGAAAAAATTGTGGATGCACCATTATACAGGTCCAAAGACATTAAGAAAGACATCTTTAGAGAATATGGAGTTGATTTGTCGTATCACCAAGCTTGGTTAGGAAAAGAAGTTGCTTATAAAGAACAATTTGGTGATGAAAGGTGTTCATTTAATGAGCTGTTATGGTATAAAGATGCAGTTGAGAGAACCAACCCAGGTAGTGTGGTGGAATTAGATGTGACAAATGAAGGTCGTTTCAAAAGATTCTTTATATGCTATCATGCATGCATCGTTGGCTTTCAAACAAATTGTAGACCACTGTTATTCTTGGATGGGACATTTTTGAAAGATAAGTATCAAGGTAAATTACTTGCTGTCACTGCTTTGAATGGACAGAATGAGCTATTTCCTCTTGCGTATGCCGCATGTGATGCAGAAAATGAAGAAAATTGGACTTGGTTCTTGACTTGTTTAAAGAAAGCTATTTCTATAGATCGGCAAATAACTTTTATCTCCGATAGGTGTAAAGGTTTGCTTCAAGCAATTCCACATGTGTTTCCAAATTCACATAATGTTTTTTGCTTGAGGCATTTGGCCGACAATTTTGCAAAGTTTCTAAGAGGAAAATGTTCTTCTTCTTCAAAGGATGCTCTTATTGAACTTTTAAAGAAGGCAGCATATGTGATGACAGCTAGAGAATTTGAAAAAACAATGGTAGAGATGTGTGAATTATGTGTCCAAGGTGAATTGTGGGCACGAAAAGAAAATCCAAATTATTGGGCCAATGCTTTTTTTCAAGATGAGCGTTATGACGAAATGTATTCAAATCCTGCAGAGTCATTTAATAGTTGGGTACTTGAAGCTAGAAATCTACCGATTCTTAATTTCTATGATAGATCGCATTCGGACACAAATCATGACTTTGGCTTTTAAAAGAAGAAACATCTGTCTATTGTGGGAAACAACTGTGAGTCCTAAAGTTGATGCATATTTGAAGAACTTAATGGATTATGCTCGTGGGATTGTTGTGAATTGTTTAAATGGACAATTATTTGAAGTATTGACTAGACCTTCTCATGTTGTGAATTTACAAGTGGGTGAATGCACATGCAGGGAATGGCAAGTAAGACGATTGCCTTGCAAACATGTTTGTGACGTAGCCCATAAAATTAGATGCAATGTTGAGAAATATTGTTCTTTATATTTTAGTACTCGATGTTATCAAAGTTGTTATGTTGAGACCATCAAGACAATATCAAATCAAGATAAACTACTTGCTGATTTTGAAAATGTTGAAGTCAAGCCCCCAACCACTAAGAGAAGAGCCGGACGACCAAAGAAAAACAGGATTCCTTCACAACAAGGATTGGAAGTAAAAATGGCATACACATGTTCTAGGTGTAAGCAGAAGGGACATAACCGAAAATCATGCTCAAATCCTATATTTGAATAAGTATGTATTTTTCTATAACGATTCTATGTTCAAATGATTATTTGTTTCTCATGATTTCCTAATATTGTGATTGATTTCATTTATTCACTTGCTATAGTGAGTCCGAGACGCTCTCCTATCCAACCTCTACCAATGAGATGTATTAGGGGGCATGGTTTTTGTTTTGTGAGAACTAGCCAAACGGGAAAAAAATATGGGAAGAAAATTCTACAAATACAAGGTAAATTATCTCCAACTATTTGTTTTCGTTCTTTTATATCTACTAATAACAATTTTTCTTCGTGTTCTTTATAGGAGATGAATTGTGATTTTTTCATGTGGTGTGATAAAGTACAAAGTTTCGTGGAAACAACAACAACTTGCGAAAAAGATGAGAAGATAAAAAAGCTAGAGGACAGAATTGCATGGTTGGAGGATGAGCTGAGGGGTTCAAAATCACTTATAAACAAAAGCAAAAGTGGTTGTGCAGTCCTTACCAAAGGCATTTGTATTTTTAAGTATTCTAGATAAGGATGGAAGTGATGGGAGTGACGGTGACTCACACTCACAAGAGGACATGAATGTACATTTAGATTGAATTTTAATTTTACTTTATTTTGGACATGAAACAATTAGTAACTTTTTGAAGTTAGTTGTTATCTTATTTCAGTATCTAGTGGCAATGTATCTAGTTGTGGTCCTCTATGAACAATATTATGTTAGATATTGTGTTGTATTAGAATAGTGTGCCACGAACATGTTATGCATCTGCTTTCTTTGCTCCTAGAATTGATAGGGACTTGTTGGAAAAACATGTGCTTTCTTTTGCTCCTCCTTTTTAGATGGTCTGTTCTCAGATATGTAAATGAAACTTTTATGGGAGAATAAGATTGCTTTGATTTTTTTTTGAAGTATAGGGCATTCAATGAAGGACTTATGCTATGCATATGAATCCCTGTCATTCGGGGAGAGCCTCATTTGCCAGTTTCAGTTCTGGAGTCAGTTTTAACTAGTCTGTCGGATGTATATACACTTACATAGAAACAGATACAAATGTAAAAACCCACAATTGCTTAAACAATTTGATGTTGCCCTAAAGCATTTCGTGAATAGCATGCATGAATTTTGTAATAATTACTTGTTTTTGAAGGAAAACAAGAATATTTGGATGGTATGTTTACATTACACAGGTTCATCTTGGTCCAATGGTCAAACTAGAACTGGACCCGCCAGTTTGCTCTAATTCCATCTAGTTCACTCAGTTTCATTTATGAATCCTCTTCTACGCAGTCCATGCTGGACCTAGCCATTTCTGCATCCCTTGCCCTGCAGTAATATTTGCCGCTCTCTATCCTGTGTAGTACTAGTACCTTTCTGTCCTTTCATGATATAATAATGAATGATGGACTTTCTTTTCAATTGGTTTTTCATTTAGGTCTGTTTGTTTGCAGAGAAAACAGGGGTGAGGAAGTAGTTTTCAGAAAATTTTAAATTTTTATATCATTTGGTACCATTAAAAATTAAAATTTGAAAAATTTCTACAGGAACAAGTTTAGCACTATTCATGTAAGTTATATTTTTATTTTTTTCCCACTCATTTAAGTAGTTTTTGTCAAGTTTAATTATTTTTTATTAGTTAATTTAATTTATATTTTTATTAAAATATCTATAAATACTATTCATTCAAATTGTGTTTTTATTTTATTTCTCCTATTTTAAATTGTCTTTGTCAAAGTTACATATTTTTCATTAGTTATCTATTTTTTAATATTTTAAAAATATTAAAAATAAAAAAATTGATGAATAGTGTTAGTACACAAGAAGTATATGACTCTCCCTTATTTGTGTGGATTATAAGATCTCATACCTCTCCATACAACTTTATATTTACCTAACAACCAAATGGATAATTGTGATTTTCATTTCCATGTAAAAATAATCCTTGAAAAAAGTTTTCCCTATGAATATGTTTTACAAGCAACCAAACAGACCCGAGAGAGATTAGAAAGCTGAGTCTAATTCATGATAGGCAGTCAGATAATGAGCCATTACTCAATCTGAAACAGACTCAACAGGTTGTCAGAAAATGGAAATTTACTATCTCCTCTTGATGGTTACACTAATAGAATGGCACCCAGTATCTCTGTAGTTGATGTTGGGAAAAATTATGTTGGGGAATTGTTGAAAATTAGATAATAGAAGTTGGCAGAAGTGAAGAAAAAATTTCTCAAAAAACATGCAATTATCTTATAAAGCTTGTATAAGATAATGGGCAAATCGAATGTACCGTTCATCCAGTTAACGGGACAAAACGATATATACATGGGCAAGAATAATCGTCCCTGCTATACATGGGTAAAACGGATCTTTCCTCCTCTCTAACGTCAGGTAACTAACGGGAGAGCCTCATTTGGACCTAAAAATAAATATTTGGCATGTTTGGACCGGATGTTAAAATACATTGATCAATGGACTTAAAAATAAATCCTCTCTCCATATTTGGACCGGATATTTGATTCACACTTTTTTTAACTCAAATAAAAAAAAGACAAATTAATTAGAAGTCCTTATAGATATTTGACTAGTCCCTGACAGAGCTCTAATAAGTGTTATTTCATGTTACAGTATATGTTAAGTCATGTTACAGTAAAGACCTTCTCATTACAGTCAGAAACTTCTAATTAATTTTCTTAAAAAAAAATAGATCGAAGTTAAATCGAATTAACGTGAATTATTCTAAGCCACACATCCTGAGATAGAGTAGGGTTAACTCTTTCTTTAATAGGGGTGTCAATTGGGCCGGGCCGGCCCGGAAGCCCGGCCCGGTTTTAACCGGGCTTGGGCCGAAAAAATGAGCCCGCTACAAATTTTTGGCCCGGCCCGGAAAAAAATAGGGCCGGGCTTGGGCTTTGTGTGGCCCGGCTCGGTCGGCCCGTCTGGCCCGAAAAAAATAAAAATAAAAATAATTTATATTTAGAAAGAGAATACTAAAGCTCAGCACCCATGGATTTGAGGTCAGACTCTGGCACTAGAAGATTATGGTACGTTCGTCTCTTTCCAAGTGTGTAAGTTGGTGGGTGTTGAAGAGAGAGAAGTGTGTCTGTCGACAGCTTTGTCGACCTTCCTCTCAGCCAAAAGCTTCTCTTGGAGTTTGAGGGCATTAGAGTAGCTGACAGTACCCATCTTCCACACCTCGATACACCGTTGGAGCCTCATTCCCTATATGAGGTAGATCAGTCGAAGGTCAGAGGAACCCATTTGGGCCTCCACTGTTTCAGAGGACATCAGTATCAGGTTCACTTGAACGGCATGTTTCACCATCAGCAGCAAACGCCGCTTCTAATAGCTCATCCAAGTCATCCTCATGAACAAGTGGTTTTGTCAAAAATTATTTGGCTTGTTTGTGATTCTGTCGAGAAGCAATTGAGATGTTATATGTTAGCAATGCGGGAAGCTACGGACAAGTAACAAAAGCATATTTTTACTTACCTTGCAGTAATATGCCCCGCTTTGAGGGTCACAATCAATTGTCTGCAGCTATTTGCCCTTGTTAATGAGGCACTTATCCAATTCTCTTCAGTTATCGCTCATCATTAGTCATAAATATTTCTGTCATGTTAACCCAGCTTGACCGGTAAAGCTGCTGGCGAATCTGTTACCTTTAAGCAAGTCATCTAAACAGATGTCAATAAAGGCTTTTTAATATTTATTCGTCTAGTTTGCCAGGCATTGAGAAGACAGTTTGCCCTGCAAACCCATCTGAAAGATTAGCAAATATGAACAACAAACAGGAATTGAGAAACTAACATCAAAGGAAATTATTTTGGTGTGTTAAATTGTAAGTCGGCCCGAAAAAAATAAAAATAAATATAATTATATAAATTAAATAATATTTTATTATATTTTTCGGGCCGGACCGGGCCGGGCCGGCTTTTTCTGGGCCCGGGTCGGACCACCCATACCGGACCTACCCCCGGGCCTGGGCCGAGCCCGGCCGGCTCTTAGAAAACGGGCCTGGACCGGGCCTTGCAAGGCCCGGTCCATTGACATCCCTATTCTTTAATGACAATTTTACTCTACCTTTTCCCGTATGCCTTTTTTTCGCCTCTCTTCGTCGTCCTCGCGCAAGGCCTTTCCTCTTACTCGCACAAAGCCTTTGCCTTCCCGCCATGACCTTCACCATGTGGACCCCCTCGCAGCGCACCCGCGATGCCGTGATGATCAGCCGCCTGGTGGAGATGAGGCAACCGGCGTCGCGAGGACGAGGCAGCGCCAGATCGAGGAGGAGGCCTTCATAGCCACGGCCGCCGCCGCCCCGGCCTCCACGGCCGCCGCTGCCGCCGACAACCTGGAGATCGGGACGCTGCAGATGTACTCCAGGGAGATCATCTAGCAGATGCTTAGCGCCGTCAAGGCCGCCCCTCCCCGCCCCCGCATCTCTGTTCCTCACAGAAGCTTCCGATGCTTGCAGTCTCCGCATCTGTACAGTTCGTTGCGCATTCACGGAGCTCTCCGTAGCATCCGCCCCGCTCCATCGAAGACGACTTCCACATGCGCGCGGGGGAGGAGATGATGGAGGACCTCTCGGACGACGACCCCGCCCTCAAGAACGGAGAGGTGAAGGATCGACATGCCCGCGGGGGAGGAGATGATGGACGACCTCTCGGGCGACAACCCTGCCCTCAAGGTCGGGGAGGTGAAGGAGATCGGCAAGCAGGGCCTCAAGAAGAAGTTCGTCAAGGAGGGCGAGGTTGGCGATAACGTGGAAGGTCTGTATGGCGTTAATTTCTTCTCTGCCGATTCCTCCGTGCCTGATCCATTGTTCTCCTGGCTGCTTGCTGAGATTGTGGGGGCTGTGGTGGCTGATCTGCGTCAGCCTGGTGTGGTTTCTCTTGGATTCTGACGGTTCTTTCGTGTCTCTGTTTGGTGTCGATCAGTGCACTACACTGGGATGGTGCTGGATGGGACCAAGTTCGATTGGAGCCGGGATCCCGGGACCCCATCTAAGTTCAAGCTGGGGCAAGGTATACGTTTGGATCCAATCCATTGCTGGTGAATCTGTCGTCTTGGATGTTGGATCGGTTGCCTGCAACTTGATCGCGTACTGTTTTTCCTCTTCATGGCGCGTGCATTTGTTTTTTGTCGTTTATGGTTGTTAGACGCGGATGCCCATTGGGGCCCGCCTCCACCTCCACCACTTTGATCGGGTGGAGGGGAGAACGCCAACGCGCTGGGCGCGTTGGCATCATCCGGGGGCGCCAGCGCCAGAGGCCTCCACCGCCTTGGGCAGGAAGAGGAGCTGACGCCAGCGTGGTGGCGTCAGTTGGGTGACGCCAGCTCCACCGCCTTGGCGGATGGAGGGGGGCGCGGCCACGCGTGGCGCGCTGCCTGCGCGGCACCAGCCTAGCCGTACGATCTGCCGCCACTCCTCCTCCACTGCCACCTCTCCTCCTCCCACGAACCGCCTCAACTCCTCCCTCCCTCCTCACAGCCTCGCCACCCCCTTGCCTATAAATACCCCCCATGGGGGTAAAGAGCAGTACAGACAGCAACAGCAGTGAGCTGCTCGTGAGAAGAATTCCAAATGAATTTTCCTTGGGATCCCATTTGCATGCATATGTGCATGCAAGTGTAGAGAGAGGGTGAGTGTGCAAGTCTGTCTTGCAGGCGTACTCTTTTCTGTGAGGAGGTACTGTCCCAGGTGTGGGACATCGAGTGTTCTCTTTTGGGACATCGGCTGATGGAGGTGCGTCATCGCCAGTCCTCGGATCTAAGGTGTGGAGCTGTGTAAATGTCGGTTAAATAATACAGAGTAGGAGGACATACCTCGCAGCAGAAACGTAGTAATAAAAGGATCCCACAAAGGTGGCTAGACGGCTACCAAAGTCGTCTACACAGCTCCACACCTTAGATCCGAGGACTGGCGATGACGCACCTCCGACAGCCGATGTCCCAAAAGAGAACACTCGATGTCCCACACCTGGGACAGTACCTCCTCACAGAAAAAGTACGCCTGCAAGACAGACTTGCACACTCACCCTCTCTCTACACTTGCATGCACATATGCATGCAAATGGGATCCCAAGGAAAATTCACTTGGAATTCTTCTCACGAGCAGCTCACTTCTGTTGCTATCTGTATTGCTCTTCACCCCCATGGGGGGTATTTATAGGCAAGGGGGTGGCGAGGCTGTGAGGAGGGAGGGAGGAGTTGAGGCGGTTCGTGGGAGGAGGAGAGGTGGCAGTGGAGGAGGAGAGGCGGCAGATCGTGCGGCTGGGCTGCTGTCGCGCAGGCAGTGCGCCACGCGTGGCCGCGCCCCCCTCCATCCGCCAAGGCGGTGAAGCTGGCGTCACCCAGCTGACGCCACCGCGCTGGCGTCAGCTCCTCCTCCTGCCCAAGGCGGTGGAGGCCTCTCGCGCTGGCGCCCCCAGATGATGCCAACGCGCCCAGCGCGTTGGCGTTCTCCCCTCCACCTGATCAAAGTGGTGGAGGTGGAGGCGGGCCCCAATGGGCATCCGCGTCTAACAAACTCCCACTTGCCCATTCGGGTTCACTGCCCATTTACCCACACAGGGTTGACGGCAAACTCAAAGTTCTCTATGGTATTCGACATCAACGGTCATACCAAAAATAAGGCGTGCAACCTGTGTGAGATTTGCCGAGTCACCAACAAGTGTTCCATTAAGTTGTCATCTAACTAACGGAACACTTAATCTCAATATGTACCTCAGGATCTTAATATTCACATTATTCTGATACTCCGTATCTCTCAAGAGGCAGTATCGAATCTCAAAAAAATATAACACCCATAACTTTATTACCACATAGGCAACTGAGTCCCGGCCGGGATATGAGTAGTTAAATATGGTGAATTAAGAAGATACCTTTCCTATGCTGCTCATGCCAATTCAATTTGTCTTAACCGCTTTCCTAGACATGTCCCGCTGGACGGTATCATCCATCGCCCTAAGCAACATGCTAAAGTAGCGACATTAAGCTTCCTTGTCATGGCACAGCACTGCAGGTCACTAGGGGTACATCGGGAATCACTTACAAACGTGATTCATGAGCTCACACAATGATGAAGAGAGAACCATTCATCATTCTCATATGCGGTTGTATATTACACATGTGGTATGATTCACATGCTGCGATGTTCCTCCACTTATATGGGCGTGTCATATAACATTACATTGCACGGATACAAGTCCTATTGCAACAAATGCAACTAACCAGAGTTTCGCAAACCAGTCGCTCCTACTTAGCGCCCTTTTACGACTCATATATCCGGATATCTCAGGCTTCAGAGGATTATTTCAATAATCCACATTGTCAATCTGAACTAACTCAGATCTCATCTCGACCTCAGCCAAGGCGGCATACAAACAAAACTCAGGATATTGTGCTCGACCTCTAGCCATCTAGAGATCCGCAACATCAAATGCCTCATTTTTGCTCGCTATCAATAAGCGCCAAAAGTGGATCATTCGTGTGAGAGGGCTGATCCTTGCTTGGTGACACTCTAATAATGTATAAAGTAATTAATTGTTCATATAAATATTTTATGATGAACAAAACTTTAATGATGTCAAAACATTGTAAATTATAATTTACAAAGGCCCATAGATCCACAATGGGTCACAAAACTCTCTCTGGGTAAAGGTTTCGTTAGTGGATCTGCTATCATTCTGACAGAACTAATCTGACGAAGCTCCACTAACCCTTTTGCCACCAATTCCCTAATGTAGTGATAACGAATATCAATATGTTTCGTTCTGCCATGAAATTTGAGATCTTTGGCGAAGGCCAATGCCGAGGTACTGTCAACATATAACAGTACACCCTCATGCTGATGAGGTGTAATCGTCAAACGATGCAATAAGCTTTGCAACCAAATTGCCTCTTGGCTGGCGGCAGAACAAGCAACATATTCGACCTCCATTGTGGATAGGGCAATGCAAGACTGCTTCTTGCTACTCCACGAGATAGCTCCACCAGCCAACATGAACACAAAGCCTGAAGTGGACTTCCGCTCATCTCGGTCACCAGCCCAATCCGCATCACTATAGCCGATGATTTTCAGGTCGCCACCCTTGTAACGTAATGTATAATCTACCGTCCCTCGCAAATACCGTAAAATCCTTTTAACGGCTTTCCAATGCGTGAGACCTGGGTTACTTTGGTAAGGACTTACCAAACCCACTGCGAAGCTAATGTCTGGCCGAGTACACAACATGTCATACATTAGACTTCCAATCGCAGCGGCATATGGCACTCTAGACATACTTTCTATTTCTTCTTTACTTTTGGGGCATTGACAAGTACTTAGGACACATACTTTATCAAGCGGAGTATCAATGGGTTTAGAATTGTGTATTCGAAAACGCTTCAGGATCTTATTAATGTATGTTTCCTGAGACAAACTCAGTGACCTTTCCGAGCGATTCCGCACAATCTTCACTCCGAGCACATAGCTCGCTTCACCCATATCTTTCATCTCAAAGACGGAAGATAACCACTCCTTGGTGGCTTTGATTAACTCCATAGCATTTCCAGCTATTAAAATATCATCAACATATAATGATAAAATGAGGAGACTATCTCCCACTCGCTTAACATACACACAGTGGTCCTCTTCAATCATCTCAAAACCATATGAGATAATAGTCTTATGAAACTTCATATACCACTGTCTAGACGATTGTTTCAATCCATAGATTGAACGCTTAAGGCGGCAAATTTTTTGCTCTTCGCCTTTAGTCTCAAAACCCTCTGGTTCAGCCATGTATATTTTCTCGTCTAGTTCTCCATTGGGAAATACAGTCTTCACATCCATTTGGAACAATTTCAAGTCGAGATGCGCGACAATAGCTAGAATAAGGCGAACAGATGAGAATCTCACCACATGTGAAAATATCTCATCATAATCTATACCCTCTTTTTGGGTATAGCCTTTCGCCACAAGTCTTGCTTTATACTTGTCAATAGTCCCATCAGCCTTGCGCTTAAGCTTGAAAACCCACTTGTTTCCAATCGCCTTACGCTCCGGTGGAAGATACACTAACTCCCAGACTTCATTATGTGACATTGATAGAATCTCCTCTTGCATGGCAATTTTCCATTCTTTCCTAGATGATGACGCAAGAGCTTCTTGAACACATCTAGACACTTCATCATCCGTGGGTTCACAAAGAAGTACCTCACTGTCAATTTCAAAAAATCGACGAGGAACATTCCCACGTTTGCTACGACGTAGAGAATCTTGACTTTCTATTGGTGCACTCCCACTGGGTGCACTCCCACTATCATGAATATCCCTATCAATTTCGGAAGACATTGGTATGAGAACATATTCCCTCCCTTCGTCGGAAGATGGTAGGATGTTCAATTGTTCATCTGTTTCAAAAAGATCAAGATTCTTCTCATTTTCGCCAAGACTAGGAAATTCATTCTCTAAAAAGACAACATCTCGGACCTCACGCTCTATCATTCCTCCATCTGGATGATGTCCATACATGACATAACCTATTGAGCTCTCAGGATATCTAAGAAAGATAGACTTCTGAGCTCTAGGGCCAACTTTCCCAAACTTACTTGTCATGTGATGAACATATCCAGCTGATCCCCATGGACGTAAACAATTTAAGTCTGGTTTGTGGCCATGCCATAATTCATATGGGGTAGAAGGAACTGATTTAGATGGCACTCGGTTAAGAATGTAGGCAGCAGTTAACAGAGCATCTCCCCAAAAAGAGATTGGCAAATTTGCCTGCGCCATCATTGACCTAACCATGTCTAGCATTGTTCTATTCCTTCGTTCTACAACGCCATTTTGTTGCGGCGTATATGGAATAGTAAGTTGCCGACGAATACCTTTTTCTTCACATAATGCTCGGAACTGATCCGACAGATATTCGCGTCCACGGTCTGTCCGAAGAGCCTTGATACTCCTCCCATTTGATTTTCAACTCTAGCTAAGAAATGCTTGAAACAATCCAGCACTTCATAGCGATGAGCAATCAAATATACATAACTGTACCGTGAAAAATCATCAATAAATGTAAGAAAATAGTAATAACCATGCCGAGCTCTAACACTCATGGGTCCACAGACATCGGAATGGATCAATGCCAATGGTTCGGAGGTTCTTACAGCTTTTCCCAGGGTTCTCTTTGGGACAATCGGCTGACGGAGGTGCGTCATCGCCAGTCCGGATCTAAGGTGTGGCTGTGTAGACGACTCTGGTAGCCGTCTACCACTTTGTGGATCCTTTTATTACTACGTTTCCGCTGTGAGGTATGTCCTCCTACTCGTATTATTTATCCGACATTGGTATCAGACCAGGTTGTTGGTTTATTATTTATCTTTTCTCTTGCAAACTGCGAGATGGCAAGTTCCACGGCACAGTCAGACTCTGATTTGCACGATCAATATTTCGAGGATTGGTTCTCGGATGTAGGTGCCTTTTGGAAAAGCTGTAAGAACCTCCGAACCATTGGCATTGATCCATTCCGATGTCTGTGGACCCATGAGTGTTAGAGCTCGGCATGGTTATTACTATTTTCTTACATTTATTGATGATTTTTCACGGTACAGTTATGTATATTTGATTGCTCATCGCTATGAAGTGCTGGATTGTTTCAAGCATTTCTTAGCTAGAGTTGAAAATCAAATGGAGAGGAGTATCAAGGCTCTTCGGACAGACCGTGGACGCGAATATCTGTCGGATCAGTTCCGAGCATTATGTGAAGAAAAAGGTATTCGTCGGCAACTTACTATTCCATATACGCCGCAACAAAATGGCGTTGTAGAACGAAGGAATAGAACAATGCTAGATATGGTTAGGTCAATGATGGCGCAGGCAAATTTGCCAATCTCTTTTTGGGGAGATGCTCTGTTAACTGCTGCCTACATTCTTAACCGAGTGCCATCTAAATCAGTTCCTTCTACCCCATATGAATTATGGCATGGCCACAAACCAGACTTAAATTGTTTACGTCCATGGGGATCAGCTGGATATGTTCATCACATGACAAGTAAGTTTGGGAAAGTTGGCCCTAGAGCTCAGAAGTCTATCTTTCTTAGATATCCTGAGAGCTCAATAGGTTATGTCATGTATGGACATCATCCAGATGGAGGAATGATAGAGCGTGAGGTCCGAGATGTTGTCTTTTTAGAGAATGAATTTCCTAGTCTTGGCGAAAATGAGAAGAATCTTGATCTTTTTGAAACAGATGAACAATTGAACATCCTACCATCTTCCGACGAAGGGAGGGAATATGTTCTCATACCAATGTCTTCCGAAATTGATAGGGATATTCATGATAGTGGGAGTGCACCCAGTGGGAGTGCACCAATAGAAAGTCAAGATTCTCTACGTCGTAGCAAACGTGGGAATGTTCCTCGTCGATTTTTTGAAATTGACAGTGAGGTACTTCTTTGTGAACCCACGGATGATGAAGAGCCTAGATGTGTTCAAGAAGCTCTTGCGTCATCATCTAGGAAAGAATGAGAAATTGCCATGCAAGAGGAGATTCTATCAATGTCACAGAATGAAGTCTGGGAGTTAGTGTATCTTCCACCGGAGCGTAAGGCGATTGGAAACAAGTGGGTTTTCAAGCTTAAGCGCAAGGCTGATGGGACTATTGACAAGTATAAAGCAAGACTTGTGGCGAAAGGCTATACCCAAAAAGAGGTATAGATTATGATGAGGTATTTTCACCTGTGGTGAGATTCTCATCTGTTCGCCTTATTCTAGCTATTGTCGCGCATCTCGACTTGGAATTGTTCCAAATGGATGTGAAGACTGCATTTCTCAATGGAGAACTAGACGAGAAAATATACATGGCTCAACCAGAGGGTTTTGAGACTAAAGGCGAAGAGCAAAAAGTTTGCCGCCTTAAGCGTTCAATCTATGGATTGAAACAATCGTCTAGACAGTGGTATATGAAGTTTCATAAGACTATTATCTCATATGGTTTTGAGATGATTGAAGAGGACCACTGTGTGTATGTTAAGCGAGTGGGAGATAGTCTCCTCATTTTATCATTATATGTTGATGATATTTTAATAGCTGAAAATGATATGGAGTTAATCAAAGCCACCAAGGAGTGGTTATCTTCCGTCTTTGAGATGAAAGATATGGGTGAAGCGAGCTATGTGCTCGGAGTGAAGATTGTGCGGAATCGCTCGGAAAGGTCACTGAGTTTGTCTCAGGAAACATACATTAATAAGATCCTGAAGCGTTTTCAAATGCACAATTCTAAACCCATTGATACTCCGCTTGATAAAGGATGTGTTCTAAGTACTTGTCAATGCCCCAAAAGTAAAGAAGAAATAGAAAGTATGTCTAGAGTGTCATATGCCGCTGCGATTGGAAGTCTAATGTATGCCATGTTGTGTACTCGGCCAGACATTAGCTTCGCAGTGGGTTTGGTAAGTCGTTACCAAAGTAACCCAGGTCTCACGCATTGGAAAGCCGTTAAAAGGATTTTACGGTATTTGCGAGGGACGGTAGATTATACATTACGTTACAAGGGTGGCGACCTGAAAATCATCGGCTATAGTGATGCGGATTGGGCTGGTGACCGAGATGAGCGGAAGTCCACTTCAGGCTTTGTGTTCATGTTGGCTGGTGGAGTTATCTCGTGGAGTAGCAAGAAGCAGTCTTGCATTGCCCTATCCACAATGGAGGTCAAATATGTTGCTTGTTCTGCCGCCAGCCAAGAGGCAATTTGGTTGCAAAGCTTATTGCATCGTTTGACGATTACACCTCATCAGCATGAGGGTGTACTGTTATATGTTGACAGTACCTCGGCATTGGCCTTCGCCAAAGATCCCAAATTTCATGGCAGAACGAAGCATATTGATATTCGTTATCACTACATTAGGGAATTGGTGGCAAAAGGGTTAGTGGAGCTTCGTCAGATTAGTTCTGTCAGAATGATAGCAGATCCACTAACGAAACCTTTACCCAGAGAGAGTTTTGTGACCCATTGTGGATCTATGGGCCTTTGTAAATTATAATTTACAATGTTTTGACATCATTAAAGTTTTGTTCATCATAAAATATTTATATGAACAATTAATTACTTTATACATTGTTAGAGTGTCACCAGGCAAGGATCAGCCCTCTCACACGAATGATCCGCTTTTGGCGCTTATTGATAGCGAGCAAAAATGAGGCATTTGATGTTGCGGATCTCTAGATGGCTAGAGGTCGAGCACAATATCCCGAGTTTTGTTTGTATGCCGCCTTGGCTGAGGTCGAGATGAGATCTGAGTTAGTTCAGATTGACAATGTGGATTATTGAAATAATCCTCTGAAGCCTGAGATATCCGGATATATGAGTCGTAAAAGGGCGCTAAGTAGGAGCGACTGGTTTGCGAAACTCTGGTTAGTTGCATTTGTTGCAATAGGACTTGTATCCGTGCAATGTAATGTTATATGACACGCCCATATAAGTGGAGGAACATCGCAGCATGTGAATCATACCACATGTGTAATATACAACCGCATATGAGAATGATGAATGGTTCTCTCTTCATCATTGTGTGAGCTCATGAATCACGTTTGTAAGTGATTCCCGATGTACCCCTAGTGACCTGCAGCGCTGTGCCATGACAAGGAAGCTTAATGTCGCTACTTTAGCATGTTGCTTAGGGCGATGGATGATACCGTCCAGCGGGACATGTCTAGGAAAGCGGAAGACAAATTGAATTGGCATGAGCAGCATAGGAAAGGTATCTTCTTAATTCACCATATTTAACTACTCATATCCCGCCGGGACTCAGTTGCCTATGTGGTAATAAAGTTATGAGTGTTATATTTTTTTGAGATTCGATACTGCCTCTTGAGAGATACGGAGTATCAGAATAAGGTGAATATTAAGATCCTGAGGTACATATTGAGATTAAGTGTTCCGTTAGTTAGATGACAACTTAATGGAACACTTGTTGGTGACTCGGCAAATCTCACACAGGTTGCACGCCTTATTTTCGGTATGACCGTTGATGTCGAATACCATAGAGAACTTTGAGTATGCCGTCAACCCTGTGTGGGTAAATGGGCAGTGAACCCGAATGGGAAAGTGGGAGTTTGTTAGACGCGGATGCCCATTGGGGCCCGCCTCCACCTCCACCACTTTGATCGGGTGGAGGGGAGAACGCCAACGCGCTGGGCGCGTTGGCATCATCCGGGGGCGCCAGCGCGAGCGGCCTCCACCGCCTTGGGCAGGAGGAGGAGCTGACGCCAGCGCGGTGGCGTCAGCTGGGTGACGCCAGCTCCACCGCCTTGGCGGATGGAGGGGGGCGCGGCCACGCGTGGCGCGCTGCCTGCGCGGCAGCAGCCCAGCCGCACGATCTGCCGCCTCTCCTCCTCCACTGCCACCTCTCCTCCTCCCACGAACCGCCTCAACTCCTCCCTCCCTCCTCACAGCCTCGCCACCCCCTTGCCTATTAATACCCCCCATGGGGGTGAAGAGCAGTACAGACAGCAACAGCAGTGAGCTGCTCATGAGAAGAATTCCAAGTGAATTTTCCTTGGGATCCCATTTGCATGCATATGTGCATGCAAGTGTAGAGAGAGGGTGAGTGTGCAAGTCTGTCTTGCAGGCGTACTCTTTTCTGTGAGGAGATACTGTCCCAGGTGTGGGACATCGAGTGTTCTCTTTTGGGACATCGGCTGACGGAGGTGCGTCATCGCCAGTCCTCGGATCTAAGGTGTGGAGCTGTGTAGACGACTCTGGTAGCCGTCTAGCCACCTTTGTGGGATCCTTTTATTACTACGTTTCCGCTGCGAGGTATGTCCTCCTACTCTGTATTATTTAACCGACAATAGTTTCACCCTTTGCTTCCATTATGCATTGTCTAGCTCATTTGGAACTGTAGCTGTCTGGTTCTTCACCAGTTTCCTGAGCTTAAGAGGACTTTTTTTTTTGCGTTCTGGTTACACGTAGAGTGCAAAGAGAGGGTGTATGTAATCTTACACAGTTGCACGGAGCTTCTGGGATGTTTTATCCTCCCGTTTCCCTGTGAGAATTGCATAGAAGGAGACGCCATCAACGCCTTTAGCTGCAAAGTTTTTGAGCCCAAAACACGAATGAGTTTATCATAAGCATAGTTATATTAAGATTGTTTTATTCTAATCACGTTTTCTGTTAACTCATGTGGTATATGTGCATATAAATTTAGCATGTTTATGATTGTATCATTAATTTGAAGCTTTTGTCATTGTCAAAAAAAAAAAGTTGAAGCTTTTGTAATATATTTATATATGCATATCTACAAAGCAAGTTCAGAGTATCATGCATTTACTTTACTAGAAGCTCCAGTTGTTTACTGCAGCAAGCTTATTCTAGAATGGAAGGCAAGTTTTAACTGGCTTGGATAAATGGCATGTGTGAGGAGATCCAAAATGTAAGTTTTCTAATGTGCATGTATGCTGTTGCATCCTATAACCATGTCAACATATGGGCAATGAAAGTATAGGGAATGCGAGAAGATTCTACATTATATTGACTATATCATGTTTTCTAGGATCCCATGCTTATTGGTTCCCGATGCACATTGATGTTTTCATCAGTGCACGTTTATTTATCGAGATACTTCTAAAAAATGTGGCACATCATTGATTTGAACTCGGTGCCAAAAACTTTTGGATAAGCGCTTCATGCATAGTTCTAGCAGCTGCAAATATGCAAGTGAACTTACTGAGCTAACAGACCTTCCTCAATGTATTCATGCTTTTTTTTGCCCACATTTTTAGCATCTCTATTGCTTATATCACAAGAAGTTGTAGTTGTTTGCATTGTTGTCGGATAGGAACCAATGATTAAGCACCTATCATTTCTTAAGAAATACATTTTGAGGGAACAGTCGGCTATTTGGTTGTAGGATTTTCTTGAGCAATTCCTTGTGTCTTGACTGCAATACATGTAAAAAAAAACAACTTGAAACATACGGAATGTTATCCGTTTATTGCCAGAAAACATAACTATAATGATACTCTTTTAAGATGAATGAAAGTGTTCTGCAGTAATAGTTATTTTAACGATCTCCTTTTAATGTTAACATCTTAATACAGTAAATTGTCATGTCTGTATTAAATTTAGATCAATTTAATGCGTGTACGAGATAGTGCTAAGATCGGCATTTCATTTTTCTAATTAATAGATATTAAAATTATATTCCTAAACATATATATAGAATGTTGGCATCTTTTTGTAATTTGAAAGTACGGTACTAACTACTGTAAAGGACGTCGACCTTACTTATATTAATCTAAAAAGTAGTTTCATATATTTAATTAAATTAATTCTTATTATTGTA
Source organism: Colocasia esculenta (assembly GCA_014218235.1). NCBI lineage: Eukaryota > Viridiplantae > Streptophyta > Magnoliopsida > Alismatales > Araceae > Colocasia > Colocasia esculenta. Next base: position 90,544,624 of record CM024765.1, on the reverse strand, counting down.
TGTGATAATCTCATTAGCATGCTACGGTTTGGTCATGATGCCAATGTGTATCATCTTAATATGCATCTAAGTAGTACATGGTAGAAAAAAAAATTAATAAAGAGAGGTGATAGATGATAGCACATGATACAAGAAAAAAATAACAAAGAAAGACAGTAGAAGTTATAAGATAATGGCATTTTAGATATTACAATATAAAGGTGGAGGTTTTAACTCTTTTTTTTCCTACCAAAATATAGAATCAAAAAATAGATTAACTAACTTTAATTATTTGGGTTAACTCTTGAATTCTCAAAGTAAAAGATCTTTAACTCGGTATAAAATTAGTCCTGAAATTGGGTTGGGTTATCCTAACCTTTATCCAAAAGGTCGAATACTCCACCCCACAACCTTCGACACTTCGGGGAGTCGTTTGGGCAATGCACTATATCGTGTTTGGGCAATGCACCATATTGTACACGCATTAATACAGTAAAAAGTTTAGTTTTGTTCAGAAAGGTGATATTTAGGTTAGAAAATGGTTTAATAATATCATTTGGTAACACATTAAAATAACACACCAATCAAAATGTGTCACAATTTCATCATTTATGAGGTATTTTTAACTTTCTTATTTCAATTGCTGATGTGACATAATTTTAATGGTGATGTTACCAAATGGTGTTATCAATTGATGTTACAAAACTGTTTCTCATTTAGGTTTGATCATTTCATCTATTTGGAATCTCCTTGTTTAGCATTGTTTTCAAAGGGCTTCCGGTGTACTTAGAGTTAGAGATATACGACGACGACAAGTGGCAACCAATTGACAAGCCTACATTCCATGGTTAGAAGAAAGCTGATAATCGAAGCATGAAAAGTGGGAGATTTTAAAAAGAAAAATACTTGTCATATAGAGACTTTCCTATTTTAAATGTGTCTTTTAGTTTTAAATTTTTGATTTCTTATGTGCAAATGACAATAGTAACTACCAGAGTTAACCATTTCTAAATCTGAGTTAACTTTAAAAAATGATTAAGAATTTTTTAAAAAAATTGACTGATCAGGTTAAAATGGGTTAAAACAGAGTTAGACCTAATTAACTTGATATAGTCTAACCCACCTCCCAAAGTGGAGTAGAATTAACACCTAAAATTTAGCCCCTTTTGTCCCCTTTCGACATTCCATTTAATCTCCAAACATGCAAATCTTATAGTGCTACGTAACACATTTTTTCATCATGTGTTTTTCAAACATTTATAGTGAGTACATCTTTTCATCACGTTTTCTAAGAAAATGTACGTGTAAGTACAACGTATGTATTACTTCATAATTACATGTTTTTAATTAATTATTAGAATGTTTATAGTGTTAGAGGCTTTATAACACCATAAATTGTTAGAAATTTTATTTTTCAATTATTATTATTAATCATTATAAATTACACTATAAATTATTAGATAACTTATAAGGTATGTACAACAAATATATTCTACATAATCACATGTGTCTAATTAATTATTAGAAAATTTACGGTGTTAGAAAAATTTGCTGACAAGTTTGAATCTTATTGAACCAAAAAGATAAATTACTGCATAAAAAGAACAATAGTATTTCAGATATTGCACAGGATAGCTGAATGTTGACTTTTATAAAAGTGACAATTAAGTAAACTCAGTTTATACTAAGAAGTTGCCAAAATAATTAAGTAATTAATTTAACATAAAGTTATCACTGATGCATGTTGGTTAAATTAACGCCAACATTTTTCTAAAATGGCCATTTTTCTAAAATAACCATAAAAACTTATGAATCTAAGATATATAAGTATGTTTGATATTAAGATAGATGAAAGATAAAGTGAGCACTCTATCCTTGATCTATTCTAATATCAAACATATTTATAAAGAACACTCTATCCTCGACCTATCATAATACTAAATACATCTAAAAGATAGACGAAATCGATCACCTAGACACAAAGTCGGGCTCCATATATTAACATTTGTGCATGCCTTGATGATTCGTTTATTCATTGCATGGGCATCTTCCCAATTCCCATGACATCTTTTGGACCACTTAACGACAAGTGATGATAAGGGTGAATTTGTTCTCTCTCTTACCAGACTCCCATGAGATACTTCAATTCAATTATCTCGGCATAAATTTTCCCAACGATGAAAAATTAGAAAGCATGTGGTGTGGTATAGTCCAAAGAATATTCGACGGAACTTAACTATAAGTCATGGATATGATAACAAATTTGCACACAAAAGGTATACAAGTAAATAAAAAGTAGGATGAATTTTCACTCAATTTTTAATTTAAGAGCGGCATACATGCATGAGAAATATTCCTAATAAATCCAAATATGCATTCGTACGAGTTCTGCTTTCCAACAAGGAAAACAGCGGAGTAACACCATTTTATGACTTCTGAAAATGTCACATCAACATTGATGTATGTATCCATCTTTTTAAGATTGATTTATTACATGCAAAAACAAGTGCATTAAATCTTACATTCACACAAGTTGATGAACAACGTAACAGCGATCAACATCGGTGACAAATTTAAGTCACTAGTTTGGAGCTCAACAAATTTATTTTTGACTTCAAACATTATTTTTGAACTTAAAATTATTATTTATAAGTTTAAATTATTATTAAAATTTTAATCAATATTTTAAAGTGTAAATTAATTAGGAGTCCCTATTAAATTTTTGACTTATTTATTAGTTCCTAATGAAGTTGTAACTTATTACAGTAAGTGTTATCACCTGTTACAGTATACGTTAAGTCATGTTATAGTAAGGACCTCCCTTTTACAGTCAAGAACTTCTAATTAATTTATCCTATTTTAAAATTCTAAATATAATGTTTCTGAACTTAAGAGTACTATTTACGAGCCCAATAACAACATTTCTAAGCCCACCAACTCCGACAGTCAATGTCTCACGTTGCCACTGTTGTAGCCGCTCATTACTTGTCACTGATCGTTGTCATTCGTCGATTCATTGTCATTGTTGCCCATCGATAACCACCATCCACTACGACCTCCTTGGCATCAGGACATATGCTGTCCAATTTAACATCATACAGAGTACCATGTCACTCTATCCAAATAAAGTAATGTTACAAGTGCATTAAAGTCTTTTTCTATTAATAAAGAAAGAGTAATACTATGTTCTTGATTAGTCGGGAGCATAACATAATGTGGAGAGGTCGTACTCGTTCACAGTACACCATATAGAGAGGTACATTATTTATGTGCACTAAATAAATATTTGTATATATCATTTGAGAGTTAAAAATAAATAAATAAATAAAATGGTACATTAAATACGTCTAGAGTCGTACTGTAAAGAGACACAATCTCTTCACATCATATATACTGTGCTCCCGACCAATTGAGAACATAGCATTTCTTGTAAAGAAAACCTTCCGGAGATGAGATTGTCTTCCTTTTGACACGGAACCTTCTCTTCTCTTCCCAATTGAAAGGCCTTCCCCGTCTGTGGGATTTATACGAACCATCGAGAGGTTCTAGAAGCGACAATAGATCCTCATGTCATCACGAACCCAGCACCACCGAGCTAGATTAATTAGGAGGCTGAGGGGCGCAGGGCGTAGTGGCTCTCCGTTCATCTTCTTCACACAAACACCTGCATGTTCAGTCAGGAGATCTCTTGTTGTTCTTGTGAGATTGTGGGAGATCCTTCTGTTAGTTCTTCAAGTATTTTTCCAATAAGGTTTCCAGCGAAAGATGCGAAAGATACTTGAACACAGACATTGCAGACAAGATTTGCACTTGGAATCTGAATTTCCTCTCAAATTATTTCTTGGATAGAAGAATCCCATTATAAAGCACACAAAGTGATATCGAAGGGGATGAAGTGCAAGAGAACGAGGACAGAGAAGAAGCAGCTTGGGTGGGAGCAGAACAGGGGCGAAAGTGGTGCTGCTACTGTTGCAGTCTTTTTATGGTATTGGTCTCTTCCTCAACAATGGCGCTCGGAGGTCACGATCACATGGCAATGCCTGGCTAGTTTGATTCATGGTTCATGGGTTTCTTAATCAAAAAGTTACCCATTTTCACTTTGACAATTTACCCGCTAACCACCACTAATTAAGGGTAGATTTATCTATTTTTTATTTTTTAGTCAACTTAGAATTTTGACTCAAATTATTTTTTTATGTAATTAAAAAGTAAGATAATTTTCAGAGATATGTAATAAATAATATTTACAATTTAATAAATATTTTTATTAATTTTTTCAAAAAAAAAAAGTTACTCATGCGAGTAACTCTGCCCCACCTCTACCCATGGGTAACTTGGTTTACCCCTGGGTAGACTCACCCCCCTCCCCAAAGTGCTTTTTGCACTTTAGCCAAGGATACCTCTGGTTTAACCAAGGGTACCTCTGTCAAACTAGCTTGCAGAAATGGCAGGTCTCACAGGTTTTGACAGTGGGAAGTGAAGGGCATTTATCCGCCATCGTAAAAGAAGGCAAGTTTTCTTCACAGACAACAGAAGATAGATACATTGGATTTTCGATTGGATCGATGGGTTAAAACTTTTGTCTAGAAATAGAAAAAGATTTTGTGGGTTCAAACTTCAAAGATTAGTATTTGTAGATCTTAAAATCAAAATATTTCTGCACTTTCACAAGTGCAGAAAATTTTTCTCTTAGAAATAAGAGATTTTGTAATTTTCAAAGTGTGTAGATTGAATTTTTTTTGTCAAATAGAATAAGAATAATATGAGTATACTAAAAATTTGAAATGTCATATTTTGATTTTAAGATCTACAAATACTAATCTTTGAAGTTTGAACCCACAAAATCAGGTTCTCGTAAAAAGAGAGAGAGAGAGAGAGAGAGAGAGAAATGCTATGTTTGATGAGGAGGGGCCGTACTCCAGTGCCCCATGTGAAGGGGAGAGGTTCCAGTTACATTTAATATATTATTTTTTAATCTTAAAATAATATATATAAATAATATATTAGTACACACAAATAATATAAAAATATACACAAATAATATTATTTGTGTCCATTCTTATATTATGTGTGTACTAATATGCTATTTATGTATACTAATATGTTATTCGTATGAATCAATATATTATTTATGTATATTAATATACTATTTATGTGTATTATTTTAAAAAGAAAATTTATTAGAAATTTTTTACTGTAACATGATTTAATGTATATTGTAATAAAAAATAATATTTAATATAATGAATTACAGTTATATTAGTGATTAGAAAATAAATTAAATATATATTAAAAATTCTTAATTAATTTATCTTATTTTAAAATAAAAAATAGTGTATTAAATATACTGAGGGGCGCGGCTCCTCCACGTTAAATTGTTCGGGAGCATAATATTACTTAAAAAAAAAAGATTTGGCACTGCCAACTAGCCGTGGACCGGCTCTTCCTTCCAAGAATAATCCTGTCTTCGTCACAGACTCACAAAGCCAAGATATTTTTCTTCCCCGTCTTCCACTTTTCCGGGCAAGCCAAAGCTTCGAAATATCCCGCTGTGTTCTTCACGGTGTAAGCAGTGAAAGCACGTCTTCTCCTGTCCCTCTCAGTCCCTGCTCTCTTCTTATCCTTGCTCACTTTCCTCCTCCGCCTCATCCGCAGACGAGTTCGAGGTCGAGATGCCTGCTCTGGGCTTCCCTCCGAACGGCATCCCGCGATTTGCCCCTCCGCCCGCCGGCGGCAAGACATGCAGGACCGAAGCCGATCGTACCCTTCACTTCTTTCCTCCGAATAGAAAGCTTGCCAGGACCACCGTCCTCAAATGCAGGGCTTCCTCCGCTTCTTCATCCTCCTCTTTCATCGTAGATTACGACCTCTACGACCTTCTGGGCGTCGAGAGCAAATCCGACCGGTCCCAGATCAAGAACGCGTACAGGGCGTTGCAGAAGCACTGCCATCCCGACATCGCCGGGCCGTCTGGGCACGACATGGCCATCATCCTGAACGATGCCTACGCCGTGCTCTCCGATCCCAATTCCCGGTCCGCCTATGACAAGGTAAGCATGGGAACGCCAATGTTTAAGAGCTCAATAGCATGCCTTCTTGGCTTCCTCCGAGTTTTGAGGTCCCATCTTCCATGGTCGATCCTGAATAAGATGATGTTGTGAGGTTGTGCTTGCAGGAGCGAGTGAAGAAGGCGGAGTTCCGAGGTTACACGGGAAAACCCCTCTACTCGGCATGGTTCGGGCCGGAGAGCGAGCAGCGGGCGGTGTTCGTGGACGAGGTGAGGTGCGTCGGCTGCCTGAAGTGCGCCCTGTTCGCCAGCAACACCTTCGCCGTGGAGCCCGTCTACGGCCGCGCCCGTGTGGTGGCGCAGTGGGCCGACCCCGAGCAGAGAGTTCTCAACGCGATCGAGACCTGCCCCGTCGACTGCATCTCGTAAGCGAAAGCACCGTTTCATTTCCAGCACCCTCAAGCACATGACCCATCTCTGTTACACTCAAGCTGCATGCCTTTTCGCCCCTGGTAAAGAAAGATCAGAGAGGAAGGATATTGGCAAGTAGGAACCATTCCAGAGAAGGCGTTAACGCGAAGTATGCTGCTGCGAGATTCTAGCTAATGAATTGCCTGTGCTCTGTTGTGCGCCTCTACAGGATCGTAGAAAGGTCGGACCTTGCAGCGCTGGAGTATCTGATGTCCAAGCAGCCGCGCGGGAGAGTTAGGATGACTGGTAGCACCGGCGGAGTTGGCGGCTCCAACGTCTTTGCAGATGTCAACAAATTCCGGAGGAGGTACAGTGAGATGAAGGAGAAAGCCGCAACGGAGGACTTTAAGGTGAGGTAGATGTAGATACAAAGTGTTGATTGGTGTGCCCTTTTGATCCTGTAGAAATGAAGATTTTGACCACGATATATATTTTTTGTTCCAATATATGTATCTGCATATGTTGAGCAGGGGTGGGAAACACGGGTAGAGGCAAGGACTTCAGCTATGAGAGCCATCAGATCTATCTCAAACTGGTTGTTCAGACAGACCCATGCAGCATCAGGATCCAAACCAGAAGCTCGCCGGAATCTGGTGCGGCTCCTCGGAAAACCCACTGAAACACCCAGCACCAAGAGATTGCAAGAGGCTGCCGCCGCTCGAAGGGCTGGTGGAACCGCACAACCCGCCGGCCGCCGACCCTTGCCCAAGAGCGGCCACAGCGACGAGTACTGGACGCCAGCCCTCCTCCTGCCGTCTCCGTCGAACAGTTACGCCACCGAGGCAGCCAAGTCTCACCCAGCTACTAGCGAGACGAAGGCGCCGGCAAACAAGGCAACCGGTGACGCCTCCACCGACGAGATCGAGCTGGGGGGGAATCCCATGATTCCCATGGTCATGAGGATTCCCGCTGTAATTGCCGCGCTAGCTGCGGCCGTCGTAAGATTCGACGGCGGTCAAGGGACGAGCAGCGGCCTCAAGGAGCACATTGGCGGCACCGTCGCTCTGGAAATCGTCAACAGCTTCTGGCTGCAGGTCCTCCTGGCGGGAATCACATGGTATCTGATCGGGGCCGCCATGGCGGGACTTGTTGCAGTCTTGACCGGCAGAAGGCTTTGGAGATGATCATTATGGCATCCGTGGTAAGAGCCGGGATTCCCTTTGGTTGTCCCTGGAGGGGTAACCAGTATTAATATACGCAGGGACAAGACAAATCTACGAACAAAAGAACTTACATGATGCTTCTTTTGCCGTCATCTCGAACAGATACGCAGTTTATAATGAGCAGACTAGCGAGGCTGCGTCAATCTCATAAGCCAACTGTATAGGAATGTCCCGGGTACAGCTCTGGGCTTTTCAAATAGTAAGTTTGTCTACTTTCAAAATCAAAACTAGTTGTGTGTGAATGGATATCGGTGGCATAGTCCCCACAGCACTTCGGTTTAAGTTTTGGAGGTACCCAACTCATAAAAATTTATGAGTACTGTTGGGCGTGCTGTACCAATGCAGTATGCTCACCGCAGTACCCTACTAAAGATTTCATGATTTTCGACATGATGTATATTGCGTGCCATGAGAAATGCGGTTCTGTACGTATAATTTTTTGGTTCAGCCAATTATGGGGATTCAGTAGTATTTGATTCAAATTAAAAAATTAAATCGAATCAGTTCGTTTAATTTGATTTGAAAATGGAAAAAGTTCAGTTGGGTCCCTAACCGAATTGAAAAAGAAAAAAGTATTTGATTCGATTTCCATGCTCTGTAAATCGAGTCAAATCGATTAAATTGAATTATAATAATAGGTTTCTAATTTGCATATATCTATTAAATTTGTTGAATACATATACATTAATATATAGATTATGGAGGGTAATATAATCATCAGTATATTTTAGATTCTATTTGATAGTGATTTATTAAGAAAACAATTGTAGTTAAAGTTTCATTAATTTGAGACTAAACTTATTTATTTTCAGGTTAAACCAAACCAAGGTTTGGTTTTAAGGGAGTTTAGTTTGATTTGATACGGATTTGCTCTGAATTTGATTTGGTTTGATTTGATTTCTCAAAAACCTTCTCTATACCAAATCAAATCAAACCATAAATACCTCTACAATCAACCAAAGATGTGTCGTATACATTTGCTTTGAAGCATATTATTTTTGCATCATTTTGCTAAATTAATAACACTAAAGTCGTCAATTATGGATAAAAAGAGGCAGTAAACTAGCACTATGTTGAGATAGTTATAATTGGAGATTGGCTAATCATGGTCCCTTATCTGTTGACAACTAACTTTTTAGATGTAATTGTTAAATAATGGTCAAATTAACTATTAACTTGTCTATGATTGAATCAAGGAGACAAATATTGACAAATGTAGAGATTGGAGAGTGATAATAACTCTCCCTTCTACACTCGAATCTTAGAGTTTGTGGGGATTCGGCTGGATATGTGGAGTGCAAATTTTGCAAGAAATGGAAGTGTCAAGGAGCCCAGGTATTGAAACCTGGGAATAATCCTCAGATACCTATGTCTGTAGTGTGGACTTGTGAGAGCAAAAGGGACTTGAAGGCAGGAGATTGCATACCTTATTTTTGCAGGCGTTCCATTATATGTGCAAAGCCCGAACGATCAATGTGCCAGCGAGATGTAAAGGACCCCTTTGAGAGTTGGTAGTTAAGGCCATGATTAAAGGGTCCCGTAATGAGATGAGATTGTGGCGTATTAGCCACTCGACACGTAGGGGAGGTGCCCCGATTTTGTTCCATTACATAGAGATAATGGGCCCGAGAAAGGAACGAACTGTATGACCACTGGATCGAGTCGATTACGTTGGGATACGCAGATCGTGCACAGGTGTCTAGATCTGTTTGGTTAGTAGAGCTTCGCCCAAGGATAGTTGGCAGGGACCTTGGATGTCGACTTCCAAATAAGGTCCTTTGAGGCGAAGGTCTATGCTCAGTCACCTCTAAAGTGCTTGAGGGTGAAGCTCGGGCAGCAATAGAGAGATCGTGGAGGGTCGTACTGGGCCGATGGGCCCATTCTAAAGGGCAAGCGAAAAACTGCCTCCTCACCTGCCAACCAGTACTCTCGAGTTATATGTAGAAAGATTGTCAAGAACTCGATGTAGACACACCAATTTTACAACATATTGAGTACATTTCATATTATACTGTAATGCCTCAAAGTGACTCTCTTCAATTAACATCTTGAGTGATTTTCCCTTTTTTAATATTTTTCTAAGATTTTTCTAAGAATTTTTTTAGGGGTCTCAAAGGTCCTCTATGCACATTTGATTCGTGACAGACACAGTGGTCGCTGTTCAGGAATTTGATCCGCGACAGGACAAATCGTCGTGTATTTCCTTCCTATTTCTGGCGCCTACCATGTTTTGAAATCGCGTCCACCATAATCGTCACATTTAAGAGTTTCTAATTTCGATTTATGGCAAATTCCAAAATTATTTTTAGAAATATTTTGTTGCTAATTAGAATCGCGTCCATATGTCCCGTCGCGTTTCTAACCTTCCATTATTCAAAAGATTGAATCCCTAAAGAAGATCGATTCTTTCAAATACGCGATCACTAAGGTCGTCGCGATTCAACTTTCCATTTATTAATTTGGCAAGAATCCGATTAGTATTGGAAGTGTTATAAATGCATCGGACTAGGTCGACCTAACGAAGTGTTTTAAGCGTGACGGTCTATGTCGTCGCGATTTAAATCCCTCCCATAATTGATGTTTGGAAAGGCCACAATCGAAGAGAGGAATGTTCTTAAACGTGACGCTTTGAGCGGTTGCGAATCACATTAATAGCATGACCACTGTGTCAGTCGCGATTTTCTAATTTTTCCCCTATAAAAAGACCCCTGAGGCCATTGTTTTAAATCATCCCAGGCATATACGGCGAAGCCCTGTTGCACTGAAGAGCTGAACCCCAAGCTCTAAAGAAAAGAATCCTCCTCCTCAAGCATCACTTCAAGTCTTCGTCCATCGGAGGTCTTCTCCAACCTCTCAAGCTTTTGGAGCAAGGAGGAGGAGGCTTCTTCTTCCACTTCGAGCATCGCAGCACCAAGCCACTTCGCCAACTCTTCTTTCTCTCCTTTTCATTCTCCCCTTTAATTCTTCATTTCACTTTTAGTGCATTCATTACATTTCATCACTTTCACACAAATCACTTCACATATTTCACACCTAGTCATTTAGGGGTTTAACACCACCTCCACAAGGTGTGTTCAAGCCCATGCTATCATATTTTTCACGTCTTTTTTTCATACTTAACACTACACATTTTAGACTAATCTTTCTTTCACTTGTTTATGTGTTTTCTCTATTTTGTAAGGTAACCAACGAGCTAAAGTGTAACGACCCAGAACCCGCATTACTAGTAACAACCGGTAACCCGAATTCTGACCCGCTAACCCACGAGACAAGCTCGGAAGGGTAGGAAGTGAAAGTCCGAGGAGACTATATGTAAGAAGATACACACCACGCAAAGCAGTAAAATTCCACTATATGAACATATCATATACAACCTCAGAGTCTGAGACAAAGTACAGAGTACAGAAGTACAACAAAAAGGTACAACTCACTGCAACTAGGGAGCACCAACACCGGAGTGGCTAGACTCGCCTGGAACGGGAGTCGACGAAGACCCACCTAAAAGGGAAGGGAGTGAGTCTCAAGAAAAGAGACCCAGTAGGGAAAAGTAACCCCACCGGCAACTAAACTAAAGTGCGGAAAGTAAAAACTGAAAGTAAGTACACGTCGCACCACAACACAAAACTGTAAACCACGCGGCTCAGTAACACACACTCACACACACAACAAGTAGGACTCAGCTAGGGTCTGTGGCTCGGCGTCCCGTCATCACAGAGGCTCTCAACCCCAGCCACGTGTGCACACTACAGACGCTCTCTCTCGCGTCTGGTCCACGACCGATTTTTCCCCTACGCTTGACCCTAGCGGTAGAGAAGGGGATCCACGGAGACCGGCTCAAACCACCAAAAGGAGTACGCACAGGACAGAGTCGCACTCGATGTCCCGGCTCACTAGCGATGGGTAGAAACACTAAACCAGACTCCGACTGATGGAGAGAAACACTTCCTCTCATCAATCTACACTACCAGAACATCTAAACTAAACAGTCTAACACTAGATTGTCTAATTTATCCAAATCCCAGCATGATACAACCCAACCCTAAACCATAAATTGCATTCCAATTCACTTAATTGGGCATACTAGTTTGCTGGGGAGGGTTATAGGGGTTAAGTCCCTACCTCAGAACGCTTAATCAATCCCCAAACAGTCACCAATCGCGCCGGATCTCCCCAAAGACTCCGCGCGAATCACGCCAAAACCTTGCGTTTCCCGCCCGATCTAGCAACGCCACACGATCCAGGGGCTTCCCACGAGCTCAAATCACCCAACAGAAGCTACAGGAATCAAGAAAGGCTAAGGTGGAAGGAAGGAGAGGAAATGAGAAAGGTAGGTTCTGCTCTCGGGCTGCCCTACTTCAACAGGCCCGACCAGTCAACGTCAACATCACTGGCCGCCTACTGAACCGCCTACAGCCTGACGTCCAGATCCCATGTCGTTGAGTTCAAGCTCAGACGTCCACATCGCTGGACGCTGACTCAGACTCAACGACAAGCCCTGGCCGTCAACTACACAGGACCTCTACAGACCCAATAAGGATCCACTAAAGACCCGAGACCTTACATAAAGTCTCCTTCGCCGGCCGGCCGATTGGAGGAGTAAGAGTCAACCCACCACTTCATCTCCCACGATCTTTGGGTGAAGGTCAGTAAACCCCCGTCCTTCGCTCACTTCCTTCGGTACCCTCGCGTACCCGGCGATCACACCTCCTTCATAGTACACACACGCACTCTCTCCCTCCTCTTCTACGCTTATCTTATTTTATTTAAATTTCTTTTTTATTATTATTCTTTGTGGAGTGTTTTGAAAGAAAAAGCACATCCATACTCGAGAGTAAGGGTTTCGATAGGGATGTTTGTTGTTGTGTCAGAGCCACATATCCGATCTGATTAGACAACACCTTTTTGGGTAAAAGATGATGTGATGGAAGCAAAATCGGCCCATTTGGTACATCTCGTGATTGGCGTCTAATGATGGCGTGGTAGGTAAGTGCCATCTTCGGGAGCTAAGGAGTCACCCTAGGCACTCGAACCACCATTTTAGATTTCCAATTGCACACCATGAGGAGACCTCCATTTATTTGAGGACAAAAGGTCTGTGTGGGCACCCTTTCATGCTTCCTTGCGCTTCAAGATTTCACAGCAAGAGATATCTCCATTTTTTCCTAGCTTTGTCTTTGTCTTCTTCTCCATCTCCAGTGATCTACTTTGAGAAGAGATGGCACAACATGAGGGGAAGGCCATCGAGTAGACCAAAAAGTCCAGAAGCACCGTTTGGACCAGGTATTTGATTGTGAAGGGTCTGCAGTAGCACTTTCACATTATGAACGATTACGTCATCAATTATGTTCGCTAGGATCAGAATTATTTGACAGAGATTGAGGACGGGTTCATCCTGCCCTTAGACATTCTAGAAGTAGGATTTTGGCTACTAGTGCTAGAGTTTGTGAAGGAGGTACTACGAGATTTAAGGTGGCTTCCATCCAGTTGATGTCGAACTCTTGGCGTATCATCTTTGTTTTCTACCTCGCCTGTGTAGATTGAAACCTTATCCCCACGACAAGGGTACTTTGTAACCACTTTATCCCCCAATCGTCTCCACAATTGGGGGTGTCAATCTACTACTTGAAGGCTTTCCTTAACCGAATCTGAGTGGAATTCTCCAAGAGCTTGTCTAACAAACAAGGGGTGGACGAACCGGTTGTTCTTTGTCACTCGTGGAAGGAAAGAGGTGGAGGCATGGGGATATCCATTTCTGACAGGCTCTGCAATGTGATCTTCGACAAGGCAGAGCAACACCTAATGGAGTTCGGGCTAGTTTACCACCAACTGAGTTGTCCCTGGGGTAGGTATTTATCTCATGTTTTTAGACTTTTGGGTATGTTCTTCTAGCCGATGACAAGTTCTTTGCTCTATAAATGCACAGGAGTTCCAAGCGGGCCGCGATAAGGAGGAGAATGTGAGGGGCACTAAGGTGATCCCGATGGACATCTACCTAACTGTAGACAGTGTTTCCTTTCCTCGAAGACACGCCGTCCCACAACGGAGAAAAATGTGACTTTAAAAGGGGAAGGAGAAAAAGGTTTACATGTAAATGAAAAGGAGATGTCGAAGATGGGTGGAAGAGCAGGAAAAAAAAAGGTAAAGGAAAAGAAAATGTGTGCGTGTGTGCATGAAGACGGTGGTGTGATCGCCAGGCACGCAAGGGTGCCGAAGGAAACGGGCGAGAGGAAGAGTTGGGGGTACTTACCTTCACTCGGGGATCGCGGGAGTTGACGTGGGTCCTACCTCCTCCTTCCGACGGTTGGCCGGCAAAAGAGATTTAGCTCCGATGGTTACCTTGCAAGAAGAAAACAACAAGAAACATGTGACGGAACGCCTCGGCCAAGCCCGTTAAACCGATAACGTACTTGATCCGAGTCCGCCTCCCGCGAACGGGCCGAAGCCTCGCAAGGGATAACAAACCACAGTCCGTGTAAGCATAAAGGAACACACCACATTTCATATATATTTCACAGTTTTACATAGCCAAATTTCCACAAAAACTGAAAAGAGGTACAAGAGCCTGGGGCATACCCCGAGGTACAACTAAAGAAAGTAAGCAACTACAAAGCTACACTGCTGGAGATCTACACAGCTGGAACTACTCCGCTGGAGGTACTGACCCTGCACCGCTACGACGCGGCCCTGAACTGGACGTCGGACGAGAAACGTCCTCCTCGCCCTCACCTGTGGGGGTAGGGGTGAGCCTCTCTAGTCACTGGTTCAGTAGGGAACTCCCCCAAAACCGAGCAAACCAAACACCACAGGTACAAAACAATAAACAACACCAACAATTTATAGAACAACTAAGCAGGTAAGTAAAGCTGTAAAAGTACTCACCGTCTGCCGACTACGAGAAACAACAGTAATAATTAAACGGCAAACCAGTACAGGTGTACAAGCTAAAGTAGAGACTGTCAAACACGAGCCACGGGAACTGGTTCGCGACACCAGTAACTGACTCGGACAAGCTAACACAGGTCTACCTCTCAGTCTCGCAGCCACGGACGAAAGGTCCAGCTGCTGCTCCACGTAAAAAGGTCAAGCAACTGTGGAGACCAACTAAACACCACCACCTGCAGACCACACGGTCACAGGCCCATGCCTGACACCTCCAGAGACCCTGGCCTGGGCTCGCTAGAGTGAGGCACTGGAAAAGGACTAGCTGGGGTCCAGTACGTCTACTGGTGTCCGTACCCCCAACTACGAGCGCGCTACAAGTGACTAAAAACAAACACAAGTGTCACTATCCCACTGTCGTCTTTCCCTCAGCCGGACGTACAACTCTAACACAAGAGTGAGGGTGTCCAGGTCAGACGACGCAGACCTCGACGGTACAACACAAGTACCGGGACAAAGCCCCGAGCTAACAGCCTGGCTCACAAAGAACCTGAGGCACCCAACTGGAGAGGTAACCACGGTAGGCGTCGTACTACTTGCCTCGTACACAGAACCACGTGCACGTCACACACAAACCACGTGAAACCTCACGTAAACCACAAGTAACCACGGTCCACCACACGTGAACTCAACTGACTCGCGTAAACAACGCGCAGTCACTGAAGTAAGCAACTAACTGCATACCTTGTATGCTAAACACGAGAACCAAGTGCACTCAGTGCACCTCATGTGTCAACACACATGCATTATCGATAAATACCATTATTCAGTCATTTCTGTTCACAACCAGTAGGTGGCAACATCGACTGCCGCTTACACTAAGTCAACGGCAAGGGACCTAGCCGTTAACATCCTGGCTGAGGAGCTTGGAGACAAGCGATCTTGACGCCAAGTTCTCCGGCCATAAACCCTGCAGAAACCCTAATCCGGCTCTGCGGGCTTTCTAACTGTTCTAACTACAAAAAAACATACAAATGCAATCCCTTTAGCATGCCAGAACCCAATACAACCCATTAAAACATGCTTCGTACATTAAACTACTCAAACCACCCATTATCCCCGTATGGTGCAACTTTATCCAAACATGCATTATCACACTGGTTCAAGTGGTTATGATGTGTTTTAATGTTTCTACGGAGTTAAGCGGGTTCGTCCCCTACCTCAGAACACGCTAGAACTTCCCGCAATCTCCTGGTTCACGCCGAGCCCTTCGCGAGCTCCCACGGGAATTGCACCACGCCGCGACGTTTTCTCGCGTAATTCGCAACGCCGCGCGTTCTACGATCGTCCAACCACTCCTCAGAACCTGTTAGAAGCTTCAGAGACTTCGGGACGCGAAGCTGGGGCAAGAGGGGAAGAGAGTGAGCTGAGAGAGCTACTCTCGGGTGAGCCTATAACCTGCAGAATTCTCGGGTTGGCGTCAACCCCCATGCCGCCAACAACAACCGCCACCCTTAGCGTCCACATCCACTGCCGCCAAGTTCAAGCAGTAAACGTCCACTAACCTGGACGCCAACCAGTCAACGGCCACCCCTGGCCGCCAACTTCAACTGAACAGTAGCAGGTCCTGTTTCATTTCAGGACCAACCCTGCTCTTCACCTGCTCAAGCCACACATTCACATCACACATTCCACACAACTAGCTCACATTGGCCTCACAACAGCCTACACAACCAACACACACATGATCCACATGGATCCGAAAGGCACGCGACGTTACATTACTATCATCTAAAAAGAAAATTTCGACCTCGAAATTCATAACACAATTCAAGCTTAAACAACTCATACATACACACTCTTACAAGTACTATCATCTAAAAAGAAAATTACACAAGCTTACTCAAACAGATAGGGATACCCTTTAGCCATTTCCGCGGCTAACTCCCAGGTATCCTCACCACCTAATCTATTTTCCCATCTCACTTTAACTAGCTCAATTTCCTTATTTCTCAGCTTCTTCATCTTTCGATCTGTGATCTGCACCGGATACTCTGGCATAGTCATGTCCGGCCTCAGGTCACCACCTTGATATCTAATTATTTGAGCTGGATCTTCAATACACTTCCTCAACATGGAGACATGGAAAATATCATGCACATCTGCAAAATCAGCTGGCAAATCCAGCCTATAAGCTGCTTCCCCAATTCTTTCAGTCACCTGGAAAGGTCCCACATACCTTGGACTCAACTTCCCAGACTTGCCAAATCTCATAATACCTTTACTCGGGGAAACTCTCAGAAAAACAAAATCTCCCACCTCAAACTGAAGTGGTCTCCTCCGCACATCTGCATAACTTTTCTGCCTACTTTGGGCTGCCTGCAATTTTTCTTTAATAAGCTTCACCACTTCCGTGGTTTGCTGAATCAATTCAGGACCCACCAATTGCTTTTCTCCCACTTCATGCCAGTTCAATGGGGTTCTACATGGCCTTCCATATAAAACTTCATACGGTGCCATCCCAAGACTGGTATGATAACTATTATAGACAAACTCAACCATTCCCAAATGATGCTCCCAACTGCCTCCCCAAACTAAACAACAAGCCCGCAACATATCTTCAATTGTCTGAATAGTCCTCTCTGTCTGACCATCTGTCTGGGGATGATAAGCGGAGCTATACCTCAATTCAGAACCAATTACCTTCTGCAAACTTCTCCAAAAACCAGAAGTAAATCTTGGATCTCTATCTGATACAATAGTCTTTGGAATACCATGCAGTGGAACAATTCCTTCAACATAAACATTTGCCAATCTGTCCACTGTCCAAGACATACTTACTGCCACTAATCTGCATACCTTAGTCAATCTGTCAACAAACACCCATATTCCATTATGCCCGGAACTCGACCTTGTAAACCTGCCACAAAGTCCATCGCAATATCATCTCATTTCCACTGTGGAATAGGCAACGGTTGCAATAGACCTCCAGGCTTCTGATGCTCTGCTTTAATCTGCTGACAGATAGCACACTTTACTACAAATTCTGCTATTTCTTTCTTCATATGAGGCCACCAAAAATGCCTTCTTAAATCATGGTACATTTTAGTACTACCCGGATGAATAGTGTACCTAGATTTATGAGCATCTTCCAGAACTCGCTGCTTCACCTCTTTCTCTGCAGGAACAAACAACCTGCCTCGAAGCCTGACTACACAATTATCATCAATAGAAACTCCTTCCATTTTTACAATCTCAGGTAGACCTGCATCTGCTCTCTGAGCCTCAATAATCTGGCAATACAAAGACGGCTCTATAGCACTAGCAGCTAGAATTGCCCGTCGCTGGCTGCTGGGCACATACAAGGAATTCTCTGCTACTTCTTCATATAATTTCCATTCTTTAATCATCATCAAATTCATATATGCCTTTCTGCTCAAGGCATCTGCTACAACATTGGCTTTACCCGGATGGTAAGCCAAACTAAAATCATAATCCTTCAAATACTCAATCCATCTGCGCTGACGAAGGTTTAAATCTTTCTGCGAGAAGATATACTTCAAGCTTTTATGATATGTAAAAATTTCAAATCTCTCGCCATACAGATAATGCCTCCACATTTTCAAGGCAAATACAACTGTTGCTAACTTCAAATCATGAGTGGGGTAATTTTCTTCTGCTGGCTTCAATTGCCTGGATGCATAGGCTATCACTTTACCATGCTGCATAAGCACTGCGCCAAGTCCTCTCCTTGAAGCATCAGTATACAACACAAAACCACCACTCCCTGACGGTAATGTCAATATAGGTGCTGATGTGAGTCTTTTCTTCAATTCCATGAAACTTCTTTGACATTCACCGGACCACACAAAAGGCACTCCTTTCCTGGTCAATCTAGTCATAGGTGCTGCAATCTTAGAAAAATCTTGAATAAAGTGCCTATAATAACCTGTCAACCCCAGTTAAACTTCTAATCTCGGTTATTGACTTAGGCACTTCCCACCTTGACACAACTTCCACTTTACTCGGGTCCACTGCTATTCCTTTAGCTGAGATAACATGACCCAAAAATTGAATTTCTTTCAACCAGAATTCACACTTACTGAATTTAGCAAACAACTGGTTATCTCTTAGCAACTGCAGAGTAAACCTCAAATGAGCTGCATGCTCCTCTTCAGATGCTGAATAAATTAGAATATCATCAATAAAGACCACAATGAACTGATCTAAATATGGATGAAAATTTCTATTCATCAGATCCATAAAACCTGCAGGAGCATTAGTCAACCCAAAAGGCATTACCACAAACTCATAGTGACCATATCTGGTTCTGAACGCCGTCTTATCTATATCCTCCTCTTTAATTCTCAATTGATGGTACCCGGACCTCAAATCAATCTTAGAAAACACCTTTGCTGATTGTAACTGATCGAATAAATCATCTATCCTCGGCAACGGGTACTTATTCTTGATGGTCACATCATTCAATTTTCTATAATCAATACACATCCGAAAACTTCCATCTTTCTTTTTCACAAATAAAATCGGCGCTCCCCACGAGGAATGACTCGGTCTAATAAAACCTTTCTGCAACAATTCTTCTAACTGCTTTTTCAATTCTTTAAGTTCTGCTGGTGCCATCCGATATGGAGCTTTAGAAATCGGCATGGTACCTGGCAGCAACTCAATAGAAAAGTCCACCTCTCTATGTGGAGTTAAACCAGGCAAATCTTCCGGAAAGACATCAGCAAATTCCCTAACCACGGGAACTGCTTCTACTGGCTGACTGGCCTCTACCAAACTTACCGAGGCTAAATAAGCCACACACCCATCATTTATCAACTTTCTAGCTTTAATTGCAGAAATTAGAAACTTGGAGGTATAAAAAGGCATACCTTGATATTCAAACACTGCACCATTAGGATGACAAAATCTGATCCTTTTCTTTCTGCAATCTAACATTGCTCTATACATTTCAAGCCAATCCATACCCAGAATGATATCATAATCTGACAACTGCAGGGCATACAACCGACCCGGCATCTGGTTCTCTTCAATAATAACAGGAGCTTCATCTATATAGCTCGAAGTGAGCAAGAACTCACCTGAAGGAACCTCCACCACTAACTCACAAGACTTCTCTTCTAAAGGATGAGCTATGCAATCCAGAAATTCTTCGGAAATAAAAGAATGAGAGGCACCCGAATCAAATAAGACTCTTGCTGAATATTCATAAAGAGGTAAAGTACCTTCTATCATATTTGACGCCTCTGCCTGGGCTCGGGTGATAGCCATAACCCGGCCTCTCCCTCGTTGCTGCGGTACTCCTTTGCCACGACCTGCCTGCGGCTGCTGGAACTGCTGAGGCTGCTGCTGCTGCTGCACACCTCTGCCATACCCATATTCTCTTGCATAGGGACAATTGCGGATCAAATGTCCCGGCTGATTACAATTATAACATCTATACCCTGGAGGAACAATAGGCTGCCTGGCAGTGCTCTGCTGCGACTCCTCCACCTCAGGCCTACCACGGCCTTGCTGGAACTGCGGACGACCTCCCCATCCTCTTCCTTTTCCTTTAAGTGCTTGCTTTAATTTCTGGCCCCATTTACCAAAGCCTGATGTAGAAGGTCCTGCTGGTGCCTTGCCCTTGCTTGCACCTACTGTCTGCTGCGGTAGCCGAAAACTACCTGAACCTGACTCACCCGCCTGGCGAGCACGGATGGACCTCTCCAAGGTAGCTGCCCTCTGCGCTGCCCCTTCCACTGTCTTGCACATAAGAGGTACTATCGCATCATGCAATTCCACTCTCAATCCTCTGATAAAGTACTCAACCATCATGTTATTATATGAAACCACATATGGCGCATAACGGCTAAGTGCCATAAATCTCATCTGGTACTCTAAGACTGAAGAGTTACCTTGCTGGAGAGTTCGGAATTGCTCTCTTTTTACTTGCTGCACTTGGATCGGAAAGAATGTATCGTTGAACACATCAAGAAACTCCGGCCAAGTGATAGCTTCTTCCGTCCTGCCTGCAAAAGTGGTTTGCATCTTCAATCGCCACCATTCCAAGGCAAAACCTCTCAACTGGTAAGCAGCTAACACCACTCTATCCGCTGCCAGACACCTCATGGTTGCAAAAACTCTTTCTATTTCATGAACCCAATGCTCAGCTGTATCTGGATTCGGCCCTCCTGAATAAGTAGGCGGCTGCAATCTCAGAAATTTCTCCACCTGCATCACTGGTTCTTCTGCTATCAATACTGGTGGTGGTGGTGGCACAGGTGCTACAAAAGGTACCTCCACTCTCGGCGGAACTGGAGCAACAGGTATTGCCTCTCCATCCCCAGGTGGCACTGCAACCGGTGGTACTGGCAACTGCTGATCCATATTCTCGCCCGAATATCCGTGAGGCTTTCCCAAATTCTTTCTATCATTCGCTGGGTGCTTTCCTCCGGATCATCTCCTCCACCACCCCAATCTCTCCTATCAGCCATTTCAGAAATTTCTACATACACAAAACACCAAACAAAAAATCAAAACCACCAATTATCAAAAACCAGGGTCCCTACCAGCAGTGTATAATGACCGAAATAAGGCTATGCATCTTTCTAATTCCCTTATATTAACATGGACCTTGCTTTGATACCAACTGTGACGGAACGCCTCGGCCAAGCCCGTTAAACCGATAACGTACTTGATCCGAGTCCGCCTCCCGCGAACGGGCCGAAGCCTCGGAAGGGATACCAAACCACAGTCCGTGTAAACATAAAGGAACACACCACATTTCATATATATTTCACAGTTTTACATAGCCAAATTCCACAAAACTGAAAAGAGGTACAAGAGCCTGGGGCATACCCCGAGGTACAACTAAAGAAAGTAAGCAACTACAAAGCTACACTGCTGGAGAACTACACAGCTGGAACTACTCCACTGGAGGTACTGACCCTGCACCGCTACGACGCGGCCCTGAACTGGACGTCAGACGAGAAACGTCCTCCTCGCCCTCACCTGTGGGGGTAGGGGTGAGCCTCTCTAGTCACTGGCTCAGTAGGGAACTCCCCCAAAACCGAGCAAACCAAACACCACAGGTACAAAACAATAAACAACACCAACAATTTATAGAACAGCTAAGCAGGTAAGTAAAGCTGTAAAAGTACTCACCGTCTGCCGACTACGAGAAACAACAGTAATAATTAAACGGCAAACTAGTACAGGTGTACAAGCTAAAGTAGAGACTGCCAAACACGAGCCACGTGAACTGGTTCGCGACACCAGTAACTGACTCGGACAAGCTAACACAGGTCTACCTCTCAGTCTCGCAGCCACGGACGAAAGGTCCAGCTGCCGCTCCACGTAAAAAGGTCAAGCAACTGTGGAGACCAACTAAACACCACCACCTGCAGACCACACGGTCACAGGCCCATGCCTGACACCTCCAGAGACCCTGGCCTGGGCTCGCTAGAGTGAGGCACTGGAAAAGGACTAGCTGGGGTCCAGTACGTCTACTGATGTCCGTACCCCCAACTACGAGCGCGCTACAAGTGACTAAAAACAAACACAAGTGTCACTGTCCCACTGTCGTCTTTCCCTCAGCCGGACGTACAACTCTAACACAAGAGTGAGGGTGTCCAGGTCAGACGACGCAGACCTCGATGGTACAACACAAGTACCGGGACAAAGCCTCGAGCTAACAACCTGGCTCACAAAGAACCTGGGGCACCCAACTGGAGAGGTAACCACGGTAGGCATCGTACTAATTGCCTCGTACACAGAACCACGTGCACGTCACACACAAACCACGTAAAACCTCACGTAAACCACAAGTAACCACGGTCCACCACACGTGAACTCAACTGACTCGCGTAAACAACACGCAGTCACTGAAGTAAGCAACTAACTGCATACCTTGTATGCTAAACACGAGAACCAAGTGCACTCAGTGCACCTCATGTGTCAACACACATGCATTATCGATAAATACCATTATTCAGTCATTTCTGTTCATAACCAGTAGGCGGCAACATCGACTGCCGCTTACACTAAGTCAACGGCAAGGGACCTGGCCGTTAACATCCTGGCTGAGGAGCTTGGCGACAAGCGATCTTGACGCCAAGTTCTCCGGTCATAAACCCTGCAGAAACCCTAATCCGGCTCTGCGGGCTTTCTAACTGTTCTAACTACAAAAAAACATACAAATGCAATCCCTTTAGCATGCCAGAACCCAATACAACCCATTAAAACATGCTTCGTACATTAAACTACTCAAACCACCCATTATCCCCGTATGGTGCAACTTTATCCAAACATGCATTATCACGCTGGTTCAAGTGGTTATGATGTGTTTTAATGTTTCTACGGAGTTAAGCGGGTTCGTCCCCTACCTCAGAACACGCTAGAACTTCCCGCAATCTCCCGGTTCACGCCGAGCCCTCCGCGAGCTCCCACGGGAATTGCACCACGCCGCGACCTTTTCTCGCGTAATTCAGCGACGCCGCGTGCTCTACGATCGTCCAACCACTCCTCAGAACCTGTTAGAAGCTTCAGAGACTTCGGGACGCGAAGCTGGGGCAAGAGGGGAAGAGAGTGAGCTGAGAGAGCTGCTCTCGGGTGAGCCTATAACCTGCAGAATTCTCAGGTTGGCGTCAACCCCCATGCCGCCAACAACAACCGCCACCCTTAGCGTCCACATCCACTGCCGCCAAGTTCAAGCAGTAAACGTCCACTAACCTGGATGCCAACCAGTCAACGGCCACCCCTGGCCGCCAACTTCAACTGAACAGTAGCAGGTCCTGTTTCATTTCGGGACCAACCCTGCTCTTCACCTGCTCAAGCCACACATTCACATCACACATTCCACACAACTAGCTCACATTGGCCTCACAATGGCCTACACAACCAACACACACATGATCCACATGGATCCGAAAGGCACGCGACGTTACAAAACAAGTGATAGAGGGATCAGACTGTGAAGGTGTACTAAAAGCTCATATGGAATGAAATGAAAAGCATTAAATAAGGATTAGCACACCTTGTGGGGTGGTGTTAAACCCCTAAAAAAGTGGGAATGGAGAAGATGATGTGTGTGTGTGGAGTGGTGTGATGCATGCACTAATTAAAAAGGGAGAATGAAAAGGGCGGGGGGGGGGGGGGATGAGGAATGGCGATGTAGCCCGTTGCAGCGAGGGATGAAGAGGACGAAGAGATGCCCCGTCTGCCTTGCTCCGATGCTCGTGAGAGGAAGGCGGACTTCAAATCCCGAGGTGGAAGACACGGGGATGACGCACGTTGAACGTACTCCTCCTTGACCTCGGAACACGAGCTTCTGGTGCGACAGGGCTTCGTCTCAGGGAGTTGGAGAATTATGGCTCGGAGGTCGAGGCGTCGGTTTGGCAGGGCTTCACCGTCTCTGGGGTTGGATATATAAATGGCTACCCTCGGGTCTGTATTTATAGGCAAAACATGCCAAAATCGTGTCGGGTACAGTGGACACCTCTTTCTAATGAAACGCGTCTGACTAAAATGCCGCAATTTAGAAGCACTTGGATTTCCGCCTGATTTGACATTCGTATGATGATTATAGCCCACAGCTACATTGAGAATCGCGTCGGGCAAAGACGCTGCATTTTCCTACGAATCGATCTTCTGACAGAATCGATCTTGATTTGATTGATGGCTTTGAAAACACGGCGACATATGCGGACGTGATTCTAAATTCACCATGATTCTAAGTGCGAGAGCTCTTATTTATTGCATTTTTTTGTTTAGTCATGCAACAGCTTTGACATGCTCTTAATTATCATGGTTCTTTTCGTGATTCAACACCATTTAGCTATTGTGTGCTCAATTGACAGCAAGCACGGCTCATTCTGCAAGACAAATAACTCATTTTGGAAGACAGACAACTCATTCTGCAAGACATGCATAGTTCATTTGATTCAACAGACAAACTGATTCGGCAGCCAAACTCATTCGGTAGGTGGGCAGAATCGGTAAAACAGGCCCTGATTCGGCAGGGTGGATCGATTCGGCAGAGCAGACTGATTCAGCAAGACACATGCAGAATTGACAGAACTTCCGAATCGACAGGACTGTTGAATCGGCAAGACATGCTGAATCAACAAGACTATTGAATCGGCAGGGCTGCCGATTCTGCAGAGCTGCTGAGTCGGCAAGGCACTGTTGAGAGGCTGCAGACTCACTCAAACAGTGGAATAAGGAAGGGCTCACCGATTCGAATGTTCGAACGAAAATCCGGCAGCATTTTCCCTCACATTGGATGATGGGGGAAAGACATGATACTCGTCCACCGCAATGGAGACGGTAACAAAAATAAGGTATATGTCATGGTACACGGTGCCGGTTCCCAAGGCATGCCTAATGGGAGATCGGTCATTACCGAGACCACAAGTGAATCCGATTAGTGACCGAACAGTGTTTGAGTCCATTTAATTGGGCATAGATATCACATTATCTAACCCAGAGTTTCTTGGATTTCTCATTTATGGTCGAATCTGCAAGGCTAATGTCTCTACCTGAGTGATTCGGCAGGGGATCTGTTCATGTGATTCAGCAAGAGGCCTTGCAGACTCACAAGGCTTTTGGTCACTGATTATGCAGAGCACCCTGCCGATTCGGCAACACTGTTCTCAGGTCTGTGCGATTCTCCAGCACTTGTCGTGCATGAAACACGAGATATACGGAGGATCCGAACACCGGGACGGAACGAGATGACATCCAAACCCTAGAAGAATCATATTCAGGCCCAGACGAGGCACAGATATCAGGTTATCCAAACTTTTATGTCTAGGGTGTCAAATCACTGCGATTCTGCAGCACTATTTGTACATTGTTCTCAAAACACTCGAGGAATTTGAGCTTCTGGTTGAAATGATATAACATCCAACATATGATGAAACCATTCTTAAGCTTAAACAGGGACTGGATATGGATTATTCAACCCTTGGTGTTTAAAGCTTTACGGCAGTGCGATTCTGCAACATATGGACAGTCCCAAACAGAATCGGATTTGGTGAAACCCCGTCACAAGGAAGAAGGGAAATGCCTCTTACGAGTCTCATGTCACGTATGGTTGCATTGGAGCCTGAGATGGGGCCTAGACATTGGGTTGTCCAGCACGTTCTCTTTCAGACTTGCTACAATGGCAAATCTGCAGCATGCATTTAAATGGAATAAACCATGGTGAGGATGCCAGACAGTCGTTCGGTTGGTCTTGTACCCACTACAGGAGGTATAAATATTAGTTTTATTTAACCTCCCACAGTTGGTCTCCAAACGCCATGATGGATGAACAAAATCGTAAGAGAAAAAAAATCAAGAAGCTATGCTCATGACTGGGAAACGATACCCAGAAAAGGGGCAGAAAAACCAATTTTTAAGGCTGAGATAATGGAAGGGAAAAGGGACAAACATGACAAAGCACAACTCATGCATAAAAAAAAAAAATCATCACAGTTTTGTACACCAGAAAAGGCATCATCACATGTCAATAAGAGAAGCACTTAAACACATTCTTTGGGCCACCCAAGGTTCACCAAAACCAATCCAATACAACGGGAATGAAATAAAGGAAGCTTTTATTGCTAGAGAGTAGAAGATTACATAGGAGGGACAAAAGAAAAAAAAAACAAAAGGAGGATGACAAGACTGCCGCAGCAGTCCTCCCTCCTTGCCTCTCTCTCTTGCTCACCCAGGCTTCTTTTCTTCTTTCTCTTCAACTCCCCTCCTAGAAAACACAGAGCCCAGCCACGAAGAGCTTTCTTCCTGTGTAAGTTTCCTTTCCCCTTTTCTCAGCTTTTCTTGCTCTCTTTTTTTTATTATTTCTCTGCTCGCCACCATCCAGCCACCTTTTTAAGGTGGGGTGAAGGTGGTGACAAGTCCCTTAAATCACCCCCAGCATGGGACAACTTATCACGTCCTAATAAAATACTATTTATCGGAAGTGACAGAAAGCAGGCGCAAAAGGTAATAATTATTTATCCATTCATAACGTCATAAGCGAAAGTTTTATTACACAGATACTCCTCATAATAACTAAGAGAAGAGTAGATCAAAACAACTTAATTTATACATCTCATTTCACACTATTAAACAGAAACAGAAACGGGTTGGCTTTGCTTGACACGGTCGGTCCACTCAGCACACATGCCCTTAAACTTCACCCCCATCTAAGTTACCTGAAAAGGGTAGGAAATAGTGAGCTAACTAGCTCAGTAGAATTCAAATCCATAATTCAAGGGTGATTACACGATACCCAAGGCAAGGATAAATCAGATATCAAAGAGACAATACCAGATTTCAGAACAATAACTCGATACAATGACAGTAAAACTCAGGTCATGCTCAAGTATATAGCTCAAGAATTGGTTCATATGTCAGTTACATAGTACATGAATCATGATGACCATAGTCAAAAAGTATTTGATGCAATGCCAGACATCCCGACGCCCTTTATCATTCCACGTGGTCCGAAAATGAATTTGGGTGCTCCTCCCAGGACTGGACCAGCCCTATTTGCACAGACATATTAATCAAGGGGGTCCAAGGACCCAATAAATGTCATCATCATCAATTAATCATATCTCACATGGTGTTCAAGCATTTGAACTCTCAAGACATCAGGTTATATGAACTCAATTACCGAATATAGGAGAATGGACTCAACGGAGTACCATTCGTAGTTGACGACTTCAAGGATAATTCAATGGTGAGTAAGGTACTTCAAGTGGGTAATCTTTACAGTAGAATGACAGCAAATACCCAAGTAATTAAGGGGGTAACTTGCTAGGCTATTAGTATGAACTTTTAGCAAGGATTCATACACGGAAAAGTGCAGAAATTCGAATCAGGGTTGTAGCTGTCGACAGCCAGGAAGGGGCTGTCGACAGATTGCAGCAGACAGAGCTCAGCTTTTGCTGGTCTGTGTACATCTATCGACAGCAACAAGATAGCTGTCGACAGATTCACACAGTCCCAATTATTCTAGAGTTCAGAAAGGCTGGCCTATCGACAGCTATGGGCTGCCTATCGACAGCCGCCTGTTCCTCACTCATAAGTGACTTTGAATTCACTCTAAACACTCTAACCATGGAACCTATGAATCAAATCATGATTTATATCAATTGGAAGAGTTTAATTGTAGTTCTTACAGTGGTTTATAAGCTAAACAAATGAGATGAAACAAGAGATTTACAATTCGAACTTGTCTAGCTAGAAGCTAACGTAGTGTAGTACTTGAAGCATGATCTTGATAGCAATGGTTTATTGGAAAATTCCTACATTATGGACACTAAACCACAATGTGTTTCATGAATCTAAATCAAGACTTGAAGTATCAATCATCTAAACCGAAGTCTTCATATTATTCTAAAGATGATTGAGACTTCTACAAAACTCTATAGCATGTACAAGGATCAAGGGTGGAAGAAGAGGATAGGAGTTAGTTTCTAAAATGGAACAAGGTTGTTCCTCCTCCAACATGAGTATTTCTATCATGACTGGAAGAAAAATAGAAGAACCACATGTATAGCCTTTTGTCCTCTCATCAAGAACTTCTTGTCAGGTATGGAGAACAGATTTGAATCAGAGGGAGATGAATCCTACCTTGCTTAAATGATGAACTTGCAAGTATCCTTGATGAAAAATCCCACACCCGGCAAGAGAAGTGTTTCCCCCTTAAGGTTGATGGCGTGCTTGCAATGTCCACACCAAGTACAACAGCTACAGTGGCACACAAGAGTAGAAGTGAAAGCAGTTGCAGGTGCAACGGAGCTAGAAACTCCAACAACTCCCCAGCAGTAGTTCTAGGAGCTCCTCCACAACACTTCTAGCAGCCAAGAGCAGGGGAAAGCAAGAACAGAGACAAGATCCAAGGTGTAGAAAGGTTCGAACTCAGGAGAGGGAGTGGCTTTTATAGCCAAGCCAGGTTCCCATGCAAGGGAACACGTCCACACACAGGTGTAACAGTAAAACCCATTGGGTTTTTACTGCTTACACCTGGTTCATGCTTCCTCTTACTCCCTTACACCTCAATCCTCACGTGTAAGATGTTTAACTCATGTTTCATCCTTATCCTAATGTGTGCTGGCCTCCTCAAGGCTTCACACGTAAGCACTCAAATAAACACAAAAATTGGTTACCGTAAATACTCCATAATTCAACTGGTCCATTAGACTTCATGTAAACATGTCCAAACAAAGTCCGTTTGTACTAACATTTCAACCATAGACAAATATGATGGTTTTACAAATTATGGTGATTTTAGTTTAATTTTTAGAATTTATTTTACAGTAGGTAAAAAATCACCCAAAAAATGGTCGCGTCGACTTAATCTCAAAATCCGAATGTTGAAAAATTCTGATATTTATATTTCTGAGATCTCCACATTTTTCTGGAAAATATGGTGTTCTCGGATTTCGTTTTCGTTATAATTTTTCAGTGTCGCCCTGTGGGAGCGCGCACGCCCGAGTACGACACTGGGGTAACATTAGTTAATACTAATCATACCCAAATATCAATTATTTCAATTTAAGACTAATGCTTAGGTCTAATAACTTTATTATTCATGTTTTTCAACAAATAAAAATTCTGGGGTGTTACACAACTTGGGCCCTTTTTTCTCTTAAGTGAGAGGTCATTTGGGTCTGTTAATGGGCCTTTTAATGGGCTGGCCTAGCTGTGGCAAAGTCTAATAATTTTTGGGTTGTCCACATCATGTCTAACACCTCCCATCGGAGTGAGATGCGGAACCACAAGTATCACATAACTACCATAGTCTGGTCAGACTACGGTCCCACGCCTGGCCCCTCTAAATGGTACCGGAACCACATAGAGTGAGGCAGTGAGAAGGACTAGCTGATCTGCGCTGAAAATACACCAAAATTACCTCGGCGTCTCAAACTCAACTAAGAGAGCTTTGCAAACGACTCAACGTCGATGTCCCCACCATTTTCCCCTCAGCTACCAGAGTCCTAAACTCGAGCACGCCGACCGCCTGAAGAACTCCCTCAACCAGCGTGTGGAGATGGGGATCCAGGTAACGGTAACAACCTCTCAACGGACAAGCTCACAAGTGCCAAGCACTGGGCGAACGATTAGTGTAGGACCGTGTTAGGAACAACATAGGTGCCAAGAAACAGAGTCGCAGTGGAATAGAACTCCGAATAGGTCACTAGTCACTCTCTCTTTGAGAAGGCGACAGGGTCACCGTCACGTTCTCAGAGGAGGCGACACAAGGACTGTCGCCACCAAAAGGCGACACCCGGCCTGTCGCAACTTGGGTCTGAAGGCGACAGGGAAACTGTCGCTATCTAGGTCGCGACAAGGGCATTGCTGTGACCACAGATAGAGATCCGAGTAACCACCCGAGACCTCCCACAACCCACAGGGAAACCCAGGTCAGAAGGCGAAGACCACCCTGTCGCGACCAAAATGCGACGAGATGAACGTCGCTACCTAACCAAAAGGCGACGGGGAGATACGTCGCGTTCTGGGTCGCGACAGGAACCTTGTCGCGACCACAGACAGAGCTCGGGTGCTAACTCGAGACCTCCCAAAACACCCCAAAAATACAATTCCGATGCACATAGAGGGAGGGGAGCATGGAGAACGATGTAACCACAAGCTATAAGCTCAAACCACCCTCATTCACACCCATGCATGACAATGTGAAGGATCTACACTCATGAAACCTCACATGCACACATGATACTCTCAAACCCCCAAACCCCAACACAAGCTCAAGAAGCCAACCATGCAAACATACACACCTAACATGATTCTACAAAGGCTTGGAGAAGGGGATGGAGGCCGTAGCATGATAGAACTAGGGGGAAGACAAGGGGTCCCTACCTAAAAAAAAAGAGCCAACCTGTTGGGGTCTTCTCGTGTGCATGGCCACCTCCTCCTCACTCCAAGTTCCACACTCACGCCATCCACGAGCAACGAACGTCCTCCTACACGTCGGAAAAGAGGATCACCACCACGAAGAGGAGAATGCCACGCCCATGCCGGAGAAGAACACCACGCCGAGGAAGAACACACCTCACACACCACCATCACCCTCACACTTTTACCATGGAGCTAACACACCCAGAGGGGTTTGCAGAAAGGAAGAAGGAGGAAGAAAAGGGGAAGAGGAAGACAGGTCTGAAGGCCTTGCACATATAGGCCTCGGACCTGAGAACGCGACAGCGAACCCGTCGTGTTCACTTACTGAATGCGACAGCTAACCTGTCGCGACCTCAAGGTCATAGTCAGACCTAACCAACGGATCCACCATGTGTCATCCTCGCAGACCTGGCACCATGAACGCGACACCTGACAAGTCGCCTTCATCTTCAGCGCTTGACACGTGTTCTGACTGTCCCAATAGTAAGACAACAAAACTGCATGATGCTGTCAGAAGGGTGAACGTGACGATATGCCTATCGCATTCCCAACCAGAACACGACAGTCATCCCATCGCCTTCGGAAGGCGACGGCCCGATACGTCGCTACCTTCATTAGAAGGTGGCTTACCAAAGAAAGGAGGGTGTTAAAAATAGTACATTTCATAATGTGCAGCAAGGGTTAAAAACAAATATGATTTTTGATTGAGTTCTTATGTCAGTTCTTTATCATAAAAAAAAATACTTTAGAAATTTTATTTACAAATGTGACATGATTTTTGTGATCTAAATTGAGTTGTCAAGAGTGTATATCATTAGAAAATCAAGGTTTTGATCTTAACACAATGCAGAATATCAATTTAAAACTCTTGAACAATATGAATTCTATTTTAGGTTAGCTGCACTTGGTACACCTTTGTCTTTTTATGTTATTTCTTTCATTTGAAATATTTCAGGAAATTTAGTAAAGAAGATTTAATTTATACTTTTCTGTGCAAGCACAGACACTTATCTAGTGTAAGGGTGTCTGACTACTATGCATGCTAATCATTGTTTGCTTCTTTTTGAACAGAGATAAATTAGTAACACATTTTGACTCAAGTACAACCACGTACAGGTGGAATACTCTGGTTACTTAGTGTACTAATTATTACTCTGTAATTTTCCTTGAAATCTTTCTTTTTCTTGAAAATTTTCTTCCAGTCCTTTCAATACTTTTCATTAGGTGACAAATAGCTTTTTCATTTGATAGATCATGGTCTTGAGTTATTAAGATATCATTCTTAGCATGTGTTAAAAACAAAACTTTAATATCACATATGATATAAAAATCAAGGCACTCAAGTGTCTACTTAAAGTGTTTTGCAATAAAAGTTCTAAAATAAGTTTTAAGGATAAGGATAGACACATGACTCTTAATCTTATTTTCATCTTCAATATGGTTAATTCAATAGCACAAGTATTCTAGATATTTAAAAGAATATTTCTCATATAAGAATATCAATGGAACCTTCAATGGGTTTGAATGAAAATGAAGAGATCAAGAATAGGCTGTAACACCCCGAAAATTTTATTTTCTAGAAAAATATGAATAATTTGATGATTAAACATAACTATTATCATGAGATGTAATTAATTTTAATTTAAGATTTATTGGATATAATAAATAATATTTCAAGTGTCGTACTTAGAGGTGCACGTTTCGACAGGGCGACACCGGAAAATTATAACGAAAATGAAATCTGAAAACACCATAATTCTTAAAAAATATGGTGATATCAGAAATATAAAATTCAGAATTGTTGACGTACGGATATCGAGATTAAACCGACGTAACTATTTTCTAGGTGATTTTTCATCCAGTGAAAAATAAATTTTAAAAATAAACTAAAATCACCATAATTTGTAAAACCATTGCATTATCCTATGGTTGAAATTTCAACATGATTGAATTAGGATACCTAAACATGGGGTTTATTGGGCCAGTTGAATTATTGCCCATTTACGATAAGCATTTTTATGGGTTTTTCTTGCTTACGCATGAGGGCTACGTAAGCCATACCCCGTGGCCTAAACACCTTACACATCTCACCATTAGGTGTAACCATGAGGTGAATTGCATGGACCAGGTGGCCTTGGCTGGTTAAAGGGTTTATACCTCGACACCTTGATGGCTGACGTGCCATCGTGCATGGGAAGCCGACTAGGCTATAAAAACACCCCTCACCCCTTCGTGCAAACATTCGACTTCTTACTCCCGTCTCCTTCTGCTTCTTGCTGCTGGAGCTATTGTTGTGGGAGCTGCTGGAGCTACTCCTTTGCTTAGAAGAAGCCACTCCTACTGTTGTATGCTGCCGCTTCCATTGCTTGACCGGAAGTGTGAAGTTGTAGCTGTTGGAGGCAGCTGCGTTGTCCCTTGGTTTCGTATCTCCTCCAGCAGTTGTGAACCATCGAATAGAAGGTTCCATCCATCTAACCAGGTAGGATTCATCTTCTTCTTCCTTAATCTTATACATGATAAAGAACTCTTGTAGAGTAGTTAAGTTGGTACACCTGCAATCCTCCTATTCTTCCTCTAGTTGTGATAAACACTCTCAGGTTGGGGAGGAGAAGATTCTTGTTTTACTTCACAATCAACTCTTTTTCTTCTCCTTCCACCCTTGATCTTTATACATGTTATAGAGTTTTGTTAGAAGTCATAATATCTTTAGAACTGTGTGACTAACTTCTGTCTAGATGCTTGTACCTCAAGCTTTGATTTGGATCCTTAAAATACTTTGAGATTTAATGTCCATCTTGTAGGAATCCTTCCATCTAACTATTGTTATAAGGGCTATACTTCCAGTACCATGTCATGTTTAGCTTCTAGCTAGACAAGTACGGACTGCAAACCTCATGTTTCATCTCGCTTGTTTAGCATATAAATCACTGTGAAAACTACAAATAGGTTCTTCTATTTGATACAATTCATGCCTTGATCCATAGGTTCATAATTAGAGTTTTTAGATTGAACTCAAAGTCATTTCTGAAAGGAGAACTGGCGGCTGTCGACAAGCAAAAGATAGCTGTCGACAGACCCAGTCTCCCAGAACCTCAAATTGCTGAGACAGCAGTAGCTGTCGACAGGTACTGTCCCAGAACCAGCAAATCAGTTCTGGATGCTTCTACCTGTCGACAGCCACCTCCTGGATGTCAACACATACTGTTCTTGTTAGTATTCCAACAACCTCCTGTGTATAAACTCTTGTTGAAACTTCATCCTATTAGCCTAATAAGCTACCATCTTTATTCCTGTGAGTATTTACTGTTATATCACTACAGAGATCATCCACATTGTGTCCTTTATCCTTCTTTGAATTACTCTTTGAGTTTTCCAAATACAAGTACCATCTAGTTGGGTAAAACTCCCTATGTTCAGTAACTTGAGTTCATAAACCTGATGTCATGAGAGATTGGATATTTGAGTACCCCTGTTGGTTATGAATAAGTTATGATGATAGTTATTGGATCTTTGGACCCCACATGATTATTATGCCAGTGCAAATAGGGCTGGTCCAGTCTTGGGAGGAGCACCCGAATTCATTTACGGGCCGCGCGAAATGATAAAGGATGCTGGGATGTTTGGCATTGTATCAATACCTATTTGATTATGGTCATCATATTACCTGTCCTGTGAGAATATATATACGAGCTAAACTATGAGATTCACTGTGAAGTCCTGAGCACGTTTTGTATTTCAGTACCACTGTTGCAATTTCACTATCATGTTAAGATACTTATTCGTTCATCGTTGATATTAGTCAAGTCTTTCCTTTGATCATCATATAGTTTAATCCTTTTGATTTGAGAATTTGAATCCTACTGGATTAGTTAGCTCACCACATCCTACTTTTTCAGGTATCTACAGTTCTAGAAGGCGAGAATTTCAGGATTTGTGTGTGGAGAGACCAACCTTGGCAACATCTTACTTTTGAGATTGTAAATCAGGAATCATGTAACACCTATTGAATGGCAAATAATAATTTTTTTTTAGTGAAGCCTCTGAACAAATTTTTGCTCAATTAGTTCAAAGTTTACTCTTGACTCCTCATGCGTTCACGTTCCGGCATTTATAGTTATATTAAATGACGGGACGTGACAGAATGGTATCAGAGCATTGGTTGAGGATTCAAATAGTTATCGTCTTCAACATCCTGTAGTGACCTGTGAGGATGGGTAGAAAGCCCGAGGTTAAGCTAGATAGGTAAAGTTGGATATAGATTGTATTGAGTATGAATGGAATATCTAGAGGTAGTTTCCTTCCTAGGATTCTTCTCCACTTTCATAACTTCATGCTTAGAGTCTCTTCATTTGTATAAACCCATATTTCCTTTTGTTCCGTATTCGGTAGGATTCCTTCTTTCCTTCATTCCAGTTCTTATTCCTACACAAGAACCTCATGTTTAAAGTGTTTACCTTGTACACACACTGTCTCTAATTCTGGAAAGAACCATAGAAGTGTTGTTCTATTCCTTGTAGTCATGCTTTAGCTAAAGTTTATGTTATGACTCAAGCATATTATGAAATGCATCACATTAGAAGCAAGAAAATGTTGTCAGGAAGTGTTGCACTTCTAGTTGTCATCTTTCCTTAGATTTCTATGCCACAATATATCCTTGTTGTTTTACTTATTTCCCTTATGGAAAGTGGTGTTTAGAACTGGAAACAAGACTCTTTTTATATTGTCAATCATGTAAAGATTCATAGGAACACTTAGTAGAATTTCCTATGGTAGTTTTTCAACATTCCTGGAAGTTTAGATCACACCTGTCGACAGCCAGCACTTACTTGTCGACAGGTATCCTACTTCCAAAACCCAGAATTTCAGAAATTTCAGTAGATATCGATAGATAGACTTCATTTGTCGACAGACGACCTTCATCTGTCGACAACCACCTTATGACTGTCGACAGATACTGCTTGAATTCTTCCAGAGGTGTCAGTAGGACCCCTGTAAAACTAAAACTCATACCTTATTTACATTCCTTATCATTTAAGTAAATGTTAAACATTTACTTAAGATATTACATGTAAATAAGAAAGTATCCCCCATTTGAATCCAATAAAAATATCAGAAAAATCATATCTTTTACCAATAAAAAGTCAACTCTCCCACCGAAGAAGAAAAACATGATTTTGACGATTCCATCAAAATAGCATCTTTCTAATCTCTCACAATTTGGCCTACCTGAAAGTCTCATAATTCAAATAAACCTAGTAGAATGCTAAGAATCCAAGGTCCGGTGAAAAATGATAAACACACATATGACTTCTCCAAGGGAGCCCTCTCCTATTGAAGGAAAAGTCAAACCCGCTCATCCATTATTTTACATTAGTATGATTTTTACATTGATATGTTATTATCTCCAACTCTAAATAAGAATTAGTAAATGAATGGTTCAATCGATCATATAGATTTCATGACTATCCTCGTGATGTATTTTTCCGTTGACTTTCCCATTTTCTTAGATTCTAAATTATTCTACCATTGAGATGAATCATTTAATCATCATTTACCTCCATCCCTCACTAAACCAAGTAAAACTCTTTAATAACTCAAATGTGTGGAACACTCACACAATTGATGAATCAAAATTTTAAGATTGTTTTAAATCTTACAAACCTTATACACACAGTGTAGGATTGAATCTGTTTACTTCTATTGGAGTAGACAACCAAACAAATTAGTGAAGAAAAAAAGTAGGAAAATATCCAACTAGGGAGATTTTTGAAGAAATGCAAGTATATGCAAATATTTTGCACTAGAATTTGGACTTAGTTAGATGACTCCTTGAACTTCCAATTACATCCTTTATAGGCTTGAACTCATCAAATTCTTTTTCCGACTGTAACAGAAGGATCAAATGTCTCCTAGTTGAATTAAATCCTAAAGTTTTGCTTCAATTAATCAACAGCATGGCGTGTCAACGCACACAAACAATTAGACTTGGAATCAGTAGGAAAAGTATCAGTATAGTCAACTCCATGTCTTCTAGAGTCGACCTTACTCAGGAATAGCAGTTTTGACTAATTATCTATCATGTAGAGTCGATCTTGTAGTATCTTAGTGTCAACCTCACATATTGGTAGAGTCAACCTAACCTCCATTTGGAGTTAACCTCAAGCCGTATCTTTCTCTAAGCATTAATTAGAAAGTTAACTAGTGTTAACCTGATCCCTAAGGTAATACTTTAAACTTCTGCGCTATAGGAAATCCATCAAGCAATGACCTAACATTTGAATAAAATCGACTCATATGCATCATCGAATTTCAGTAACTCACTCATTATTATTTGAGTGTCAACCAAAGAAGTAATTAGAGTCAACACACTTAACAGATCTTTTGACTTTATGATTTTTTTTTTATAATATAAAAGACTTGGGTTAAATATTTATTACATTTTGCTTGATATATCAAAACCAGGAACACAACATAAATCATCTATCATATCTCAAAATCCTACAAGGAAAAGACATCATTTAATCATGGAGGTTAATGTATCAAATAACTAGAAACTTTATGAGTTAAATAAAATCTTTGTTGTTTATCATTATATTGATTATACTCATCATTCTTGTCATACTTTATTACCCTTCCTAAGAGAATATGTATTTACATAACTCTCTAAGGAGTAAGGTTATTCCTTAGTGGGGGAGACTTTGGGTATAATATACTACTGCCATAAATAAAGAACATAGTGAATGTTGTATCTAATTGAACCTATGATCACAACATGGCTCCTTAATAACTAAAAATACTAATATTCAAATCCCCATCAACTGACGATGTTATGATAACAAATTATATAGAGGATGTATACATCATATGACATAATAATTATGATGAGATTGGTAAAACTAATCTGGATTAAATAAAATTCAAAAGGATTGAAAACCTAAATCTTTGTGATCCATCCAAACTAGTCAAGGAGTTTGGAGGACCAAACTCTTTTCATAGTGGGGAAGAGTTGTAACACCCCGAAATTTTTATTTCCTAAAAATATGTGAATAATTTGATGATTAAACATAACTATTATCATGAGATGTAATTAATTTTAATTTAGGACTTATTGGAGATAATACATGATATTTCAAGTGTCGTACTAAGAGGTGCGCGCTCCGACAGGACAACACCGGAAAACTGTAACGAAAATGAAATCTGAAAACACCATAATTCTTAGAAAAATATGGTGATATCAGAAATATAAATATTCAGAATTGTTGACATATGGATATCGAGATTAAGCCGACGTAACTATTTTCCGGGTGATTTTTCACCCAGTGAAAAATAAATTCTAAAAATTAAACTAAAATCACCATAATTTGTAAAACCATTGCATTAGCCTATGGTTGAAATTTCAACATGATTGAACATCATTAAGATACCTAAACATGGGGTTTATTGGGTCAGTTGAATTATTGTCCATTTACGGTAAGCATTTTTGTGGGTTTTTCTTGCTTACGCATGAGTGCTACGTAAGCCATACCCCATGGCCTAAACACCTTACACGTCTCACCATTAGGTGTAACCATGAGGTGAATTGCATGGACCAGGTGGCCTTGGCTGGTTAAAGGGTTATACCTCGACACCTTGATGGCTGACGTGCCATCGTGCATGGGAAGCCGACTGGGCTATAAAAACACCCCTCACCCCTTCGTGCAAACCTTCCACTTCTTACTCTCGCCTCCTTCTGCTTCTTGTTGCTGGAGCTATTGCTGTGGGACCTGTTGGAGCTACTCCTTTGCTTAGAAGAAGCCACTCCTACTGTTGTATGCTGCCGCTTCCATTGCTTGACCAGAAGTGTGAAGTTGTAGCTGTTGGAGGCAGCTGCGTTGTCCCCTGGTTTCGTATCTCCTCCAGCAGTTGTGAACATCGAAGAGAAGGTTCCATCCATCTAACCAGGTAGGATTCATCTCCTTCTTCCTTAATCCTATACATGATAAAGAACTCTTGTAGAGTAGTTAAGTTGGTACACCTGCAATCCTCCTGTTCTTCCTCTAGTTGTGATAAACACTCTCATGTTGGGGAGGAGAAGATTCTTGTTTTACTTCACGATCAACTCTTTTTCTTCTCCTTCCACCCTTGATCTTTATACATGTTATAGAGTTTTGTTAGAAGTCATAATATCTTTAGAACTGTGTGACTAACTTCTGTCTAGATGCTTGTACCTCAAGCTTTGATTTGGATCCTTAAAATACTTTGAGATTTAATGTCCATCTTGTAGGAATCCTTCCATCTAACTATTGTGATAAAGGCTATCCTTCCAGTACTATGTCATGTTTAGCTTCTAGCTAGACAAGTACGAACTGCAAACCTCATGTTTCATCTCGCTTGTTTAGCATATAAATCACTGTGAAAACTACAAATGGGTTCTTCTATTTGATACAATTCATGCCTTGATCCATAGGTTTCATAATTAGAGTTTTTAGATTGAACTCAAAGTCATTTCTGAAAGGAGAATTGGCGGCTGTCGACAGGCAGAAGATAGCTGTCGACAGGCCCAGTCTCCCAGAACCTCAAATTGCTGGGATAGCAGTAGCTATCAACAACCAAACCATGGTTGTCGATAGGTACTATCCCAGAACCAGCAAATCAGTTCTGGATGCTTCTACCTGTCGACAGCCACCTCCTGGATGTCGACACATACTGTTCTTGTTAGTATTCCAGCAACCTCCTGTGTATAAACTCTTGTTGAAACTTCATCCTATTAGCCTAATAAGCTACCATCTTTATTCCTGTGAGTATTTACTATTATATCACTACAGAGATCATCCACATTGTGTCCTTTATCCTTCTTTGAATTACTCTTGAGTTTTCCAAATACAAGTACCATCTAGTTGGGTAAAACTCCCTATGTTCAGTAACTTGAGTTCATAAACCTGATGTCATGAGAGATTGCATATTTGAGTACCCCTATTGGTTATGAATAAGTTATGATGAAAGTTATTGGGTCCTTGGACCCCACATGATTATTATGCCTGTGCAAATAGGGCTGGTCCAGTCTTGGGAGGAGCACCCGAATTCATTTACGGGCTGCGCTGAATGATAATGGACGCCGGGATGTTTGGCATTGCATCAATACCTGTTTGATTATGGTCATCATGTTACATGTCCTGTGAGAATATATATACGAAGTAAACTATGAGATTCATTGTGAAGTCCTGAGCACGTTTTGTATTTCAGTACCACTGTTCCAATTTCACTATCATGTTAAGATATGTGTTCGTTCATCGTTGATATCAGTCAAGTCTTTCCCTTGATCATCATATAGTTTAATCCTTTTGATTTGAGAATTTGAATCCTACTGGGCTAGTTAGCTCACCAAATCCTACTTTTTCAAGTATCTAAAGTTCTAGAAGGCGGGAATTTCGGGATTTGTGTGTGGAGAGACCAACCTTAGCAACGTCTTACTTTTGAGATTGTAAATCAGGAATCATGTAACACCTATTGAATGGCAAATAATAATTTTTATTTAATGAAGCCTCTAAACAAATTTCTGCTCAATTAGTTCAAAGTTTACTCTTGACTCCTCATGCGTTCACGTTCCGGCATTTATAGTTATATTAAATGACGGGACGTGACATAGGCCAAGAACTTTATAACAAGAGTTCGATTCGAGATTGAATCCTTTACACACATAGCAGAGATGTGTGAGTTCATTCCAAATGAGAACAAACATATAAAAATATCTGATCAGATATCATTGAAACTGTTAATCATTAAGATTCAAGAGAGTGAACATGATTGTTTTATTTTATGCAATATGAACATCATCAAAACACCACAACAATTTCAAAATTTTAGATGATTTGCCCTCAATTCATTATTTAAGACAAAATCAAGAATAACATTAATTCTGAATACAAATATGAAGAAGCTGTACCGACACATGATCTTCAATGTGTCGACACAAGACATTGAAAACCTATTTAGAATGCAGCAGCAATAGACTGGTGTCGACACAAGGTTAAATCTTTGTCGACCTGCTTATGATCAAAGTCATTTTTTTTTATTTTTGACTTCCGGTCCAAAAAAGTGGCATAGAATTAATTTTAGGTCCAATACACAAAAAAATTAATTTTAGATCCAAAGACTGTTAAATATTTAATATTAAGTTCAATATGTTATCTTCACTATATTTTTTTGAAAAACCCTATTCTAACCCCGTGTGAAATGAAACCCTCTCCCCCATCTATTCTCCCGTGGAAACCTCCTCCTCCACACATCCCCAAGGTGAAACCCCCTCTCCCACCCGGGCGAACCCTCCCCCACCCCGGCGAACCGTTCATGGGTCACCAAGGCCATGACCTTCTTTGCCATGGAAATGTCCTTTCATCTCTTCTGGGATTCGAGATTCTTTCACTGTGGGCTTTTTCTGTCTGCATCAATCCGCGCAGATGGCTTCCTTTCCTCCCCTCTTTCACCGGCCAAATCCTTATTATCTAACCTCTGTGTTTTTCCCCCGGTC
This sequence comes from Colocasia esculenta, assembly GCA_014218235.1. NCBI lineage: Eukaryota > Viridiplantae > Streptophyta > Magnoliopsida > Alismatales > Araceae > Colocasia > Colocasia esculenta. The sequence continues at coordinate 90,503,700 of CM024765.1, read as the reverse complement.
GCCATTATTCCTGCATGAAAGCTACGAGGAGTACGCGGACATCAAATGGGACGAGCTCGGGTTCGGCCTCGTGCCTACCAACTTCATGTACGTCACCAAATGCTTCAGGGGGGTAGGGTTCGTTCCCGAGGAGCTCAACCGCTACGGCAACATTGAGCTGAGCCCCTCGGCAGGGATCTTAAACTACGGGCAGGTGAAGAATCTCAGAACTCTGGCTTACAAACCCAAAAGAATAGGTATCTGTTTGAGATGGATCTCATGAAAGTTCGCTGTGCAAAACAGGGGCTGTTCGAAGGTCTGAAAGCGTATAGGAAGGAGGACGGGAGCGGCCTACTGCTGTTCCGACCGCAGGAGAACGCCCTACACATGCAGATGGGTGCGGAGAGGATGTGCATGTCGTCGCCCTCGGTGAAGCAGTTTGTCGGTGCCATGAAGCAGACGGTGCTGGCCAACAAGCGATGGGTACATGTGCTTGTTAAATGTCATTGCCATGAAGCCATCTCATCCCCCCCCCCCCCCCCACCTTCTTCCCTACCACGAACCACGAGGGCTCGCTGCTCTTTCTCCAATTAATATTTTGTTATGATCTAAATCTTCCTCTATTTCGTTTCTGCAACAGGTGCCGCCGCCGGGGAAGGGGGCTCTATACTTGAGGCCTTTGCTGATGGGGAGTGGCCCCGTGCTGGGCCTGGCGCAACAACGGTCGGGCAGCGCAACACTCCCTGCTCCCACACAAGAGATGGGTAATTCAGAAATTTTCTCTACTCTAACGTCAGTTAACTGCCGGTAGAACCTATTTTGGACCTAAAAATAAAGATTTAGAAATTTTGGACCGGATGTTAAAATGCATTAGTCAATGGACTTAAAAATAACTCCCCGGTCCAGATTTGGACCGGATGTTGATTCCCACTTTTTTTTTGAGTTTTTCAAGGTTAAACAAGTGTTGACTTTTATTATAAGCTTTTTCAAGAATCATTTTGCCCTTTTCAACATTACTCTTCCTTAGCATGTGCATGATATGAAACAGTTTGCAAGTAATTCAAACATGATTATGCACAAGAATCATGGGCACAATTATGCAATCATGATAGCACAACATGATTCCAATTGTTAAGACAAATTGTCATTTGGGGCAGCAATATAGCAAACATGGCAAATTCTTTATTTTTCATTTATTTTTCAAATAAAACTCTAAGAGTTTACTCTAACACAATCAACACAAATTGTGAAAGGATAAGAGAATTTACCTGAGTAGTCCTTATTTTGTTTTCAAAGATTTTACCTGTGGTCTTCAATTTTTCTTGCCTTGCATAGCCATTATCTTGATTGCAGATAGAAAGATATGGCTACAAGGCATATTAGCTTGCTAATCAAGCTGGCTTTGAGACCCATATCTGTTCGGGTCCTGCAATAGAGCAGAAATCAGATTTCAGCATTAACTTTTGAATACAAAAAGATTTTATTTTTGGTATAAATATATTTTCATTATTGATGGAACTATGAGCAGCATTAGTTCCAAATCTTCTCTAGTCTTAATCAATGCACCTATGTTTTCATGAGGTTTTCTACTTTTTGGATTTTTAACATGAAGAGCAGAAAACTTCTTTTGTGCAGCAATTCTGTTCATATGTACATGAAATTTTTTAGTATTTTCAGCATGAACATAATTTTTATTCCTATGTACATGAGCATGTGTATGAGCATGAAACTTTGAAACATGCATAAAATCATCATTTCTATGTCAGTAGTCCCTAGAGATGTGACCAAATTTATGACATGTGAAGCATGGGACTGGTTTGGCATGTTCATAGAAATTCTAATTTCTAAACCAGCAATGTTTGGCAAGATGGCGTGGCACCATTACTTGCTTGCTTGTAAATGATAATTGACCGATTGGGAAGTCAATGATTAGGTGTATGGCATGGCACCATTACTTGCTTGCTTGTTACTTGTTATGTGTGGTACTCATTTGATGATTCTAGACACTACTACCTGCTTGGTATACTTGACCTGACATTTCAAGGTAGTAGTTGCTTGTTATACCTGACTTGTTACTAGATACTTGTGATACCCACCTGATAATTCATGGCACTATTTGTTTGATATACTTGACATGTTAATTGTGTTATCCTTTTTAACAATTCATGATACTAGAATTGGGACTGTTAATCTAGATTTGTACAAGTTTACTTGACCAACTCACATAATAAATCATGATTGATACTTTTTATAAATTATTAGTTATTATCAATTTGATTTGCTCAATTCTCGATGTGAGATATACTACCTGTATCCTAAAGATTATGTCATAACTATTTAATCTGAAATGTCCACTAAGGTGTCATGGGTGTGAGATGGCTAACCAAGAGAGGATGAGTGAATTGGTTGATTACAAATTAAACATGTTTCGCCTACTTTAGACTTGAACAGAATAAACAACCTAAATTGCACAGTCTAAACACAAATTACTTTAGGCAAAACTCACATAACCAACTATCCTAACGTGAGTAGAATGAAGATAGAACAATGATCAAACCACAATGTGCACGCAGAATTTTAGAGTGATTCGGCAACATCGCATGTGCGCCTACATCTACTACCTCACATCTCCTGAGGATTTCTCACTAACTTGTTTTTCGGGTACAAGCTATAAACTTTCACCACTATTGCTTTCTCGAGACAATACCAACCCCACTATGATCCTTGTTTCATAGGTACAAGAAACTAAAACCCAACACATGCTCACACACCGAGCATAACACACAAAAATTGCTCTGATTCAAATAAGAACAACAAGCATGAACATGATGAGTAAAGAAGAAAGCAATAGTGTATAGATTCCCCCTATTCAGAGATGAAGAGTCACTGCAAAACCCTGCACGTCGATGAAAAACCCAACACAAACTCTTCACAAAGTTTTCCTAGACATTGCTTGGTCGTAGTTCACCCTTCAAACCTTCCACTGTAACTTGAGGACGCAGTAGATAACCCTTGAACCAACAAGGCCGAAGCGGATAGCACACAGTCTTCAACAAATCGCCCTAACCCCTAGGATCCAATGTGAACTCTCTTGGGATGATGGAGTTCTCATATTGAGGCTTCAAAACACCTCAGTATTTATAGCATCTTCCAAAAGATTGTGTCTTGAGGCACCAATTATCCTACAAGAATCCCAATGGAGGAAAGAGTCATATTCAAACATGGAAACCCCGTCGTCAGAATCGGTCGACCGATTTATCCAATTCGGTTGACCGTTTTCTTCGCATAGTCTTCAGGTTAACTTGTATCTAACTCAACATTGCCAATTAGTCGACTGCTCTCATCTAGGTTGCCAGGGAAGGGTCACTGGGAGCATCGGACGACCGATAATCAGAGTTTGGTCAACCATTTTTGACTTGGCTTTAAACCCCAGGGCATTAGGATGTTCGGTCGACCAAAAAAATAGAGTTTAATCAATCGGTTGGCTCTGGACCTTTGGATGGGGTTCACAGAGACATCCGGTCAAATGACTATCAGTTTCACCACATTTTTAGTCAACTTTCACTTATGTTCATAATCAAACCTTGGCCTTTGTAATGTCCACTCATCAAGATGAATTGGGCATATTTTGCTGCACATTTAACATACAAATTAGACCATCAACATCAATATAAAAGTATCAAACTCATTGGTCATTAGCATGCGGTTCATCTAAATCAATCCATCACTCAAAGAACTCATCAAACAATATTGTGTTTTGTGATTATCAAATTCTATAGAGTACAACAATCTCCTCCTTTTTTATAATGACAAAACACTTATAGATTTTTCACACAAAACACAACCTTGGTACCAATTGTCTTTCCTTTTGTTTTTCATACACACGTGCATGCAAGTATTTACAATCATGCAGGATCACTCCCTCTCTTAAAAGCCCTTATATCTCTCCCCCTTTCTTTTATACACAATATCTCCCCCAAAACCAAAATATAAATCTACATAATCTCTCCCCTTTTTTGACCACACTAAAGAGTGGGTGGTATAGGGATAAGATATATGCAAATGACTTAATCACAGAGTGTATACATGAATGTCTCACTAGGGGGAGGGAAAAGTGGGGTGCATGCAATAAGAAGTAGACATTTTATAGTTTATGTATTTAATCATGTTTTCAAAATACACTCAAAATAAATATCATAAAAGTGATGTGAGAATATGATTAAGGGGCATCACACATGAGGATGGACAGACCTTATAATTAACACGGACGGATGACTCTCAATCCTACCTATGCATGATAGACCCTCGATTTCTTGTAGCTATCACTCTGCCTTTTTTTTATATCAATTTTTTATTTCTTTTCTTTCCTCTTTGAGGAAAGTATTGTCATTTGACACGAAGCTCCTTACTTGTTCAGTGGAGAGACCCGATTACTAGGCTTCGTTCCTCATTTCTTTTATTGTAGGGCATGTAGTTTTTCCTCACAAGTTACTACAAATTAGGTGAATTTTAAGCATCACAAAAATGTTGAGAGAAACTTCCACCTACTATGAAGGTGATATCCATTAATCATATTAAGTGCATTGGTGTGTTGACCTTAATTTCAAATATATTTTGAGAAGCATGTTAAATGCATAATTATCTAGTTTCCCCTTAATGTATGCACACACCTAATGCTTACTGCTCCTTAGTGATTGAATTAATATATATTAAGTTTCAAACCAATGCAATAAATACCAAGGAAGAAGAAGGCCATAGAAAGAATCAAGGAGAGTGTTTTACATATAATATACTTGCATGCACACAAGAAAGACGTCACATGCAAGCACAAACATGCAATGGATTCTAACCTATGCTAGACAATAAACACTAAAGTCCTATGACCTCTTTTTGTGTTTTTTATTTTTTTCCCTTTTTTGTTTATTTGATGGAAGTAAAATAATAACACAAATTTTCATCAAAAACTAGCAACTAAAACAATGTGAACTAAATACAAGTATTCATGCTTTTACCTTGAAGGTCTCAAACAAAAATGAGCATGATACTCATTGAACCACCCTTGCATTTAGTGCACTGAATTCCATTTTAACACTCCAGCTCCAATTCTTCAAGTCACCTGCAACCACAACCTCTCAAGTGGATTTTTTTGGTATCTAAAATGTTTTGGGTTCAGCAGCGTTAGTCTGGGAAAGCAATAAATCCTTCATAATCCACATAAGATTGAATTTGTTCATATTTTTCTTTAATAAGCAAGTAGAGTTCATATGACCATGCCCACCACAAAAATAACATGTGATATTAAGAGTATGTTGTGTGGGATGTGGCCTATGATCAGACATAGAAAGACCATGTTTGTGTTTTTTTTACTGTTGAGAATTTATAACATGAGTAGGTTTCTTTGATTGCATGGATTTCTTATCATGAACTGGTTTTTTATGGTGGATAATTTTCTTAGCATTAGATTGTTATGTGTTGGGAGCATTAGAAGCATGGACGAATGAAGTTGTTGTTCTAGACTCAAATGCATTTTTCTGTTTGGGCAAATAGCCGACCATGTCTTTTAACATTTATTTGCATACTTAGAACATCGTCTAAACTTTGTTTCACCTTTATGAGTCTAGAAACAATGGATTTTAGTTCGTCTATTGTTTCGTGCAAGTTTTTGACAAACTCTAAGAATTTTTAAGATTTTTCTTCCAACACATACACTCTCTTTCTCAATTCCTCATTTTTAGATTTCAACATGCTAAAATTTTCTGTATTAGCATTATCATGTGACATGCATTAATGTAGTTCCTCTTCGTACAATTCAATCTTGCTTTGAAGAGATTCATTAGCATCCTCAAGAATATTACATTGTAATTTCAACAAGTCACATGCTTCACGAGGATATTTATTATGCAAAATATCACTTATTTTCATTTTTAGGCACTTATTTTCAACTTTGATCTTTTTATATTTATCATTGCAAGGCAGTGTACATTGACTCCATTTCATCGAGGGTGAAAGATTCACAGTCAAAAGTTACCTAGAGATAGTCTCCTCAATTGCTATAAGGCTGCATTCAGCTTTCTTATACTTCTGGGGGTCTTATGCAGAAGAGGTTGACTCATCTGAATCACTCCATGTTGCCACCATGGCCTTTGACTTCTTGGCTATTCCCTTCTTTTGGTTCATTAGGTAGGTCGAGCATTCTGATCTCATATGACCGGTTCTTCGGCATTCGTAGCAGATCATTTCAAAAATTTTACTGGGTTCTCCTTTCTTAGCTTTACCCTTGTCCTTTGGGGGATTGGCATACTACAACTTCTTCTTTCTTAAGAATTTCTTGAAGCTTCTCATGAGCTTGGTCAACTCTTTTTCCTCTCCACTTGAAGAACTTTCATCGGAGCTGACCATCATGTGATTCTTGGCTTTCAGAGCCATATCCTTTTTCTTGCTGGTGGATTGCTCGGCGCCTTCTCTCTTGAGGTTGATCTCATAAGCCACGAGGGAGCCAATGAGTTCTTCCACCATAAGACTTGCCAAGTTCTTGGAGTCTTCAATCACAATGGCCTTTGTATATATGCCACACTGGTGGGAGTGACCTCAATATCTTCCATTTGATCTTCGTGTCAGTATAGACCTTACCGAGTACTTTCAACCCATTGGTCATCTTAGTAAGACATGCAAACATTTTTGAAATCATCTCCATCGAGTTCATTTTAAACATTTCATACTCATGCATCAAGATGTTCGCCTTTGTCTCCCTGACCTCAGAGGTGCCTTCATAAATAAGTTTCATTAAGTCTCACATCTCCTTGGCCGAACTGCACACGAAAATATGAGAATATTCATCAGGATGTATAGCACATTGCATTATTTTCATGCCACTAAAACTAAGCTTGGATTTCTTAATATGTGTTGAACCACTCTTATATTTTTATCCCTTTATTTTGGTGATAAAAAATTCATGTTTATCATAAAATTCATAAATATATTTAATAATATTTTTCTCTCATAATTATCATGAATATATTTATTATTATTTTTCAAAATAAAGATTTGCTCTTCAACTGATCATAAGTCGAAGTTAGACTTCGACTGGTGAAGATTTGTGAAGCGCGCGCATTGTTGACTGTGCAATTTCGTTGTCCAAAGTTCCTCGCACAAGTCAATATGCGCACTTCCTCTAAACTGTCTCACAAATATAAAATAGCAAAAAGGAACTAGCACAATGGTGAGAACAGGTCATATCCACGGAGAGGCTGAATAGAGCTTGAATTAAAGCTACTTCAACTTGAAACCTATACCGATCAAATCACTCACAACGGACCAAATTTAATGAAAGAACTAGTTGAACTGAAATGAAAAGAGATGTAATATCAATGTACCCTCACAACTCGAGGGATCAAACAAATCGAGAGAGATCTAAACTAGGCACAAACGGATACACCTCTAAATCTGAATTGCTTCGGAAAGATGACGGAACATGAATTCTCAACAGAACATCTCAAACCACTGTACCCTCATAGCTAGAGGATGAAGAACAAATAAGAAATAAGATGCAATCAATGCCAAAACAACAAGACAAATACAATAAATCTCTGAACTCTCACAGTCTGATGCATCAACCAGAAAACATTAAAAGAGATATAAACTGCAACATCAAATTTCTGATCTATCTACATAAGAGAATAAGAACTCCCACGGAACATAAATCTCCAAGAGATAAAGAAAACAGGAAAAGAACCAAGCTCTCTGATGTCTCAAATCCTAGTTGATCTCTAGAAACTCCACAGCTCACCGACCAGAATCACAGAAGACGGATCCCATCGCTTCCCTTTCCAATAGCAAGAAGAAACCCACAAAGTTGCAGTCGCCCTCCGGATGAACAGAGGAAACCGCCAACAATCGTCAATAGCACTCCGGCAATTGTATCAAATCAACCAAGCCTCTGGAATCCCAGACTCCATTCTCACTGCAGCAGTAAAACTTCTCAGCTCTGATCTCCGGGAGAAATCCCAAAAAAGGCAGAACTCAATACCCACTGGATCAAACTAAAAACATATAAAAGAGAACTCAGAAGAAATGCAAACTCAGGAACACAATTAGAAATGAAAAATGCAACCGGATCCAAGTCTCCCAACCCAACCATTCAGAACAAAAGAAACAGAAGAAAAAATGAAATCTCTGATCTCTATAACCGTCCAACCTCTGGATCGTTCTATCACAATTTGCACCTAAGAAAAGAAAGAACAGAATAAAATAAAGAACTAATGATCTAAAAGAAAATTTGCTCGAATTAGAATGAAGACTGTAAAGATAGAACTATCAATCCTAGCAATTCAAAAGATAGAAAACTCATATGAACTGAATTAAATGCCACTGAGATGAGCTCGGGAACACAAAGAAAATAGGACTAAATGCAGAAGAAATGATAACATCCGATTCTACTGGCCCTCCTCACAGCAGAAAAAGAAAGGAAGCAACCAAATCAGAAAATGTTGAACCCCAAATCCCTCATAGCTCTGCTCTCCGAAAGAAAAATTACAGGGAAGAAATCTGAGAAAATTCCTAAGCCTCGAACCAGCCCGCAAGAACATTCCCTCTCTGTTCTGCTTAAAACGGAAAATACAAGAAAAAACTGAAACTAAAATTTCTAAGAAAATTCGAACTAGCCAAAAGACCCCCCGCAGACGAGGACCTTGGGGTCCTTTTTATAGGCCTCAGGGCCTCTGCTCTGCTCCAAATCGCTTCCGCCTTGGCACCAGGATCGCCAGCTCAGCGCGCCATCGCCAAGATCCGGATCATGCGCACCGCACACCAGGGCCACCTCAGCTGGACTGAACCGCCTGTGCTCAGATCCGCCTTGCGCCCTCCACGGTTGGACCTGCTTCGCACCTGGGCGCCTTCCACCTTGCAAGCCCCTCCCGTGCACAGTAGCATCTGGCCGCCTCCAGCTCACACACCACACCTCACATGGCCCAGCCCTCCGCGCCTTGGACCCCAGCCTGGCCGCCATCTGAATCCGCATGCACCAGCACCCATTTGCACAAATTCCTTCTACCTCAGCACTGCCTGCGCCAGCAGACCCTGGTCCGCACCAGGTCAGCGCCCCCTGAGCTCCATCGCCTGAGCGCCCCTGGGCGATGGCCATCAGCCGCGCCAGCACGCCTGGATCACCTGGGCGCTAGCCGCCTTGCAACCGCACCAGGTCTCCATCACCCGAGCTCAGCTGCATCTTGGCACCTCCTTCATCAGGTTCTAGCCGCCCCTTGCCACAGCACCGCCAAGCACCAACCGCTTCCACCATCGCCAGAGCTTTCACAAAGCAAGCCCCCAAATCGCAGCTTCCATCTGCTTCCAGAAAGAATGGGGTAAAGAAATGGGCAAAGAATGGGTGGGGTAAAAATATTTATGTATTTCATAAAGTTGGTGGGGGGGGGGGGTATGTGGCACGATTCGGTGAGATAAAAAATAGATGTGATTGGGTGGAGTATGTGACATATTTTAAAAGTATGATTTATTTACAACTAATATGTACAAGATTATTAAAAGATATTTATAAAAGTAATAATAAGACTAGAAATTATTTATGTAAAATGAGAACACTTTATTATTCAAAAAGTATTGACATATTTAATGAAAATCTACCTATATACGTGTTCTACCAAAAAAATTTAACTAAAATGTTCAAAAACTTATTTATGATGAAGTGACAATTAAAATCAAATACACATTATTTATAGACAACTAATGTCTAAAATTATCTATATGTATGAAATTTAACGCTAAAAATTGTGTCGTCATCAATTTGCACTTTCTATATCGATTATTGTCTAAGCGTTACATCGATTGGAGAAGAAAGTCTTTATCGATTGGCGTTTAATTGTTTCAATTATTGAAGAAAGCTTCTTCCAATTACTAACTATTTTCTATCGATTGGAGAAGAAAGCTACTATCGATTGACGTTTTACTGTTCCGATTATTGCTTAAGCTTTCTTCCAATTGGTGACAAAGTGTTGTTCTGATTGATGTTTAGATGTTCCAATTGGTGAACAAAAGATCTATTTCATTATGATTGGTGAACAATTTACTTGAACTATTCTGATTGGTGAACACTTGAGTTATATTGTTCTGATTAGTGTTATTTACATACCGATTGGTGCTTATATGTTTTCAAACTCATTGATTAGTGAACAAAATATCTTTCACTTATATTGTGCACCGATTATTGATGACGTACTCTTGTCTGTATTGATTGATGAACAAGATGTCTTTAGCGCCCAATGAAAATTCAAATATCCTTCAAATCTTTAAGCTATTCATGTTGTGTGCTTTCTATCTTTTCATGGTAGGTAAGAAATGTGTCAGCATAAAATGAGGACTAAGAGGACTCCTTCATTTTGGATAAACAGTAAGGCAACTTATCTAGTATTACTGGTTGTCAGCAAGAAACGCGGACGAAAGGCAAAAGAGGTATGCGTTGACTGACATATTATGTATCTCTCTCTTACTATTATCTTCTTGTATTAAATGCTTGCATACACCTGCTACCTATGACCTTAGAAAATATGCATAGAAAACTCTCTTCTGTTCCAAGCATCCATTAGACTGAAAGAAAACATAAGAAGAAGAAGCAAAACAGAAGCAACGGATCTAAAGAGTTCCAACAGCTCTCTTCTTCAACAGCTCTCTTCTTCAATAGCTCTATAAAGAGTCGAAGGTTTTGAAGGAAAGAATATAGCACATACATAAATGGCATCAATCAATCTGTTCAAGTGTTCTACATTCAAACCTTCATTCCTTCTTCCCTCTCTCTATGCAATATTATAAATCTAGGGGAGATATTGTGAGATGAGAGTTTGAACCTCTTCTTGTTCATTTTGTGTAGCTCTCAGCCTGTTCTTTATTTTCTCAAGAAAGACTATAGTGTCCGATTGTGGGACTGTACATAGTGTTCTTCTTTCTTTGAGAGAAGACCAGTGGTTAGCTGGGTGTGTGACTGAGCTGGGGTATGTTCCAATAGGTTCACTTCTAAGCTTGTAAAAGAAATGAGATACCTTCTTGCCCGGGAAAGAGAATAAGACTAGTAGAGACTGTGTGTTGTATATCTTTTGGGAGATTGTATCCCGGTTAGTGAAATCTCAAGAGATTGCTTGGAGACTAGATGTATAGGTTTTTTATTGGGGAAGTATTGAACTAGAATAAAATGTCTTGTTATTTATATGTGATTGCTTCTGCTCCTTTATTTATATTGCATATAATTATATTCACTAACCAAAAGTTTTAAGTGGTTAATTTGTTTTCAGATTTGTCTATCCACTTATCCCCCCCCCCACCCCTTCTAGGTGTTTGTAACTTGCTGCCATGGGCCAACAATATGATCCTCCATTCACTTCCTTCAAGTAATTGATAAGGATCAGTACTCAAGACTTTCTAGCTTTCATAATCTTGAGCTCTAAGAAAGACGTGCATCCGATTTTTCTAATAATGATAGTTACTACCCTCAAAGTAGGGTGGATAATGAACAGAGTGGCTCTCTGGCATGAAACCCTTGTTGGTGATTGCACACTAGATCACTATTATGATAAAGAGTCCTGCTCTTATACCAATTGAGGTGCCATGGGTGTGAGGTGGTCAACCAAGAGGGGAGGGGTGAATTGGTTAATTACAAATTAAAATTTTTTCATCTACTTTAGACTTGAATATAATAAATGACCTAAATTGCACAATGGAAAGGCAAATTACTTTAAGTGAAACTCACATAACCAACTATCCTAATGTGTGTAGAATAGAGATAGAATAAAGATCAAACCACAAAGTGCACGCAGGATTTTAGAGTGGTTTGGCAACACCTCATGTGAGCTTACATTCACTACCTCACACCCCTTTAGGATTTCTCACTAGCTTGTTTCTCAGGTACAAGCTGATAAACTCTCACCATTGTTGTTTCCCAGGGACAACAACAACCCAACTACAATCCATGTTTAATGGGTGTAGGAAACTAAAACCCAACACGTTCTCACACACCAACCATAACACACAAGAGTCGTTATGGTTCAAATGATAACAACAAGCATGGACATGAGGAGCAAAGAAAAAAGTAATAGTGTATAGATTCCCCCTGTCCAGCAATGAAGAGTCGCTGCAGAACCCTGTACATCGATGAATAACACAACACGGCTCTTCACAAAGTCCTCCTAGACGTTTCTTGGTCATAGCTCACCCTTCAAACCTTCCACCGCAAGTCGAGGACATAGTAGATCACCCTTGAATTAGCAAGGCTGAAGAAGATAGCACACAATCTTCAACAAATCGCCCTAAGCCCTAGAATCTGGTAGGAACTCTACTGGGATGATGAGGTTCTCATATTGATGCTTCATAACACCTTGGTATTTATAGCCTCTTCCAAATTTTCATGTATTGAGGCACAAATCATCCTATCCTAGCAAGAATCCCAATGGAGGAAAGAGTCCTCTTCAAACATGGAAACCCCATCGTCAGAATCGGTCGGCTGATTTATCCAGTTCGGTCGACTGTTTCTTCGCACGGTCTTCAGATGAACTTGTAGTCTAACTTAGCACTGCCAATCGGTTGATGGTTCTTCTAGGTTCGATCGAACGTTCTCATATGGGTTTCCAAGGAATGGTCATTGGGAGCATCGGTCGACCGATAATCAAAGTTTGATCGAACGTTTTTGACTTGGCTTTAGACCCTGATGCACTGGGACGTTCGATAGAAAAAAAAATAGAGTTCAGTTGACCGGTTGGCTTTAGACCTTTGAATGGAGTTCACTAGGACATTCGGTCGACCGACAATCAGAGTTCAGTCGGCTGACTATCTGTTTGACCACATTTCCAGTCGATTTTCACTTTTGTTCAAAACCAAACCTCGACCTTTGTAATGTCCACACATCAAGACATATTGGGTCAATTTGCTACACACTTAACACACAAATTCAACCATAAACATCAATATAAAAGTATCAAACTCATTTATCATTAGCATGCAATTCATCTAAATCAATCCATCACTCAAGAACTCATCAAAAATATTGTGTCTTCATGACCAGCTACTTGACACTATCTCTCTTGAAATTTCAGTAACAACATGATATTCCTTGAGGCTTTTTCTTAAACTCACTGATTTTGAAATGGTTATCCTCCTTGAAAGTAACTAATTTGATTTGCCTTAGAGGGTAAACTTGTTGGGCATTTTGTGCTCACATTGTTTCTTAACATTTTTCAAGTAACTTCAAGTTAGGTAGTTGTTGGGAACGGGCTAAGAGAGAGAGGCTATCATCTTGTTCACTAGTAGTCTAATTAGACAATTACTTTATGTAATTTTATTATCAGTTTTCCCTTCACGACGCTACCTTGAGGTTTTTGTAATCTACTTATGCAGATTATAAGTTATGTAATTTTATTGTAAATGCTTGTAAACTAATTAACTTGGTGAGTTTTATCTCCCTTTGTTATAATATTTACTTGGTCGCACCCCATCATTATGGGGAGTGACAACACACACACTCTTTCTCAATTAGGTTGAGAACCCAGCCTATCGCTCTCTCTCTCACTCAAACCGTCAGCACCTTTTGCCCCTCCTCTCTCTCTCTCTCTCTCTCTCTCTCTCTCTCTCTCTCTCTCTCTCACTGACCCTCCTCTCTCACTACTATGGCTTGATCGTCTGGACCCGTTAAAGACCCGATCTAACACCACCATCTCACAAGTCTGAAGACTTAAAAGGGAAATAACGTCGGTCTAATGAGAATACAAGATAAAAAGGGTACAACATGCTATGCATAAAAAGTTTATATGCAGAAATATATACATAAGCACGTTACTTTACATTGTCCCAAACATAAAATAGCTGCAAAGTCATATAAATACAACATCTTAGGACATACTCCGAGGTGTACGAAATTGAAAAAGTACTATCGGAAGTTTCCACAACGTCCTCACTCTTGGGACCTGGTCTAAGGCTAAGTGCTAGCCTACTTGCGACCGCCTGAAAAAAAAAAAAAAAAACAAAAGTAGAAGAATAAGACTCACAATTTCATCAGCTCAGTAGGGTAATCCCCGAGAGTCCAAGCAGGTAAACAATAAATCAATAATTAAAACAAGGTAAAGCTGAAAGGAAAGGCTAACTAATAACAAGTATTTGAAATGCTAACATATTAAAATTAAAAGTAAAATATCTAGTAACAAATAAAATGGAACAAATAGGCTAAACCACAAGTAGAAAGGTAGGACGCTCACTTGGGTCATGGAACAGACCTGGACAAGTAGTACACCATGCCACAACACTAGTTTCACAGTCAGAAACACATTCCATGCCTACCATCTCGGACAATGAGAGGCAATGGAGACTACTCAAACCCCCACTTATACAACTTGGTCGGGCTATAGTCCCATATTTAAAAGAATAAGGTGAGTGAAAAGTAAACCAGGGACTAGTCAGGGACCCAGTATGTCTATGTGGCATCTAACTCTCCAACCATGAGTATTAAAGCAAAACAAGACTCTAGACGTTGTCCCATACCATATTTCCTCTGCCTAGACAAGGGCACACAAAGAGGAGTCTAGGTAGATGACATCAAATCCTGATGGTGCACACAGTATCGGGACTAACCCCATTAGTACAAACAATGTAATGGTACAAAGGGGATCCTAATCAGTGGAAGGTGTAAGGAGGGTAATTTAGCATCCCTGCAATCCTATCGAAGGTAAAAACTAGCATAAACCACATTTGGAATAGTCCAGACCATCACAATTACGGAAGCCTTGTTCACTGTTAATACACATAATAGACACTCCGACTATAGGATGCACTACTCCAATCATGTGACCAAAGAAGTGCACAACTAAAGAACCTTAGGGTCTGTTTGTTTCCCCGTAAAACATCTTACCAGAAAAGATTTTCCCGAAAATGTTTATAAAATTGGTCATTTGGTTGCACTGAAAAGGTGATCCATGAAACTGTTTTCGTGAAAATCTTGGATTTTGGCATTCGTGGTAAAACCCCGGATGCCGTTTTCCCCGATCTCGTCCTCGCCTCCGACCTCTGGCCCTGGACACCGACTGGTACTCGTACCGCAAGGGCATGTGGAGCCACGTCGCCTTCGAACATCCGGCGAGCTTCGGCACACTCGCCATGGACCCGGACAAGAAGCGGGACATCATCCAGGACCTCACCACCTTCAGGGAGAGCAAGGATTATTACGCCAAGATCGGCAAGCCATGGAAGCGCGGGTACCTCCTCTACGGCCCCCCCGGGCACCGGCAAGTCCACCATGATCGCGGCCATGGCCAACTTCCTGGACTACGACATCTACGACCTCGAACTGACGGCCGTGAAGAACAACTCCATGCTGAGGAAGTTAATGATCGAGACGACCAGCAAGTCCATCATCGTGATCGAGGACATCGACTACTCCGTCGACCTCACCGGCAAGCGGAAACCTACCGGGGGAGACGGCAAGAATTCGGACGCGAAAGAGGAAGAGAAGGTGAAGGAGGCGATGGCGAACAGGGACAAAGAAGACATCAAGGTGACGCTGTCGGGGCTGCTCAACTTCATCGACGGGCTGTGGTCGGCCTGAGGTGAACCCTGACGCGCCATGGCAGGCCCGCAGGGCCGACAGACAGCGGGCCCGGCTGAGGCACCGCGGGCCGCTGCACGGGATACCAGTCCTGCTCAAGGACAACCTGGGGACGAGGGACCGGCTCAACACCACGGCAGGGTCGCCGGCTCTGCTGGGGTCGGTGGTGAGACGGGACGCCGGGGTGGTGGCACGGCTGAGGGCGGCGGGGGCGGTCATCCTGGGCAAGGCCAGCCTGAGCGAATGGTGTAACTTCCGCTCTGTTTCCGGCCTCACCGCCCAGCACGGTGTTTCCAAGGGCCATGTCGTCCTCCTCCTGGGTAGCAGCACACTGGGCATCCCCGCCTCCGGCAAGTTCCTCTTTGAAACATAACAAGCCTTTCCCATTTTACATACATCCACATGACCGATGGTGTTTTTAACTTCCATGGAAAAGTTATTCCGAAGAAAACCTTTTTCTTATGAAAATGTTTTAAGTACAACCAAACAGACCCTTAGTTGTGCACAAGGATAACTGTATGTTTCAAAACACACTATATTGAAAATGCAGTTTCTATCATAGAATCTCAAAACCACATATCATCCATAGAGGATCCCTTTACATGCTTCATTAACCCTAAATAAAATGACTCTACACATAGAAATGAGGTCACAGAAGTCTAAACATGCATTAGAATCCAAAATTCCCTTAAAACATGTTTTTAAAATATTAAAAAAAGATTGACATGTTTTCCGCCATATATGTGACTTGTAAAACCAATTTAAACATGGTGTAGCATACTTTGAAGCTTGGAAATCATCATAAAACATCCATGCATCACAAAAAGTGAGGAATCATCAAAGGAATCATAGAAAAGTTGGAAATCGCCTTATCAATTTGAAGAACACAATTTCTAATGACCTTCCCAACTCTTAAAGGTCCAAGGCATTCCAATTAACCCACCAACACCTCCACCATTGGAATCTAGCCAAATTTGCATGCAAGATGCATGGGGAAAACCTGTCAATTGGAAAATATACCCTCTAAAGGGCCTTGCCACACCAAGATCAACCCCAAATATAGCCTTAAAACACTTCCGCCACACTGGTTCATTAGAAAAGAACCCTCTTTGGTGTTGGCCAGAGCAGAGGAGTGAAAAGCCCCTCTCTCGACACCCCCTATTTTATAAGCACTCAAGTTCAAGACGTGTGCCTCTGACCTAGTGCGACTAAGAGGCTTACCACACCTTGACTGCACATCTAAAGGTCTAAGCACCATGCATCCCAGAGCAATGCTATGCGCTCTAAACACATGTCAACAAGACAAACACGTGTCCAGGAGATCGGTCAAGCAGTTAGAGAAAAATGTGACACTAACACTTTGTGTGGCACTAAATGTGCCAACCCTCTCAAGCACTACTCAAGTATCGATTCTTACTAACACGCCAATAATAAATCGTACGACAGAGATAAGACTCATTTCAGAGCCGAGCCTGACTCAATGGTAACATGCTAAAGGAAAACTTGTCACACTGCATAAGACTGGCATGTGTCCAATCACCCTGTGTGAAAAAAACCATCATGAGAGCTGCTCTTTATGTGTTTCCAACTCAGCTAGCGATAAGGCTTTCAGTGGGCCGGGTCGGCCTGATAGGCCTGAGGGCTTGACCTAATATTAGGCTGGGACGCCATGCTTCTTTAAACCTATGGGCTTTCAGGCAGGCCTAAAAATCCGACCTATTGAAAATTTGGGCTAGACTTGGGCTTTCAGGCAGGCCTAAAAATTCGACCCGTTGAACATTTGGGCTGGACTTGGGCTTTTTATTCGGCCCAAATATGCCCATGATATTAAACTTTTGATCAACCAAACTCCAAACTGGTCAACCAATATTAAACTTTTGGTCGATTGAACCCCAAGTCGGTCTGCCAATATTAAGCTTTCGATCGACCAAACTTCAAATCGGTCAACCGATATTAAGTATTTAGTCGACTAATACTCTTGCAAGTATTTTTTAACAACATTAATATTTTTAATAAAATATTTATTAAAATTTTCAGGTTGAGTTGGGCCAATGTCGAGCTTTATAATTTGGTGGATTAGTTGGGTCCGATCAGGACCGATGTCACTCGGGCTTAAGCCGAGCTTGAACCTTAAAAAGATGGTGTCGGGCTTGGGTCAAGCTCGCCTTAATCCGGCCAGGGCCCAACCTATTGACAACCCTAGCTAGTGTTTCACCCTTATCCAGAATTAATCAAAACACTTGCTTAAAATCCTCCAAGGGCCACAACAACTTGGTAAACCCTATAACGAAGGATCTGAAGACCCGAAACACTACACACATACTCTCTCTCTCTCTCTCTCTATCTCTCTCTCTCTCTCACTACACACATATAAGCACTCACACACACACACTCTCCATGAACCCTTGCCTCTTTCTCTCTCTTGCGCTCTCTCTATCCCTTGCTCTTTCTCTTGCGCATCTATCTCTCTCTCTCTCGCCCTCTATCTTGTGTGTATCTCCTTCCCTCTTCCCCTATCTCTCTCTCATCTCCCCCTCTCTTGTTGCTCTCACTCCCTCCTACATGCTCTCTTCCCTCTTCGATGTTGCTCTCTCTCTCTCTCTCTCTCTCTCTCTCTCTCTCATGCAAGTGTCATCTTCATGGATGTCAAAGACTCTCGTTGTCTTGGCTGCCGTGACAAGGGGTGGGACGCCATCGCGGGGGGTGGATGCTGCGAGGGGTGCGATGGCCAACTCTCTCCCACTCTCAATTTCTCTTTCTTTTGGGCCAAACTTTTTATGAGAAGAGGGAGTCCACATGGCATAAATAAAATAAAGGAATTTTTACATATATACTCCTACAATCATTGTTATTTGTATGTATACTCCTACGTGGAAAGTTTGCTCACATGGTAGAAAGAGAGATACTTTTGTAAATATTATAGAACTTAATATATTAGGTAAATATTTTTCCAAAATGATTAATTTTATAAAGTTTCCTATTATTGTTAATGAATATAAAAATAATATCAATTTTTGAAAATTTTATATTCACGTGATCGTTGGGAGCTTAGAAACTGAAATAACGCAATCTACTGTTTTCATTTTTTGAAATCTTCCTAATATCCTAAGCAATGTTAATCTTTGTTTTTAACAAAAGTAAGCAATGTTAATCACTTATCAGAAATAGTTAGGTATACACGAAAATATATTTGAAATTTCTTTCTCCCTCTCTCTACATTTATGCATAAGTACGTAATTCCGTTCATCACTTGGAAAGGAACAATATTATTTGAAAGTGTGTCAACTTGCGGTCTTTTATATATATATATATTATATATATATATATATATTGTTGTATTTTTGTCTTATAAAATTTGAATATAAATGTATTAATGTTTTAACATTGTTAATACAGAAATTTAATTTATACTTCACTTTTAGCATAATGAATCAAGAGGGATTTGTGTTCTTCAAGTTTTTAAAAAATGAAGAATTATGAGAAACATTTTTTTAAAGAAAATAAAGAATCACCAAAATATTATATTAAAAAATGTTTCCTACATGGAGGAGGAAACATTTATTCTAAAGAAATGCTTACTTAATTCATTAGGGCCCCAGCACCTATTATCCTATCTTTCCCATATTCTCGTTATAAAATTTACTTGCCATTTTAAAGATGACAAATAATTATATGGAGAATGACATTTGATATCAATGACTCAATTGCACGAGGTCTATGTGTTGCGTGTGCAGACCAAAAGTATCTATGAGGAGCAACTAGTACTTCTCTTCACCTTAGAATATGTTTAAGTTAAGAAGATAAAATATATTTTTTAAAATTTTAAATAATATTCTCATGATTTATATAAAGAAGACTCCAACTATCATTTTCTCACGTTATAAAATATTACAAAATATCAACCAACTTTTCCATGTATTAAATACATCAATCTTGACTATGAATTATGCAATTACTAATGTGCCTCTTATGAGAATATTGGTTTCAAACTAATTTAAATAAAAATCTTCTCCAATCAGGATTTACATCCACCTAAATTGAAAATCCCTTATGGATTTTGTAGCTTGTCAAAAAGAAGTCGGAGGTAACTAACTCCCTTCTACATTTTGAGATGAGTAATAGGGTGTTTGGGAGCAATTTAAAAAAAAAATATTTCTACCTAAAAAATCATGTTGTATTCGTTTTTTAACTTTAAATTTAAAATTATGAAAATGTGATGTTATCTGTTTGGTAAAAATATCAAAAATTTTAAAATTTATGTTGATGTGTTTGGGGCGCAGGGCGGGTGGGGGGGTGGATGGGGCGCATCGGGGAGGGCGGGTGGGGGTTCCGGGGCGGGGGAGGGGAGGGGGGGGGTGGGGGTTTTGGGGGGGGGGGGGAGGGGGTGGGTGGGCACAGGGCGGGGGCGAGTGGGGGTTCCAGGGCGGGGGAGGGGTGGGGGTTTTGGGGCGGAGGCGGGTGGGGCTAGGGGCGGGGGAGGGGGGAGGGCGCAGGGCGGGTGGGGCTGGGGGCGTAGGGCGGGCAGGGCTGGGGCGCAGGGCGAGTGGGGCTGGGGGCGAGGAGGGGATGGGGGGCTGGGGCGCAGGGCGGGTGGGGCTGGAGGGGGGGGAGGAGGGGTGAGGGTTTTGGGGCGGAGGCGGGTGGGGCTGGGGGCGGGGGGTGGGGATTTTGGGGCGGAGGGCTGGGGGGGGGGGGGGTGTCGGTGCCGCGGTGTGGGGGGGGGGGGGGCTCCGGCGGGGGTGGGGTGCCGCGGTGCAGGGGGGAGAACCGTGTGTTTTTAAAATAAAAATAGCTTCGTACTTTGTTTTTTGGAAAGATTTACATGGGGTAAAAAAAATTTCCTAAAAAAAAACTACTTACCAACGTGTATGTATGTCTGTCCTCTCTTTTTTAAAAAAAAATTAAAGAAAAAAGAGATTAAAAAACTGCAACCAAACACCCTGTAAGGGAACTCAACTGAAGGCAATGGTCGTGCAAAACTTGCAAAAAAGAAGAAACGTTAAGATGTCTTGATTTGAAGAACGGAAGGAAAGTCCACTATTTCCTAAGTCGGTGAAGGACTTGACTGGGTGTTTTAGAGGCTTTACGTGGAGAAGTTTGTGTACCTCAACATTGGGGTTTTGGATCCCTCCAGGCAATCAATATGCCAATAGGTTGTCATGGACCATTTAAGGCCTTGATAGATAGGCATTGAGGAGATCGTGGCGTGGAAACCACTTTGATCGTGGGGATTTACTCCGTTGTCCTTCCGTTACATGCCTACAAGAGGCATGAATAGTGTCACATTAAGAGCAGTTATGGTGACTGTGAAACATCCTAGAGCTACTCGGTCAATGGAGCTTGAAGGTTCGAGGATAGCTAGCAAGGCCTGGAGTAACAACACCTTAGCAGGAGTGTGCTCGAACTTCTCCGAAGTGTCCAAAGACACATGGACGACAAGCATGCAGACAAGGGGCCGTAATGGGCCATTTTTGGCCTATGGGCCTAATGAGCGAAAAATCACCTCCTCACTTGCCCCTCAATCCCAATTCAGGCATAAGGAAGCCATTGAACACTTGAGAGTAGAGACGTAGATGAGGAAGCTTTGCCATGACTGCATGGCCTGTCTGATTAGATGGCGCTTGGGGCGGTCATTCTGGTGCACAAACTTCTCGATGTAGCTGCACTTTATCAGACTCGATCTCATCCTTAAGCTATCAACGCTCCTCGGTTGTGTGGCCGGTGTCGCGGTGGAAGCGGTAGAACTTTGTGAAGTTGCACCTTTGGGGATTTAAGTGCATACTGGTAGGCCAATGTAGAAACACCTCATCTTGGATCTCCATAAGAATTTGTTTTGGAGACGCAGTGAACGAAATGTAGTTGTTGTAGGTGGTCTGTCATCACAGCGAATCGCCATTATGGTTCCCCTTATTGCGATCACGGTCGGAACCGTGATCGGATTGCCACTTTTTGTTTGCGGCCACCTTGATCTTCGCGATTGGCCGTGAGTGTTTCTTTGCAGGTTGCATGGCGTTCGACAAGGGTGAGGAGTTCTACCAAAGTTGTTGGCTGCTGAAATCCTAAGGTGTGCCAAAGAAAGGCATCTCGGGGGCCTTGCATAAGCGCATTGGTGGTGAGGGCCACATTCAGACAGTGAATCTGGAGAGCCTCATCTTGGAAACCACTTCACATAGTCCCAAAGAAATTCGACCCAATCGTTGCCTAATGGCAAGTAGCTTCACTGCCATGTGAGGCTGACATTTTCGGCAAATGAAGTTGTCGCGGAAAGTCTTCTTCAAATGCCTGAAGGAGGTTATGGACCCAAGAGAAAGAATCGTGAACCAATCCCGGGAGCTCTCCTCCAGGGTCGCCGGGAAGGCATGACTCTTAGCCACGTCTGAGTCCCCGTGGAAGACCATGTGTGACTCGAAGCCATACAGAAGGTTTGCAGGGTCCGTCGTGTCATCATAGGCGGTGATGGATGGAAGTGGCATCCTAAGAGGTACAAGAGCCTCCAAGATTTTAGCAGAGAAGAGGAAGCAGAAGTCGAGGTCATCGTCAACTGTCCCCTTATCCCTAGCATGCTTGATTGGGTCATCCATTTGATGGATCCGGTTCTCCAGGCACTGCTCCAAGCCTAAGACCTGGTGTAGCCACCGTGCCAACTCTAGATTAGAGTTGGCAAACCTATCTTGTTGCGAGCCACAGAGGTCATTTCACCTGATCGAGTGTTGGACGGACTCGAACTGCTGCTTAGGCTCCAGCTGGTGGGTTGATAGCGCTTGATGGGCCTGCAATCCTTGGCACAACTCTAAGAGAGTTTGGAGCTGCCCTTGGATCTTAGTCACCTCCTGAGCGGTGGTTGGCATGACGACTTCCACATTGCCTGGGGGATGTGGTTGAGTGACTCCCCATGCAAGTGATGAGAGCAGGTGTGTCGGCTACCTACATTGCGATAAGATCTGCGTCCACAAGCGGTGGCCATTATCGTTGTTCCCACAAACAACGCCAAAATAGTGTAGCAGTCAAAAAGTAGTTGGAGGCAGCTAACACCCTTCTACATTTTGAGAGGAGTAAGGGAACTCAGCCAAAGGCAGTGCATGCACAAGACTTGCAAGGAAGAAGAAGCGTCAAGGGGCACTTATTTAAACAACTAGGACCTTCGATAGCTGAGGCCTAGACAGTCAACATGCTAACAAGCTATAACAAACCATTAAGGCCTTGATGGAGAGGCGTCGAGGAGACCGTGGCGTGAAAATCGCCTAGATCATGGGGAGTTACTCCGCTATCCTCCCGTTATGAGGAGTTACATGTAGCAACTCTGATTTTTGAATCTCAAATAAAATAAAAATTTAATGAAATAAATGTGAGAAAACAGATTTAAATGGGAATAAAGGGGGAATAATTGAATTAAAGAGAATTAAACTATTACCCATTTAAGCTAAATTAGTAATGGGTTACACTAATGGTCCAAACATGACTTAGTGGGCCCCGTTATAAAGAGCCCATCTTGGGATGAGAGGAAATTAAGTAAAATTTGCAATAAAATAGTAATAATTAGTAAAGGGTTAAGATAAATATTAAATAACCCATATCTATCATAAAAAGGAACCCTAGACTTACCCAAACTCCTTACCTACGAAATTTAACCTCTCCCCATCCTATTAGGTAGATAGAGGAGAGAAATAGAGAGATAATTATAGAAATTCAAAGTTTAATGGAAAGGAGGAGTTTTAGAAGGGTAGGACTCTATTAGCAACCCAATCTAACCCTAATTCGTCCCTACCAAGCCTCATTTCGTTGCTGGAGCTTTGGAGAACGAAGAGAAGGAGGTCTGGACGTGGAGAGCAAGGGAAGGAGGCTAGGAACCAAGAAGGGATCTCGTTCTTCATCTCTTCAGCCCTAGGATCTTAAAAGCAAGAAAATGTAGGCAATCTCTCAAGCACAAATCATATAACTTCGGCCATAGGTAGCCCATATATCCATCTTTGAAAGTCCCATAATTTTCCTAATTTTCGTTGTTACATGTGAGAGTATTAAATGCTCAAATCCCTATCATCATCATGTACCCGAACCAGCTTATTTGCATTCAATCCATGAATCTACTTGATCTCATGTCTCGAAATTTTTTTCATAAATACTGCATGATGTTAGGGTTCTAATGATCCTATTTCCCCCAATTTTCATCATGCATCCTATGCGAATTAAATCATTTTCTATGACTGTACATGTTTTAGGTCACTGAAATGTAACCTAGTTAAAGCATGCCCATTACTTGTCAATTTTCCAATTACTCGTGCATGTTGATACCTCTACATGTCTACTTTCGTTTAAAACTAGTTTCATGATTTTTGGAGTTTTTTGCGATTTTATATGGATTTTAGAATAGCCCTATATCCACCATGGAGGGAGGGACCCAACCTGGAAAAGGGTCGATTTCCCCTTTCTGGGCTCGGGCCGCCTTCTGAAATCGTGACGGCCCGACCCGTCGCAATCTCAGAAGGGGTCGCGACAGGGTGGACCATCGTGTCTTGAACGCGACGGGCCGACCCGTCGCGATTCTCTCCGGTTTAAACCCGCCTGGCCCGATTCAGCAGAACGCGACTGGCCTTGCGTCGCGACCTGAAACGCGACGGGGACCCCCGTCGCGATTTCAGTGATTCGGCCAGAACCCTAATTTGCCTTTATGCCCCTATTATTTATCCCATTTAATCCTTGTTTAACTCTAATTAGGCACTATCATGAACAGTAACAACCTGTTAATCATTAATGGGTAATATTCGCATGATATTAATTAATTTAAAAGTCATGTGCACAACCATACATGCTCTCATGATTTCTTTACACTTGCACACATAAAACATTCATGTTTGCCATGATACCTTATTAAATTACTCAATAATGTATCTGGTAATTAAGTGTAATTGTTCACTTAATCTCCCAATTAATTAAATGATACTTGTCTTCGTTTTATTCGTGCTTTGGATACCGGTATGGCATCCCTCTGCCTTCGAGCACTCGAGGCACGACAGACACTTGTTTTTACACACTTCTTCTTGGCATGGACCACATCTTCGTTGGGAATACTCCTAACAGGACTAGGGGCACCTTGTCAAGGCCTCCGTAAGTCTCCTTGGCTTTGGCGTACGTCCATTACTGACAAGCTGGTTGTACCCTCAAAACCCGTTACACCTTAGGGATCAGCATGATCCAACAGGCCTTAGCATGTTCTCTCTTACCTTGGGATCACGCCGGACCTCTGGTCTATGTCATGGCACGGCTAGTGGGCGGTTGTGACTTCTACCGGACTGTCGGCACGCGACCTGGTGCTGTGTTACTATCACATGTTTATCGTGGTTTTACGATTTTGACCATGTCTCGTCTACTGTCTCTATACTCTCATCTGTTCACGTTCTCTCCATACTCTCATCTATTCGTCTACTACTCTCATCTATTCTTGGTACTCTATTTGACCATCAAATTGATTGTCTAAGATAACAAACACGACTATGCTAGGCAACATTATAAAGGGCCCGATCTAGTCCTGGGATGAGCGCCCGAAAGGCTATTAACTTGCGGGGGTTTAATGATCAGGGTGTTTGGCATGCATCTAACACATGAACTCACAAGATTTGATCTATGACAATCAATCAATCAATCATTTATTATTTACTTGAACTCGTGGTTGAAAGAATATCGACCAACTCTTGCTATCGTGACTAGTGCACTGTTGTGCTATTTTACTTGCTATCTCGTTATATGGCCAATCTGTTATCATACTTGTGGTGTTATGCTCTCATGAAAGTGCTATTGTTTCATGTTATCACAATTACCTTGACTTTACATGACTGCTCTCTCTAATTTGTCCTGCCATTTAAGACATTGATCATTTTAAGCATGCTTGTATACACGAGATATTAAGTCCTACTGGGCGTTATCGCTCATCCTGCTTTATTATTTCATGTGTTTCAGGTGAGTCTGATGGGGAATACCACACTCACGAGAAAGGACTTGAGGAGGATGCTCAGGAGTGACCTGTTTCAACAACCATTGCTTAGTAGTTAGTTAGTTAGTCGTCAATTAGTTAATATGTAATAGTTGGATTTGAATAAAGTACTATGGGCCCTAGTTTTGGCTCTGATTAGTGATTGTAATAGTTAGTTGATGGAATATTAATGAAGTTGGATTACATTTGGTTTTATTCCAATTGTGTAATGGTGTATGTTTATTTTCTCGCTCGACACTATTTAATAACTGTAATTCCGCTCCGATATTCCAAGTCGGAGTGTTACAGTTTTGTGGTATCAGAGATTAGGTTATTCTTAAGTATATGATGATATAGGTTTAACCTGCCTCGACTTAGAATCTAATTCCATATCTATCTGAGAGATGGGTAGAACCAAGAGTAATAAGATAAAATAAACTCACACACGCACAACTTAGTGCAACCTCATTATCTTACATTAAAATTCTCTTTTGAAGGAACATAAACCATAACAATGGCAACAAAGCGTGCACAACTCCGTGACATACAACAGACTATTCAGGAGCTCACTCGAGCTCTACTTCAAGCGGCTGGAGCTGGTGGTAACCGAGGAGCCAGAGATCTGCATAGGAATTTCGCAATCTGAACCCGCCTCGTTTCAGTGGGACCACTGATCCCGAGGAGACCGAAAACTGTCTGAAAGAGATAGAATGCATCTTTCGCGTCATGAAATGCGCGGATGAAGATAAGTTACTGTTAGCAACATTTCAATTAGAAAGAGACGCTCGTGCGTGGTGGGAGTCTGTGGAAGCCACCAGGGCGGATGCACAATTTACTTGGGATGAATTCAAGGAGCATTTCAACTCCAAATACTTTTCTGAAAGAGTTCAAGAAAGGAAGGCATCCAAATTTGCTGCACTGAAGCAGAGGCACCTTACCGTCGCTGAATATGAAGCGCAATTTTCCCGATTGGCACGCTATGCTAATCATCTTGTTAGGACAGAGAAAATGAAGGCGTGATGTTTTCTCAATGGGCTCAAACCCTCTTATATTATTCAGCTTGATCCATTAGACATCCAAGTCTATGCTGACATGGTCAAGAAGGTCCAACTACTTGAGGATGCAACTGATCTGACTGATCGCATCAAGGGCAAGATCGCCAAGAAAGAACAAACACCTGGCTCATCAAGCTGACCCAACAACGGCAAGAAGTGGCCGTTTAGCATCACCGGAGGGCAGAATAAAGGCAGGAAGCCCAAGATACCTACTCCCTCGAACACCAACAAGACCAACTGCGAACATTGTGACAAGCCTGGTCACACTGCCGCTGAATGCTGGAGGAAAGCAGGCGCATGCCTACGCTGTGAAAATCGCAATCATCGCATTTTCGAGTGCCCCGTGCTGAAGGAGCAGGAGAAAGAGAAACACACGATTGGGCAAAAGAAACCTGGCCGACTTCAAGCTGTGCAGGAAATGGAGACCACTGAGGAGGGTGGAGTCATAGAAGGTACACTACCCGTCTTTTCTCAATCAGCATTTGTATTTTTTTGATACTGGTGCAACACATTCATTAATATCACAAGCATTTGCTGATACCTTAAATGTTAAACCCGCATCCATGGGTTTTGAATTGCCGGTTACAACCCCACTGGACGAGAAAGCCCAACTGAATAAATAATTTCCATTAGTTGATATGAAGATTGGTGAACTAAATCTTAGAGTCAACTTGATCTGTATGTCCATGGAAGGCTACGATGTCACTCTGGGAGCCGATTGGCTATCCACTTATGGGGCTTGTGTTGACTGTAGAAGAGGGAAGATTATATTTAGTGAATTCCCTAAGCTAACCTTTACAGGACATATCAGCTAATGGAAATTCACTAAATATAATCTTCCCTCTTCTACAGTCAACAAGAGGCACTTGTCTCTCGTCTCTACTATTAAGGCACAAAGCATGATAAGAAAAAGGTGTGTGGCATTTCTTACCGCCATAGTTGTAGAAAAGAAAGCATCTAAGATATCTGATATACACATAGTACAAGAGTACCCCGACGTGTTCCCCGACAAGCTGCCAGGCATTCCACCTGAACGAGATGTAAATTCTCAATTGATCTAACACCTAGAGCTGCACCGGTGTCACGTCAGCCATATAGAATGTCCCATGCTGAATTGAAGGAGTTGAAGGAGCAATTGATGGAACTACTAGAAAAGGGTTTTATCAGACCAAGTACTTCTCCATGGGGAGCACCAGTGCTATTTGTCAAGAAGAAGGACGGATCCCTGAGGCTATGCATCGATTACAGGCAGTTGAATCATCTGACTATCAAGAACAAATACCATTTGCCTCGTGTTGATGAATTGTTTGATCAAATATCAGGAGCCAAGTATTTCTTTAAGATTGACCTTAGATCGGGATAACATCAAATGAGGATTAATGATGCAGATATTTACAAGACAGCTTTCAGGAGCATGTATATGAATTTGTAGTCGTGCCTTTTAGACTAACCAATGCTCCTGCAGCTTTTATGCAATTGATGAACACCATATATCGGCCATACCTCGACAAATTCATCGTGGTCATTATTGATATTCTCATATACTCAAAGACCAAGGAAGAGCATGAGGAGCATATGAGGATCGCTCTGCAAATCTTGCGCGACAAACTCTACGCCAAATTGAGCAAGTGTGAATTCTGGCTCGAGGAGATGTCATTTCTAGGTCATGTTATATCCAAGGATGGTATAGTTATTGATCCTTCTAAGGTTGAAGCTGTACTCAACTGGGAGAGACCGACCAACGTCACTGAGATTAGAAGCTTTCTTGGACTGGCTGGCTACTACAGACGGTTCATAAAAGACTTCTCCAAGATAGCTGTACCTCTGACTCACCTTACGCGAAAAGAGAACCCCTATGTCTGGAGCAAGGAATGCGAGAAAAGCTTTCAGACACTGAAGCAATGTTTGACATCTGCACTTGTCCTCGCGTTACCAGTCGAGGGCGAAGGATTCTCAATCTACACTGATGCATTTGGAATCGGTCTAGACTGCGTATTAATGCAGAATGAGAAGGTTATAGCCTATTCTTCAAGACAACTAAAGCCACATGAGATCAATTACCCTGTCCATGACCTAGAACTAGTTGTTGTGGTGTTTTCACTTAAGATATGGAGGCATTATCTTTATGGAGAGCAGTTCATTATCTATTCTGATCATAAGAGCCTAGAGTATCTATTTTCCCAAAAGAAGCTCAATATGCGACAAAGGAGATGGCTGGAATATCTGAAGGACTTTGATTTTAATATTCAATATCACCCTGGTAAAGGTAATGCAGTAGCTGATGCACTTAGCAGGAAGCATGTGGCGTCCTTGTCGTGTTTAGTCATGGGTGAGATGCAATTACTTGAGCAATTCGCCAGTCT
The DNA here is from genome assembly GCA_014218235.1 of Colocasia esculenta. Classification (NCBI taxonomy): domain Eukaryota; kingdom Viridiplantae; phylum Streptophyta; class Magnoliopsida; order Alismatales; family Araceae; genus Colocasia; species Colocasia esculenta. The sequence continues at coordinate 90,474,753 of CM024765.1, read as the reverse complement.
GGATCTAAATATTGAGCAGAGAAGTGATCAGGTGTTAGTGGCTAACCTTAGAGCTCAACCCGACATCTTTGTCGAGATCAAGGAGCAACAAGCTAATGATCCCTTTCTTATCCAAGTTAAGGAAACCATAGCTGATAGACCCGATTTCTCCATCACTGAGGATGGGAGATTGTTATTTCAAGCTAGGACCTGTGTCCTGACAATGAAGAGTTGAAGAGAAAGCTGATGGATGAAGCCCACAAGACTAAATATACAATTCACCCAGGCACAACCAAGATGTACCAAGATATGAAAATGTCATTTTGGTGGCCCAACATGAAGCGTGAGGTGGCTGAGCATGCCGCGCACTGCCTCACATGCCAACAGGTGAAAGCAGAACATCGTCGTCCTGCGAGTGTACTTAGACTCCTAGACATACCTGAATGGAAGTGGGAGAGTATTGGCATGGATTTCATCATGGGTTTACCCCGAACTCGTGGTGGACTTGATGCTATTTGGGTCATAGTGGACCATCTGACTAAGTCCGCACATTTCCTAGCAATTAAAAGTACATGGAGTGTTGATGTGTTAGCTGCTCTATATGTAAAGGAAATTGTAAGATTACATGGAGTCCCCATATCTATAGTCTCAGATCGTGACCTCAGATTCACCTCTAGATTCTGGAAGGGACTTTAGACTGCCTTAGGCACAAAACTCAACTTTAGCACATCATTCCACCCACAGACAGATAGGCAGACTGAAAGAACAAATTAGATCATGGAGGATATGCTACGAGCCTGTACTATAGATTTTAAGGGGTATTGGAATGAACAATTGCACTGATAGAATTCGCCTACAACAACAGCTACCAGGCTAGCATCAAGATGGCACCATTGAATCCTTGTATGGTAGAAGTTGTAGATCACCAGTCTGTTGGAATGAAGTAGGTGAACAACAATGGCTGGGACCAGACATGGTACAGAATACTAACAGGGATATACAGATTATCAGAGATAAGATTAAAATAGCTCAGTCCAGGCAGAAGAGCTATGCAGACAAGAGAAGAAGGGACTTGGAATTCCAAACTAGAGATCACGTGCTGCTTAAAGTATCTCCGACCTGAGGATTTCAAAGGTTTATGATGAAATGCAAGTTGAGACCGAGATTCATAAGTCCATTTGAGGTACTAGAAAGAGTAGGCGAAGTGGCGTATCGTCTGGCATTACCTCTTCAATTTTCCACAGTACACAATGTTTTTCATGTATCTATACTGAAAAGTATGTGTACGACCCATCACAGTTGATCAGCTACGACGACATAATTCTAAATAAAGATGACCTATGAAGAGAGCCGGTGATAATCTTGGACAAGAAGATACAACAGCTCCAGAACCGACCCATATCAGTGGTAAAGGTGCTATGGAGAAACCACGAAGTAGAAGAAGCCATGTGAGAACACGAAGCAACAATGCGACAGAATTACCCAAAACTATTCGGTAAGTCATCTTCCTCTTACGATTATATGAATTTGAGGACCAATTCTTTAAGAAGGGGAGGATGTAGAAACTCTAATTTTTGAATCCTAAATAAAATAAAAATTTAATGAAATAATGGGGGAAAATAGATTTAAATGGGAATAAGGGGGAATAATTGAATTAAAGATAATTAAACTATTACCCATTTAAGTTAACTTAGTAATGGGTTATACTAATGGTCCAAACATGACTTAGTGGCCCCATTATGAAGAGTCCATCTTGGGAAGAAGTAATTAAGTAAATTTGCAATAAAAATAGTAATAATTAGTAAAGGGTTAAGATAAATATTAAATAACCCATATCTATCCTAAAAAGGAACCCTAGACTTACCCAAACTCCTTACCCCAAAATTTAACCTCTCCCCCATCCTATTGGTAGATAAGAAGAGAAATATAGAGATAATTATAGAAATTTGGAGTTTAATGGAAAGTAGGAGTTTTAGAAGGGTAGAACTCTTTTAGCAACCCCATACAGCCCTAATTCATCCCTACCAAGCCTCATTTCATTGCTGGAGCTTTGGAGGACGAAGAGAAGAGGTCTGGATGTGGAGAGCAAGGAAGGAGGCTAGGAACCAAGGAGGGATCTCGTTCTTCATCTCTTCAGCCCTAGGATCTTAAAAGTGAGAAAATGTATGCAATCTCTCAAGCACAAATTATATAACTTTGGCCATAGGTAGCCCATACATCCATCTTTGAAAGCCCTATGATTTCCCTAATTTTCGTTGTTCCATGTGAGAGTATTAAATGCTCAAATCCCTATCATCATCATGTACCCGAACCAACTTATTTGCATTCAATCCATGAATCTACTTGATCTCATGTCTCAAAAATTTTATCATAGATACTGCATGATGTTAGGGTTCTAATGATCCTATTTTCTCCAATTTTCATCATGCATCCTATGCGAATTAAATCATTTTCCATGATTGTACATGTTTTAGGTCACCAAAATGTAACATAGTTAAAGCATGCCCATTACTTGTCAATTTCCAATTACTCGTGCATGTTGATACCTCTACATGTCTACTTTCATTTAAAACTAGTTTCATGATTTTTGAAGCTTCTTGAGATTTTATATGGATTTTAGAATAGCTCTGTATCCTGCATAGAGGGAGGGACCCAACCTGGAAAAGGGCCGATTTCCCCTTTTTGGGCTCAGGCCGCTTTCTGAAATCGCGACGGCCCGACCCGTCGCGATCTCAGAAGGGGTCGGGACAGGGAGGACCGTTGCATCTTGAACGCGATGGGCCAACCCATCGCGATTCTCTCCGGTTCAAGCAGCCCGCTCGGTTCAGTAGAACACGATCGGCCCTTGCGTGGTCCCCGTCGCGATTTTAGCGATTCGGCCAGAACCCTAATTTGCCTTTATGCCCATGTTATTTACCCCATTTAATCCCTGTTTAACCCTAATTAAGCACTATCATAAATAGTAACGACCTGTTAATAATTAATGGGTAATATTCACATGAAATTAATTAATTTAAAAGCCATGTGCACAACCATACATGCTCTCATGATTTCTTTACACTTGCACACATAAAACATTCATGTTTGCAATGAGACCTTATCAAATTACTCAATAATGTATCTGGTAATTAAGTGTAATTGTTCACTTAATCTCTCAATTAATTAAATGACACTTGTCTTCATTTTATTCGTGCTTTGGATACCGCTATCGCATCCCTCTGCCTTCAAACACTCAAGGCATGACGAACACTTTTTTTTTACACACTTCTTCTTGGCATGGATCACCTCTCCGTTAGAAATACATAACAGGACCAAAGACTCCTTGTCAAGGCCTCCGTAAGTCTCCTTGGCTTTAGCATACGTCTATTGCCGATGAGCTGGTTGTACCCTTAAAACCCGTTACACCTTAGGGATCAGCACGATCCAACATGCCTTAGCATGTTCTCTCTTACCTTGGGATCACGCCGGACCTCTGGTCTATGTCATGGCACAACTAGTGGGCGGTTGTGACTTCTACCGGGCTGTCGGCGCGCGACCTGGTGCTGTGCAACTGTTACTATCACGTGTTTATTGTGATTTTAGGATTTTGACCCTGTCTTATCTACTGTCTCTATACTCTCATCTGTTCACGTTCTCTCCGTACTTTCGTCTATTTGTCTACTACTCTCATCTATTCTTGGTACTCTATTTGGCCATCAAATTGATTGTCTAAGATAACAAACATGACTATGCTAGGCAACATTATAAAGGGCCCGATCTGGTCCTAGGATGAGCGCCCGAAAGGCTGTTAACTCGTGGAGGTTTAATGATCAGGGTGTTTGGCATGCACATAACGCATGAACTCGCAAGATTTGATCTATGGCAATCAATCAATTAATCATTTATTATTTACTTGAACTCGTGGTTGAAAGAATATCAACCAACTCTTGCTATCATGACTAGTACACTGTTGTGCTACTTTACTTGTTATCTCGTTATATGGCCAATCCGTTATCATACTTGTGGTGTTATGCTCTCATGAAAGTGCTATTGTTTCACGTTATCACCGTTACCTTGACTTTACATGACTGCTCTCTCTAGTTTGTCCTGCAATTTAAGACATTAATCATTTTAAGCATGCTTGTATACACGAGATATTAAGTCCTACTGGGCGTTATCGCTCATCCTGCTTTATTATTTCATGTGTTTCAGATGAGTCTGATGTGGAATACCACACTCACGAGGAAGGGCTTGAGGAGGATGCTCAGGTGTGACCTGTTTCGACAACCGCTGCTTAGTAGTTAGTTAGTTAGTCGTCAATTAGTCAATATGTAATAGTTGGATTTGAATAAAGTACTCTGGGCCATAGTTTTAACTGTGATTAGTGATTGTAATAGTTAGTTGATGGAATATTAATGAAATTAAATTACATTTGGCTTTTATTTCAATTGTGTAATGGTGTATGTTTATTTTCTCGCTCGACACTATTTAATAACTGTAATTCCGCTCCGATATTCCGCGTCGGGGCGTTACATTACGTGCCTACAAGAGGCATGAATAACGACATAGTAGGAACAACTATGGTGGTTGCGAAAGCGTCTCGAGGCTGCTTGTTCGATGGAGCTCGGAGGCCCGAGGATAGCTGGCAAGGCCTAGAGTAACTACACCTGAGCAGAGGTGTGCTCAGACTTCTCCGAAGTATCTGGGGACACGTGGAGGGCGAGCATGTAGACAAGGGGCTGTAATGAGCTGTTTTGGGCCTATGAACATAATGAGTGGGAAATCACCTCATCATATTTATATACCCTGGTTATTATTTCATACTCGGAGAAATATTTTTTGAAATACACAAGGTAGATTATTTGAAAAGTAATTTTATTAGTCCCACGGCAAATTATTTGAAAAGTAATATTTTTAGTTGAGGGCCTAACAAAACCCTTCTCTCTCTATGTTTCTCAACCAATATAATTACTTGTTAAGTAATCCATGTTTGTTATATTACAAGAAGTGTCTTGCAATAAATATTTCTCTTAGACATGAAACGATTGGATTCGATTTAGATAGGCAAATATCATACTCTATTCACTAAAATATTATAAATACCTCATCCAAATAGTACTATCGTGAATACAGATACAAGTATATATATATATAGTGTCTGTTTTCACTTTAAAAAAAGTTGAATTACAGTAAGGTTGGAAATCAAATTACTATGAACTTTTCATTTCTGAAGGTGAAATAAGAAATCAAATTACTATGAACTTTTCATTTCTGAAGGTGAAATTAAGTTAGATATATAAAATTTTCAAATTGATTATGTACAAAATTAATTAATTCATAGAATTTACTTTAATAGATAAGTTGCAAACTTTGTACTTTAGTGCTCATTAATATCCAACTCTGACATGATGCAACATTTAAGAATGTAAAATTCAAGAATATATTGTGTAATACTTGACAAGGTTTGCCGTATTGACCTACCGTGGTGATTTAGTCTTCTGCTGGGATAGTACTGTGCGGTACATATGCATCGGTTCCCCCTTCCCCACCCCACCCCGCCACCCCTTGGCTTCCTCCTCCTCTCCTTTTTATTGTTGTAACACCTCAATTTTATATTATGAGATTACATGTTAATTCTAATGATATAGATATTTGGGGTTGTTGCTATCCAAATAGTAAGATTAATCAATTGATTAATTTTTGAGTAATTCCCAACCAATAAAATTTTAAATTAAAAAAATCAACCAAATTCACCATAAATTGTAGTACATATACATTAACTTATATCTAAAATTTCATCTTAAACAGACATTGTTTGAATGTTAAATGAGATGCTTGAATAATTAAATTTTACTTAAGTAACAATATAAACTTACCTTCACAAGTAGTTGAGATGACGGAAGGTTCTCTACCACATAACCTTATACGTGTTAACATAGGATGAAACCGTCCGTGACGCGGGTAAAATCGATGAACGATGGAAATATGAGAAATCATCATTATCTAAGTGTAATTAGTAATTTTTTTCACGCACATAGTCTCGACCTCTATAAAAATTTACTCTATTTCACCTCAGCTATTAATGCTTTGAATGATGGTTGCTGCTCTCTGTGTTACTATCATCGATATTTGGGGAAGAAGGTCTCTCGAGGAAGTCTAGTGTCAATCTACTAGATAGGATATTATCTTTTGTCTTTCGAATACTTCACTTAATTGTACAATCCATCGTTCTTCCATTATATTGATAGTTTTACCATGACTGGTTTAGATTTATTAGGTTATAGTGAATCATTTTAAGTGTTAGACTATGTTAATGCTCAATCACCACAAAAGAAAAGAACTATAACCAATTGCAATGTCGGAATTGGTCGACCGACTCTCCCTATCGATCGATCGATCCCCCCTCTGATTCGACTATCTGAGAGAAAAATTAGGTGAGATGAGAGGCTTGAGGAGTTCAAATGGGTCTGGCGAATATGTACAAATATAGAGTAAATTCTCCTCTTATATTTCTGATTGTTTGATTATATTTCCAAACTTAAAAAAGTCTGTGCAATTTTGGCCTATTAGATTTTAATTTTTTATCAACATCGGTCGATCGAAAAGCATAGTTCGATTGATCGATTCCAAGACCTTGAACGGTCGACTGATTACACCGTAAAGCCCAACACCAAATCCCTACAAGGTTCGGTCAATCGAAAAATCAAAGTTAGGTCAACTGGTTTCCCTTATGATGTCGACAAATAGATCTGGTCTGTCAACTTATTTTCTTAAAGTACTCGACTTATCTTGTGTTCAAATTTGAATATCTTTACTCCATTGTTAGACATTCATGCAGAACAACTTAACTATTAATTGAACTTCCTCTTGGAATCTCATTTGTAGCCACTATAAAACTTTGAAATCATCTTTCCAATAATTAACACTTGACTAATTGTTCTAGTCGTAATGATTTCTTGTACCTGATAAATGGCCAAAGGCCATACTTGTGTAAATGGAAATGGAGTGACACATTTTTAGGTATTCAGACTCTCTTGAATTAATGTTTGTGCAAATGAAACTAGTTCAGTTTCGGGAGAAACACTTGAATTTATTTACTAACTGTACGGAGTGATAATAGATCTGCTGTGTGTTTTGACATAACACCGTTATATACTAGATTTTCGTCTACATTTTTATAAATTGTGCTACAAATTGAATTATATTTACTTACTTATTGATTGGTACAAAGTAACTCTTTTCCAGCATCATCAATTTTTTTGGTATTACTCTATAAATTCTATACTCAATTTGTGATACATCCATAAGTCTTGTAGACTCACCTATGATATGGTATGCATATTTATTTCATTTTTCATGTTACACAAATCTATTGGGCACGACTGCATTCAAGATGAGGCAAACTCTTAAAGAGTTATGTGCTGAGTGACTTTTATAAAATAGCAATAAGAACTTTTATTTAAGTCTTATCAATCCATAGTAGATGTAAATATTAACTTTAAACTGTTTGGTTAATGATGTACAATCAATATCGTGTGATTCCGTTGCACTGCCAGATAAATGTACTTGTAAGTTGTTATTTAATTAATTATAAAACTCTGTCATTTCTGGTAACCGCTGATTATTAGGACGTGGCAGCTGCACCTCCCCGGTGCCCCCCTTTTCCCTCTAG